>CM077799.1:12903647-13623647 GCA_039737535.1 Lagodon rhomboides
GAAACGTAATGGAAAACCAAAAGGTGGTTTGGTTATGTGGTTCAGTGATGAAGAGACAGTTTCAAAGTGTTTCCAATCAACTGTAATTAACCTTTTCAGAGCTTACAGCTGCATCTCATACAGTCGTCTAAAATGTCGGGATGTGACAGTGAAGTGGTCAGAAGTGGTTGTTCCACATTTGGGCAACCTTGCCAACCCTCTTGATTTTCCCAGAAGACTCTCGTTTTCCACTGCCCTGTCGTAGTTTTCCACCCGGGCTCACAATTTCCCCGTACTTCTCCTTATTTCTGAAAATGTATCATACCTTTTCTTCTTTTAATTAATGCAACACTGTACAGCGTGCTGTCTGCAGTACTGTTGGGCCTCGTCCTCCTCAGTGAGTGAGAGACGGGCAGAGAAATGGAGAGGAGAAAGAATATTTATACAAATTTCAGACGCCCAGGAGAGAGCTATTCCCCTTCTTAAATTTAGTTTAAAAGGAAACGGGGGTGTAAAATCTGCCATGCCAACTTTTCTGTCAATTACGGGGGTTGCACCCCACCGAGAGGCTGACAAACATCGGTCAGTGGCATGCACATACTCTCAAAAGGGCAGGGAATGAAAAGTGATAAATATTACTTCATAACACAGATTTATACAAATTTGCGCATGCTGGTGCAAATTACTTATTATTTTGTTATTGTCATTCTTTAGTGGTGAAAAGGTCTGCGTCACTTGATGTTGATGGAGTGTGTCGGGTTTACATCCAGTCTGAAAGCTTTATGCTTCTCTTTCAGGCTATTGTAGATCGGAAGTGATCTCAAGACATAGCTTTAGTAACCATTGCAGGTTTCTTCTCCATCTTTCAAACTCTTTATTCCATCCCTACAGAAGGCATGACTCACTGAAAGGATAACATCAACCCGAATATCCCTGTGCTTTAGAGGCCGGATTGCCTTTTCTCCATCAGAGGTCTTTCTCTGTAAATGGTGTTATAAAACCAGCACTGCTGCTAATTCAGTGAAAGAGAGCGAGAGAGAGAGAGAGAATATGCTCCGAGGGGATGGAATTGTGAAACGGCCAGGGAGGCCCGGCAAACACATCACAGGGAGGATTTGAAATGAAGCGGACAAGCAGACAATTATGTAACATGTCCAGAAGAAGAGAGGCGGACAGACAGAGATATATAGAGGGAGGAGGAGGGGAAAAATGAGAGAGGGAGAGAGGCGACCCTTGTGCATTTTAATGGCATTTATATAAAAGCATGGCAGATAAGCAGCTGGGTACTTGATGTTCGAGGCAGTAAAAAGCCATTTAGACACACTGCCTGCTCTCTAATAGTAAAAATAGATGGAGCGGTCTATTCATTCAGCTCTGTGTGTGTGCAGGGAGGAAATGATAAAAACATGTCGTCACTGTTCAGGCTTTTGACCTGTTTATATCACAGATATGTGTTGCTTTTATTTGCTCCCTGATTCTTCTCTCATTAAAATTCAAACAGCTTCTGCTGTGGCCTTCACATTGACCTAGTTGCCTCACTTGTTTACTTCATTTTGTTTCATTTTGTGTGTTGTTGGTTTCCTAATTCATTTGATTAATTTTCTGACATACATTTATTTACATAGACTCTTTCTGTTTCCTCTGGCTCAATGAAATATGTATGTGGTCAGCATTTTATCCATTTTTATGATTTGTTCAGTAAAAGGACTTTTTAAAAAAAAAAACACAATTATGAATAAATGAAAGCTTTTTTAAATATCTTACCAAAAGCTGCTGCTTAATTTTAATGTCGTGTTTTTATGTGTTTGGTTACAACGATTAAAAAACAAAACATTTTCTCTCCCTCCAACATGCCTGCAGGGGACGAAACTGACTGGCACATATCCGATCTTAGCTGAAAGGCCATCTGATACACACTATGATATCAGGATTAGCTCCTGCATGTAGAGTCTGTTTCGTGAGGTGAAAAACGTCAGCAGCGTGAACCCAGGCCACGACGGCAACAAGGACAAAGTGACAGGCGGATGAAGTTCTATGCATTGAGATGACAGCGGGTGTGAGGCAGATTAATGTCTTATGTATCAGGGTGGAGGATTACAGACAGACAGACAAATGGAAAGCGTGACTATGCTAAAGCCTCTCAGAAACCCCATGAGTCAACACCGAGGAGGACAAGTGGGATTGACGACACCCGGGCTCTGCGCACACCTCAGGATGACCTACAGCACCTACTGTACTGCTACGCACAGCACCAATGTCACTTCACTGACTGTCAGACAATAAATAGATAAACTGCACGGTGACAACACTGACAAGCTGGACATTTTTTACAATACCGTGGACGCTATTCTACCAGTGTATACACTGTAAACGATTTATAAGTAAAATCTAGGGGTTAGATAAAGTAATATCACTTGTAATTTCTAACCTTTATAAAAAGTAATCTTCCCAACACTGATCCCTATAATTTACTGCAGCGTTTTGTTTCAACGATAATTTTACTGCCAAGTAATATGTGTAGAATTTTTATATGAATCAACAATTACCAAAATACAATTTTTATGCATTTCATCACCGTAAATTCGCCTTCATTTCTTGCACATCTAAATATTCGGCAGATCCTGAACGTTATTACCTTCAGCTTCGAATTTCTCTCATAAGTCTGGAATTTCTAATTTGACAATAACTAACTATGGGTTTTAACTACTACACATAGCATCTCCACCTTTAGCTACATGTATGGGCGTCATTAACCTGAACCTTTTGGAAATGTAAAAGTTATGTGGAATGACTCAATGACCACAATATACGGAGGCACAGGATAAAATATTTTCAGAAAATTATTTTTCAAATTCCATTTTGGAACATTTAATTTTAGATTTGAAAAAACTTTTTTTTTTTTTTTTTTTTACAGAATATTCATACATTTCAGCAAATGATAAAGGACACGTGTACTTCGATCTTTTGCTTTTCTTAAATTGAAACATTTAAAATATTGATCAAATTATCCGAGGTGAACTTATTCCTCCCTGGTAAGGTGGCATCTGTGATTGCAGAAAACAGTCTGTGAAATATTTTTTACTCGAGAAATTATTTTCCACACTGAACAGAAAATAATTCATACTCTTTCTTTTTAACTTCTAAAGTTTGAGGTTGAGGTTAATGAGGTTTTAGGAGAATTTTGCACTAACTAGTTTTAAAAATTAAATGCCTGTTTATCTTTAACAACTCACACTATACAATCATATAGATGTACATTATAATCCTTACCTTGTACATTTAGAGGTATCAACTCATTTGACTGCAATAACATAAAAAAGTTAATAGAATCTGTATTTCAGTATCGCTCAAAAACCTTATCTTTAGGCTAGCAGTTGTTATACAAGTTAATGTGATTAAAAACAAATTTTCAAAGCCTTAATCTTGATTATATTCACCTTCTATAATGAAAGCTTGTAGGCTAAAAATCTACGTATGCTTTGCAAATGCGATTATACTACCGTCTGAGTGAGGGGGATTATCAGAACGTCCTTGAGGTGAGGAGCTAAAGGGTGGATATGAGGACTCACCGTGGTGTCGTTGGTGGTGACATAAACCAGGACCTCCGTGGTGCCCCTGCCGCTCACATATCTGTAGCAGTTCCACACACAGCCAATCAGGTAGGCCTGTCCCCAGGAGGTGAAAACAAAGAACACACACATTGACCTTCAGCGACATTGTCTCCACTTTTCATTATTACTCTGCTCTGATCTCATCCATTCATCAAGGTTAGGGATGATGACGGCAGAGATGCATCATATCAATACTTGATAAAGACGCATCAGCTACTTGTGCAAGGAGGCCGGACAGGACACGCAGAATTAAGATACTTTTCTGTGCGGACAATGTCACCCTTCTTCCGCCGACATTTTCGCCAAGGCAACTCATCAGGCATCTCCAGCCCTCAGTGAGGCTACGGTTGCACTTGCCTTTAGGTTTCTCTGACTTGGCAGAAAAACAGGAGGTTCATTGTGTATATGTGTGAGTAGCCTGCTGAGTCGGTGCCTTTGCCAGCAGTAAACGCAACCGACCGACTAGGAAGCCAGGCTGCCTGCTAGCCAAACACTTTACCATCTGCTGAGTTGACCTCCCTCTAAATCGAGAGGTGCACCACAGTATTGTCTGCACAAATATACCTTTAGAACAACATGCTAGCAGTGATGTACAGCTAACAGTGGTAAAGAGCCATTTTAACTTTTTCTTTTTAAGGTTTAATCTTACTTATTTTCCATTCCCCTTTTTTCGGCTCTGTCTCTCCTTGACTTCAAAATACCTCTTTTGTTTACTGGGATCAGAGTTTCCCAGCAGCCATCTTTCCCATATTCTTACTAGGTCATACTGTCTTTTTATTCACCCAACCATCAATCAATCTGCATCTCTCTTATCTGCCACATCCCTCTCTCTCCTCTCTCCTTCTTCCTGTCCGTCTGTATCTGTCATTCATGCCAAGTGCAGTCAAGTGGAGGATGTTGGCTTCAGCAGGAACTTTAGCAGGTGTTGCCTCTGTGCTGAGAGCTGAATGCATCCTTGAGGTTTTAGATCTGGCCCATTTCCAGGGAACTGACTCAACTATCGTCACAAGAGTAGCCAATATATACTGTGCGTGCGGCCCCAGAAATAAAAGCAGAGTAATTTCCCGATTGTATTTATGTTTGCAGCAAGCACACAAATGCTGAAATTGAAAGCAGTAAGCATTTCAACTACCCCATAAGCTCTCTGCCGGAGATATGACATTTATAACTCTCCTCTATGTCAGTCCAGCAGTGTATCTTCCAGTGGCTGCTTCCTCTCATAAAAACCCAGCTCTAGCTTTGGATATCTGCCAAGAACATTTCCAATCCGAGCTTAGAGGAGAAACAACTTGATTTGATTGTACAGATGACTGCAACTTCATGTCCCATCTCATCCCAGAGCCCCAGAGCATAGCTGCGCCTGGAGAATCATCCATGCATTAAGGGGAAATTAGCTTGACAGGAGTTGGTTTCCTGTTGTCCCTGACCCGCTGCTCTCTGACTGTGTGATAATCTCATGACGAACATTGATAATGTTCACACTGGCAGATTCATTATACATGCCATATGGAGATTTAATGGCCTTGATCAAATTATAATTACAAAAAAAAGGCAGGCCTACAGGGAACAAATGTTCAGTGGGTGTGTGTCATCTGTAGCAATGTGTTGCATATCTCATTTTATTTTAGAAGCGTGCCTTTTTTTATGTATCTCTACAGTTTAAAATAGAGGTGCATAATATGGTTTGTTGGTGTCTGTGTCGAACAAACATGTTGTCCTACATCCTAAGAAGAAGATTAGTAGGTCAAGACATATCCTTTACCAAAGATTGCAGCTTCTTGCGATTCTGATATGGCACCTGGCTGCATTTTTGATTAGATTTTTATCTGCAGTGATGGAAGGGCTCTGTAGACTTACCTTGAAGGAGAGGATGCAGCCAATGAAGAGGAGGACTGCGAAAACTAGGCACATGTTGTTGGTGGACATGATGTCCTCTTTGTAAGGGAATGTCCCCGGCTGGAAGGGATGGAGAGGTAGAAAGCGTGAAACAAAAATCAGTGGAGCGAGACGAAAAACAGTAAGCAATCGAGTGTCCCTAATGACAAAACTTAATCTTTCAGTCTGAAACAACCAAGGAGTCTAGAACAGACACCTAATCTACATAACTACGACCTGTGTTATGCCTGGCTGACCTGTTTTCACTGGCCCCATTCACACTGCCCTTTCAAGGCTGGAATCATGCGCCGATATTCTGTATGGAAGTTACAGAAATGCAGCAGAGGCGAGACGGTGTCTGTGTGAATGGAAAAGCTAGCAGCGTGGGACAGGGGTGTGTATGTCTGACAACTAAACAGATCCTTCTCTCATCAAATAAAAGAGAAATGTCTCACACTTCAACCCACAAAGCAACCTTAAAGGGCCAAACAATGGTAATGTTGCAGCAGTATCTCATATGAGGAAAAAAAAATACCATATTAATTCGTGGAAAAGTGTGTTATCCTGACTGATTTCTTTGTCACATTTCTGCCCGAAAAAGAGCGCCTGTCCTCTGCAGTGAGAGCCAGGTGTCTCCCACAGTTGAATGGTGGTGATTATGTGACGCGATTCAGAGCTTTGTTACTTTCCACGATGCATGGTGGGTCAGGATCTCAATCACATCACATTTTAACTGCATCCATATGCTTATAAAACAGTCGGTGGATACATGTTTAGAATAACATGCGGTAACCAGGGGAAACATGTTATATAAAAAAGCCACCATATGTCAACATTATGAGGGGTTAGCAGCAGCAGAAGCTATCACAAACTTGGTCTAAAATAAGTGAAGTACCCCTCGATTATAGATCTTTTATTTGCAGCTTTTGACAATGTTTTAAGAAAAAAACAAAACAAAAAAAATGGATTTAAAAAAAGAGCTATGTGTGGGTTGGAAGGGTTCTCACCAGCTGCTGGAGGTAGTCCTGCACCGTGTTGGGATAAACCACCACACTTATGGCTACCAGTGTGTTAAGGGCAAAGTCAAAGATTTGGTAGCAGAAGAATGGAATGATCCAAGCTGCATGTTGCTATGTGGGAAAGAACAGACGAAGAAAGCACAAGGGAGGGTTATTTATCCAGTTAAGATGTCTATTTCAACATTACTTTGTATTGTTTGTTTATTTACCTTGTAAGCACCGTATGTTGCCATGCCACATATAAGAATCATGAGTAGGGATATTGCAGTGGCTATGCAGATATCTGCAGAGAGAGAACAGAACAAACAGAGCGGTGTGAGAACACATAATCTAGATTAGCTGTGAGGAACAGCAGCAAACACGTAATTTCACCGAATCCACTGACGTAATCTAAAAGTCGTTATAGGGACGTGGATTTTTACAAAACAAGCACCTTAAGTAACCTCGCTATTTTTAGCAGCCATTCTGCCTCGGACAAGACATGATCAGCACGTGGGCAATTGTTATGCAAGAGGGGCTAAATTTGACTTAACGTAACACTCTAGCCTTCACATTACAGCTGTGAAGCCTGGCTGATGAGGCACTTGTGTCGGTGTCACTGTAGCGCAATAACTGACAGGGATCCGCTGACGTCAAGTCGACACATCATATCTACATGTGCTGTTTGAAAAAGGGATCGCTATACAGTGCAAGCATGTATTAAACTTGATGTTGAGACACAGTTCTGGCTGTGAAACGGTAAAAATAAAAGCATGTAGTAGTCACCATTATTACCACGAATACACAACTATTTCTTTGATTTTACAAACTCGCATAAAACTGAATGGGACTTCAGTTAATCACCGTGACTGGTGGTGTTCCCTTACTGTCAGCAACACTGATTAATTCAGTACTGAGACTGTGTTAAGACGCAGGAAATGATGATACCCTTCCATCTTAATCCTTTGCTACACACTAGACACAGACAAACATGTTCAACATGCACTATATAAAGGCTCCAGACTAACCTTTTACACTGGTTGCACTGGTGTGTCTAACATTTTCATTAAGGTATACCAGCACATAATTTAAGCGCACACAATAACACATACATTTTTTAAAAGAAATTAAGGGGATGTCAATGAAATCCTGCCATAAACTGATAAAATTACCTACAGAAAATATGTTTATAGACTAATATTTTAATCAGATCTGCTAAATTTGAGGCACACTGGTGCAACCAATGGAAATGTTTAGTTGCACTTGATTTTTGGTCGCCTGTGCAACCAAAACAGTCGCAGCCTGGAGCCCTGACTAATGACTATACAAAATATAAACAATGCATGACAGGGATTGACAGTAAGGGTTGCCAGGTTGCTATAGGCAACCATTTTGAGAAGTTTTCAACCAATTCTCAGCTTTCACTTGCCGTCAATGGCCAGCACTTTTTAGTTTATAAAAACTATTGATAACAAAAAGAACACCACACACTCAAAAACCCAACCTTTTAAATACTTAAATGAACATATAACTGAATAGTATTTCAATCTGGGATGGGAGGATAAGAATAAGATGTTATTGTAGATTGCAACAGGACAAGTTGATGAATTACTTAGTAAGTAATTACGAGTAACTTGAAAAATTTACTTGAAAAGAGTTACTTGAAAAGCTGTCTCGGGTGCTAACCCTCAGTCCTATGATTTCCTGATATATTCTGAATTGCCTAAAGAAGAGCATGCATCTTTTTAGTCATTTCAAAATGCTAAACTATGGCTGCAGGCTCGGCTGGCCTATTGTATCCGCCACAAAAAAGTGTTATATTGAATGTGTGGAAATATTATGGATTCCAAACTAAAGAAGGGCAGAAATCCGTCTGTTACAAAACCAAGACGGCAGCTTTTCTCCGCCCTTTCCCACTGTTTCAAAATCTTTTACTGGTGCTGCACAAGCAACGGCGCGATGCGAGGGGGAGTCAGTCAAGATGGCCGTTCTAATCCGACGGAGAATTAGAGCAGTCGTTTTTAATCAGAGTAGCCAGTGACAGAGGCCGTGATGTTCCAGAGGCGACTGTGATGATGATGATGATAGCTGCTTGAGGGGGAAGCACTGAAAATACACATGCACTCTGATTTGTGATGTATGGAGCCGAGCCTACTCAGCTATGTCTGTGCTGAGAGCAGCATTCTGGGGGGGAAAAGTGCCGTGCAGAAAAGAGAGGGGATTTTAGAGCTGCATGAACACAGAGGGCTGTACGGACATGCTGCTGGCACTCTCAGAACTGGGAGATACAGCTAAATAATACTGTGATCGAGGCATAAAACTTGATACTGCCTGGGTATTTAGTTAGTGTAATATTCTGATATATATATATATATATATATATATATATATATAGTCTTTTCAAATCAATTTAGGATCTCGGTGGTTCCGGAGATTTGGATTACGCCGGACTAGCTTTATGGAGCTATTTTATGTTTCTCTTTCCTTTGCTTTTCTATGTTTCTGTAACACTGTTGTGCTGTGAAGCTCCAATGTTTTGCGGACTCCAAAACTTCATCCGACTTTCCATTGGCATGAGGGTGAATAGGTACTGACTGAATTTTCATTATCCTTTAATGCTCTCAAAGATTGAAAACAAGGATGATTACATTTTTCCTTATTTATTTTTTTGGTTACATTTTAATAAATCGTACAATAACAACAACACTAAGATGAGACAAATTTAGTCTTCTTATAAATGGAAATAAAAAAAAAACAGTTTTGTATCCACCTTCAATCCTCCATTCATCTTACACTCACATCCTGAAGTCACACTATCTATGTTGATTAAGGAGTAACGCTTAATTGAGGACTTCTAATCCAATCCAAGTCAGACATGTAACAATGAGGGGATTAGTTGCACTCACTTGCATCATCCATGACATCAATGTCAGTTCCCAGCTCAGAGCTGGTAAGGTGGTAGCGGTATTGTACTGGGTCATTGAGAGCCGACAACAAGATGAGTAGGACCACCGCATTGATGAGCTGTGGTGGGGGAAAAAAAAAATCAATATTATATTTCATAGTGAACATGTGCCCTTTTTACATTCTTACAATTAACTGATCAGATGATTCAGGGTTCTTTCCTGTGTGGAATAAAAGTAATTCAAAAATGAATTAACTACAGGTGACATTGTTGAACATATGAGATAATGTCATGATACAGGCTGACTGTTGGTTGTGGATGGATCTGCTGGGCAAAACTCCTAATGAGGCTTTGTTAATCATTCTTAATTATTTCTTCTTATTAAGTGTTCCATTAATTATTTGTAAAAAATAATCATCTAGAAAATGCTCCAATAACTAGTTCACAGAGGCTAAGGTGTCATCTTCAAATTGCTTGCTTGTCCAACAAACACGAACAAGCGAGCAATCTAGAGCTGCGACGATCAATTTATTAATCGATCAACGGAATATTAGTTGCCAACTATTTTGATAATCGGTTATCGTTTTAATAACATCTTTTTTTTAAATGTGAGGATTTACTGCCTTTCTTTGTCATTTACGATGGTTAAAGGAGAGCAGACATTTTCAAGATGTCACTTTGGCAAATGGGACATTGTAAGCTACATTTTTCACAGTATTTGACATTCATAGACTTAACAATGAATCAATTAATCATTACAAAAAATAATCGCAGATTAAGTGATAATACAAATAATTGCTAGTTGCATCTCTACAAAATCCAAAGACATTTAATTGAACATATATGAAATGAGGAAAAGCATCAAATCCTCACATGTGAAATACCAGAAATGACTCAAATGATTACTTCATTAATCATGGCTGTCAAATACAGGTTCACAGCACCTCAGATTCAGATCTTTTTATTGATTCTTGACATAAAACAAACCATAATACAATAGTAAACAACCAGAATAGATTCCCAGCATAAGCCAAACTATTTAAAGAGAGGTAAAACATTACTAGTTTACATGCAATCTTTGGTTTATCAGTCTAAAATAACAGTATAAATGAGAACACAGATGGATGACTAACAAGGTATTTTGGCAAATATTCATTTCTACTATTATGATTAGAAAACCATGAAGACCCTTTGAGTCCTTTATGCCACTGTTTTCAGTCCAAGTCAAAACACCTTACGGAAGTCTAATTACTGGTGTCTTTTTCTGGCCCGGGCTCCACTTGACGACATGTACTGATTAATAATAGTAGGGTCACACAGAGCCGGGGATACTAACGCTTACTAAAGGTCAGGGATTTACCAGGCTTACCGGACCAATTTTAAAACTTCAGGTTATCCCGTGGGTAAAAACAGAAGCGAGCTCTATATTTAACCGCGAACGTCCAAATGTAGGACGGATGAGCTTGTCTGGTGGTTCAGTTGTGTTATCACTACGGCGGAACAAAAAGTGTCACGTTAGCTTAGAGTCAGCGGCTACAAACTGTGCGAATATGTTTTATATTTCATTAAAACATATCTATGTTGACCAATGACATATATTTTCAGTTAATTAGTTGACAGCGTGGTTTTAATCGCTTACATTTTCGTATAAAATCCGAGGACATCCTCGAAACGAGTCTCGAAAAACAAGTGAAAAACAGATGTAACGTCACCGAGCTAACTTAGCTTTCAATCTGAGAAACACTCAATGGCACTCCGTCTTTGTCACCTACCAGTTAGTAACCCACACACTGAGCCATATTTGTAGACATATTGGGCCTGACAGCGATTGAAAAATCGGACTTACCATGTACCATATTCCCAGAATGATGGTGCCCGTCCGTACATGGCAGCAGAGGCAGCAGCTCGTCGAGTACCACCGGTCCCACGGCGAAATCATTTTTTTATACGAATGTGGAGTTCAAGCTATTTCATGAATGCTGCCGAAAAATGAAAATATTCAAGACGACTATGTCCTGAAAAAAACCCACAAACACACACAGAAGTAGTTTGCGTCCCCGGTGCTAGGAGCGCCACATCCAGCGTATGTTTGAAACGATGTCCGCCTGCTGCCGTTAGTGGACCGTTGACAAACACAGAGAGACGTTAATCTGGTTCATCCCGGAGTCACGTGACCAGGGCAGGATTTTGACCAAGATCCGAGGGGTGGGGGGAGGAGGGGTGGAGGAGTGGAGGGAGGGATGGAGGGATGGAGGGGTTGAGGGAGGGATGGAGGGGTGGATTGGTGGATTTAGGGATGGAGGCAAAATGCTTCATAATCATCACTGAAATACCTCAGACCCAAGCTTTCAACAGTCAGTGGAGCAGCGTTTAAAAAATCTCTGCTGTAGTGAAAGTTTCTGTGGAAGACTGTCAGACGGTTCCTTTTCTGTTATTTGCTATTGTTTTTTAGTTCATATTTAGTCTAATGTCTAAATACTTGCTTTGGCAATATGTACAGTGTCACTTTAACCGTGTCGCTTCAGTTGGCTTCGCAATCTGTACAGGGAGGGACATCCTCTGTCCTTCGATTCAAGTGAGGAAAGACTTGCCATGTTGAAAAACAAAAAATAACCATTTTTAAGAGAAAAAAAAGATTTAAGAAACCTCAGAAAGAGCCACAGGTCAGGGATCCCTTTCCTAGATGTTGCATGTAAATAACAGAATATAAACACAATTTATACATTTCACTGACAGAATATCTGAAACAAGGAAATTATATGAAATATGTGTGAAGAGCGCGGATCCAGGAAGGACAGCTGAGCAGGCCAAATCATTGCCAAGTGGTGGCAGAGCCACACGGCCTCCACTACACCATTGTGACCTGGAAGAGGGCAGGCCACACAAGATATTCATCCAGGACAGTGGTTCACAACCTCACCGGTCAGGACCAGACTAACCCAAGATAAAAACTAAGCTGTCGCATTAGTGGTGTCAAAAATATCAATATATTGATACAAATCGATATGCCTCCACTCAGCAAATCGAATCTGAATTACTCATTTTCTGCAGTAAGCTATAGAGACCCGGAGTCATGCCCATTCTGGTTTTTCTGCGCTGAGTTGACAGCATGTGTAGCTCGTGGCACAATTCTAGCAGGATCAAAAAAATATTTGTGGTTGTTTTTTCTTAAATAATAATAATAATATACGAACTCCGAAAAAAAAACGACCTATGACACGGAAAAGTGCAATGGAACGGCAATCTGAGTCAGAATTCCAAGTTGGAAACTCAGGCAAGATCCGATTAGCCTGAATTTGCGTGGAAATATGCACCACTGATAGACATTATCCACTAACATGATAGAAGTCTAAAGCGGGTGATGCTTTTATTCGATGCTGAGACTCTGTCTTGAAGAGTGGCCCTGTATCAAAATCCCAGTTCTAAGACCTTCACTTTTGGGCAGATATTGTGCTTACACGATGCATAATCCTGAATTAAAATATTAATATGTTTAATTGCAATGTTAGAACAGGAAACACATCTTCATTTAATGTCAGTTTGCCATTCAGTCTGTGCAAAGATCCTGGATCAAGCCTGACAGATGGGCCAGTGACCACAGCTCTGAGCTCCGGTGGGTGGACCGCATCATCGTCACATTAGGGGATTTTCCTCTCCCGTCATGCCTTAATACTGACCAAGCTGCCGCCTCTTTAAAGGATGGAACGCAGTTTTCAAGAGGAAAATCTAACACTGACGGTCCATTTTCCAACCTTAAAGATTTTCCGTAGAACTCTCACAGAGAGGGTTTGAAATATGAAAGAAATATTCACGTAAAGACAGAGACAGCTCTGATATAATGACCGGAAATGCAGAGCTATAATCCTTTTTTCTCAGACCTGCTGGAGAGCAGCAACACAATCCTAAAGCCAGTGTTTGGGTGGATTCATTTGTCAGTCTGGTTGTGTAATATTGCCACATTCTACTGACACGCTTAAGGACGGCATGACGTGAAGCCAGTGGGTTTCAGGCACAGGGATTTTGTGTGGATCTTTTTTTAAAACAGCATTAGCGAGCGAGCTTTGAGCAACTGCAGTGCCATCCATTAGAGGGTCGACCTTCACATTAATATATCTGCCTTTCATTAACACAAGCAAGAAAAATGAGTGCAACAATCCTCAGGCAGGAAAGAATGGGAAAAAAATGACAAAAAACATGATATCCCCATGATGCGAAAGTGAGGGGAGCGAGCCAGAGATTGCGTGAGATTAAAAACTGGTAAATCCTAAATGAACTGAGAGATAAGGGATGGGGAGGCTGATGAGACGAAGGAGGTCAGGCTCTGTAAGCGTGCCATGAGTCTGCCTCGCCACATTGACTGGGGCAGAGGTTTTGCCTCAGGAGGGACGGTCACTGCAACCAGGCCCTATCACAGGCCTCGCTGCTGACACAGATTCTCACCATGGCATATATAGTGCATCCTCATCGTGTTAATCACATATTTTGGATTAGTCTGACAGAAAAACATGAGAGCACAATCTACTCTGAGTATTGCTTGTGCGGAATTCTGCTGGAAAATGTCGATGACTCATCGTTACTCTGGCATGAAGATGAATGAAAGTGGTCAAATCTTCAGTATCTTTGACATAGTCAAATAGTTCATGACTGAATTGACATTTCTGGGCGAGCTTATCCTTCCACAAAACACTAGTAATAACATGTATACTCACAGTATTTTTGACAATCACAAATGGCTTTTAGCTGGTTAGTTACCTAAAATCGTAACGTTATTGGTCGGCTATAGAATGAAAATAGTAATTATGCAGTTTTCTTTTTAGTTACTAGGCGATTTATTTATTCCGTACTTAGTAATATATTCAGTTACTTAGTGATATAATGTATTAGGCATGTATTATTTACTTAATAATAATAATAATAAAACATATATAATAATAACGATGATATAATAATAATTTATTTAGATACTTAATAATTTAATGAGCTACGTGGCAATTTACTTTGTTATTCACTTATTTAGTCAGTCAGTCGGAGAGCATGTCAGTGCAGAATAAGCTCTCTGGGTACCGAAGGCCCAGAGCATCTGTCAATACAATCACATGTATGTCAATGTCATTTTTAAAGCAACGCTACGGAACAGTTGATTGTTTATTCTCATTCCTTGGTTATCACCACTGATAAAACTACTATTTTCTAATGTAAAATGTCTCTAAAGTTGTCCACAGACAAAATAAGTGACCTTGCAGTTGCGTTACGTTCAAGCTCCAAACCTCAAGAAGAAATAAAATTGCCTTTCTATGACAATATATCAAGCAATTCTCATTTATTTTTAATTTTTACCAAACAAACATAGAAATATCATTTGTATCCTCTCATTAAACAAAATCATTCACATGTTGTTTAATCACAAATCATGTCCTAGAGAAGTATATAAATACATTGGATTGATTTCATCTTAATCATCAGTAAAAATTAAACCAAAAAAAAAAAGGGCGCCTGAAGCCACAGCGACATATCATTTTGTTCTATCAGGTCTACTGACACCAGCTGACCAACACCTTGAAGCACTAAGACTCTTTGCCTACCAGCAGACTCCTGTTCATGTCCGCTGAATTGGATGCCCACAGAAAAAGCTGCAACTTGTCTTGTTAAAAAAAGCTATTACAGTATATACACTGAGTGGTACTCCAGGACCGAGTACTAACAGTTAAAGCAAAGAGATCGTTCTTTTAAGGTCATGTACACAAGTACTATTATCAAAGTCATGCAAGATGAAATTAATTCCTGACATCAAAACTTGCAATTGGATGGAAACTATAAAAAAGGATGCCAATGCACTTTCTATACAACTACAGGTTAAGGCAATGGAAATAAATTCCTCGTAGAAATGTGTCATTATGTGTGTGTCCTGTTTAAAACCAACTTAGATGTGGAATTAAAGCTGCTCCATATCATATGTCTGTGTATGTCTTCGTTCTCAATTTGTCAAAAAAAAAACCCCAAAAAGAAACGCCCCCATCATACATCCTGGAAGTCAGGTACAAACCCCCCCCAAAAAAAGAGTTACACATTTCACATTCCGCAAAAAGGTAGTAAGAAACAATCCATCGACATCAAAAGGAACTCAATACAGCTTTTTTGCACATCGCGATCAAAAACCTGGAAAAAGCCCTTACAATCTGTACATATGGCATGGCTTTTCCGAGCACAGAAAAACTGGAAGAAAAAATCATACAGAGTGCAGAAGGAACAATCAAGTCTCTAGAAAAATCAAAGCACGGTCTATTCAGAGAAAGACACATTATGGGATAAGCCCACTACTTTACTTCACATTACAGTGCCTCCTGGTGGTTTATACCAGTTACTACGCTCTCCACATAACAGTTTACAGTGCCCAGTGCGAGTCCGGAACCCAATTTCAAATTAAGCATCCTATTTGAAAAAAATATTTGATCTGATCCACAACTGATTTGTTATCAACAACCATTCAGCTGTCAATGTGCTGCAAGTTGTCACACGGCTTTTCTCATTTCTCTATTTTGTGTCTCCTCGTCTCTTTTCTCCCTGGAAATGGATCTCAGCACGCCACATTCATGAAATGCTCCTCGAGGAGAAAGGTAACAAACTCAGAAAAGAGAAGAGGGGACTGTTTTAGCGAAATCTGGCTAAATACACCTCTTCAGTGTCAGCTCTGAAGCTCAGGCAGCATTTGCGTTAGTATTTAACCATATTTTAGCGTAACTATAAATATTAGGAACATACTATCACAGGGATGTGCAGTGAAGAGGTGTATTACCCTGCAGGGGCGGCCTGCAGTGAGACTTTCCGACAATGTACAGACGTTGAATCCAACCCGACTACAGTTGCCAATTTTTGTAAAGGAGATAGAAAATAGATTTTTGGAAAATGTCACTTTAAAGAATAGGCTAACCTGTCTTAGCACAACACTCACATGTAATCTGTGCACGTAAAGAGTTATTAATCGCTGTGAACATCTCTGCAGTCAATAATGGCCTGTGCAGTGATTACTTAATAGAGCGACTGCACTGTAAGAAATGGGGTAAGAAATGCTTCTTTTCATTTTAAATTTAAATATTTTTTCATAACTGTTTAATCAAGTGGGCTCCTTTGTCCTGCCAGTTAAGTGTAAATTTACTGTTATGCTGAATGAATCAAATGAATCAAAGTTAATCAAAATCAAAATCGCAAAGTGGATGTCCACATTGTAGAGCCTTCAGTATTTTGTTGAAGGTAAAACAGAGACGCCGGGCCTTAAAGAAAATCAGATTCTCCAGACGTGAGGGAGCATGCTTGTTTAGTAGAGACCACATCATAATCATTTTTACGTTTGAGTACAAATGCAATGCAGAAATGACCTGTTGCACTTAAATCATGACTCATATCGCAATTGAAATATCTGACAAAACAATTTACATTTGCTTACTGCTCTGCTCTAGGTAGCAGTCAGGGTTTTGTTGTGGAAACAAACCTGTATGTGACTGCAAGGTCATATCCCTCACAGTCTTAGGAAACACAAAGAGGGATGTTTGTACTAAAAAGGTCTTTGCTTTGGAAAATAACCATGGCTCTGGCTTTAGCTTCAAATTAACTTCTGTGAACAAAATTAGGAGAGTGGGTTATATTAACGCCTGTATATATTACTTGTACTTACTAATGAGGGTATCACTTCATGGCCAGTATAGAGAGCTGAGATGATTACAGTGGTCCTTGGTTCTTACAGTGTACATACAGGGATCTGAGTGTTGTACTGAGACAGACCTGAACCTATCCTGATCTGAGACCTGCCCTCACGTGCAGTTTGCTCCGACACATTTCGCCAATTGATATCGGGGCGGCAGCATGGCCAACAAAACAAAGTGCAATACTCTGGGGAGCAAAGATGTTAACCGTCTGTTGTAACTGAAATTTTCGCATAACAAAAAATAGAAATCTGTTTTTATATTTTTGGGTTTACGGTTATAAACATACACTCTCGGACGGAAATAAAATGAAATACTTTTGATGCCATAAAAAATAATTACACGAACATGTACCTCCACTGCAAGTTCGCCTCCCCTGAAACTCCACTCTGGCTGCAGTGTAGCAAATAGTGCAAATTAGTTTTAAGATTTCAGTCCATAGGACCACATTTCATCACTGTATTTTGCCAAGCAGGTGATATCTGCTGCTTGTTTTCTTTTTTGTTTCTGTAACTGATAAACCGTTGATGTATCTCTGAAAGACACTCCTGTACCTGGTAATTATTGCATGTGACACATTTAACAATCATTTGCATAAGCTTTGCGTGGACCTGTGACGTGACTTCATGTTTCCCTTCGGACCTTTTTCTTCTGGGAGGGCTTCGGAGGCTCCACAATCTGCTCAGGCTTCTCTGCGCGTAGGTCAAAAACAGAAACACAAACATGAGAAAGAGACGTAATATATAGTATTTCATTGTTTGCGCATTTTTTTTGCTCTATGTGACTTTTTCCCATGAATGCAAATTCATTGTCAGAGCTGTTGAAACCTACTCTGAGAGGAAGATACGTTGGGATTCTGCTTTTTGGAGGCCAGCACAGGAAGCTCTTGAGGCGCTGCGTTCACCGTCTACAAAACAAATGCAATTACATTAAATAAACAGTTTAATACATTTGTGCAACATATTCATCTGACAGTTTTGTGTTTTTGTCTCCATGCCTGAGCCTCAGATGTAGCCTCCTCCTCCGCTTTCTTCTTCTTTTTCCTCTTCTTCTTGGATTTGGCTGCTCCACCGGAGGGATCCTCAGCGTCCTTGTCATCCTCAGATACCTGCCAGAACAAAAAACAGACATTCAGACGTAAGATACGGAATATGGAAATGACTTCTTAAAATGTAATTAAGGCTTCAGGAGTGTCAGTGAAACCTTGCTGGGGGCAGACTGTTCCTTCGGTGGAGGCGCTGGTTTCACCAAAACAGGGGGCTCTTCGTAGTTTCCCCAGTAAACTGTTGGGGCATTCCAGTCGGAGCTGGGATCCGCTGCCGCCATCCCATCTTAAAAATCGTCATCAACAGCTGTTAGACATTACATTCAAAATTCAAAAGTATATGCATGTCCAGGAGGGGATACTCTCGCATTCCTAAAATCAAATCACACATCTTTACTTTCAAGATCTTTTAAGACTTGGGTTTACGCTTTTCTCTAAAACAATAATTTTTTCCAAAAACGATCAGCAGTTAATTAGAAAGGTGTGCTGTGTGGAATGGGTCGCTGAAATACTCACTAACTCCAGACCAATCATCATCAACAGGTTGGTTCGCCCACTGCAGCTCCAGTGAATTTGCTATTGGGTCTACGACAAACAGAAGATGATTGAGAGAGGGAGGGAGGGGAAAAAGTGAATTAGTCATTAGTGCGAAACTAAACACTGGAAGCTGTGATTACACTTCCAGGGAGTAGAGTCTGGCTGGGGACTTGGAAATAAAGCTGGCAGGTAATCGCAATACCAACCTGTGGTGTTTCTTCCCAGAATGGAGAGGGACACAGGGTTGAGATCGGTCTTTATTCCACCCCATGCTGCTGGCGAGAGCACACAGAAACATTCATATTCACATTTATATTCATGGTGTGAAAGAAATTCTGCACAGGTGGTCGAGGTGGTAACCTTGTTGCTCCGTTGCCCAGGACTGACGCTTAGGTGGAGGTCTGTAATGTGCAGCCGTGTGGACGTTGCTCCACCTGGTTCCCTCGGCCGACACCGGTATCTTCATAGAGATGTCAGTCCAACCTCCACCATTGACTGAAGGCTCCTCTCTCCAGGTGGAGGGCACTGAAGACACAGACCATTGGGGGAAGAGAGGGAGTCACTGGCAGTTATATTAACTGGTGAAAACCTTAGGTCCAATGTCACTGATTTAAAAATGTTTGAAAGTTCTATTTTCAATTACAAAACCTAAGGAGACATTTTTATGGATAGTACATCTTATTTTGATTTTAAACAAAGATGTGTTTAGTAAAACAAAGAAAGACAACATTTGAATTTAAATACTTTTCCCATCTCAGTCTCACAAAATAATAGTTCACTTTGTCTTTACCAGTTCCACTGGTTGCATCCCCCTTTCCAGTGGTTCTTGAATGCAGGGACTCTGAAAAAATATGGTAAAATATCTTGAGTAACATGCAATATCACTAGATAATTCTTGTTTAGGCACAAGTTAAATGTTCACCTCAGGATATATGCTTGGCCCTGCCTAGACTATATGTTCAATAAACACTCATCACACAGAGTCATTAGATCACTTCTACCCCACATTCTAACATTTGCTAGTTAAATATACCATTGTTTCCTCTGTTCTTCTTGGTATTGGTAGTCACTGAGGCCACAGGTGCCTCCACGTGGGTCTTTGGAGCCTCCACCCCTCCTGGGCCCCCAGAGTCCTCAGGGCCCTTGTCCTTCCTGCGCTGCTGCTTCTTCTCTCGGTTACTGACTTTGGTCTCCCACGCACCTGGTGGAAATGGAAAAAGAAACAACACCAAATGTTTAGGATACTTGTTATGTGCAAGATGACGATAAATAAGAATTCGAGACGGTTGACTGTGGATGAAATTTGGTTGATTGTTTGAACATGAGGCTACAACAGGAAACTGTGGGGCTGAACCACAGAGGACGTGTCAGCCCAGTAGGTTTTAAATGCTGAAAACAAGAGTGGCACAAAACTAAACAGTCACTTTGAAAATGGAGTAGTCATTATGACATTTCCCCTCACACGGCTGAGTCTCACCATCATCAGGTTCCTTCCTGTCAACAGTAGAAACCTTCTGGACCGGTTTCACATCTGTCTTGGTTTTCTTTTTATTCTTTTTCACCTGCACTGGGGCCTGCACCTCATGCACCTGTGGACGGAGAGAAATAAAAGTTATACTGAGGTGAAGTGCGGGGGTTGCACAAAAGGTTGACAAATAACAAAGCTGTCTCAAAATACTTCAACGACACTTGATAAAAAAAAAAGGGTTGATCTGCCAACCCACAACCACAAACAGTTTCAGGTCCTCCTGCTTTGGGCAGCAGCTGCTCAGACATACCTTCTCAGTTTTGATCTGCGGGGCTTGCTTGGAAACGGCTTCAGCCACTTTGACTTCTACCTGAGCGACGGCCACCGGCTGTCCATTTGACTGAGTCTTCTGGGAGGGGGGGGGACAGAGAGACATCAAATGAACAACACGAATGTTAATGATCACTCTAGCCTGTTCACTCATATTTTGTATCTGCAGGATATCTAAGGAACGTTTAATTTCAAAATTAATCTTTACAATATGTCTAGATTGACCATGCTTCACAGATAAACCACAAACTGCTGCGTTATAACAACTTACATTAAGACTAACAAAAACAGGATCCATTTGGTGGTTTATACATGATTGGTTTGACCCCGAAGACTTCCGGCTGTAGACTGTAGTCCGGAAGTTGTGTTTCTTAGATATTAACATTAACAGATGTGTAAAAGAAACAAAGCCATCCTCACGTTATAAGAACAGTTTATTATGCGGACGAGTTAAGTGTTAACTTGACTGTTTGCAAATAATGTTTTCATTAGGTTTTACTTTCACTTGTGACGAGCAAGCTGGCAAAAGACACAGCTAGTTAAGATAGCATCCCTTCGTAAAGAAGATCAGTAATTCACTGTATATTTAGCAAGGTTAACTGGATTATTTGAGTCCATTTGGAAATGGGGCACATGATCCCTAGATAGCTTATTTTGTTGTGTAAACAAAGTGGGCTGTGACGCTAAGCTAGCTTTTGTTAAGTCATCGCGTATGGGGTAGCCAAATAGGCTAACTATTAAAGTAACAATGGGGATAAATGCATAAATTAGCTTACCGCTAGCTAACGCTAACTGGGTTAACACTTTTGTTTACGTCAGCATCAGCCTAACTGTTTCAATGAATAAACGCACTTGTTTTGATTGACCCACCGTGATTCAACAGCTCGTTAACGCTGTCTACGATACCTTTTCAATCGTTTTCTTCTTGTTCTTCTTCTTCTGGTCTTCTGGTTTGGCAGTTTTGGCTATGCTGGCCTTGTCGGGCTCGCAGCTGCCTTGGGTGACCGGGGATCCCCGCTTTTTCCCGAACAGCAGACCGCCACAGACGGCGGCCCATGACAGACCGAGCAGCAGCAGCAGACCCACCGCGGCCGTTGACAAGATGACCCACGTCGGGTACAGCTCGGGCTTCAGACCCAGATCCACCCCGAACTGAGCCCGAACATATCCCTGCCCCGAAGACAGGACCTCCTTCAAACGACTGGAAAGCAGTTCGGCTTTCTCCAGCGCTAAACCTTGAAAGTCCCCAGCCATCTTTCCAAATTGCGAAAACACCAGCTAACTGTTAGCTCTCATATCCAGCAGCATCCGTATGCTAACGGAGGAGTGGCTAATCTAATCTGACCGCTGGGAGAAATCTCAGTTAAAACTACAAATCGCAGTGTCTAAATAACACGTTATTCTGATTGTTTAAAAGCCAGCCATAGTGCTAGATTCAGGGGGTTTTGGCCTGACTTAAATCATGTTCTTAAAATATGTTATAACAAGTCGTTGATTTGTTAGTTTTCAAGATGGGGGATGGCCCAAACTCTGACTGAATGAGCCTACCCAAACCCTATATTTAAGATGTGTTTTACAAGCTACCTCTTCTCCATAGATTTTGCTAGAGGTGGCTTGATCTAGGGTTATATTTTCAGCAGCCAAACACCACCAAGAGACCATAAAAATATTGCAGGAATATCACAGGCAGCAGCTTGTCTCTGAGCCTCTTACTCTTTTGTAATGTCCCTACTTGTCACTTAGATCATGCTCTATAAAGTATATACGATACAATACAGAACGGAATACGGAATTGGGTTATATTTTTGAATGGCAATACAAAAATTATAGAATTATTATAGTTATATTATAGGCAGTGTGTCTCTATGATCCTCTCACTCATCCATAATGTTACTACTTGTCTCTCTGGTCATGAAGGCGGTGGTGATGCACGTCGGTCTATTTTTCAATTCACGGTCAGTCTACCGATTTCTCAGATTATAACCCAACCCAGATTATAGATGACTAACTAAACTAATATATTCATCTAAACTACTCCTTTACCCCTCTTTCTACTCCTAGGGGCTGCTCACACTGCATAATGAAGTTGGCTCTCTGATGGCTGTATGAGCAGACAGTTCATTGTTTACATTTTAAAATTACAATTAACACATTATTTTCATTTTACAAAACATTTTTATTGTACATTATAAATTACAAAATGTAAAAACAATTCTAAGCCAGGAGCCAGAACTGCAGACTCAGTAAAATACAGTGTAGGTATTATCTTCAAATATCCAATGAGGTACAGTAAAATGGTTGTAGCACCTCACTCATTATTTAGCTTAGCCTTAGTTCGAATAGCTGTCTTACTGTGTTGAGGAAAAAAATAAAATAACCATGATGTCCGTGGAAGGTGCATTAGCCTTAATCCACTGTGAAACACATAAGGTGGCGAATAAAATCAAAGTGTAATACCTATTGCATAGTACCTGTTGTACCTGTATATCTGATGGAACGTTAACCGTTAACCTGTCGACCACTAACTCATCATGGTACTGTAACAAGACTCTATACTGTTTGTAGACAAAAAATGCTTAAACAAAATAAATTAATAGGTCAAAAGTAACAAATATGAAACAGAATGTCAGTTTTTTTTTTCAGAAGTCTGCATCCAGAGTGAATTCACAGTCCATCGCGCTCGACATAACTCCAAATCTCTGATACTCTCCTACTCGCTTCTCGAAGAAGTTTGTTTTCCCCTCTAGTGAAATGGACTCCATGAAGTCAAATGGATTTTCAGCATTGTATACCTTGGAATTAAAGACAGGAAAAAGCAAATTTAAGATAGAGTTCATCAACACAACTTGATGTTATTTAATAACATCTCTTTAGCCAAATCATTTATAAAGAATATATAATGATGGTACTTTTTGCAGGACTATGGCTTTTATAGTGAGACGTGATCTCATTACCTTGGTCAGTCCGAGGTCGGCGAGAAGCCGGTCAGCAACAAACTCGATGTACTGCTTCATCAGACAACAGTTCATTCCTATGAGATCCACTGGCAAGGCTTCTGTCAAAAACTCCTGCAACACCAAACATGACATGTTTATGTTTGTGCAGAACATGCATGACCTGTCAAGACTTTGGTCTTTCAAAATCAGAAAAAAGAAAATCAAACGGGAATAGAGTGTTAAGTTACAATTGATCCATGCCACAGGTGACAATATAGACAAAGTAAACAGTGAGAAACAAGCAGACATACAGTGAGCTGTACACCACCATGATGGAAAATTTGCCTTAGTTTAAGGGTACTTACAACAAAATTGGATTTTCAGATATTTAAATTTGTAATCCACCCTTTTTAGGGAACAAAAGTACTTGGACAACTGGCTATTCAGCTGTTCCTAGGACAAGTGTTGGTTATTCTATCATTAGTTCATGCACAAATCAGCTGATAAATGGCCTTGAGTTGATGAGGACATGAGGCAAAAAGCCCCTGAATCACCCTGAAATGAGGGGTCTGTGTATAAAATTGCTTGTAATTCCTGCATGGTTCTACCTATATAGCTAAAAGCCTCAACTGACAGCACATGCTGTTTTATTTCAAATCCATTTTGGTGGTGTACAGAGCCAAAATAACACTGTCACCGTCCACATGCTAATGAAACTGACAGCGCACTGTATGTTACAACATTTTTTAAGTTGCCCTGGTTGAGTATATTCACTCCAACGATTCCTGACCTGCTCAATGTTTACAGCTTTGGTGATGATGTCCTTGACCCGGTCCTCTGATGGCTTCTTCACCAGGTAGCTGTACAGCAGGCAGGCAAAGTTACAGTGCAGGCCCTAAGACACACATCAATATACAGTAACTGTTAGAATAGTCGAGATGAAAACAGAGAAAATCAGCCATCACAAGGGTTAATTTGCAAACTGTATCTATTATCTTTAGCTATTATATTAGCCCATGTCTATTTGTGAATTCGTCCAACCTCATCCCTGCTAATCAGCTCGTTGGAGTAGGTGAGGCCAGGCATGAGTCCCCTCTTCTTGAGCCAATAGATGGAAGCGAATGAGCCGGAGAAGAAGATGCCCTCCACTGCTGCAAAAGCCACAATTCGCTCCCCTGAAGGTAACAAGTGTCAAAACCACTATTAACCAAAGATAAATTAAAAGCTCCTCCGGCGAGGGTGTCTCATTATTATGTGATTCACAGTATGATGTTTTTATTGTTGTATTTTCCTTACCAAACGTGGATTTGCTGTCATTTATCCACTGGAGTGCCCAGTCTGCTTTTCGTCTCACACAAGGCATGGTCTGAATGGCGTTAAATAGGTAGTCCCTGAAACACAGAGTTAATAACAATGACTTTTATAGAGACCAAACGATAGACTGAACTTGATGTTATTTGTTTTAAGTCAGTGGGTGTAAAGAGTAGGTAGCCCTGAAATTGTTGTCTTCCTAGTCTGTAAATCGTTGGTGCATCAAAGCTGGGAATGCAACAGAAATCACCACAAAGTGGTGCAGACTTCGCCTGTGATGAACAGGTGCGAGTCTTACAGTTAGCTATACAGAGAGAATTCATCTTAAATGGTTATGCGGTTGCTCCAAAGGCAATGAGGCTGAGGCACATCATATCTTACCATGTAACCATTACAATCGAAAGCATTAGGCCAATTGGATGCAACAATTTTGATGAATTAGACTTGATTTTATAAATTTTTTTGCCTAAAAATTTGCCTATTTAGAACTCTGCTTTTTTTCAATATCACATACCGCAGTGATATTAGATTAATTTACAAAATGCACCTTTCATCAATTACCCTCTAGAATGCAAGTTTAACAGAGTCACTGAGCATCAAGGCAGCACCTGACCAAGAAAACCCTAAACAAACTAACCGCTGCTTCAGGTCCCTGATGTAAGTGTTGATGAGCATGCTGTACATCTCTGAATGAACCGTCTCTATGAGGATCTGGAAGCTGTAGAAGGAGCGTGCTTCAGGGACTTGTACTTCCTGGCAGAACCTCTGCACCTGTTAGATAGTACACAAACACAAAAACAATTCTTCAGCCATCACACAGTTGAAACTGAAGCCAAATCTGACTTTACTGGCTCATGCTTAACAATGTAGCATCTCTTCAGATAAATATAAGATTAAAAAAACAGGCATGACAGCTGAGTGACATCCCTCTGGCCCTTCTCACCAGGTTCTCGTTGACGATACCATCGCTTGCTGCAAAGAAGGCCAAGATGTGTGAGATGAAGTGTTTCTCCTCTGGTTTCAAACGCTCCCAGTGTGCCAAGTCTTTGGATAGATCCACCTGAAAGTCACACCAACAGTACACCAACATCTGTTTCATGGATTGTTCATGTTTTATCAATGAAGACAGACAGTGGTGGATGACAGTGTTTCTTTAAGTTTGTATTTGTTGTGATGTACATAAAGGCTTTGTGGGAATCAGTATATTATCTCATATCATTTGTTGTTACTTCACTAGTGTTCAATAGACTGATACCCACCTCCTCCACCGTCCAGAAAGAGGCCTGTGCCTGCTTGTACATCTTCCAGATGTCGGGGTACTGGACGGGGAAGATGACAAACCGTCTGAGGTTTTCCCGGAGCAAAGGTTCGTCCTCTGTCTCTGAACCATTTTGGCAGGCTTTGTCTCTGAAGCCATTCTTAAAAAGACACCAGAAAGTGAGTACACATTATGTCCATGTCAAATATTGTATTTTAACCGGGTGGTTGTTTAATTTGGTTCAGCTATAGACCATCGCGGCCAACTGTGCCTTTAATTACAAAATGTGTGCATTCACTGCGCATGCGTACTTTTTCGTAACTTCCAAAACAATGGACATATAGCGTTCAAACGTTTACTATGAAACATATTTGTTGGTTTTAAGTTATTTTACAGATTGTCTGGTCACATTTCCTCAACAGATCAACACATTTTAACAGCCTTTTCCTCAGTGGCTGTGTTGAATCCGACAAACTCCGTACACCGTCACGGACAGTTAGCTAACACCAACAGACAAAATGGGCCAGTGTTTACAGATAACACATGTTACGAACAATTATTTCAGTAAACTAGTTATTATTGTAAAGCCAAAATATTGATTTTACACATCGAAGCTGAAACACATGCATTTAACCGGAGGATTGTCGGGTACACCGACAATGCTTAATACGACTTTGACTTATCATTCACATACTAGCTAACGTTAGCTGAATTGAAGCTGCTCACCGATTCTTTACGACGATCAGAATGTCCATCTATATTCAATACATCCATTTCCTGAGACGTTTTCTTCACCGTCGGTGTCATCGAGCCTGGTTCATCTAGCTACAACTCCGTGATCCTCGTGTATGCAGCTGTAGCTCTGCTAGTTAGACCATTTAAACTGACGACCAGAGGGGTACAGCGCCTCTAGTGCTCATAATACACAACATACTACATTATAAAACCACATTGTCTTCATAGTAAGACGACGACGCAGTTCCCCAAAATTTAAACTTGAAACTCACTATTACTACTAATTAGTCATTTAACAGCAGCCTTCTGTCATAGGGGAAGAAATGACTCAAAAAAAAACCACATACAGCTGTTTGGCAAATAAAGGGGAAAAACGTAGTTGTTCAGTGTGATAAATTCTTTTAATGAACAGCAATGTGATTTGATATCTTTGATACAAAAGGTATGCTTATAGATGTATTGTAAACATGGAGGAAGTTTGCATTTAATTCCATGTGTTTTCAATGTCAGCATGACCATAGTTTGACCGTAGTCAGAGCTGGATGTCGATGTGTGTGAGCCAACAGATCAAACTGGCAACTGGCTACACTGGTATGTTGTGGATCCCCAACCGGAACACGTCATTTGTGCAGGCCCATGCGCAGTTTTGGCTCTTCAGCATAAACACTTGATGAAAGGCCATTGGTGGATCATCATCTACCTGTTACAGAAAAAAATGTTTTGGGAGTATTTGTGAGCACAATAATGAGAAGACATTAACTTTAAAGTTAATTATGGCATCAACAAAAAAATTAAACACATCACCAAGAGTTCAACTTTTACCATATCATGGTAATAAATACCCTCGGCTGTCTTTTATGAGTAAAATAATCAACGTTCTGCTAATCAGCCCCCATCAGTATAAATGCAACATCTCGGTCAAACAGACCTCGTCAAGCATTACTGTAGTTTCTTTCTCCTTGCTCTTCTCTCTGCTTTGGCAGCAGAAAGAGTTTAAATTATCTAAGAGAATTACATTTTCATAGCAAGTTTTTTCACCATCAGACAAAGTCTTGCTTAAAATTATTGCTAGTGTTTCGACAGCATCTTATTCCATTCTGTTAACCAAACTGTATACATTTCACCTTCCTGAATATCACTTTAAGCTATAGCTTTAGCTGAATTGGATCTGATTTTATATTAAGTACTTAATTCATGGTTCTGATGATGTTGCTTGTAACTATTCTGCCTTTTTCGCTGATAACCCAGAGTTTACGACCTAGTTTCCTGATACCAGTTATCCATGATGGTCAATGTTAGGCTCAGTGGAGCCAGGTGAACCAGACCAAAACCTTGTTCAGACAACCAGCCCAAATCTGTCTTTTGGCATATACAGATTATATCAATATTGATTTTAGGAAGTTTAGACTGCAAAAAAACATATGAAATGAATTTTCGCTAACTGGATCCTAACCACATCTGGAGGTGGTTTGAACTGCGATTCAAATTCAGATTTATATGAATATGTCTCAGTCAGGCCTGGTATTTCGTCATTTTTGCTGTCAATTTTTTGAGGGCACAAAGGCCAAAAGCCAGGGCACCAAGGCCATAAAATAAAAATGGTTTTAAGTCCACGTCCATAATGAATTTAATTTAAGGACTAATGACGCTTCTGAGGAAGATTGGAGTCTCAGTCGAAACTGTCAAGCAGGTTTTTATGTCTGAAGATAAGAAAACATTGAACATATCTAAAAAGAATACAAAATGAACCGTTTCAATCTGATTGTTGCTTGTGATTTGTCTGTCTTGTTTTTTGTTTTTTTTTACATGTGATTATGTTTTTTATTATATGTTTTTATAGTTGTCTATTTTTTAACCTGTCTACAAGCCAAGTTTCCCTTAGGGGACAATAAAAGCAACTGAACTGAACTGAAGTACACAGGAAATTATGAAGTCCATCACTCACTTCAAAAACTGGAAAACTTATTAAAGCATCTCTACCCACAATTTTTGCTCAATTGACACCAAATGTGCAAGACATAAATACATATAAATTGCACATTACAGCAGGAAAAAGCAGCTCGACAAAGGAAAAACGTGACAGCAAGCTAGCAAGCGTTTGTTGACATTAATGTTACAGGCTGTGGTCGGCACGTTAAAACTGGGTCAACATTGTAGTAATATAACTTTACTGTACAGGCAATTTAACGTTAACTAAGTTATATGTTGAAATTTCTTTCTTATTCGTTCGCTAATTCATCACACTGTCGTTTGATGAAGTGTCCTTGGCCGGGGATAGATTGGTGTCAAACTGTCAGTAACCCCGTTCACACAGGAGAAGCCGCATTATCTCTGCAGCGGCGGTTTGCCAATTCTCCGCCGATGGTTATTCACACAGAGGGAGAACCGCCATGAATTCACACAGAAAGATGGCGCTGCGGCTCCTAAAGAGGCGTGACGGTACACGTCATGATGATGACGTTGGTGTCCGGTGTCCCCCTGTCAATCTAAACCCGCGGACAGTTTATAATCATATGGATGCTGTTATAATGTGTTGTGATTGAGATCCTGACCCACCAAACATCCTGGAAAGTGACAAAGTTACGTTTTTCGCTCTAAATTACATAATTAAATAATCGGCATCAAACTGGACGCTGTATGACTGTCACTCGCGGGGACGGAGGCTGTTTTCTGGGGGAAAGTTCACTGAAGTCTCGGTCTGGAGGTCTGACGGTCGCAGTGATTTATTTTTTATTTTCATCACAAACACTCGGTGAGTTAAAGTTTTTTGCTGGTGACAGACACCGTTTTTCCGGCAGAAATGTGACGAAGAGTCGGTCAAACAGACAGGAGGACAGACGCTTCTCCACGTATGTCTGCGATATTTTTTTCCTCATAAGTTACCAAAGACAGTTACAGTTACTACATTACTTTTGTTTGGTCATGTAACGATGCTTTGTGGGACATTTCTCTGTATTAAGTTGAGCGAAGGACCTGTGTAGTTAACCGACTGTCCGATCGACATGCCCTCGATACACGCCGCCGGCTTATCCGTATAGTATAGCCCTTCCGAGTGGTTCATGCCAGGCTCAAATCAAACCCACCACTGATGAGGAATGTCATCAAAAGATGCTTTTTTTTCTCAAAAGATGCAGGTGTCAAAGCTGTGTTGACAGGGCAGACTAGAAAACTGCAAAACCAACTGGGGCAGTGTGGGCGGGCATCAAGGCCACTGTGGCCTCAGGGCAGATATTTTTTTCAAGGGCACAAGGCCAAATTGTCTGTCTGCGCTGCGGATTTTTGTTTCTCATGCCAGCCAGTTTTTGTCACCAACAAACTCAGTGACTGATGCCTACATCATTTCTGTGTCTGGACACAAAAATCTGATCTGATCACTACCAAATAATAATAATATTGCCTGCAGTCTGAAGATAACCAAAGCTGAATGATCTTGATGATACAGGCCCCAGGCGCAGACCCATGGTTATTAACGACAATGCACCAGCTTACCTTTAACTGTCCAAACACCATGATGAGGATACATCCGTCTATCGTGGGCTGGAAGTCTTGTTCTGTGATAATGTGCTTAATAGTCTTGAAAGGCAAGCTCTGGATGGAAATGGATTGGAAACAATAGTATTACTGGAATATACATACACAAACACACAAAAAGAGCTTTGAACTCCAAGCTTCAAGTGACTGGCTCTGCTCCTTTTTTCCTTATTTATGATTTGCTTGTTTAGGAAGTCTCCTTTTACCATATGTTTTTGTGGAGTGTGATTAATACAAACCAATACTTACTGCTAATTTGCTAGCAATGGCTTCCCTCCCTTGATAAGGTGATCCCTCCCATGTCAAACAGGCTTCAGGAGACTAAATGGGAAAAAAGGTTCACATCAAATGCATGCACACAATACTTTCTTTTATCATTGCATCATAGCACTCTCAACAGTAACTTAAGCTGTGACTGTTGACTGTGATGGAATTTGGTCCGTCAGCACTGACATCACATTTTGATGTTTCATATTTTGACTTTATCTAAATAGTAATAATTAAATGGACTGAACAAACTTACATATAGGTTACCCAGTTCCATCCTGTTGGTATTGTCAAACCGGCTGTAATATTCCTGGACAAAGCCCTCTCCAATGTTTTGCCATATTTCTTTGTTGCAAGCCATGTGTTAAGCTTTTGATCTGTGAGAGAGAAGAGTCTCATCATTAGCAGTCAGACAAACTTTATAAACACACCACATACGTAAAAGTAACTGAGAAATTATCGTATGAAATAAATACTAGACATGGACTAGGGCCGCACAATGAATTGCAATATAATCAAAACTGCAATATGGCTAAGTGCAATAAAGTTGCCATTTTTGATAAAAGGTCACAAACGGCATTATAATGAAGTACTGAAGTGCTGCAGAGATGTCCTGGCCTACAAAACTTGTTCTCCAGATGTGAGAAAAGATTTTGTTTGGTACAGACTCCAACAAATGTCATATATCTTTTCATGTGAAAGGGGAAAATTGTGATGCTAAAATGATAATTCTCATATATGGAAATATATGTCAAAAGAGTCACAATATGACCATTTTACCATATCATGCTGCCCTTACATGGATCAAGGGAAGGAAATCAACACTTTCATCAAGTAAAAAGCAACTGAAAAGGAAAGCGTGAACTTTAAAATACCAATTTTTCTATTACTTACACAATCATAACAACTTCTCTGATAATAATTAAAAGCTCTGACTGAAAGTCTTGGCCCATTTTAATATAATCCATAAATAAAAACCCCACATGAATTTGTTTAAATGAAGCTGCATAAAGCAATATCTTGAATTTCTACTACTACTTCTTACAAGTCTATTCTGCTGCAGGTTAACTCCACCCTCATATTACATTGTGACCATACATTTACTGCACTCACACTGCAAGTTAATAATTACAAGACAGAAAATACGTTTGTGTTGATATGGATTACAATATAAGACCAGTACAAATCAATATGACTGCATCATTTTGTCAAGCTTCACAGAGTCTCTGATTATTCTAGATGCATTTTCATACAGGCATTATAAAAACCATGGAAAAACCTTCACCAATCTATGAGAGATTTGATGGTAGGTTCTCTACGAAGGTGGTCCCACGACCAGACCACCCACATCTTGACCAGAAAGTTAGCTTAACCATTGTAGTTACTATATTTTGTTAGCAGTCTCTCCTGTTCTGGGATATAATATACTGTGAATGTGAATAAACAGCTCTACTACAGGAAAGTAGTAGTGTATCTCTGCTGTTGACTGTAACGATAAGTACGATTACTCCAATGACAACAACACGAATACAAACTTATACCGCTGGATTCGTTTTATGAGACTAGCTAATCGCACAATGACTTGACAGGACCTCTCGAGTTGGAACTTAACGTTAGCCAAAAGTCACGAAGCTCGGTGGAGAATAAAAACAATTTCAGGTCCAACAGAAGTCACATCCGAGCTAGAACGGGACGTGTGGAGGTTGGATTGGACACTACAGCCTGCGCTGACTGCCAAACCAACCCGTGTGCGCTGTTCAATAACGGGACCCGACGCCATAAACTAAAACGAATGGAACTTAAGGCTAACGTTAGCATTAGCGCACCGCTCCACTGGCTTTCCCCGGAAACGCTTCGTTAACCGCTGACTACCGTAATACTCGTCTCGACAAAACCGTATCACCACAGTTTGGGACGTTGTTGTTGAGGAGCACTTCGCTTAAAAACAGTACTTTACCGTGTCTGCAAGTTTGAGCTTACTTTTTCAATCAGACAGCAAACCAGCGTGGAGACAGATCCAGTCAGCTCGAGGCTGAATAGGGTTCCCGCTTCCTCCGAGTCATGACAAAACTGTGACGTCGCTTGCAAACTGACCAATGAAGACCATCAGTTGGGACAGAGTAACTGTGGCCCTGAGCACAGCCTGTCAGGAGCGCTGTTCTCCCCAACAAGACTGACCAACATGGATGGTTGGATTTCAATACCAGCAAACGAGGTGTGATGAGTAAGCAGAATACCGCGAAGGATGCCTGAACAACGGTGTCAAGAGGAGTAGAGTGATAGGCCTCATGATATTATTAAGGTAACTAAACTGAAGCTATAGCCAAGATTGAGGGAATAGAGATAGACCAATGAATAAGGCTAACATCAAATTATGATGCCTATGAAAAGATAATACATTAGATTCTTATTATTGTTTAAACATAGACATTACGTAGGTATGTTACATGTATCTTCCAGGCCTCTTTATTATCCAGATATATCCAATATTTCCAAATGTGATCTACAAAAATAAAATGTAACTGTAATAACTGAAAGCAAATGGTTAGCCTGAAACTATGTGGGGCAATGTCGTCATTTATGTCAGGTATTAAATGTAAATTATTAAAAACTTTGTTAACTACAAGTAGTTACGAATGGAGATCTTTCCCCGCACTAACCAGCAGACTCAACAGAATGGCGCAGCTCCATAAAAACAAAACGGTTAGGCAACGTTATCCTCAATGCTGCTTTTTCACCATTGCTGTACATTTGGTTCTTGAAGTTAGCAAGTCAATTTAACATTGTGCAGAGTGTGAGGAGCCTATAACACAGGAAGCACAATGATTGTGTGGCCCCTCCGAATGTTTGTTGCCTTAAACAAGTGTGTAGTGTTCATGTCAGGGGCCGGCCCTGAAGGGAACAAATATTAACGGAACATGAAACAAAGAAATTGTCTCAAAAAATCTTTATGATTCCTTTAAGAACATATAAGAAAAATCAATCCGTAAAAAGAACACCTTTATTTCTAACTATTTTGGCAAATAATGAATCATAGCTGGGGTGATTTTATGATGGAACCTTGTCGTAAGGGTAAGGGCCACATCACATCTCTACCCTAAGGTTCCTCCGGTAATTGTTTCAACACTCAGTCAAAGCAGGCCCAAACTTTGATTCATCAGACAGTCTGACTCGAGAAACTAACACGAATCATCTATAGTGTGCTTTTATTGAAAAGGTGCCATCAAAGATGGAGCCCCATATCAATGAGGCAACTGTCATCCATAGCCAGTAACGTCAGACTAGCAGTAAAGTGAATATTTTGAAATGGAAGACATTAAATGCTTAACTGGATGAGATCAATATTGCTTGGGGAAAGTGATAAGACATTAGAAATACAGATTAACTCATAACAGCGTGCAGGTCTTTACAAACACCAGTAACAGGAATGTAATTTATAAAAAAGCTGGGTTAATTCATCATGTAGTACATCTTAAGATCTTTAAAGCTCCTGCTATTGTACGTTCTTCTCGAGTGTCCTATTGGCAACAGGGATCTGACATTGGTTTTCTTCACAAATAGTGAAAACAAGACTGGCAGAAATAAGACCCATTTAGGCACTTTTAAAATCATTTTGCTACACAGTTCAGTGCTTGCTGCTGCCATGAAAACGACACTCTTAAATGCAGAATGTCCTTGCGCACTTGACTTCCAGTGACTTGTTCAGAAAGGCTACTATTGCTTTGTTGAGGCCACCGCACCAATAGATCCTCCTGCAGTGGATGGCAGTAAAAGTTGTCTCTACAGTTTCACCCAACAGGCCTCTGAGGTTAGAACCAAGTTATGTGTTTAATGTTCTTGTGTGTCACTGCTCTGGCTGTGATGTGAAATAATCATCTGTCTGGAACACGCTGGGGATATCTTGGCGCTGTCGTGGTGCTGGTCTTCTTGGGCTGGCGGGTTTCTGTGAGTGAAGGGATACAAAATGAATTCTTATATCCAATAGCACCAACAACATACTATACTTGTTATTCCATGATTGTTGATGACAGTTCATAGTTACTGAGCAATCACACTGACAATGTATAACTAAAATTTGACGAATGTATGATGGAGCTCTCACATTTAAGAAGCCTGGGACACTCATTGTGCGGAGGATCTTCTTGAAAGCACCGGGTAGCGTTCCTAGTTCTCCCTCCGCCTGTGTGACCTGCTCCTCCATCGCGTTGACATTGGCTCCCACCATCTTTACAAAGGCCTGCAGACACAAAGAATATATATATATAATATTTTTTTTTTACTTACACATACAGCAAGAGAATCTTGACAAATGAACACCACTCCAAAAGCATATCCAATCGCCAGAAGTAAAATGCTATGTTAGGCCATGAATGAATTACATCGCGGTTGCATGAATTCAATGTTACCACCACTGTACTGTTCACACTACTATATACTGATCATTCCACAAGCTGGAAATTTAGAGTTGAATAGTTTACAGGAGTCTCCGTGTTCGGCGTAATGACGTTTAATGTCCTGACAAACTCCTACAGTTTCACTTAGCAACTTGTCAGCAACTGCCTTTTTTATAATTCAAATGTTGGGTATATGTTGGGAAAACTAAAAGAAATATTACATTGCTGAAATTTTTTGTAACAAATATTTGTGAATGTAACAAAACCAGCTCTTCGGATGAGGAATAGAAAAGAAAAACTCCACGTGAAAGTCAAACTTTCCTCACTTCTTCCTTTTATGTTTTGGGTTGTATCATCATCAGTGACTCAGTGGGTGTGGAAACTATTCAACCTTGAAAACAGGAACATACTTCACACCTTAACCAGTGCATACTTCCCCTGTTAGAAATTGAAATGGTCAGTCTAATAAAGATGACCTTATTCGTCATATCTCTTTGAGTTTTTCCTCTTGTGAGGAGGACATCTGCACACAGATCCTGATCACATCAGGGTAAAACACAGGTTTCATATCATATTCATTTCAGAATCCCCGAATTTGCTAAGGAGACAAGATACCACTTACTGGATCAAGGAAACATGACAAAAACACCAAGCTAAATATTTTGTATAAGTGGTAGTAACCCCCTCAACATGGCAAAGTTAAAATGTTCATTTACCTCCAACTTATCGATTCTTCTGTATATCTGTCTCATTTCATCAGACTTCTGCTGGATTTGAGGTAGGTTTTCATTCACTATCTGGGAGGTATCATTACGGATCTGAAGGAAAAACACAAAAGGATGTGAGACAAATATGCACGTAATTTAATAAAAATTACATACTTTAATGTGTAACTCAGCTTACCATATCCAGCATTCCAACAAACTCATCTACTCTTGTCAGCATCTCTTCTAAGCTCTTCTCCAAACACAGGATCTACAGGAGAAATCATTAAAAGGAAAGGCTGTTTAAACATTACAACACATATTTATTATGTACACACCAAAGCTGCATCAAATGAATGGAGCCACCTTAGGACTTATACGTTTCTGTGCACATCAAATCAAGTTGAAAACACTCCTTACAACTGGAATTCAACAAATTGTTTGAAATGGGGATCAACCGGAATCACAGGGCCAAAACACAGGGGCCTTTGTCTTCCTACAGGGCCAGCTAGCTAGCTCAGCTTTTTATAAATTGGTGGAGGAGTGACAGCAATCTGGTCAGTCAGCCATCATGAGTAAAGCTTATGAAATTAAGTCAGTTTCTACAAAATAAGACAATAATCAGCCTCAGCTCAAAAAATCTTGTTGGTGTCTGTGATAGTACATCTAAATTTGAAATATTTGACTGTCGGGCATACAGTTGTGAAGCAGAAAACAAGAGGCAAGGAGTCTCATCACATGATTTGGATTCAGTCAGTCTTGAGGCATGAATGACTTTGAAGTCACAAGACCTTACTTGGACAATATATTATACAGTCTGAATCCACAGTCTGAATCTATAGTCTATGCATGTACTTCTATCAGATGGCACCAAATCATATCCCTCCTGAGCCACAGAAGGAGAGACAATATAAAATTGTTGTGGTATTCCTCATGAATAATAAATTGAACTTCTTGGAAAAGTGTGTCTTAGTTTTGTGCATTTATGAGAGTTAGTGTTATGGTGCTTAAAATGTTAAAATTACGTTAAATTTGATGAAGGACTTAAGACTCAAGCGTAAGAAAATGATTCACAAGGGCACATTTATGCCACATGCAATTAATGTGGTCAAACAATTACAGCAAACTTAAATATGAGAGTGTAAGCTGAACACTATGGGTACGAATGCATGACTGTTGTACAGTTAAGAGATCTTTGTTTTATTGATGTGTCTTGTCTTTCTTTTTAAAAGGGGCACTATGTAGTTTTGGAGAAGATATAGTTTAAGATAAGACAAACTCAGAAATATTATTTTTTTCCATAACTGAATAAACAAGCTGGAAAATAAGGTCCCCAGAACACTGTTTGAAGCTAGAAATGTGGCAGGGTCTACCACATATATAAACAAATGAAAACCGGAAAGAAATTGTGTCGTCCTCTGAGGTCGGTTTGTTTAATCAGTTTATTCAGTCATGAAAACAAAGACAGTTTGTTTATTTAGTTTGTTTGGGCATAAAACAAAACAAAACAGTCAATGAAGAGCTTTCTCTTCTGATTCACATTTCTCCCCCCAAACTACATAGGTGCACCTTTAATCCTGTGGACATGTTTGTGTTTGGATGTTCCTGTGTGAGACCAGGGACAATTTTCCTACTCCAGCTGGACATTGATATTCTAATTCTTATTGTCAGGTAACACTTTATAATCTTTATAATCATTATGGTCAATTAAACTTTAGGTTATTATTATTTAACTGTTAACAAACTATTTAACACGTTATAAAGCATTTATCAAGCAATTGTAAAGGTTTATAAAGATGTTAATGGGGACTACTCAGTATTAACAAACCATTTACAAAGTATTGTAAGCAGCATTTGCAATTATAATGGTTTAAAAGCATTTCATTGCTTGTTAACAGGGAAATTACTGTCAACTAAAGTTGAATTAACTATAGATTTACCATTTATTTAGTTTACTCATTATAAGTTTTACAACGTGTACAATTACTACTAAGTGTAAAGTGTACACTAGTCACCTCATAGCCAAGACTTGACACGTCTTGTAAAACAGTGATTTCAGGCACAGATGCCGTCACAGCTCGAACCAGTGGCGGCTAACCAGTCACGTCACCACCTTAGTGTCGCTTAGCAACCACTTTTCTTTGCCGTTGGTCAAGAAAAACTGCAGTGCTCGTTACTTGAACCGTTGTATTACTCGTGTATACTGCAGTAATACAAGTGTGTACTACGCTACAACTACTTCATAAACACGCTAGCGTCCACTTAGCTAGCTAGTACGTGCGGTGCTCTAACGTTACATGACTTCGTATCTGAATGCCATGAACACAAACCTCTTCTCCAGCTGTCGCCCTGACGTAGGAGGAGTAGCTGAGGGCGGTTTGTCTCAGGACCTCCTCGTCCTCCTCTGAGTAGTTCTGGTCTGCTGTCCCGGGCTCTGCTGCTGCTGCTGCTTCGTTGAGACTCGGGCTCTGAGAGATAACATTAGCCGCTGCGCCAAAGCTGGGGCTCTGCGACACGGTCCCGCTGCTGAGGATCTCGCTCACCATGGACAGACTGCTCGCACTTTGGGAGACAATGCCGCTGTCTCTGCTTATTTCAGCGCTGGACTCCTCCAAGGGAGACAGCAGGCCCACCCTGTCCACTCGGTGATGGTCCATGTCGCCTGTCTTTCTGAGCTACTGCCGTGTTTTGCCCTGTCAAATGACCGGATCACGTGTTGTGCAGCCGATGGTGGCTCGTGAGGGTCAAAAAAACCGCAGTGAAAGTTGAAAACCCTTTCACTTTCTAGTCCACTTTACTGTCCTGAATGTTGAGTACATGTATGATTGAAGTAAAAAAAAAAACAAAATAAACATAAAACATATTTCCAAACTCTTAAGCAAGTCAAAAACAGAGGGATAATCACAAACACTGTGACACGAATCTTTAATTTGGATGTTTGATCAAAAATGGGCTTGATGTGAAGTTGTAATAAATGGGTGGAAAGGGTAATAGTTGGTAATAGGGTGTCAAAAAAGATCAAACTAATAATCTGAAAACAAATTACTTTGGAAAAAGAAAGGCACAACATTATGGTGATGTGTCTGATAGTTTATAAAAAAAGTCCTGTCATATTTAAAATTACAAAAACCAAACATCAGTGATGACTGTTGAAAAACATTTTGTCCTATAAATTACAAAACGCACATGTCAGTATTTTGCAATCTGCATTTGTACCTTTCATGAGATAGCCTACCATGTCATTGCAACGGCAGCCAGCAGATGGCAACCAGAGTTACTGCATGACAATGGACCTCAGTGGTCTGCACAAGTCTGATGCAGCAGAGGCATTAACTATGGCATTGTTTAAAAAAAGTTAATCACACCTTTAAAAAAAACAAGATAACCTTCTGCATCTCAGATCAGATCAGTTTATTTGGAGTGAAGATGTAGTGATGGATTCCCTTCAATATAAAATATGCATTTAGAAACATATTTGTTTTTTGCACATAAACATTTGAATTTATTATTTTTATTTGAATTATATTATCTTTTTCAGACTTTGTAAGCTTTAATCAGTCTACACTTGAATCTCAAAATTGCCAGCCAAGCATCTGTCACACATAAGTGCTGAAACTATTTGAACTACAAGGATCTAAAGCATGTGCCCATCCTCCGCTGATATTACCTCAATAATTCATATGTAGGTTGAATAGGATTGACAACTAGTGTTTAAGGCCCTGCTAGCAACGACTGATTGTAGAACATCTCAAGGTTTGGGTCAAATCTGCTGATCAATGGTGCAGACTCCAGCCAAAACAGACTAGTTGTGGGGTCAATGATCTATTAGCTGTTTGAGCACCTTGAGTAAACACAACAGACAAACATTCATTAGCAAAGAGGTGAAAGCTGCTGCCAGAGGGCCTCCTGACCCAGAACACAGCTGCATTCCTGCCACAAGTCTGTGTTGAATCCATCAGCTGTGATGCACAGCCAAAGGTTGATAGAGACTGGTTTTATCTGGAAAAAGGAATTCAACCTTCAGTTAGTCCATCTTCCCCTCTGTGATGTCTGCGGCAAATTATTTTGTGATGCGTCCTACCCACTTCCCTTCAGCCTGGCAGCTGCCTCCAACAGGCATGGACTTGTTGCGCTGAGCTGCAGATTTACACGCCTGGAGTGAGGTGAAAGTGACAATCAAAAATGCTCTTAATTGTTCATCATCTTTGAGTAGTCATATTATCAGTAAACAGTGTGGTTTCACCCAGTTTGCTGTAGGTACTGAGGTTGTCAACATCATCAGGGTTTTACTGTTGCTGCAGAAGTGTAATTACACTACCATTAATCTCACGCCCCTTACAACGTGTTTTGTGGATATGCATTCCTCATCTACAGATGCTGCTGTTGGGGTAAGAAAGTAGGATGTCAGCCTCTGCTGTGATTACTTGCTTTGTTGACCAAGTCATTAAGAGCTTCTGACTTTGGGCTCCGATATGCTGAAACCAGAACTAGATGTTTTGTGTTGTTTAGTATAGCCCTCATCCCAAAACCCCACATTCAAGCTGATCTGGAAATATCTCTGAATGTTACACTGTCTTTGTTTGGACACTCTTTTTCTACTAAAGCTGCATCTACTGTGTCTTTAGCAGACAAAGCCTTTCTCTGGTGAAATAAATTATATAATAGTTGACTTAAGCCCTGACAACTAAGAGACTAAGTGATGAAATTGAGGATTAAAATGAGATTAAACAAAGACAAATTGAATCACACAGATGTTCGTCTGTCAGTGGAACAACTTAACTTTTAACCGTTTGACTCAACTATTATTTTAGTCGATCAGTCTGCTGTTTATTTTCTTAATTAATCATCAAGTAGAAAATAGTGAAAACTGTCAAGTAGTGTTTCCAAAAGCTCAGAAAATATCCACATTTAGCGAGCTGGAATCAGAGAATTTTGACTTTTTTTTCAATAAAAAATAATTTCGCAAACCAATTAATCAGTGATGAAAATAGCTGTCAATTAATTTAATTGCTGACAATTTAAATACTAAACACTGAAGCTATAGACTCAAGTGTTTTTGCCTTTCTCCTTTTATACAACTCCTTATACATCACTGACTGTCTTCAATTCTGAAATGGTATATTTCAAAAGGAAATAGTTTTGACCATTAGTGGTCAAAAACATAAACTAGTTGTAGTTATGAAGTTGTTGTATCTTCAAAATAAAAGTATTATCCACATCCTCACAGGTTCAATAGTCGTGGCTATTCAAATGAGAGCAGCTTCAAAACAATTTCCACACTTGAGGAGTCATTGACTTCTAGATCACAACCATGAATGCTGAACCAAACATCACCTTTCTACTTCGCAAAATAGTGAGACTTAGAATAATTTATTGGAACAGATACAAGGATTTGATCACAATCATCAAGGCATAAAAGAACTATTAAAAAAAAATCATACTCTACACAGCATTTTATCAGAATATAAGAAATATAGATTTACTCTTTAAAAACATCCATAAGCAACCCCAAGTTGGTCCCAGTAATAAGAATGAAGAGGATCTTAATAAAAGTGGTCACTAACAAAAGATATTAGGCTGTAGGCACATTCAGAACTCTAGGTTACAGTGGACTCGCCAAAAAACAGTTTGTTCTGATGCTTATTACAAACATACGTACAAATCTTTTGATGTAAGACAAAGAGGACTTAAAAAATACAGGAATATTTACAATACATTTTCCTTGTTTCCTGGCTTGTAACTTTCTGTTATCAATTATCTTGTAAAAACAAACAGAAGTTACAAAATTAGTATCCGACAAAACGCGCGCTTGCTCATATTTATCCGGCCTGGTGTTCCAGTTTTAGTCTCTGAGCAGTTGGGATGTTTCTGTGTGTGTGTGTGTGTGTGGGGGGGTGTTTATAAGTATTATAGGGTAATGACAGTGCCATCCTCCTCCACCCCACCTCTGGGCAGTGCAAGACTGTGTCGTGGGTCCGATTTCATGGAGCTGAGGATTTTGTGCAGGCTGCCGTTGCTGTGGCGGAGGGCTGGGTTGCTGCTGTGATGCGGAGGCTGTACGTGGTGGTGGCGGTGCTGGGACTGTTGGTGCGGGTTGTGCTGGAGGTTCAGGTCTCTGTGGAGCTGGTAGCTGAGGCTGCTGTGCTGGTGTTGGTGTTGGTGGTGGTGATGGGACCCTCCGTTGAGGCTCACTTGGGAGTGGAAGGAGGCGGTGGAGACCACCGACGAAGGACGCGTGGGAGGGCTTGGCGGTGCCGCCGGGCCTGAAGCCGTCGTTGGTGTCTGCTGGTGCGTGCGAGACACACTGGACGCTAGGGAAGTGTTGGACCTCTGAGACGGCCGTTTGAGGCTGCTCTCAATGACGATATCGGTGTCTTCATCGCTCTCCAGGTCGTCCTGGTACCCATGTGCTCCAGAGGACATCACACCCACTGAGGCCACTGACAAACTCGGGTAACCGGTCGACCCGCTGCTGTCAGACGACTGGCCTGAGCTCCCAGAGATCCTGCTGCTGCGGACCACGTTATTGCGCTGGTTCACTGGCTTAACCGTCACAATCAGGTTGTGGCTGTTGGCGATCATCATATCCGTTACCTGATCCAAGGACTTCCCAGTCACCTCAATGCCATTCACTTCCAGCACCTCATCATTAACCGCCAGCAGCCCGGTGCTCTCAGCCAACCCTCCGGGCACCAGCCGAGATATGAAGATGCCTGGGACCTTCTCAAGCCCGTGAGGCGTCACCCGCACGCTAGTTCCATCTCTGATGTAAAAGCCCAGCGGTTTGTCCGAGCCGTGGCGATACAGTCGGACACGGCGGTGAGATTCGGGTAGGATGTCCACATCGATGATGGAGGAGACGGGCCGGAAGTCCTGGGGCATCCCAATGCGGATGTGTGGCCGCTTGCGGTTGACGTCATTATTGCGCAGCGCAACCACCGCCTTCTTCCTACGAGTTATTGTGTTGGTGCCAAAGTTAGCATAGTCGACCTCCTCTGCAAAGACAGAAAGAGACAGAAACAGGAAGTATTAGAAATGACATGTTCAGTGTTCCAGTTTCATCATTGTTAAAGGTGCAGTTGGTCAACAAATACTGAAGCTTTGTGTTAAAGCGTCAGGATCTGATCACCTCTGAATGACTCATCAACCATCTTTCTACAGAACTGTTGTGCAGGCAGCACAGGTTGAAAACATTCTCTCTTCCATGTGTACCCCATATGTTAAAGGAAACAAGGAAAAAGGAAAACTAAACTACTCTAAAGCACAACAAGACTGAGAGGGGAGGATTTGGAAAGTTAAAACAAACCGGTTTTCCATCCTGGAACTACAAAACCTGTACATGAACACTGCATTCTTTGCCTTTAAATCAAACCACCTGCCTTACAAACTCAAAAACCTTTGTTCAAACTGTGCACAGATGTGCTTGAAAATACTTTTCCTGTGAACGACCCGCTAATCATTTATACAGATTTTGTGACATAACACAGTTCTTATTACTGCAGCCATTAATGAGGCCTGAATGCTTGCTGGTTTACTCTACGACGGAGTTAAGCATAAAGCCAACGTTTATACATTAATAACGACATGGGAGCATGTCAGCTGGATTCACATAGGGCTAATACTGAGACTCTTGCTGTGTGCATGTTCTTATAAAATGCTGAGTGTGCAGAGCATTCCTGCCTGTGCTGACAGAGGTGAACCACCCTTCTGCTACCAGGCTGCAGCTGTAGGGATCCAGTGTGCATTTCTGCACCCAGATACACAGGCACATACATGTACCATCCTTGGTAAAAACATGGTCCTCAAGTAAAAAATACTTGCTACGTGCTTTTACTACGATTAAAAGTCAACAGAGGGCGCACAGGGTGTAATGCAATGTGGAAAGAATGGGCTGTGAGGGAGGTCAGTTTGAGATCTTAGTAGAAACATGATGTTCCCAACTAGAGATTTAGAGCAATCAATAAAACAATGAAAACCTTCATAGAAGACTTAATCACCCACACAATGACAGAGGCTTCTTCAGAACACAGCTGCTGCCAAACATGTAGTGGCTTACATAAAATAAAACAAAAGAGGGAGGATTAAGAAAAAAAAACACACTTTGAATGTATTCATTAAGTTGTGGCTCTGACACCGTGGGAGATAGTTAGAAACGTTGCAGGGTGTGCTCCATAATGAAAACAATAATAACTTGATCGCCCTCTAATCTTCCCTCCTCAGGAAGACAGGAAATCTGGACCCAGCAAAGCCTGACGCGACAGGAAGCGAGGGTCCCCAGGCGGGAGCATCAGCTCCATGCACCACCATGGCGAAGGCAATGAGTCATCCTTGCCCTACTGTTTGGGACACCTGCTTTATGAAATTATTTGTGGGTGAGTGCACTGTAATTTTTGGCCCCGTCTTCAAAGTACACTGTGGAAGGAGAGAGGAGCGCTGAAACAGAGTCTCCGAGCGGAGCCAGCTGGCCAGTCGTCCCTCCAGCCTCAGAGCAGCGTGGACGTCTGCCATACGACTCCATATGCAATGCTGACTCATCATTGATATAGGTTTTCTTCTTCGACCACCTCCTCCTGCTTCCCCTGAGCAGAATGTTGACTAAGCAGCATTTTTTTTTTTTTTTTACTCCAGCTTCACAAATGAAATGTCTGGGGGAAAAGTGCGAAATTCAGGCTTTTGCGGGTGTCAGCAGCGACACCAACCACAGCATACATGGGGAATTTGTGTGGACTAAATTGGGGAAAAATAAAAATGATAAATGAGTGAGTGAAATAGTAGATTGACGTCTCTTGGCGCAGCATGAATCAGTGATGTCAAGTGCTCACAGACTCAGCCAAACTGCTGTGCCAAAAGTGCGTTACCCAAGATAAAGAAATAGGCTGGAAAATTCCTCCTATCAAACGTTGCTGCTTTTTAAAAGCTTCTGAATATCATCAAACTTAAAGTGAATTGTATCCTTGATTTTCTGTGCATGTCACGGCAGACGCTGATTTGATTGAATCCAGACAAGGCATGTGCTACAGGGCTGGAATTTCTGCCACAAGTGCAAGTCTTCCTGATGGGAACCATGTTGGAGGGGAATCGCCGCAGAGTCTCATTACAGGTCTATGGTACAACACCCTCCCTCCTTCCACACCCTCACCGTAGTCTGAGGCTAACGCCCGCACCACATCACCAGCTTACTTTGTAGGACAGAGGATCTTTCAGTCAGAAATCCTAAAGTGTACAACTATAATTATGCTTTCTATTTGTAATGCCAAACATGTGTTCTACAAAATCCCATAAGAAGCCCATGTTGGTGTAATTTGTTGTAAAGAAACCTACAAATACAAAGACAAGTGGTGAGTTTCATATGTCCTAGGGCAATAGCTGAAGAGGGAAGACTGAAGTTAAGCTGAGCAGGGGTTAAATCTGGGGCTCAGATCACCTTGTGCTCATTATACTGATCACAAGTCAGTGCACGCGCTACATGTTAAAGGGTCTGTGTCTACATTATGTCTCACTGATGTTCTTTATTGTTCAGCAATGTCAATAGCAACGATACATCAAAATACATACACATCTCTCAACTTCAAGTGAGACCAGCTACTCAAAGGAGAATTGTAGTTGTCGCCACAGTAAATCAACTGTGCTTGTAATGACGTCTGTTTAACTAACTAAAAAGTCAATTCAAGTCTCATATGTCACTTACCCATCTAGATAATTACCAGACATCGAGTTATGTCGCAAAGTTTGTGAAAGAATTTGTGCCAAGTCAGTCAGGCATTCAACAACCACCAAAACAGCCGCAGGTGAGGCAGGTAAGGGTTGGGCGATTGGGTATGATATCAGTGACTATCCATTCCCAGTTGGTTCATTTGGGAATTTTTGTGGTCAGTATCTCTCATTTTCGTATCCTCTGAGGAATGAGTGAGAGCCACTGCCCAGCGACAGACTCTCATTCAGGGAGCTAACCCATTAGCACAAAGAGGCTAGCAACCCAGAGAAATGCAGCTGGGAAAACCAGCATGTGGGGCACAAATATTTTCACGTCTAACTCTGAGAATTAAGGATTTATTTCAACCAAACCAAAGTTTGTGTCTGTTGGGACAGTGAAAAGACTAAACAAGATAGTTTTGGTGAGTTTTTACTTGTTTCTGTCAAGTTTGAATTAAGTATGTCTAAAGGTGAGTTAACAAGTCAATTAAGCTAACGTTAGACAGAAAGATTAATCCAGAAGGTGTAAGGTTGTACTTTTCTGTTTATAAGGGAAAGAGGTGTATAAAAAAGATATCCTTTCTTTTAATTTTTAGCAAAATTTCAATTATTCATTAGCCTAAAAAGCTAAGATAGCTTGTGGAATGTAGCAAACTCATCGCTTGTACACATCTAGCTAGCTAAAGTCGTTTATGAGTGGGTTTGCCTGCGGCTGGTGAGAGAAATGAACCATGCTACTTGAAAGAACCCTTCTTTAATCATTATCCTGTTCAGATTGCTGAACCCTGAAGCTGGTACACTATACAGCAAACCCTGAAGTCATTTTCTGTTCCAGTAAAAAGGAGAGATTCTTAACTTTTAAGTGCACTAGAGCTGAAATACATATCCCAGTCAATTAATTAAATAGTCTACCGACAGAAAATTAGTCTCCAACTAATTTGGAGGGATTCATCATCTCTAAATTCTCCAATTTCTTTAATGGTAGTAAATTGAATCTCTTGGTTTAGACTGTTTAGACCTTGTGATTAGCTCACCAAACCATCAATCAGTTAAATGAGAAAACAATCAGTAGATTTCATCTCACGATGAACATAATTGTTGCGGGCATTATGTTGCACTATGCCTCGAGTCAGAAGCATGACTGAAGCTACAGCAAATTCCCCCGGTAAGAAGAACCACTGGAGCATGATGGGATTACAGTTTTTGAAGATGCCAAACAAATTAAGATGTCGAGTCGTAGAACCAAACAGTGGCAGCAGAACCCTGCGTGTCTCTGGATGTCTGCAGGCCTGGGGTATCATATCCAGGACCAGTGTATTCAAACTGAAAAGAGTTTTTCCACTGCAGACTTAAACATTTTGTTCTCTGCTACTGTGGGAAAAAAAAAACTCAGCTGAACACACCCCGTAGTAGAAAATGTGTTGCTTCATAGTAAACCTGCATTTGCTTCTCCTAATGTTTTAACTAAAGGCAGTCTAGGATAATGCTAGCTAAATTACACTGCTCTTTAAATTACAGATCTTTTAAACAAGTCCAATCTCATAAAAGGTCACTGATCCCTTCAAAGAAACTTTGAACTATCAGGTGCCACAGCTTTCCAGTCTGAACTCAATCCTACCAAGCGTTGGAGACACACAGACACACAGACACACACACACACAGACACACACACACACACTCTGTGGTGCACAGCTAAACTAAGTGAGCACGTTCCAGTTGATCACACAAAGGTTATCGTAACAACTCCTGACAAACCTAATCCCTGCTACACCGAAGCATGATGGGTAAGCCAATGTGAACCCGTTAATCAAAGACTGTGGGTTCACTGCCAGGCATCTGCAGGCTAAACAGCACCTCAGATCAAAGCCTATTAGAGAAGCTTTGTGTTCCAATTAGCTGTTACTCAAAATTTCCACAATGGTGTTTAGTCTCAAATGTAATTTACTAATCAGAGTGTATAAGAGAGTATAAAATGACAATTTAGGGGATACACAGGGAGGATCCAGGCACACACCAGCTGTTTGCATTTACCCTGAACCTTTCTGAACTTAATCAGGGAATTATACTCAAAATATGGCAAATAATGAGACTAAATGCTGACAGAGAAGCAGAAAACCTTAATTCACTTAAATAACATTAAACATCTGTGGTAAAGATGTGGTAAGGGTAATACGAGAGCTGTCACACAGCTTGGTGGATAAAGAAAGATTCCACGTAGCCATGTTTTCCAGCATTGTAAACCTACATTCTGTCTTGCAATACTGGCAGAGAGTAATCCTGAAAAGGCGTTATATTCAGGAAGTACTGGAGCTAGAGCCCCATGATGCCAGACAACCCCAACTAACACGGCTCCAACCCACACAAAGTCAGGGGAAAGAGGTCAGAGGTGGAAAGCTGGCTTCTGGGTGACTTCGACATTCTGCTCTCTGCTGGTGTGTGAATGCACGAATCAGTGTGTGTGTGTGTGTGTGGGCATGACACTCGAGGAATGTGGTGGTAAACGTAGTTGGAGATATGTCCGAGCAGGTCGAGGACCTGCATACCTTCTTGAGACAGGCAGAGGCTGCTTTGAACCCAAAGCAACCGGCTATTTCAAGCACGCCATGATACGGTTTAAGTAACGCGACCCGTCACTGGCAGATAGCTAATCATTTCCACAGACACACTGGGTGCTAATTCAAATGAAAACTGAGAACTAGGTATTCATGGATATGTTTTTTTTTCCTTTTTAATTAACTGGCAAAAGATACAGAAGTATCCGCTGCCGTACCACCAGACTACAGCGCAGCTTGTTTTCCTCAGGCTGTGAGAGTCGATTTATCCTGCACATTCCACTCTATAACATATTCTATTAAAACAAGTAGAACAGTCTGGTAAATTCAGAAAAGTACTTGAATATAATGCTGCCTTTAAAACCAAAGGAAGACAACACTTGTGCCACAACATAATGATATCCAAAATCTAAGACGATAGAGTTTATAATGATATAACATCGATATATTGTCCAGCCCTGATCCCAGTCTTAAAATGAATCCTGAAATTAATGTTTTATGTTACACTGTGGAGGGAAAAAAAAACAGACCAATTACAAGCCAGCTAGCTAGGTTGTGTCTGGTTCTCAGTTGCTATTGAACACCTCATGCTGTTCTCGTGCTTACAAAGCAAAGGAAAAAGAGGAAAAACAGTCTTTGTTCCACTGAAGCCCACCTCTAGTTAACCAGAGCTGTGTTGAGAAGGCCCTTTAAAGTCCTACTGCTTTTCCACCATCTCTCATAAAAGACAGGAATCTACAGTGTTTTATGATCGACCATTAGGGCCTCAGTGCACACTTGTTCCTGGCAGGTCTTCCAACATTCACTGCCGACTCGACACAACCGTAAGCAGAGGCTGAAGAGTCGATGGAAATGGACCAAAACACAAACACACTTATATTTTCACCAAGAGTTTTTAAATACTTCTCATGCCTGGGTAATTGAACGTGTGATGCAGCTATTGACGTGAAAGGGTGGGGTATTGCAAACATTAGCTCCTGGCTTTACACAAGTGAATATGCAACACCGCAGCCAAACCGTGCTTTTGTTTCACCTCAGCGGCACCACGATCGCTGCGCTGAAGTTCAGACTAATAGAGTTTTAAAAGGTGTTTGGGGCCGGCTTCATGTGTGATATTTCACACTGGGCTTTGTGAAAGCTGGCACGCTATGTTAACTACTTTTGGTATACCTGTGTTAGCAAAGAACATAGCAAGGACAGGGGAAAACACAACCAGCTGCTAGAACCAGAGCCGGTCTTTATGATAATTTTTCATCATTTGTCAGTATTGCATGCAGTGTGTGAATGCACAGTGGCTGTGTGTCGCCGCACATGAACATGTTTGAAGGGAAATGAATAGAAATCTTTGTGCTTGGAGGGAAGTAAATGGAGGAACATAGTGTATTCATCTCAATGAAAAAGCTCCAGTAATCATTTTTTAATTTTAAAACATAACTTAATCGGTGGAAAGCCTCGTTAGTATGTGCATGTGAGACTTGGGATGAAGGCGGCAACATCAACATCCTGCTAACAGCTTTAGTGGTGGCCCCTCAGGGGTGTGAACCCCTGGCTGGGAATGATATTTTTACCCAGTGATATGACCCAGACACTAGCAGCCCAGCTGAGCAACTTATGAACACACAATCCTTTCAGTCTGCTTCACACAAGAAATGCAGCCAACTACAGCAGTAAATTCTAGACCTTCAAAGAACAGCGTATTACGGTTAGGGTATTAAATTCTAATTAAATGCTGCACACTAGGTTTGGAATAATGTGTACTGGTCATCATATTGTTGATGTTGAGTGAAAATAACATATCTAAATTTAGTAATATGCTCACTAGATTTCTTGTTTTGATTGAAAATTGAAACCTACTCTTGATACGTACGAAGCTACAACCAGCAGCCGTAATTAAAGGATCCATATAGTAGAAAGTGTGAGTTATTTTTGTAATATAAAGCCGGTCTAGGGTTTATATAAATATACTGTGAAAGTATCGAAAAACACTGATCCACAGAGAAATGCACACAGCCCGTATTCAGGCACTGCGCTTTTAAACGAGCTGTAAGGACTTTTGTAAAGTTGTGATGTCACAACTCTATGGGGGGGGGTCTTAAAGAGACAGGCACTGAAGCTGAGTGCTATGACTGAGCATGAATAGACGTGCTGAAGCAGTATGAGAACAGTATGAGAAGAATAGTATTTTTTTTTATCATTGAAGCATGTAAACATTTCAAGTACCCATGCAAAATTGTATGGACCTGAAAATTAGCATAATATGGGACCTTTAACACATGACAATACAAAAAAAAAAGACAATGTCATTTTAATGTCTGTAACTTCCTGGTTGGCTGCCTGGTAACTACTCTGGGCCAGAAAACTGTCTGGTACAAAAGGGTGTTGGACGGATTAAACAAACTAGACATAGTGTGGTAATTCTTTTGCTTTAGAGGTTCAAGGCAGCATTTGTTGCCTATGGACAGGGTCTAGCTAGCTGTTTTCCCAGTTTTCAGCCTTAGCGCTAAGAGAGCGATGGCACGGTCCCAATTCTCCTTCTTGGGCGAAATAAATGATCTAAAAACACACTGGATTATCTGAAAGACTGCATTGTCACAAAGCAGAAAAAATATGTTTATCTCCAAAATGTCAGCTTTTCATGACCTAAGATAAAGTTTTCACAGGACAGCCACAGCACATACTCATCAGGTCAACACTGTATGCCAAAGCTACAGCGCATGACCTTACGCCCTGTTGCTCTGCTCTACAGCAAATCCAGCCACAGTCCATCCATGCAAGTGACATTCCTGCACCCCAACAACACCCCCCCCAGCCCCCATCATGGTTTTCGTCCGTGCGTGACAAAGTGCTTAGTGACAGGAGGGACCATAATCACTGGAGAGAGAGAGGGAGAGACGAGGCACACAAGAGAGAATAGTGAATAGTGTTAGACCCTGCTGCCTTTTGCATTAGGTCACTGGATGCTGTGGCAGTGGGCTTCATTCCTGGGCCCCACAGACACACGCACGCGCACAGACACACACAGACACACGCGCGCTCACACACGCACACACACACACACACACACGGTCACACAGCTGGAAGCGCCTCACTTTCAAAACCAGCAGGAATATGGCATAAAGTAGAACGGGATGAAACAACACATGACAGAGCACAGCCATGCAGGAGGAAGCGCGGCAGCTCGGTACAATGCAGTACAGTAAGCGTGTGCGTCCGCTCAAACATTCTTCCTTTAGCCACATTTGCATATTTTGGTCCTGTTTGCATTAGAAAGGAAGACAATTTAATGAAATGCAGAGCTCATTGTAATGCTTTCTCCTCAGAGCGTGGGGGTCAGAAATAGCTGGTTTTCAAGACTCTCCTGTGGTTTCACACAACGCATCCAAATATGAGCTGAAAAGCAGAATTCTACTTTCCTCTCCCGTGTAAATAAGCTGCAGCGAACGCTAAAAAACAGAGTTGCCAGGTCAAGTTTTCACAATGGGTCAATGTAAAGTACACGTGGAGGCCCCTTCCAATGGGACGCGCACACATGAATGTGAGGAATGAACCAAAACAATCAGTATTCTTGGATGTCTTTTCTTTTCCCCCGTCGGAGATGGTCGAGAAGTCTATCCTTGTGTTTAGGGGCTGACCGCTGCCAAGACGTTCAGCTAACACTAACATGGAAAAAGAATCCAGACAGAAAAAAAAGAAGAACATATTTTTTTTTAAACATGCAAACATATTTCACATTCTTGCAGGGGTGGTTGAGGCAGGGCCTGGGTGGAAATTTGGAGAAGCTCGATAAACCTACGTGGTTATAAATCGACAGCTGCACAGAAGGTTTGAGTAGGATCTCACTGCAAGTTTCTTTGATCTTTTGCATGCTTTGTTGTACTAGGTGCATAGAAACGGATGTATATTAGTACTTTTACTGTTGCTGTGTTTTTAAACTACTACTACAGACTTAAAGAAAACATATTATGCTCATTTTCAGGTTCATGATTTCATTTTGTGTTACTACTTTACATGCGCCAAAAAACACATCAGCTTTCTCATACTGTCCAGTTCCGCAGCTCTGTACTCCCCCTTCATCTGAAACGCTCCGTTTTAGCTCCTGTCTCTTTAAGACCCCCCTCCCAAACACCCAGTCCCCTCTGATTGGTCAGAGGAGAGCCTGACCCGGCACCGTTAACAACAACAGAGCAGCTGTGCTAAATCAATTCTTGTGTGCTAAACTAGCCGCTTGGCATAAATTATGCAAATGTGTGACTCTGTGATGTAGTGTGATGTCACAAAGTCACAGAATTGAAAGCGGGACTACTGACGAGGTGTTTCAGGACCAGTGATTTCTGTCGGAGAGAGGAGCTTCTGTTGTTGTGGCCATGGACCTTTTTAACTTTCAGGATCTTTTAATCTGACTGTAACAAAAGGAGGTGCTAAAAATGGAGCCTTGAGATATATTAACATATAGTCATATTAACTAGGAGACTTCAAGACCAACAATCATCTGTGAGTTTGCCTTTTTGTTGCTTCATGCTTCCCGTAGACGAAAGAGGAAAAATAAAAAGTCAGGGATTAGAAAAATCGAAACAGAATCAGGTGAGCCTCAGGTGAAACAGTCTGCAAGGAGTTTTTCCTTCTAAAAAAAAACTTTTGCATGCATTTATTTGCCGGGCAGCACTTTGCACGCACCCCCCACCCTCCATTCCTTCACTCCCTGCACTCACTTCTCCAGCAGTTACCGCGGCACACAGGGGCCGGGCTGCACATCTGGGACAAGTTAAACGGAGCTGCCTTGTCTGCTCCGTTCTGGCTCGGCCTGTGTGGCTGGGTGGGGCGGTGAGGGAGTCGCAGGTTTAAGATTCACTGCAGGTATCAGACGCACACAGACGACCCCACACGTCACCGGCAACTTTATTAATTACGCACGCAGATTGTTTGGCCAAATGAGAACAGAGGTTAAGACCAAGTGAGAGGGTATTTAAACTGTGTGTGCGCGTACATAAGGAGATTAACCTGTGTGTGCGGAGGGGAGGGAGGAACATCAAAGAGCGACGGAGTAGACAGGTCTTGCATTCCTGCAACCTCTCAGAAGGAACAATCTCCACTCCATCAGGGAGGGAGGTGGGGGTGGAGGGGTCTACAGTCCTTCCTCCCTCGTTCGTTCTCTTGAATATAACCAACTACTGCTTCTGGTTTTAATCCAGCTGCGTCTCTGCTGATCATATGCATGTTTCCGACCAAGCAAACACATGCTGTTGATTTAAGCTCCACAAAGTCTCCACTGCCATCTGGCCCACAGGTACCCGGGCTGCGTTCGCCGCTCACTACCCATGTGGAGATATAAATACATGTCACTGTGGAATACAAAGTTAGAAAAAAGAAATCTTGGGCCTTTTTCACTTAAGATATACCGAGCTATAAGCAGCGGCAGAGTTTTCATTTCAAAAGAGAACAATTGAGACTCGAGTGTGAATATGAAAACGTACAAAATATGACAAATAACGTTGGAAGGGATCGGGGGATGGATTCAGGCACAGCAGCAGACTTGGACTTGTGTCCTTGCCACCTGTCTGGCCTTCTGTTTGTGTCGGAGTCCACGTGTGTGATGAAATTGGTGTGTTGTTAGAAAGAAATGCGGACAATATAGGATGACTTTAAACTATGAGGAAACAAGACAACCGGACAACCTGTGTTTCTTTCTATATTCACTTTCTCTTATATAAACCAAGTACTCTACTACAGAAGAGATACTACTACTACTACTACTACTACTACTACTACTACTACTACTACTACTACTACTACTAAGATAATAATGATGCTGTATAAACTCAATTCCTTTCAGTACTCACGAACCGAAACACAACCCTGGCAGGCCCTCGGCCTCTTCGCCCATCAAATCAAGTTTAACGAGCCCCGGGCTGAAAAAGATTTGCTCTCAATTGGATTTGCTTCACATTGCTTAATGAAGAGAACAATGTTTATGGGTCCTGTGTGAATTATCATTCATGTGGACTCACTTCTGGAATATGGTTCATTTGTAATTGTTTGTTCAGATAGTTTTACAGTTAGGAGCGTGAATAATCAAGTGTTGAGCCTATTCACGTCATTTAACTAGCGGCAAATGCGTTCAGTGAATTGTCATATAAAGTGACCGTACTGACATAAGGGGGAGCTCAAAATAATAAACCTACATATGCAGAATGCAGCAAAGGAAGAGTGGGTGAGCTGAGACATTTACTGTTTTGTCTGAACCAACTGAACTGAAGTAAACCACTGACACTTGCAATAACACGTCTTCTCTGTGTATGCAAAATACACAGAGAAGACGTCTCTTTTGAAACATATGAATGTATTTGGAAGCCAAAGATAGCAACTGACACATCAAATTACTGTGGTTATATTACACCATCATGCGTTAGCAATAGATTTAAAAAGAAGACATCTGCAGACCTTTTGGTTTGCATGTGTTTGTCTCTGGGTTTGATTCATGTTTTGCCATCTAACCATACTAATGTCCTAAGCAGGAGCGCCGGAACTTTTCCCCTTGTAGGGCCAAAACTATAACTTAATGGTGGACTATGAGGCTAAAAGCAAGTGCCTATTGTAGTTTGTTGTTAAGATGCAAAATGGTACCACACAGATGCGCCAAGAGGCAAAAAAATAAGTAAATAAATAAATAATTGTGATACATTTTTAATGTCTGATCTATATCGTTTTCTTTCGTGTGTTAATGACTCAATGACTTCATGCACGAAGCCTTCCTGTCAAGCTCAGATTATGAAAAATAATTTAGAATAAGGGATCCTTCATATTTAAAGAGAATTTTACTTCATGAAAAAACATAGCATAAAGGAAAAAAAGAAAAGGAGGTTTTATGAAATTGATCAACTCTTACTTCATCAGACCTCGGTGGACAGATGACGTGTTCTGCAGGTGAATGTGGAGCTCAGGAAATTTCAAGTTTAAAGCCCTTTCGAGACAACAACACTTAAGGCTGAACAGTTTCAACAAGGCTTATCTGTCTTGATGAATCTCTGTTGCTGTGCATGCTCTCTGCCGTCTTAATGTTTAATAAACAAATTGTTGGTTTGGGAATTAGTTTGTTTTATGTCTGTTATTTTCCCAGTGTAGCCCTCAATCACATGCTGGCTCTCTAATCTGGCGCTCAGTCATCAAAGCTTTGAGAACCCCTGATCTAGGACCTGTGGAAAATCAACATGAACCCAACAACCCGACCTGAGAAAAGCAGAGCAGTTAAACTCGATCCAAAGGCAACCCAAACGGACAGAAATAAGGAGACGATCACTGTGCTATTGGTTAAAAAGCAACAATATCATAAAAAACAAAACAAATGTGAAGTTATAGAGACTTATTGCAAAACTTATGTATAAAAATGATTCAAGTCTCAAGTCTGCACATAAACATCCTGAAGTCAAGAGAGCAAAAGAAAGACAGGAGATAATCATTTGCTAACCAATTTCACATCCGTGAATATCAACTGTCATCGAGGCTGATAAAATGTTTTTATGTCGGCTACTGATCTTCTAAAATATTTTCTCCTGCTGTGATTATTACGTAACATGTTATCAGAGCTGATACTGATTAGTCTCAGGTCCACTCTGGTTGGACCTGTTGACACACTGAGTCAAGATCTGTACCAGTAAAAGGAGACCCAACCCAATTAGACTTTAATGTGGACCAGGGTCGGATCTCAGTTTCATAAAACCACAACTGAACTCTGGATGACCTCTTCTACTGTCTGTTTTTTATCGCCTCCATCTTCATCCCTTCTCAGACTTTCACCACTAATCTGAGCTGAGGACACTTTCTAATCTTTTATTGGCTGCAGGTGACAGACGACAAGCAGACAAGGAGGATAAAGAGTTCTCCGGCTTTCTCACTGTCACACGCAGGCCAAGAAATGCTGGCGGATGTGACAATCCAAGCAGACAGGTAAGGAAATGAGACGACCAAGCGAGTCAACAAAACACGCAGACTTGAAAATTGGCAAATTTCCTTCTGTAAACAGGCAGAAAGAGAGAGTGACGACCCCTGATACTGCCTCGGAGCCAATTTTGATTTGGTCTGTATAAATCTGCCGGCTGACGGGAAAACAAAATGACTGAGAGAAGGGCCAAGATCGTCCGTCTCACAGAGGACGCCGTGCTGTGAAGGTCTTACATCAACTCACAGGAAAAGTGATCCTTTGTTATGAAGTGGCCTCTGGAGACATTCGTCTCATTCACACTGTGGGCAAGAAAAATAATCCATCGCAGCACAACTCGATTCATAAGTGGCCAGAGAAAATGTTGTCTTCAAAAGCTGAATGAGATCATTTTCTATCCCCATCCAGGCAGACAAACACACAGTCACGCTCACACCTTTGTCTGGTGGGAAGCTCTGAGAGTCATGCGTGCATTGTTTAGCAACAAATCAATATGACAGTTGTGACTGAATTTGGGTTTCCAGTGTTTGTAGAAGACATAGACACACATATTTAGAGAGGGAAGTTTCTCCTTTTTTTTTTTAAACAAAAACATTATTCGGTTTCACATCATTTGGAAAAAATGATCTGCGTACAAAAAGTTGGAAAAGAAAGCGCAGATAACAAAAAACAAAACACAACGAGCTCAAAAAGGTAACACCATCAATTTTACACATTAAGTGTGTTTATAGGTCTTGCATTGCATTGTGGGTAATGTAGGCACCAGATTTGAAAAGGAAATACTAAAAAAGGACTACATCTCTGATTCTGCTGTATCAGTCTTGATAGTTTGTTTTAAAATCTCCATAAGGAGTCCAACAGTGTTATTGGAGTCCAATGACAGACCAGTGGACCTTTTCAAAACCTGGCGTTACATTACACTCGATGCAACTTAGACTGAGTGACATCACTGGCGCCAATTTATCTGCTTGTCTGCGTCCCAATCTGAGCTGCGTCGTACCTCCCAACAGCTGTTTGAACTCACTGTTTGAACTCATCTTGCCATTTACACTGAATTTATTGCTACTTCTTTGACACACAGGGAGAAAGTCACCAGACTCCCTTAAAAAAAAACACTAGACTGTGAGACTTGAAGTGTTAGGAGAAACTTTACAAACCTTTATACGCTGTCTCTGGCAAATTCTTAAAGGAAAGTGGTTTGTTTGGCCAGTGTGAAACGGGTATTAGTTTTGATTCTTGGCTAATGTGGTGCCCCGAAGGGCTCGGTCGCTGCACCTAAGCCTTATATTAGCATGGAAAACCCCTGGCTCCTTGTCCATTTTGTTGTTGATCCAGTTGGACTTCATCCCTCTTAATCCTTTGAAGAAGACCAAGAGGTTTTTCAATGCTACTTCCACTCAGTCATAAACACCAGCACTCCCTATTGACCTTTATTCAGTCAAGATCACGGGTCAATGAAAAGCTCCTTCCTGGCCTCCAGGTGAGGGCCACAATTCGCCGGCTGCGTTTGGGTAAATCCTCTACAAGCTCGGACAGGCCTCAGGCCCATCCTCCCCTGCACCTGAGACACCAACACCCTGTCTTACGCAACCACACAACATAACAGAACACTTCCTGTGTGTGGTGACACATATCCTTTCTTCTTCCTGCTCCTGCTTTGGTCCACTGGCTCCATTTGTGGTTAACTTAACCTAGTCTCTGTTGCCAATCCCTCTTCTCTCCCTCCCTCCCTCACACACACACACACACACACACACACAGCACGTCAAAACTGTCTGTGGGAGCATTTCCACTTGAGCTGTCAGTGCCCATTGTTTTCGGCGAGTCTCTGGGACGCAATTCATATCAGGATAAGAGTCACGGCTCATTCCTCCCCTCCTCCATTCTTTTCCTTCCTCTCCTATCCCGAACTGCTGAGTTGGCCTGATTCAACCACCAACTCGTGGCCCACATCTCTGGAAAAGGGGGTGAGGGAGTGTGGGAGAAGGGGCAGCATCTTCTCACGGTGTGCGTGTCTATGCCTGCCAGATATCTGCGAGTTCAGGAGCCGATTTTTCCAAAGAGCATGTCTTTGGCTAAAAAAATTCAGTTTGTAAAAGTCTGTTTGCATGCTGATTTTGCTGTCATCATTCACTTTTGTCACTCATCCTTCCTTTTCCCAGAGACACTTAAATTGAGAGAAAATAAAGATTTATAACTGCTCGATCAAGTATAAACATCTAAGTTTCCAGTACTATTCAGAGATGTATTAGTCAAAAGTAGGAAACAAAATGCAGCTGTGAGGGAGAGACCAGCCAAACGACCCATGACCAACTGATGATTGTGGAAACTCTTCCAGGAGTAATCAATTACACCACGGACAAGAAGCCACAGATGAGACGCGTGCTTTAGATCCTCTTAGTGATTTGCTTTGATGTGAATTAAGTTAGCTACTGTTAAGCTCATTGCCATCTCTGCTGATTTGTAATAGCCAATCATAAATACTTCTGGCTCCATTCCAGCCAATCAGATCACTCCAGTACACACACACTATGGCTCAACAACGGCCAGACTGGTGAGGGGCATGACAGCTTGTCTCATTGTTTCAGCCTCATGACCTATATATGGCTGCACTCGGCCTTTTAGCTGGCTGTAATTGTTCCTTTAATTCCTGGAGCACACACACACACACACAGTTGCACAACAACACACAAAATACAAAATGGCATAATGCACAAGTAGAAAAAAGAAAAATATTCAGAAAGAGACAGTATGACCTTTATTTGGAGGTAAAAAAAACAAAAAGAACAATGTTAAAATTAAAAAAAAAGTAATAAATAACTCTAAAATGCACCCCCTTCCTTTCTTTAAGAGACACACACACATAGGCACAAAAACAACAACAAACAGACTCCTTTTTTTATCAGTGTGGTTTGGCCACAAGGGGAACTACCAGATGAGTAAACAACCCTAAAGCAACAGTCAACTCCCTCTCAGCAGACCGGATCAGACTATTTCAAGGAAAACACGCTGCAGCATCTACTGACGGTGACACACAAACATGTTTTTTTTCATGCCAGAGGCATAATTGTATGTTTAGGATGAACAAGCAGTAATGCATGTGATCATGTTAGTGAATGATGCAAACATGTAGTTTATGTAGTTATGATTTCAGAACACCAAGAAACACACACGCAAAAAAATGTGACCCTTGATTCAGACACACACACACACGAGCGTCCGCACAGGCCAGTGACACACAGTTCATACAGTAAGTGCACTTGTACGCAGCCCATGCTTGCACATGCTTTCACGTTAAATGGATTTGGATGGTTTCTGCCTCAGGGGCAGTGAACTACTGACCAGGGTCATCAAACGGGGAAAATGAATGACATCACATGGTACGAGGTCGAGCACATCTGATTGGTTTGAAGGGACGAGGAGTCTTTGTGTGTTTGCAAATGTACGTTATTTATAGCTCATGCACATCCCATGTGCACAACAAACCACTTATTTCAAAGCCAAATTGCAGATGGAGAAACTTCTTACAATTATTAAAGGGGAACTTCAACTCCACCAATATTACACATTAAAGTGCGTCTACAGATCTTGGCGAGTACTGCATTTGTGAAAGGTTAGTAGTACAAAGCCTATTGTGGCTCCAGAGGAAGCTGCATTTAATCTGATAAACTGCCGGCCGTGATGTCATTCATTGGCTAGATTGCATCGTGGGTAATGCAGGTAAAAGGTTTTGTAAATGGGGAAGAATAAAATAAAAAGGCGAAATCTATCTCTGGTTCCACTGCATTGATTTGGATAAATTGTTTCTAAACTGTCCACGAGACCAACAGCGTTATAGGAGCGCAATGCTTCCTGGCACCTACATTACCCACAATGCAACCACTGAGTGACATCGCTGGGCTGGTTTATCAGATTAAACGCAGCTTCCTCTGGAGCCACTTCTTTTCTTTTTCCACAAATGCAGTAGCGCTGCCCAAGACCTCACCAACACACTTCAATGTGTGATATTGGTGGAGATACCCTTTAACTAAAGCTTAGGCTAGGTACCAGCAGTTAGCCGGGCTTTGTAACCAAGAAACCTTTAATCCAAAGTAAACTGGACGGGTCTGTCTGAAGCCAACCTTACCAGTGGTGAGTGTGTTTGCTGCGGGTGAGTCGAAGGAGCAAAGTCAGTCCCTACTTTGTAATTATGGACTCCCAAAATAACCCTCCGCAGAGGCAATGCTAAGTTGATGTTGTGCTAGCTACCAAACATTTCTCAACACGCGAGAGAGCTTCTGGACGTAGTTCTTTTGATAAGAAGATTTTGACTAGGTGGAGATGGTGAGTCATGCGAAACACACCAAAAAAACACCCAGATATTGTGAGGGACTCAGTGAAAGAGTACAGAAAAACAGATTGAAGATATGATATACGTGTCACTGCCAATAACAGTTTGTTCGAGCTGACCTACATGCTTGATAAGGCGAGGTAAGCGAGGGTTTCCTCACAGGATTTGCTCAAGCTTGCCCTTGCGTTCGTTGCATTTGCATGTGTGAATTGGTGTGAGATTTCCAGTGCTACACACAGAGCGTGCCTGGCCTTGTCCTCCAGTAGAGCTGTAATTAAGGAGGAACTGCAGTGAGCAGTCTCAGAGCGAGCCGCCTCTGCACAAACCAGCGGCTCCTCCCTCGCAAACCCACTAACATCCACCCAGCGTCCATATTCCCCCGCTCTCTCCAACCCCAAAATCTTCACCCTCTTCCCTCACTTTCATGGCTCGCTTCTAAACTTGGCCTGGGAATTTTCCACTGCAGACTCTTATCCGAACCATTCTTAGTGTTGTCTCTGTCCTGTTCGAAGGATATTGTTTTACAGTATTTACTTGCGTTATAACAGGAAGTACTTTTCTGATCGAATGTGTGTTAATCCCTCCGTCTGTCATGAAAACATAGTGACATCCTGTATTTTCCAGAACTAGGTTCAAACCCTCCAAGAGGAGAAAGATGTATGTAAAAATGTAACTTTATGAGAAAGATTATTACAAAAATACTCTCTGCCTCTTCCATGTGACTAAATGCAAGAATGATGTATTAGATGGACAAGTATTTGTCATTCATCTGTAAAAAATAAGTCAAATTTACCTCAATACTAAAATGCCAAGAATTGTTGGAGGTGCATTCAAAGTGTTTTAATATTATTTTAAGTACTTGTTCCACACTTCGGGAAATACGCTTGTTTGGCTTCTTTCTGGGAGTTGGAGAGAAGATTGATCTCACTTTCAAGTCTGTCCAATATATGAATATGAAGCTAGGGCCATGGAGTGATTAGCTTAGCTTAGCATGAAGACTTGAAATGGATGCGAAGGGGATGGGGTGGGGGGCTATATTAAGGGAATACGTCCTGTCATTTTCATTGTTATTTTCTCAATCGATTAGTTCATTGTCTACAAACGGTCAGAAAAGGGTGATCAGTGTTTCCCAAAGCACACGATGACGTCCTCATATGTCTTGTTTTGTCCACAACCCAAAGATATTCAGTTTACTGTCCCGAAACCAGAAAATATTCACATACAAAGCTGCTATAATCATAACTATTTTATTATTAAAATAAGTGCTTTATAGCTTTATATCCCAACAGTAATCACTGTTGTACCGCTCATGCAGTGAGTTTGGTGGAGAGGAGGGAGGGGGCTGCTAACCGTAAAACAGACAGGAAGTTAGTTAAAATTACAGCAACGCTAACTTGTTTTTTAACTTTCTTTTTTCTCATAAAACTACTCAAACAACTTAATTATCAAAATAGTCAGCCATTAATTTAATAGTTGACAACTAATCCATAAATTGTTGCTGCTCTAAAGCCAAGCTAGCCTATCTCAAGTCTTTATGCTAAGCTAGGCTAACGGTCTGCTGTCTGCAGCTTTATACTGAACAGACAAATATGAGTGGTATCAATCTTCTCATCTAACTGTTCAGAATGTGTTTTCCTGCAAATGTAAAATTCTATAAAACGGCTCTAAAATAGAGTAAAATCATTATTTATGGATAAGCAGATGCGTCAGAGTCACTGGTTAATTTGATCAAGTTAAGAAGGGAAATCTCAAAACAAGCCATGCCTCTTATTCTCGTGACAGCGTACAAACAACCAGACACACGAAGCCCCACACACAGTTGGAAACTCAGAGTCAAACACCTCGCAGTATCTCATTCCACTTCCAAGCCATAAACCAAGGGAAAGAAAGAAGGCACAGAAGTTTTTTTCAGTTTGTTTTCTTCTCTTTTGAAGCTTCATGCTGCTGAGGAGTGGCCGTTTTGGTGGCGGTGGCGGCTTAGGAAGTTGTTTGTTTGTCCCTGAAGGACCGGCTATATTCATCACATCCAGAATCCAATTTCCAGCGCCCGCGTCTCTGGGCTTATTTAGAGGCAGGATGAGGTCAATTTTAACTCGGCCACTGAGTTTTTTGAGGATCAGAGCAGTCATAACAGAAAATGTGCCGAGGTGTGATTGCAATCCTGTATTGAGAGCAGCTGTGTGTATACTTCACTTTGACCATTATGAACTGTAAATCAGCTGCATCCTTCAGGAAATTTGCACGTCAAACACTGGAGAGCACATTTTAGCGGTTTTGTTTGAAGAATTTTTTAATTTTTTTTTTACAATTCACAAGAAGACGCAAAAATAATCCCATGACTTTCTCATCAAAAATTGACAAACAGACGACAGAGGGAGGGCCTCTGGCTGGAACAGACACTCCTGTCCCACAATGTCTGGAAACTTCATTGTGGGGGAGCGGAGTCGGAGTTCAAAGCTGGGTCGTAAACCAAAATGAAAGCGGGGACTTAGGAAACACAAACACCGATGTAGTTTCGCCAAACACAACAGCACTTCAAGTTTAATTAAAACACAGAGCGGCCCCTCCTACGCCTCAACAACAGACGGAAGGGTCGAACGTGTGTCAGCTGTGATTTGTGATGCAAAAAGACTTCTGCGGTGCAATTACTATAAGATGACTCACTTCACAAACACATAACAAAAACAAATTAGCTGTAAGGGAATGGAGTGTGTGCGCACGCTGGTATCCGGCTGCATGTTTAGTGTGGGTGCGGAATTGTTTGTCTCTTTTGGTGTCAGCTGACATTATTTACAGCATCTTCCAAGCTGCTTCACACAAAGAGAGGCAGCTCCCCGTCAGACATGGCTGTTGCTGCCGTGTCCCGCTCCTGGCGGGCACCAGGCATCTCCATCACACTTAAACTACGGCTGGCATTGTCTAAGACACGCAGGGAAGAGGCCACACACGGGTTTTATTGAGAAGCCCACACAGACTACCTAAAAGGTTTTACGGCGCAGAAACTTTTCCCTGTGGCGGTGAGGATTTATTTGAGAGATGCGCTCACAGAGCAAGTGGGAAAAATCCCTGACACTGACGAGGCCTTAAACACCTCACTTGCCTGAGACGACTCACAAAAGGCGCTGCTTTTTTCCCATGCTGCCGCTGCCCTCTGAATGTGACCCAGATGTGTCATCAAAGTATCCGTCTAAAGCTCACAAAAAGCTCTAATAAAAGGCTTTTTGTCCGCCTAGCATGACATTTGCTTGTGCCATCTCTGCCTGCACGGGCTTCCCCCTCTTCCTCAGGAAAGTCCTGATTTCTGCTGGCTCAGGCTGCAACAAGAGGATAACAGCCAGACCACAGGATGGAGGTGGACTCAACCTGCCCAGTCCTCCCTCCCTCCCTCCCTCCCTCCGCCTGTCTGTCTTTCTTACTGTCAGGCTGACTCCCCACTGTCTGCCGTGGTTTTCTCCCCCTTTGCCCTTGACTACTGAGTCATGCCTGAGCCCTAATGCCAAAAGAATGAGGATCCATCTAAGCTGCTACCTAGAACAGCATTCCTGAACGTGAACCGAGATGATCAGACGGCCTTGACAGGAACTGAACACTCACCGCGGTGCTCAGGAAAAAGAGAATCATAAGAAGGTGGAGCTGTAACGAAGATAACAAAAGCATAAGAGAGGAAAAAAGAAAGATGGGCTGTAGATGACAGCTGCCGTCTTCTTTTGCAGTAGGCAGTGCGTCGGCCTGGTGTTTCATAACAATTCCTTTTACTTAACAAGCTTCTTCGCTGCACAGCCTGAGGAGGCTTTCTGGTGCCAAGCACGAAGACGAGGGGTAGTGGAAGCCCCGGCTACACTCAGACTCACTCTTAATGACTCTGATGCTGTGTAAAGGGAGTCACAAAAGCACACTTAGGCAGCGCGACAAGGCCGTGCCTTTACACGACCGAAATAGAACTTCTGGAATGAGGAAAAGGATGCTTTCTGCCTCTCATGGCATTCGATGGTATGGCTGGCATGCACACTTATAATCTACCGAATGAGCAACGAGGACAAAAGAGAACACGCTGCACGTTTGGATGAACAAATTCTGAATTATCTTTACTAATCAAGAAATCTGTTCTAATCCAGTGTCCGAGGACTAAATCAGCTTTGTGAGGTCACTGTGGGATAAAGAGCCAACGCTAATTACTGAGGTGGCTCTCCCTCTTGTCAACACGGATCAAATGCTGCGGGGTCAAAGATTTAACCTGCAGCTACCATGACTGAGCACTGGCATGTTGACACATGTGGTGCACAATCCCATCAGGGCATGTAGACAAAAGTACACAAACCAAATCACACACACACAAACACACGTGTCCTCGAAGCCCTGTGGCCATGGTGTGAGAGAGGCCAGATGTGCTGACAGGGTCCCTGCAGTTGGTCACAATAAAAAGCACAAAGCCTGAGAGAAACACAGCAGAGACTGTGGGCTCAAATGCAGCTATAACAGCTTCTCTATTAAGACATTTCAAATTGTAGTTAAAGTAAATACGGATACACTGGTCTGACACACGGGATCGGTATTGATGCCGATACTGACCTTAGCCATCTATCATATCAGCTATCAGGCCACAATGCGACCAAACCGGTTTGTAAGTGTCAACACATTCCCTATCACAAAGACGTACACATATTTAAACTTTGAAAGACGAAGACGGCGCCGATGTCAAATCAGCTCTCGGTATCTGCCGGAAACCCTAAATTGACGTTATCAGAATCGATACCAGGAGAACAAAAGTTGAACCAATAAGAAAATATTGGAAAGAATGTTGCGATGAGATGATAAACCCCCCCCAAAGAAGAAACAAGAGTATTTGAAAATACAGCTGCAAGAATTCAAGTTTCTTAGAGTGCACCGTGACTCACGAGAATTGAATAAATTACACGTCTGCCTGCAATCGTATTCTTTTATGAGAGGAAATAAGATGATATTAAAATTTAAAAAACGAATGGACTTCAGCTGAACCAGAAAACCAGACAAAAATAACAAACGCCGTCTCACCAGACTTCCTCTCCATCTCCATCCAACATTTGGACTGTAAACATTTCAAGCATTCGGTGATATGTTGTCTTATGACAGCGTGACTATGTCTATTTTCATTCAATTATTTATCTTGAAATATCTTTATTTAATTTCATGCTTTCCACTGTGTGGTCTTGTTTATCTCTAACCAAAATCCAGAAATAACAACGTAATGTCTGGTAGGGGAAGGGGAAAGGGGGGAGTCCAGCGGAGAATACAGGATTTATTGTGAGGAGCGTTTGTGTAGGCGTGTGTGTGTGTTCATGTTTATAGCCGGCAGGGGGGGTTGGGATGAGAGGGAAATGTTGTTTGTGTATGAAATGAATGTACACGTTTCTTATCTTGTGTTTTACATCTTTGGTTTGTGACTGCATGTGTAAATGTTTCATGTGATCTTAATACCATTCTTGGAAAGTATAAACATTACATACATACAGTACATTATGATTATTTCTTTGGGTCTGTACAGTGTGACTCCATAGCTGGAGACATCCAGTGAGGTCTGGTTAAATCTCTGACCATCATCCACATCCCCCAACATCTCTATACACACCTGATAGCCTCAAACATTTTCTTCTCTTAAAAAAAGGCGACTACATGCAATTATATTGAGATTTTCCAATTTTTTTTTAGTATATTGCTACACACCATGTGTATATTACTAAGATGTGCAATTATCTTGCAAAATTGTCCGTGTTCGGTCATATCTGTATGTGAAAGAAAAATCGTTATTATTAATATTCATCTTTATTTTTCTATTTCTCTATTTTATCTTGTTTTTTGTCACTGAATCCTTGTTTCCCTCCTCTGCTTACAACTCTTGAGCTGCTGTAACAAGTTAATTTCCCTGGTGAGGAATCAGTAAAGTCTTATCTTCATTTCAAAACCCTTATTCTGCAATGACAGAAGATAACAATTTATTCTTCTGCACGAGTTTTATTTCCTTATTAGAACTGAACAGTCAAGTCTGGATGTCACCAGTTAAATGAACGGAGACGCCTTTCCTAAATATGATTTATACACTAAAACGATTACATTTATTCCGCAATTTCAACATGTTGCTTTAGTTTTCTGCTCTACTCCACTGATAGTTTGTGTAAATGATCCTCTACTCGCAGCCTGGCAAGCTTTGTTCCTCTGAACAACAAGTATTTATTGTACTGAAAACAGAAAAAGCAAAAAGAGCCAAAAGCCATCAAAGTGCAGACAGTCAGGGCAGCCATAGAAATCTAATAATGCTCTCATTTCTTTGATCTCCAAGCAACTGTGCGCTCCAACTTGTTGAGAAACGGCACCGGTCTGGATGTCAGCTCTATCTGGCGCAGCTGCTGTTACATTTTGTATCTGCGCTGCCGTGCCACATCTCTCTTTAGTTTGGCTGGTGCCGATATCTCCTCTAGTTTTCACAGGTGTGGACGGTTGCCGTCGGAGCTGTGAACCCAGCGTGCTCGATACGAAGCGGCAGATTCGACCTTGGCCTACCTCGTCTGCTCTATTTATTCAAACTCTCAGCCCTTTGCCAAACAGGGGTCTCTTCTCTTTGTTGAAAGTTTAGTCTGTGTGCAGGCCACTGGCACGGTCTGCGAAAACAACTCCGTCTTCTCCCCCTCCCCGAAAAACCGAGCTTTCAAAAATCAGGTCTGTGTTTTGCTTGGATCGGGGCCGTTTTCATCCACCATTAGTGTAATTACAGGTGAAATTTAAATCACGGTTAATTCACGAATCCTTATTTGAACCCTGTACATAGACTGCCATTAAAGACCATCAACAAGATTGCTACGGTCGTTACTATGCACCAACGCCTGCTGGATCGTGTCGCTTTGCCAGCTCCTAAAGCTTTCAGCGCTTTTTCACAGGCTCCAGGAATACATTCGTGGGAGGAGATATGATATATTCTGTGCAGTGTTTTTCACTTCTAACAAGGGTTGTTTACTTCGTGGTGAACGTGGAAATCCATGAGTCCAGTGGCCGGTTTCCTGTCCCAGCTAACTTTGCCTGGAATAACGACATGGGCAGCGCTCGCTCCCTCTTATCTATGCACTAATTTGCATCATGTTGCACGAGAGGCAGACTATGAATGAACAGTTGGTACTTTAGCTCGTAGCGGTAGTTCCTCCAGATAAACACCATAAACACAGGGACACTGGACTTGCAATCCTATTTTTTTTCCCCCTTTGTTCCGACATGTACAAACTCGCTCGCTGGTTTCGTACGACGCCAATCCAACATCAATCATCAGCTGACCACACATGACTGAGCCATTACAATCGCCACACACCCACACAGACACTGGGACCAAGGACAAGGAGTCCACCTCCTCACACAGAGCCGCTTCACTCCACTCCTCTTTGCTCGCAAATCTTTTCACGCGTCCCACTTCTTCCCATCACTTGCTCGCCCCTCCCCCGTGCTAGATTGTGACCGCGAGAGAAATGTAGAAGTGTCCCAGTGCTAAACGTCTCGCCACCCCTCTGCAAACTGGTACTTTTCCACCACTGGTTTTGACTTTGTGGGCCGCCCAGGTCGTCTTTTGTAAAGCAGTGAGGTGTTGCAGACAACCTTTTAGATAATGGGTTAATCATTAAAGTAGTTATTTTTCATCCATAAATTGGCAGAAAATGCTGTTTTAGCTCCTAAAATAGACATCCCTGCCTGTGTCTTCTGTATGTCATAGTCTACTTAAAAAAAAGGGGGGGGGCGAAAAGAAGGGAAAAGTTCAAATGGCTGCTGAATAGATCAACCCCGCTTTATATTACATTAAACTCAATATCCTTGGGTTTTCTGACATCACGATAAGATCTTGTTTAAATGGCCCTGCACAGCTCGATGGTTCAACAATAGACTTTTCTCCCCATCTTATGTTAATCATTAATAACAAACAGAGTGCCTGTAGTTTAAGTTCTTATGTTAACAAATGATCAAAAAGGCTTCCTTCTACTGTGGGCACAACTAGATCCATGACATTCTGTTGTTCCACCCACCGCTAAAGTGATATATATGCCAATTGAAAAATGTTCCAGCTCAGTGCACCTACTTATAGTTGGCTGACAAAGTGACACTCCCTATGCAGCTGCAATAAAGCACTTCTTTGGAGGATTATCTCTTATGAGGATATCACTCTTTGACATTAAATGTGTTATGAAAACAAATTGAATAAAAAGACATTAATGCTAAATTATCTCAAGTGGGCAACTTTAGAGTCTGTAGAGGTTAAACATTAAATGAATTTAAGCAAGCAACCTCAAGTTAAGTAGCTAAATGATCCCTGAGGAAGTATTTTATTACTAAAACTGTTACCAGCTGTAACAAGGAGCATTATCGATTTCTTACAAAAAAAAAAGAGTTCAAAAACAACCAGAGGCGTTGTTGCAAGTTCAATCTTTCGGTTTTCTTTATCCATAACCCAAAACAAAAAATACAACAATTCCTTTGTCTCCTGTTGTCAGTGTCTCTGACACATTCAAAACATCAGTAGGTTTCCTGGTTCACATACCAAACCTCGCTCTGCCTGTAAACGATTATCGCGCAGTCATCTACAGTAAACTGATACGCCATTGTGTACTGCTGTGAGTGAACCACAAGGTGTAAGCCTTTATTCTGGAGGTGAAGTCATCCTCAGACAAGCCGCCGTAAAGTCCCAAAGGGAGCAACAGGTATCATCTGCAGGATTATTGCTGGATTGCCACAAAACTGCTGCACACGCTCAAGTGATCTCAGCAACAATGGCAATGTAAGCCCGGAAGGGGGGTGTCAGGTAGATGAAAGAGACACACACACACACAGACACACACACTTTAGAAGACCTATTGTTACATCAGGAAATGCACCTGCACATTGTGATCCAAAAAAGGGCAAATTCTCTGATTTCAGCCTCTAAAATGTGTTTTTTTTCCTCTATGACAGTTAACTGAATGTCTTTGGGTTATGAAAAACAAGACATTTGAGGATGTCATCTTAAGCTATGGGAGACACTGATTGACATTATCAACGTTCACCTTTTTTTTAAAAACCAAACAACTAATCGATAAAAATCAACAAAAAGAGTAACTGTTGGTTGCAAACACCGACACGCCCCATGGATATTCTTACTTCCTCTTCATCTTCTCCAAATCTTGTTAGCGTTATCATCTTTTCCTTATTTACTTACCCTGTGATTTCCTCCCTTTCACCGTCTGTATCTTATTTTATCATTAACTCCCATGAGAGCCTTTTATTGTACAATGTATCCATGAACTTTTTAGCATTTTGTGGCAACGTTTTTCGAAACAACTGCATGTTTTCACCCATTGTAACAACCTTTATCCCGGCTGAGAATATATTTTACATTTTCTTGCCTTTCAAAGGACACAGAAAAAAAAAGCTGTAAAAATGTAGTGTTCTGAGCTGTCAGGGGAGCAATCCATAAAACGTGCTTTCTTCTTTGTGCACTAATTTCCAAATGAAAGAGTAGTCCAGTTTAAGTAACATAGAATGTCCCCTCTGTGACCGTGTGGTGAGTCACAGTGCCTTTAAGTGTGTGTGAGGCCTTTCATCCCGGGTGGTCTGCTGACCGGGACGGAGACGATACATGGTGACCTGTACCAACAGGCTGGTACTGACTGATACAGTCATTATCACATACTTTCTCGAGCATGTGCCATACCGAGCAGCTCCTCTGAGACATGAGGTACTCACACACACACACACCTCTTTGTCTAGAGACTAACAATAGACCTGCAGTGAGGCTTAAGATGCTCAGACTGCTTCAGCATCAGTCACAACAGTCCACATCACCACATCAGTGTCATGTTTATGCCTCAACAACGCCACATAAATCCCCTTCGTAAAGAGCCACTGGATCTGTTCCTCAACAAGGGTCAGTTCCTCTGGTTCCTTTTTAAAAACTGTCACAGAGAGCAGTTTGATGTGCAAGATATGGACAAGCTCAAGGTTACCTGCACTGTTTTTTAACGAAAGAAAGGCCAGTATGCTTAAACTAATCTCTAAACTTCTATTTCATAAGCGTGGCTAACAGTTGAGGCGATCATGTCCGGAATTAAAATATCATGAGATGAGCTGCGTCACAATCTTCGTCACAACGTTAGTTACCAAGCCAAAAATGAAATGTTAGACATTCTCTTTTTTTTTGTTATCACAAAGAGGAGAAGAGAAGTAGAATACTAACGTGATCTAAAAGTGTCAGTAATCAGTGTTTTCTTGCACACAGTGGAGCACACAAATTCCTTTTTTGGTTGAAATGACTGCTACAAGAAAACTGCTGCTCTGATGAGAGATTTTCAATGTGCAAAGGAACTTTAAAAAGACCTGCTGTCTTTGCACCGAAAGGTTAAATACACGCAAATATGAATTTGTGTTTCATAAGTTCCAGATAATTAAAACCACATCCTGAAAAAGCAAGTTAATTAACAATCCAAACATTAATTTCCATATTTAACATCCTTGGCAGAGGTCTTATCAGCCAACGCACAATGAGTTAATTCAGCTCCAGACATACGAGCTCTAAAGACAGTGGATAACACAATGGGAGAGTCTGGTGGGGCCTCTTCAATATCCAAACCCTGTTTCTTGCTCGAAATCTGCAACAAGATAATTCTCCGCGCCGCGGCCAGCTCTTGTGTTCGAACCACCGGACGACAATTAAAACAATACCCTGGAGTGTACATGTTCATTACACAACCAGGCGGAGGGACATTCCACGAAGGATTGAGGGTATGAATAGATGTGAATGGTGACAGATTCATTTGTATGCACGCTGGCTGGCTGGCAGTCAGTCAAGACCCACTCCAGAGTTGGGATCAATGCGAGAGAGACTAGGACTAGTTCCCATTCAGGGTACCGTGGTGTTGTCTTTGAGCAAATACACACTCACATGCACACACGCACACACAAACGCAGGGAGCTCGGTAAGGAGTCTCTCTTTCATGCAGATCTTTTGTCTCTCAGTAATGTCTGGTATGCCGGGATACAGGCTTTGCTCAATGACCTGATTTTCTATGGGGCTGCCGAGGCACCGGCCTGTGTGCATGTGTGTGTGCAGTGCATGTGCATGTGTGTGTGTGTGTTTGTGTGATCATCTGCCTGCAAGCCTTTCCTTTGGATAAGACACAGGACTTACCCGGGCAGACAGACACAGACTGAGACAGATCCAGCCAATAAGAGGGCAGGAAACACAAAAACACACACACACACACACACACACACACAGAAAAGCCTTGCATGAAGTAAACAAAAAGGCCTAGAGTTCCCAGAGTGGGAAGAAACACATAATTGGATGAGGAAATATTCTGTGGGGAAACTATGTTCAAGTCAGCACAATAATTGCAGCCACAGTTATTGCAATAGATGATTGTTTTATGGGTTTACCAGTCGCAGGATATCTGAAAACTCTCGATCCATCCAACGTTTAACCAAACTAACAACTGGTTTTACGAGACAATGTTGGACAAAAAGAGGAAAAGATTTCAGCTTTCCACACACAACTGACCTTGTCTCTGTATGAAGATCCTGAGCAGTGGATGAGCCGTCGACACCGCCTTGCAGAAGTTGTCGTCGTTGTTGATCGGCAGGAGGTCGCCGTGGACGTCGGCGTAGCCGATCATCACCTCCATGTTGGCGATGCGGTGAATGTGCAGAATGAGCTTGTAAAACTCCTCAAACTTTCCAGGCTTGGCCCGGTCCACGGAGAACCGCCGAAATTCGGCCCCATACTGTAGAGGAAAGGGAGATCAAAAGAGAGAGGCCATTAAGGGGACAGTTACTAGGACAAGCCAACAGGAAGAGGAAACCGGGATGTCCGACCTCATGCACTTATCTGAGCCATCTGACTGGCACACATAAAACTGACAGGGTTGTGGTCATGACCTTATGTAAAACATTGCAGTCTCTAAGTTAAATGCAAACTGACTTAGCTGTAATCCTTCGCTAAACTGGTATCAGTGCAGCTCAAGCATTGTTCAAACATTTACATATTACACTCTCATCACAGACGAATTAAAGAAATGTCAACACTAGAGCTAATCTATCATCATTTTTTTAAAGCAAAATGTCAAACATTTAATTGTTCGAGGTTCTCATATGTCAGAAATCACTACTCGTCTTACATCGTAGCAAATGTAATATTCTGGAGATATTTTGGGAGATTTGGACTATTAGTTGGAAAAAACAAGACATCTTATGCTGGGCATTTTTTTTACTGTCTTCTGATGTTTTATAGACCAACGAAAAATAAGTTAGTTAAGAGAATCTTCTGCCGATTAATCAATAATGACAGTAATCATTAGCAGCTGTAGTCAAAAACACACAAAGAGTTTGACATTTGCAGAATAATAAAGCAAAAATGATTGAAAGTGTAGCAGATCTCGATTATTAAACAACATGTCAAATAATTGACATGTCAAAAAAATCATAAAAACGTATGTGCTTTTATTGAAATTCAACATTAACCCTCAGGGGAAAAGAGCAGGAGCATTTTTCACATACTAAATGCCATATATTTACAGAAACAGTTTGAAATTTGACATCAGCAGTCAGTTAGCTTAAACTATAATATATAACTTCGCTTGGTTCTGTCTGAAAGTAACAAAAAACGGCCTATCAAAACCTCTGAATCTCACTAACTTACATCTTACAATATCAATCTTTTCTGTTTCTTTAATGCCTTCAAAACCTGAATCCTAGCCTAGCGGCTTTTCAGTCTTTATGCTAATATAAGCTAACCGGCTTCACATTGAACTGACAGGTATAACAGTGGCATCGATGTTCTCTTTTAATGTTAGTTAATCAATTAAACAGCAAGTTTCAGAGGTTTTGTGTTAGCTTTGGATACAGTCAGGCTAACTGTTCTCCCGTTTCCAGTATTTATGCTAAGTTAACTGGCAGCTGTCTGTAGCCTCATATTGAACAGACAGGTATAACAGGTATAAGGTATAACAATGGCAATAATTATCTCACTTAATGCTAGATAATCAGTGTAGAGGTTTTTTGTTACCTTTGGGTAGAGTCAGGCTAACGGTAGCTGTCTCCACTTGTTTTCAGTCTTTATGCTAAGTGAAGCCAACCAGTTAAAGGCAACAAACAGATTTGAATCTTCTCATTTAATGCTCGTTAATCAATCAAATTTAAAACAATTTTTTATAACTTTGGTAAAGTCAGGCTAGCCGTTTCTCCACATTTTCAGTATTTACACCAACTAGCTGCTGGTTGTATCGTTAGCTTTGCATTTAGCATAAGTGAACATCAGAGGTTTTTTGTTACCATTAGATCGAGTGAGGCTAGCCGATTCTTCTTGTTTTCATTAGCCTATTTATGCTATCTAGCTGCTGGCTGTAACTTCACATTTGCTGTACTAACATGACAGTGGTATCAATATTTTCATTTAACTATTTCCAAGCTAGTCATTACGAGTATTTCCTAAAAATGTGAACTGAGTGTGACTGCTATTTAGGCCGTCATCCTCTAAACAAATGGGTCAGAAGACGAGGTACATTGGCATTTCGGTGGCTAACCACCTGAGCTAAACAATTTCCTGGTGTAAACCCTGTAGTTTATTCCTTCACCGCATGCCAAGATCACGTCATTAGAAAAACAAACATAATTGTTCATCACATGTAACAGTGACCAAGAAAACAGCAGGAAAAGGGAAGGGGATAGTTGTACAATAGAACAATACAGGTAGATGAGTAAGCTGTTTCAGCATACAGTTTAAACATGACAGTGGTAGGCAGCCCCACCTCCCGCCCACCGTTTACGCACATGAACACAGACTTGAACAATTGTGCCACGGTTTTCCCGGCTAGGTCACCGAACCACCAATGAGAGCCGGGCTGAGGGTCACGGCGGGGTCATCATGTGACTCACAGACAAGAATGGACATGAGGAGGAGAGATGCAACCGAGGCACAAAAGCGCAGCTCGATAAACCGCAACAACAGACAATTGGTGTGTGAATCACGGTGGTAATTTGTAGACTAAGGTGCTTTTTGTTACTGTAATCATCAGCTCACAGCGGAGGGAAGCTGACGGCGGAGGAGAGGAGATGATCATGGAGCGGGAGGAGGAGGGAGGGAGGGAGGGAGGGAAAACTGCTGACAGAGTAGCAGAGGAGAGAAGCAGTATACCAACTGGGAGGAGAGAAGAGGAGCGGGGGGGGGGGTACATTAACCAACTCTGTAATTAGAGGACGACATATGAATTTAAGAGGAGGCGTGTTAGGAGACTAAGGGGATGCCAGACGGGTGTGTAGTTTGCTGCCAGATTCACTGAAGGCGAACCGAACGGAGGCGGGCGCACATTTCCAAAGCGCCAAACTTCCAGCTATTAAAACTCAACCTACATTTGAAGATGCCACGAGAAGTTGACAAACAGGTTCGCCTGTGATCAGAAGGTGTACTTAACTACCTGGAAAGTGAAACCCACACATGCATTAAGTGTGATCAACGCTGTAAGACTTCAACATGGTACACCTGCCTTGCGAAATCATGTTCTCCGTATCAGTACGGCACGTCATCGCTCTGATTCCGAATGTTCTCTTGGTGCGGCGCCTCGTGATCGGGCTGAACAATCTGTTTTCTCAAGCAGAACTCGGCCCTCCGGTGAGCAAGTCTGAACACATTATTATTAATCACGGGCCTCCTAACCTAAGAATATATCACTACGAACGTGACATCACCTGTCCTCCTGCAGGGAAGAGTGATGTCAACAGGTTGAAACATGTCTGGAGACACTAAACTCTGACACACTGGAGCAGATGGAAGATAACTGCCTTGCGTCTTTTGCCAACGCTGGCTTTGTCCTTACCCAATACTCTGATTTAAGTCAGGGACAACTCACCTGAGAAATCGCCTGCAGGTTCATGGAAGATTGATCAATAAAAGTGCAACTTGATCTGCACAAAGACTGATCAGGCCTCAAACTGAGAGTATCAGTGGATTAATTAAAGCGAGGGCAGAGTGAGTCAAATAAAAACAATCCCACCCAACCGCCCCCAACATCCCTACGCACTCTCTCCGTCTCTGATAAGAGCTGCAAGTGAGTGAAACCAGCTCCTGGCCGAGGCTCCACGACAGGCAGCCAGACACCTCCAGTGTTTTCCCTGATAAGCTTATCAATGGAACAGTTTCCCCTGAGAAAACCAAACGTTAACCAGTGAGAACCAGGGACATAACATGCACCTTACTACACAGACAACAAACACATCGATATCATTCCTTTGAAATCCAGTGAATCTGAATGTTTAGCGTCGACTACTGTTTGATAAAGTTTTCTTAAGGGTTGGAACCTTTTAACAAATGTTGGGGTTCATTTCTAGAATGGCAACTTTTCTTAAATAACTATAAATTCTACGTCAACAGCAGCTGGACTGCGATAAGTCCGTTCCCTTTGACTCATTCTAGATAACTACATGTCAGTTTCAATCTGCTGGGCATCTGATACAAGACAGGAAGTTTTTTTTTAAAGACATGTTAATCAGATGAACTTCTGCTTAGCATTTGCAAAGGAATCTGCTAGTTTTCCATCAGCAAGTCTCACTTTTAAAATGTTCATGGTAAACAGATTTATTTTGCACATATCAGGTCTTTTCTAGTAACTGCTGGAGTTCAACCCTCATTGAATCCGCCAAGGAGTTGTGTTTTCACCCATGTCCGTCTGTTTGTTGGTTGTTGGTTTGTGAGCAGGATAACACAAAAACTACTGAATGGATTTTCACCAAACTTGGATGGGGGATGAGTCTCGGCCCATGATATAGCCTATTTTGAGTTTTTGGGTTCTGGACTGTCGGTTGGACAAATGGAGCAATTTTAAAAACACCACAAAAGGCTCTAGGAAATTGCAATGAGCAGTTTTCAGAACTTTTGGGTATCTTCTTGACCAAAAAAAATTAATCAATAAAGGCGTAAGATTCTTCTAGCAGTGTCGCTGAAGACTGCAACCAACTAAACACCCCTCGCCTAACTTTATGCTTAGATTCTTAGTTTTCAGGTGATAACACACGCATTCTATTTCTGCCCTTTAAATTATCTAAATTCTAAACATTGCACCTATAATCATTAAAATAAACAGCAGATGAATCGATAACGAAGACAGTCGTTAGGAGTCAGTCCAGGGTCTTTTCACCTGTTGTTCTGGTTTTGTCTCATGCAGTGGAACAGGAAGTGCTGCGTTCAGGAAACTCCTAATTGTTCCTTATCACGTACAAAATGTGACTCAGCATCAGCAGAGCAGCTTGATAAGACAGTATTCAAATGCTCCCAACTGTCACTCTGGCGTAATCAGCTGAAACTCTACTAAATGTTCTAAATTTAGTCACCGCCCGGCTATTTATTTGTCACTGAGAGGCATGTGACGCGAAACCAAGCGCAGTCATTGTGTTCTAATAAAAGTGGAGCGAAAATGACATAATGATAGTGCTGATCCAAAAAGGGAAACATGTGACGTTGTACGACAGTGAGTCAGCTCGGCGTTGATGCGACGATGACGTTGTTAAAACCTGCCCAGTCCGGCCACGCAGCTCCTGGCTCGTCCGGCCCACCCACAAACAAACCCTGGTGTAGCTCTGAGGGTGACCGCTCCTGTCACCGTGGGACGAAAACATGAAACCCACCCCGACCCAAAGATAACAAAAGAAGAAGCTCACTGCTCTTCTTCCATAAAGCGTATACCCTGTGAGCATCCTGGAATAGATTCATTCCCAGTGAAAGACCTCTTGGCCTGAGTGAGTCACCCCTCTTGAACACTTTTGCTCCATCTCAATTTGGCATGTCAACTGTGCCTCAGGAGCCAGAACCTTCATACATGTGCACACACACTCACATCATGCGTGCGAATGCCTCTGTGGGTTGTCATCGTAATGGAATTCGGAGGAAGAAAGGTTGGGGCAATTCTTTAAATAGCTGGAGTGTTTGTGCAGTTTGTGGTCAGGTTTGGACACAGTGCCATGTGTTTATGTGGGATGCTCCTCGCCACAGACGAACTCGCCTCACACTGCAGACAATGCACTTCTAATGCATTTGATGAGCTTTGAAATGTCTGCTCAAGCTCTCCATTACATTAGCCTTAAATTGGTGGATAACTGTGGTCACCTTTTTTTGCTGGATAACTTAATTCATGAACCCTTTGAAAGTCTCAAAACAACGAGCGGGCTGTGAACTACACAGCACAAAACCCGCGGGCAGTGAACGCAACTAATGTTGCAGAAACATCCCATCAGCAGATAAAAAACCTCCTCCGCTCTAACAAATAGTTAAAGCCAGGTTTGTTGGGAAACAATGTCAGACCAGTTTTTTTTTCACCCCCATCAGCTTCGTGTCAGAGAGGCAAAGAGCCACATCTGCATAATCGGACGCGAGGAAGAAAAAAACATAATCAGTGCAAAATTACAGACAAACGTGCAGAAGCTGGTGCCTGATTCATGAGAAGAAGATCAGGGCTTTGAGGGGAGAGACTGTGTGTCGTTGGTTGCAGGTCTGCCGGAGCAGCTCCAGCTCCGACCATGTGAACTCTTTATTTTACTCCCCAAGTCCACATTTAGAGCCTGAAATTCACAAACACTCACCTTGCTCTTCACTTCCACGGCGTTACAGTCCGTAGTCCGCAGAGGTTGCGACTGTTTAAAGCTCCGATTCATTTTTCCCCCTTTTTTTTCTTGCTGTGGTTGAAGTTTAAAAAAGAAAATGAAAAGAAAAGAAAAAAAAAGTTCAGGCGCCTTTGCCCGCAGACAGAGGGGCTCTGGTCCCGGGGTTTTCTGGTGTAAAAATTCCTCCTGCTTCGTCTCCGCTGGAAGAAGAAGAAGAAGAAGTTCGTCTTTTTTCTTTACTTTGTTTCACCCCCTGGATGTTTTTTTCTTCTTCGGTGCGCTCCGGCAGACGTGAGAGAGGAGTTAACAGGAGAAGAGGAGGTGAGCAACTCGCCGCGTTGACTCGGGAGTGTGAGTTAAGTTTTGAAATGACATCAGCGCTCCTAAAAAAATGGGATCCTGCGAGGCGTTCATGTCCGCTCGGAATCCGCAGCATTCATCATCCGTCAGGACTTGATTCGTAGCAGGGAAGAGTTTATTAAAAAAAAAAAAAAAACTACAAATAATCAGTGTTGTACAAGCACCCAAAAGACATACTTGAGTAAAAGTTAATATATCGTGCTTTGGTAAAAGTGAAAGGTCTTAAAGTATCTGATAATAAATGTACTAGTGTCAAAAGTACAAGTAAAACTAAATTATACATATGCATTTCTTATACATATCCATTTTCTCTTCGCTGATGTAGTACAACCATGGGGATGTAAAAAATTGAAATACTCAAAGTGTGGTACTAAGTAACTGTATATTAATTTATACAGTTACTTAGTACCATACTTTGAGTATTTCAATTTTTTACATCCCCATGGTTGTACTACATCAGCGAGGGAAAAATGGATACTTGACAGCTTTGGTTACTTTTTAAGTAAACATTTTTTATACCATTTCATAACACCGAAATCTTGAATCTTTCCTGCTAAACTGGAGATTTTCCCGCTTCCTGAGCTAAATAAAGTCTTAACATCCGTTTTTGTTTAACTGGAAAACTATTTTTTACATCCATATGATTATCTTATAAATCTTATAGAATATGATCAATTGATCAAAAGCGACCAACAGTAGGCCTATATGAAGTAGTACACTACATACATAGTGTACTACATACAACAGGCATGCATCACCAGGCCTCTTATGAATGTGGAGCTCAATGTGTATTAACCACAATTACCAATGACTGAATTCCCTGAAGTGTTACCCATTTTTTGGGTCGTTTATTACACCTCACTAATAGGTCTAACATTTCCGATAGAGCATAAAGGTAGCACCATGCTCCATGCTGGTCCTCCAGGACGCCAGAGGGCGCATTTCTCAACACACATGTTTTCAAAGCTCCACAGATAGTTGATTATATTGGAATATGGTGTAAACTTGAATTAAGTGGAGCACTAATCATCACACAAACCTTATTTAAAGTTATTTTTAAGGTGAGCATTGCAACAGAAACATGTGCAGGAGTATATGGTGTGGATAAAATGTTACACAGAACAATAACCCTCCCACTATCCTTGTTTTTGGTTCCTTCTTCTTCATTACAGCTCATGCAGTTGAGCTCATTACTGTTCAAACAAGGTGGAGCTAAGTCTAATGTCCCCAAGTGTCCTCAATTTTTGTTCAAAAGGAGCAACACCAAGTCAAACTCTTAATACTAGTGATAACTGTTGTTTCTATCCAGCACGCAAAAAAAAAAAAAAAAAAATCTCTGCTGCAGCCAAGAATCCAGATGAGGAGGAAGGTGACAGATCATTATCTTTAATCTATTACTACCTGCTCAACCTGTCAGGCGAACTGTCAATTAGCCGGATGTAATCTAATCGTGATTGACTGCAGCAGAGCTTTAATTACTGTGGCTTATGTTTTTCTGATGCAGCTCTTAAGAAGGTGTAGCTGTGACAACACAGAGTTTCCACGCCTGGAAAACATTGTTAAAAGCCCACTTATAGCTTCTGAAAAGTACACTATTAAGTGTTAAGTGACAGATGATACATGTTGTGCAGGTAGAAAAAAAAAACCCAAAAGAAAACTTTGATCCCCTCGAGGCACCCTGGTTCTTCTCGCTCTCCCCTCCGGCTCCGGAGCTATAACCGACACCCACAGTGTAAGAAGCTTTGAGGAACACTGGCTGATGAATATCCCTGACTGCTGTCCTGCTTTACTACATTCCTGGGCCCCTGAAGCCGCCTGTGTGCACAACAGCTGCAGTCTGCGGTGCCTCCCAGTAGCTGCAACTATTGCTTGTTTACTCACGACAGGAATGTGTTGACCAGTTACAAAACTACTACTAAGTACACTGTAGTGGTGCTACTCTGTAGTAGTTTCAGTTCTGGTATATCAGTATGCATGTTGTGGATCCAGTAATGGTGGCAGAGCTAATGTTTGCCTCTTAGTTAGGATGATACCTCATGTGGTTTTCAGGTGAAACTGCACTTAAATGTGCTGACAAGATCAAATAAACAGATTTCTGATGTGAAGCTCACAATGTTAACCTTCTCAAAATACAATGATTACACTCTCCAAGGGTTGTGTTTCATCTGTGATAGTTATGATTATTGCTTACTGGTATGAAAAATTAGAAGACTTTAATAACAACAAATTTGAAACTCAATTAGTCAATATCCTCTTATTGTTTCTGAATGTGACACTATGAGCTGCATACAACATTTAGGCTGTGGATACAATAAAATGATCTCAGTTATCGCTGATCATTTCAGAACAGATTGAACTCTGTTGCAACATTTGAAAGTTGGAGAAGGTTTTAGATAGTACGCCTTTAATGAAAAGAAGACGTTGTGTCATCTAGAAAACATCATGTAGGCTCAGTCGTCCCATTGAGGTGGCAGCTACTAGTTTGATAACCATTCAAAATTGAAATACATTCTGCCTTTGAACCAGGAAAATGTGATAAAAGATTTCTTTTTTAAAAATGACATCCTATTCAGAAAAAGAATGATAAGAGAGAAATCCATACGTGAGTGTGTTTTCAGCCTGGACGATCTCTATTTAATGACACGGAGAACAAAAATACAACATTCATGAGCAAAATCACATCAAAGATTACATAAAATCCCAACAAACACAGGAGTCAAATTATATAAAAGATCATTGATATATATCAGGATCGGGATTATCTCCGCCAAACAAAATCCAGGCAAGCCTAATTCATAATGACTTAAATGAAGTTTCTGTGAAATTGAGAGAAAGACACAGGAGGTAGTTCAGGGCTAAATCAATTTGAATTAAAATCAATAGCAACAGACTGAACAAAACACATCATTGTTGGTAATACACCAAATTGCATGCCATCTAAATACTGGCAGGTTTAAAAGGCCATTTTAATGCAATTCTGTTACAAAAAGGTCTTTACAGATGTAGAAGAGTCGGACACTTAGAGACATATCTTCTACTTTGTTTTATTCTTTACACTTGAGACACGATATAAGGCCTAAATGGTACACTGCGGCATCTGTAACGTTAGGAAAATGTACCTCTCTAATAAGTGCACACATATGAGAAAACGTTTGTACAGCAAGACAGTTAATAAATGAATCACAGCTTTGTAGGTAGGAAGGAATCTCAGCTGCCTATCTAATGTATTAATACGACCTATGACCAGCAGAGGTCAGCACACACCCACATAAAGCTCATACAGTGTTCATTCAGCTCTATAAGCGAAGGGCTTTGTCAGGCACCCAGAGCGCTGACACACAATTACAAGGCACGTTTCTTCACTTTCAACCTCGGTATCCCTGAATCGTGCATCAGTGCATTGAAGATTTTGGCTTTGCAACACGCATACACACCCACAGCAGAAATACAACAGGCACATGCACTCACGCTGCCAGACTTGGCACTCACTGAAACATACAAAAGAGAAATCACTGTGAGAGAAAGCTGTTTTTTTTTTTTTTTTTTTTAAGCTGGTCCTGGGAGACGCATGATTTGGAGAAAGGAAATGGGAGAACAAAAAGTGACGGTGAAAATGTGCGATCAGACAGAAGGGGAGACGAGGAACGGGCAAACAAAACAAAAAAAGCACAATTTCTAAAGACTACAACACAGTTTTTTGGACAGACGACTGCTAATTAGGCCCCGCATGATTTCTTTTTTTTTAGTGTATCTGAATGCATACTGGGACTTCAAAACTCAGTGTGATCTGGAGCAACAGAAGTTATTCTAAAACTTTTGCAGTCCTTGGTTAATGGGCTCTTGAATAAGCATCGATTCAGTGTCCGTGGGTATATGTGAAGGAGCGACATCACTGTGCTGCACCGAAAAGACAAAGGTGAGGACGAGCGAGACAGAGAAGGAGCTGGGAGACGAAGGCCAAGAATGGATGAAAATGGTGGAAGAGAGAAAATGAAGGTAATAGGACAAAGAAGAGGAAGAAAAGAAGGAACGAATGAAAGGAAGCGAGGAGAAGAAAAAAACCGGGGAGGCCGAGCTAATCACAGCATCCTCCGCCCCTCAGCCCTCATAAGATGCTGTGTGTAATGAGGATGGCAGACAGTCACTTTATACCCAGAACTCATTGCGGTGTGTTTAATCCAGCTCCATATGTCTGAATTCAGGTGGTCCTCTGGTGGTAATGCGAGAGGAGAAGATTACAGTGAGATGAAACGATACTCGCAGTAATCCATCCTCTGCGCAGAGACGGGGAAACATGCGGAGCTGGTTATAGGACGGTTTTAAGACGGAGGCAGTGCCAGCCTAAAGTCAGTCAGACTGTCACAAAGGCCCCTGATTCAACCCTCCGCTCTGTTCTGCTCCACTCACTCTCTGATTAAAGAGAAAGGAGGGCACACACACAAATACTGCCGGTGATCTCAGCATTCAGGCCACACTGAACAGACATTGCGGTCGTGTTTCAACGTAAGCAGAGCTACGGCCCTTTCGTCCGGATCACACTTGAGTCATCACACATCATCAGACCCGGACGTAATGAAATACAGGCGCAGCGCGAGTTGAAAAATGGAAAAGTAATCTTTTTTGCCGTTTTCCATCACTCTGTCTTTCTCTCCCGCTGCGCGGTTTCTCGAAGTGCACGAGGCAGAGAGAGGGAGGAGGTGGAAAAAGAGGTAGAAATGGTGAGAGTCTGCGGAGGAGGCAGAGAGACAGACAGCGAAGTGAACGCATGCAGCGTTGTCGGCAGCAGCTCTCCAGAAGGCTGTCACCCCTGCTACGGGGGCGACTTGGCTAAGTAGCGCTGACCTCACATCTGCTGCCATTGGATGAAAAGGAAGAAGAAATATCTTTACATGTGATGCTAGTGACCGCTTCACCCTTGTAGGCTTGAGAAGTCATTCTCAAGACGTGATTTGGATTCTTCTGAGTTTAACTTCCCACCTAACATGCCTTCTCTGTGTCTCTTTCTCATTCAACAAAATCTGGTCAATACATTTATGTCTAACTTTTTGGCACTTGTGTCGAGGGGAATTTGAAACTGATCATTGAGGGGCTACTGCCAATGGCCGCTCCTCGATCTCCTCTGGCTTGGGTTGTACCTCTTTTTGTACCGTGCTTTGTAAGAAAGTGCTGACACTTTCTTACAAAGCACGGTACAAAAAGATAAATGATTAATGAATAATTAAAAAAAAGAAAAAGAAAATGTAAAATAGGTGGGTTGACATTTCTTATATTCCCTTAATGTGGTTTAAATCCTACATTCGCCATAGAAGGCTCCCTGCCGCACCTTTATAGAAAAGGTTTCTTCCTCTATTGCCCAACTCACACGTGGTGTTCCTCAAGGCTCAATTCTAGGTCTGCTATTTTTTTTGCAGTTCTTTATACTGCCTCTAAGGAAGATTATTTGCAAATACAATATGATTAACATTTTTATGCTGATGACATTCAGCTATATTTTTCAAGTAACACCTGCTGACAGGAGCAGTTTAGTTGCTGAATGGAGAACTTTAAAGGTGCGCTATGTAGTTTTGGGGAAGAAATGTTAATCAGAAGAGAAAGATCTTCATTGCAAAACTGTCTTTGTTTTCATGACTGAATAAACTGAATAAACAAACGGACCTTAAAGGACAACACAGTTGTATTGTTTTGCTTTGTTTATATTTGGTGGACCCTGCCATCTTCTAGCTTCAAACATTGTCTTTGGGACCTTAGAACAGCTTGTTTATTAAGTAATAGAAAAGCGTTTGTATTATTACCTCAGTAATATTGTGAATATTACAATTCTGAGTTTGATTTTCTTCAGCATACACAGCATACATCCTCCATCGGTGGAGCTTGCATTGCTATGATTGTCATCAGTGCAGTCTGCAGGATGAAATGTTTGCGGTTACTCTTTCTCCAAACCACTGGTGCGTAAAGTGTCGGTGTATCCGTGGTTTACAGAAACATACGTTTTTTGGTTTTTGGCTTCCTCTCATTGCAGATGAAGACTTTTTCCGTTAGCCATGCTTTCAGAGCTGGAGTTCACCTTCCCTGCTGCACTGCTCCAAAATGCTGCAGGAGGCACACTGAGTGATTCAAGGAAACATGACTATTTTGCACTTTAAAATCAATTAAAAATGAGTGCTGTGTAATGCACCGGTTTGGTAATTCTCTGTCAACTTTTTAATTCCCTGACATATTTCTCCACACAAGTGTTTCAAGATGTGTACAACCTCCAGCTCGCCATCAGCCGCTGTCTGTCAGGCTATATTTTACTCTTCGCCTGAGTATTAGTGCATTTTATCTCATGTTTTATTCATTATTGTCTCTCTTGTCTGGCCTTTTACTCATCTTTATTTCTTTCATATTTTCCGTGTGTGCTCATTACCTCAAGGTTTTATATGGTTTTCTCCTTTTCCATTAGTTTAGAGCAGAATATAGTAGATCTTTAATGTCCCTGTGGGGGAAGTTGCTTTACAGACAGTAGTCAAACACAAATATATACAATGATCGCACATCACATACATTGTTACCATAGATGCTGATATGGAGGTGACAGTTATTTAAAATTTCCAAATTCAGCTGGGACTTTTAAGTGATACTGAGACCTGCACATAATCTTGATTTGAATCTCGAGGCACACACTAACAGAAACATGCGCACACCCCCCAATCGTGGACCAGTCGCCACCGGAGGGTGCTATTGGCATGCCGGTAGACAGACCTGTGAAATTGCTGCTCTCACTAATTCTCTCTTCCTCTCACACACACACACACACACACACACACACACACACACACGCTCTCACACAATGCAACCTCTCACACATCGACGCCTGCTTAGTTTCAAACCCGCATGGATGTTGCCTCCGGTTCACGCTGTGTGATTTGTGGAATCTTTTGATGTGTAAAGAGGCAAAGACCTGCGGCTTGATCTGGACTTTGTCACAGTATGTAGAGTCAGCAAAGACTACAGGCCAGTGGAAGAAATGTGCTAATGGCAGTTAATTCCAACTCCGGGTGTATTACACCTAAAAATCTGGTGATATGAGTCCTGTTTTACACCTGCACAAGGCTGTCAGAAAATCTAAGATACTGGTGAACAAGCAGTTTCCTCTTCCTCTCAGTATCTAACTGTTCCTTCAGGTTATGATATACTTCGCCCCCCCCTGGGAGCCCAGTCTTCTTCACAGAGAATATAAATGTACACTGGCCTTCCCTGATTCAGCACTAGGTCTATGTGATCCCCCTGCTGATAGACAAACACCCCCGTCATCCTCCTCCGACGCACTCGTCCTCCATCCCGTCCTGTGACGCCGTGCGATGTGGAACCGCTCCTGCTTCATTTCTCCTCCCTCCAGAATGAAAACATCAGCCATCTGGTCCAGGGGTGAAAGGTCAAACCTCAGGCTGGTAATGAGGATGGCGTCGCTAGGGGGATGTTAGAGTGTGTGTGTGTGTGTGTGTGTGTGTGCGTGCGAGCCTTGCTGAGCGTGTCTGCTTCCTGAGTGAGCATTAAACATTAACGAGTCAGCTCTGTGAGTCTGGAGACGGGAGAGCAGAGACGAGAGGACAGGAGGCAAAGAGACTTCAGAGGAGGGAGAAATGTGCAGGTAAGACACGTGAATGCAGCACACAACACAGACAGACAGACAGACAGACAGACAGATAGACAGACACACACACACACAGGTGCACAAATGCACGGAAAGATGGACTGCATGTGGATACACTCTTCCTTTCAGTCACTCTCCCCTCAAAAAGCTTTTCCTCTTGTTTATTGACTCAGCCTTCCAACATTCAGTACATCAATAGCCGTGGTCGATGAGAAAGAAAAAGGCACAGAGGCTGCTGCTGTGACGGACATGTGTGTGTGTCTGTGTGTATGTGTGCGCGCGCCTCCTTGTTCATCAACCTTTTCTTCGGGCCAGCATCCAACACATCCCATAATTTGTTCCAGTCATTCTCCGCCATGACTGTAATAATCTCCTCTGGATTTCGGTAACTGTAACATGCAGGTTTGTGTAAAGGTAAACTGCTCGATAACAGTAGCGGGTCTCATTGGCCTCTGCAGCGGAGCCACCTCATTGGCTGGGAATCACGGTGGGCCGACGGTGAGACTCAGCAGTGTCGTCGAGTACAGAGAGCTCACAAGTAAACTGACTTTCATACTCATTTCCTTTTATGCTCTTTAGAGACTATTGTGTGTGTGTGTGTGTGTGTGTGTGTGTGTGTGTGTGTGTGTGTGTGTGTGTGTGTGCGTGTGCGCATGTTGGTGTAGTTGCCATGGAGATGCAAAAGATGGTGGGAATAATGGAAATACCCACGTCCTCAGCAGTAAGCCCACCTCTCACACTGTATCAGTAACCTTTGGGTGTGATGTTTTTAGTCTCTGTCCCTGACCACAGAGCAGCCTGCTCATAATGTAAAACACATGTAAATACATTTCTTATAACAGTGATATATGGTATAAGGGCAGCAGCTGTACATGGTCTTGTTTTCCACCTAAAGCAGTTGGCCATGGCACAGTCATTGAAATCTAACATACATTTAATAGAAATTTGATATGTTTATATAGAGTGCTATACAGAATATTCTGTAGTAACAGTTTTATTGTCCGGAGTACCTTCTTTGGTTGTTTTTCGATCTTAAAAACACTACCAAAAAAAGTGTCAGGGTGCTTAAAGAAAAATCAACATGTTGTAGGTGCTCTGCAGGCATTTTAATATATATTTAGGCATGTTCAAATATTTACATATTTACATAGATTTGCACAAGATTAAACGTTCATTGTATGTTCATATCGTCATTTGTCGTCTTGTAAACAACCCAGCCGTCCTCATCAGGAAAGCAACCATGTGGGTCGACTGTGAAAGAAGTCTATTACGGGCCAAATCTACATTTGCTGTTAAGTGGCGACCTCTAGTGGTCTTGGTAGTTACTAAGGCAGCAAAGGAGGAGTCTTGGTTAAGTAGCGTGAAAGTTACAAAGGCCGAAGTTGACACCTGCAGAAGCTCCTCTCTCCCACAGAGATCACTGCTCCTGAAATGCCTCGTCAGTAGTCCCGCCTTTAATTCTGTGATGTCATACTAGGTCACAGAGTTTTACATTTGCATAATTTATGCCTAGCAGTTAGTTTAACACGTAAGAATTGATTTAGCACAGCTGCTCTGTTGTTGTTAGCAATGCTGGCTCAGGCGTGTGTGAGCTGACCAATCAGAGGAGACTGGGTATTTGGAAAGGGGGTCTTAAAGAGACAGGAGCTAAAACAGAGCATTTCAGATGAAAGAGGAATACAGAGCTCCAGAACTGGACAGTATGGCAAAAACTGATGGGTTTTTTTTTTGCATTAAGGCTTGTAAACCTATTCCAGTAGCAACCCAAAACAAATCTGCAGGCAAACGCCATGCCTCCATAACATCAAGATTTAATAAAAAGCAATCTGTTTTCAGCCTTGTGAGAATGGATTTGTGAGATAATCCAGTAGATTTAATTTGTTTTAATTTAGCTTAAAAAGTGTGACAGAGTTCTAAACCCATGAAAGAACACTTAATCCTTCACTTTATTTGGAAAATTCAAAACCACCCGATGTGAATATCTATGGTTTTCTTTGGATAGCCACAATATAGACAATATAATCTTTAATAAAATGAATGTTGGGTCTATGAGATCTTTTGAAGTCAAATATGGGTGAACACTGTGTTTGTTGCCTCGTTGCCATGGGAATGGGCAAGTGGCAACCACCACGACTGATGGTCATAGGCTGAGACATCTGTCAATCACACAAAATTACACTTAATATATAGCCTAAAACATTTTCTTGGTGTAACAATTCAAAATGATCATCAGGTCACATATCTAGATATCAAGATCACGTATTTTGCTTTCCTACAAAAAAGTTGGGAATTTCCCTTGTACTTTCAGGAATTGGAATAATTTGTTTGACACTGATGACTGGATTTCTCTGGATGACATTATGTCAAGCCCTCTCAGGCCAAACCTCAATATTTTTTTAAAGGTTTACTTTCCTTTACAAAGATCCTCTGTGCAAATAAACTTGTTGAGATTCAGGTCGTACATTTGGGCACTGCTCTGCCCACAGGAGCTGAAATTGTTTGTCTCCTGAACAGCAGTGAACCAGAGAGAGCTGAAATCTCCAATATTTAATGTTTTGCCTCCAAATGTTCCTTTGGTATCTGTTGGTATAAAATCTCATGTCTTTGAGCACTTGTGTGTGTGTGTGTGTGTGTGTGTGTGTGTGTGTGTGTGAGGTGTAGTGTATTGATTATTTACATCTCACAACAAGCATGAATATTTCACTCGGGGGAAAAAAACAGAGAGTTTGTGCTCCTTGCCTGCCTTGAAGGCTGGAGATGTACAATTTGTCTTAGATTCTAAATCTGGAGCCCCGAGGAAATTAAAGATATAATTCACAATGTATTCACAGAATATCTCCTGTTGGGGAAAGGGCCTATTTCTGACAAACTCAAGACATTTCATCACCCCTCTCCTTATTGCTTTTCCTGTGTATAAGACTTGAGGACACACTGTAGTCGGATGTAAAGGAGGACATCACTGTGATATTAATCGGACATCTTTAACATCATCTCCGAAGTTACTGTCTTGTGGTCTCACGGGGGCGCTGAACATCACGAGCAGGTCAGTCTGAGGTGAGATGAGAACATTTGTTGTGCCGGTAACACAGCCCTCTTTGAGTGGCGCTCACACTTTCTCGTAGTTCTTCCATACTTGGGGAAAAAACTGCAGCGTGCATTGTGATTTTACACCTCTGGATGGAGCCGTTAAATCTGCAGCACCCTTTTCTATTCAGCTCGGGGGCTGTAGCAGCAGTCTGCCTTTCTGTTCTTTGTAAAAAGTTAACTTTTAACTATCCTGACCTGTTTTAACCTCAAATATCAGGTTACCGATACTGACATGAAATCATACTTTAGGGTTACAAAGAGGGCCTACTTCTGTCACATGGACGAGGTGTGAGTGTCAAAAGTCTGACACAGACCAGAAAATTGTTATCTGCAAATTGTGCAGCAGACCAGACATTGACAGGCTCTGTTCCCCCACATGTGTATTCATCTGTAGTAATGGAGTAAAAAGAAGACAGGTAATGGGCTTTGGGTGACTATGAAGGCCTGAAACAGCCAGAAATAAATGAATAAATTGCTCAATAAATAAATTAATAGGCCATTAAATGCAAATGCAATCTTTCCACAAACTTATTTATTTCTGTATTTTTTTTTTTTACTTGTCTGTATGCATTTCCGCTTCATTGGGCAAATCTATTTATTTTGGCAGTCTTCCACAGGTTACTACATGTCAGTCAGAAGTCTGGAATGAATTCAAGTTCAGATGAATCCTAAATGAGAATAACATCAGTCTGGATCAGCTGCTGTAGCTTACATATGTTTGACAGCGTTCAGGGAACATGAAATCCACCACGCTTCGGCACATTTGAATCGAAAAGGTGCATTTCTTTTTCAGCATTTTGGACCGTTTGAGAAACACAGACGTCACAGCGAGCGTGCGAAAAGTTCCCATCAGGCCGTCAGAGAGAGACGCGCGGACGGGTTCGGACGTGGAGACAAGTGACGATCCGACGCAGACGCAGTGTCTAGGCCCGTCTCCCTCCCTCCGCCAGCAAGTAAAGAGTGTTTATGCGAGCAGACTGCAGCGTGAGCGCGTCCCACACGGCTCCTTGATTGAAAGAAAACAACATCAATCTAGCACAGGCCCCAAGGCCTTTAAATAACCGTCAGGCTGTTTAGAGCTGAGATCCCATTCGCTCCCTGCTGCTGCTGCTGCTGCTGCTGCTGACGACTACGGACACAAAACTGTACACAAACACACTCTATTTTCTCCTTCACACGCGCACACACATGCACACACACGTATATATAAATACATAGATAAACAGATCTGCCTCTCCCTGCTACTCCTTCATCGTTTAAACCTCGCTCGCCCCCTTATCATCGTCCCCTCCCGTCCCCCCTCCACCCTCCCTCCCAAGTGTATTGTGGTCATTTTCATTCATCGCCCCCATGATGCTAAAATGTCAAGGTTAGAGTGTGCCAGTTCTCACACACACGCACACACGCACACACACACACACACACACACACACACACACACACACACACACACACACACACACACTCACACATGGCCAGAGGAGAGAGGGAGGGGAAGGGACTACCGATTCTGAATACAAGAATTAGTCAGGCGTGCATTTTCCTTCTTCTCCCTTTCTTTGCCTCTCTCGCTCCTCTGCTGCCCCCTCTCTTTGTTGGAGGGGCCTTCGGTGTGTGTGTGTGTGTGTGTGTGTGTGTGTGGAGAGAGAGAGAGAGAGAGAGAGAGAGAGAGAGAGAGAGACTTTAAGGGGTGAGGAGTTGCAGAGAGTGTGTGTACGTGTGGGGGGATATCGGCGGTGTGGGAGGGGGTTTAATGTGGTTTGGTGTCTTTTTACTTCGCGCTGGTGTTTATCTGCACAAATTTAGAGTAAATTTAACAAACAAGCAGCTGACATTCCGGTGTTTTGTTAGTATTTCCCTTCCCTTTTTCTTTTACGAGTTGACTTCACAGCCAAATTGAGATGCAGACCACTTGAAAACGCGATGCTTGTTACAAAATGAACAGCGTGGAAATGAAAAAAAGTCCTTGGTGGATGAAAACTACCTTTTAAGGCCGGATTTTTAATTACAAATTTTAGGCAACAGTTATTTCCTTTTCCTAAATTGATTTATGCAGCACCTCGGAAATTAATTTTTAAATCATTTTTGAGAAACCAGCCAGTAGGGATACTTCTGGAGGTTGACGGTTTTATGAAACCTTCATCTACAGCTTACGATTTATTTTTTGGTGGCTTGTGGCCACCGTCCTGCCAGCTTTTTAAGTAGGCTACAGTGTTCATTGCCTCTGTGAAGCGTTCTGTGACATCTCTGCTCTCAAAAGATGCTGCATAAAGTATGCTGCTTACCGTCTCACTTACTGTAGCGCCACACCGCTTCAGTGTGGTGATGAAAGTCTCGTAAAATCTGTAACGGGCAAGACTAGAACAGTTCACTAAACTAAAACATTTGAGTTGACTGAAATAGAAATAAAAACTACATTCTAAATTTAAAAATGATATTGTGGACTAATACGGGAAATGTCTTTAGTTTTGGTCTTTGTCAATTTGGTCAAGTTTGGCGACCCAACAAGCATGTTTGGCTGTGAATCAACTTTCACAAAGTTTTGTGTTTTGTGTTCGTATCGTCATACCTATTAAACTGAACTTTTAAATCTTGCTTGTGACAAATAACTCCTGTAATGTGATTAAAAAAAGAAGGCAATTAAAACGTATACAATCTGAACTAGACCTAAAAATTTTAATCATTTGGAGCAACTGCGACTGAGTTACGACAAAGTTACGTTCACTTAAAGTGCTCGTATGTTTTTATCACGGAAACCATTTCTACAGAGATATTTTTTAATAACAATGAGATCCGTTTTGTGACCAGAGACACAAGTATCGCTCAAGCCGAGGTCCCGCTCTGAAATCTTGTGAGAGGGGGAGTTGTTGCAGGGAGCTTAAGGTTTGGAGTTTACTTTGAGGAACTGCTTGCGAGAATTTCATTTCCAAAGTCACGGCTGAATATTCATCTGATTTCCGACAATCTAGACGAGGCCGTTTCAGAAGTGGCTCAAATGTCCCCAGTGCCCCCTGTTTGCATTCTTTCTCATGCTTTATTGGCCCCGCTGACAAAATGAAAACAAGCCTCTCTGAAAGAGGGCAGTGCAGAACTACACAACCTCCACTTTCCCCAAATATCTCATTCTTACTCCCGTCTACAACCTCCTGAGGTCCACCCCAAAACTCCCCCATCCCTTTTAGAAAAAACAAGCGACCCCCCCCCGACACCATCCCTAAAGCAGCGCCCCAAGAGAACAGAGGTAAACATGCCCCCGCTCCCTCCACCCGACTCAGCTCCAATAGCCCTCACCTCACTCCTCCTCCTCCTCCTCCTCCTCCTCCTCTCCTCTTTTCTCTGTTTGTTTGCCAACGGGCTGCTTTCTGGACTTTTTTGTTTGGCTGGTACAAGCCCTCAAACTCTGGGCACGCTTTGAAGATGCTGCTGCTGCTGCTGGTGCAAAAAAAACCACAAGGCAAGGCTGTGATGAAGATCAATTCGTAAGGTTAGGGGAACATCTGTGCGCGCTCACAACTAGTAATAATTTTTTTGTCGACGGCTGCCACACAACTGAGAAGTTTCGACGCAGCTCTCGGTCACCTCGCTTTTCAGGCTCTAAACAAAGCTGGATAACACAAACTGAGAGCTAGAAATAAAAGCTGACAGACAGAATTATTACACTTAATGTTACAACGGGGTCAAGGCTTTAAAAAGCTACTCGCTCCGTGAGACAATAACTTGCATTTTCCATCCTTGAAGAAAATATCCTCCGCTCGCTCCAGCTATTTTTACTCGAGAGACCGTGAAAGCCAAGACGCGTCCAATTTTTTTTTATTTTATTTATTTTTTTGAATAGCTGACATGTTTACAGTATGTTCTCGCAGTGTTGGAGTCGAGACTGTGTAGGAGTGAAAGGTAAGCGTGGGAGAGACGAGCGGAGAGGAAAGAGAACTGCTGTTGGGGCTATGTTTGTGTGTGTGTGTGTTTGTGTGTTTGTGTGTGTATGTTTGTGTGTGTGTGCGGTGTTTTCTTTCCTGCAGTGCAATTAATGCTCATTCTGAGAAATAGAAAAGGAAGGAAAAGAAACCGTTTAATGAGTTGTGCTACTACGCCTAAGTGGAAAAGTCAAAACATTGATTACAATAAAGTACCAAAAACATCTCGGAGAGAAGAAACAACTCTCCGCATGCCGGCTACACACCGATTTGCATCTTCTCCATCTCCAATAACCCCCTCCCCCCCGCCCCGTCTCCCTCCTGTCTTCGCTGCAGATGTGGAGATGGATGAGCCTTCGTCGTGCATCTCTGTCACCCGGTAATGCAATCCGCTGGGTCACCTGGTAAAACAGCCCATATGGTGGGAGGTTTTGACAACCCACACACACACACACACACGCACATGTGGTGCAGACTCTCCGTAACGTCTCTCTTTTTTCAACCCGTAACGTGATGCAGACCAGTCCCTATACCTCCTCCGACACACACATTTAAACACACTTCAGTGTTACGAGGTGTCGCTGGCTGGAGACAGACGAGGCACGTCTGCTTAGGATTAGTCCGCCGCAAACCCTGTAGCCTCGCCCCGGCAGTCTGGGCTTGGCCTCCTTGTCTTAGTATCTTTCTTCCACACCTGTTTCACCACCGATTTGTACAGTAGCTCTCTCAATACTCGGCTATTACGTTTCCTTTGAACCCCCCCCCCCATTTTTCTTTTATGTGTGGATATTTTGTGGCAGCGGATACACAGCGGGATCCAGAGCATTCGAATTTAACACTTATCTGCCGCTGAGAAGTTACTGGAGCTCGGTGAGAACGCCATGTGCCCTTCAAAAGGTCCCCACAGGCTGAATTTATTTGCTTCAGAGCCTCCAGGAAACAATCTCCATTGTTCTAAAGGTCCCCCCCCCACCCACCCCTCCTCTGGAAAGGCTCTGGGGGTACGCTACCTCATAAAAGAGACTGTTAATGTACTCTGACCCGGGGTGGGATTAATATTTCGACAGTCTCTTGGCACACGGGGAGGATGCAGCTCGCCTGGCTCGATCATTCGGAGCAGGTTGGACAAGGTGCCATCAAAACATAGATGTAGGATCCGCTATCAAAGAAAGCTAACTAGGTGTTTTGGCTCGGCTTGTGACACGCCACATGAGCGGTGGAAATGAAACAAAGGAAAAAAGTGCGTACAGAGACAGTTTGATGCTGTTGCACATGCATGCAGCGCACATGCGTGTATACAGATGTGGTAGGTGGACGAAGAAAGGGGGAAAAAAAATCAGCTACAGCAGGTTTAAAAACACATACATCTTACGTATGTAGTAAAAGTAGAAGTGTGGTTTAAGGTTTCTTCTGCTAGGTCACACTTTCATGCACTGACAAACTATTCAGCCATACGATTAAACTGTCTTACTGTACATGAGACCTGGACAAAGTTTATATCTCCTCGTTTGGACTGTAACTCTCTTGTGTCAGGCACAACACCCAATAAGTCAGCAGCTCAGAGAAAGGGAATACACAACTCTTGTTATATCCTGCTCTTACTGGCTTAATATAATTTCATAATTGATTTTTAAGCTTTTCTCATCACCGACAAAGCCGTCAATTGTCCCTCTCCAGTGTAATTGCCGGGGTACTCCCGTTGAAATCCCTAATAAAGACGAATCAAACAAAGAAATACCGTTTTTTTATAATACATTACATACAATACAATTTGCACGTGCCACATTACAATCAAGTCACACCACAGGAAAAGTGAAGATGTGTGTTGCATTTAAGTGTAAATACTTTCGCTTAAACACATAGTTTTCATTTAATTATGACACAGCTTATGAATGCATTAAAAAGGAAATAGTGTTTTACTTCATTTCATTGTTTGATTTGTGTTTATGTAGGACTTTTAAATCCTCTATATACTGTAAGTCAACTAGTATGTTTTATTCTCTCAATCCTCAGATCCAAACACTTTTCTGCTGAACACAATCTGATCAGTTTCTATCTTTAAGTGTCTCCTTTTTAGATCGCAATATGTGTCTTCTTACCTTATGTTGTAAAAGCAACATGAATCAAGTTATTCCTTTCACTATAAATATAATTCATGTGATTTAAAATGTGAATTTAAAAGATCTCTGATTGCAAACATGTGCTGGTGCCGGAGCGTCGAGATCCAGCCGGCTCAATTCTCGGTATATGATTTTGCAACTTTGACACAGTTGTTGTCTGAAAAGTGATTTGAAGTGCTTTCATGTGCATTGCATTCCTCTGTGAATGTTTGCGTGCGCCGGTTTCACACACCTACCTGACCTCACGCAGCTTCGTATAGCTTCTGGTGCACCTCGCCGCATGTACATGCACTCACACATGCAGGAGCTGCCCCCCGAGGAAGTGGTTGCCTTTTAGGCTTTCTGGTTTCACATATCTTCTTCCGTTTGCATGTGTGTATGTGTGTGTGTGTGTGTGTGTGTGTGTGTGTGTGTGTGTGTGTGTGTGTGCGCACGGCGGGGATTAAGAGAGGCCCAGCTCAAGGTAAAAAGACAGACGTGGTCACTCCTTCCTTTGTCTCACTCCTCTGTTCTTTCCCTCTCTCCCCTTTCTCCGTCTCTCTCCCCAGTGGCGATGTGATGGATGGCAGACTGCAGGGGTGAAGGTGGAGGAGTGTGTGATCAACAGCCGGGCCTCTCCGCGTCTCTCTCTCTCTGTGTGTGTTTGTGGGGGTGTGCATGTGTGAAGTTTCCTCCAGGTCTGGTTGTACGCAGAGGTAGGCAGTGTGTGGCACGAAACCTGTAATGATGAAATGAGTCACTAATCACGGTGATTAGCAGGTTGATGAGGGGGAGGCAGCGACTGGCTCTCGGAATGGAGCTGCCTTCGAACACCGGCGGACTCCGAGACACAAAGCAAAAGGACGCACACACACACGGACAAAAAGCGCGCACAAGGACGTCCACACACACCGGTTAAATGTGCACAGACAAATGTACGTCCTCCAAAGATTCAATGCTTTCGAGACGCTCACACACGTGCACACGCATGCGCTTGCATAAAATTAATTCATTGAGCTCATTTAATGGTCTGTGGGTTTATGCTCTCACGTGTCACCATCACTTACAATGGAAATAAAACCTTAGCACATTACACTTCAATTGGCCGTTTAATATGTCCCATTAAACGACTCCTATTTCAGCTGGTGTATGATAACAGTTTGAGAAGTGATATGGGATTTTATGGGCTATCCTCAGTAAATCTATACGATAAGGGGTGCTAAGGTGGCCGGACTAAATGTGGGGGAATTGAGCGGCGATGATGTGGCTTTGAGGGCAAGGCCGTTAATAAGAGTAACAGATTATCCAAGACAGACTAGGTGAACTTGAGTGAGTAATCACTGAGATCCTTGAGTTGTAAATTGTGGTGCAGCTCAAGGAACAAATGTTTTTTTTTTTTTTTATGGGGGTTCCTGAATAAGGTTTTATGAAAAAAAAGGCCAATGCCAAACTGGCTTAGGAGCGCTGCCTCTGGAATTCAGGTATCAACAAACAATCCATTAGCAGAGACTTGTGAATGGAGTTTAAAAAAAAGAGTAAACTAAAGTAATCTGGCTGTTTGGGGGTGAATTAACGCAAATGATTCTGCAGTCAGACTCGCCTCGCTGGTGGTGAACACACCATTTAACAACCACCAACTGCTGATGGAAATCTCTCTGACGTGACTCAGGCACAAATGTACGCAGAGAAGGTAATGTTTCAGTTTTATCTGCGTCACCTTTGGTCTCGTTCGCTGGCTGCCTTGCTCACCCAGCGTTACCTTGAGCAAACTTGTGGATTCCTCTGTGCTTGAACATTGTTGGAAACATTTGATATCGTGTAAAAGCACAGAGCAAAAACGATTTAAAAGGTTCGGTCATTTTTAAGTCATTTTAAAGCAGAATTTTTACATATTTTATCTTTAATGATGATGATATGTTGACTTGCTTCTACTGTCCCCAAGTGGCCTAAAAATCAGTTACTGCACATTTGAATAAATTAATTTACTTGTAACAGAGATTTTTAAATTATAGTGACAATATATTAGTTCAGTAAATCATATGAACATTACACCACCTCTCAAAAAATCCTGCAATTATAGGTGAAATAACTCCAGACTGCCTACATACACCTGAAGCTGCGTTCTCATGCAACCAGATGAAGCATACTGTAAGTCTGCCCTTTGCTCACAGAATATATCCCTCTTCGTCTGTGATTTTTAATGCATAACAAATGTGCGCATCGTCTCACAGTGTCATGGGAACCTTTCTGTCACCTCGTACACCTGTTTTTGAGACAACTTGAATGCATACAAACGCCTTCATGTTACACAGGCTGCACCTTACATCCGGTGTGTCTGTGTGTGATCACACAGGAGAATATATGTCAAACCACTGCGGTGTCTCACCCACACCTTAAACACACATGTTTTCTTTTGCAAAAAGCACAAGCGCACACGCACTGAGAGTGATCGTGCAGCCATGTAAGCTGCATGCAAAACAAGCCCCACCACCGACGGCGCCGTGATGAGGCCGCGGCGTTCAACGAGGCACACAAAACAACTCCTTTCAAACGCCAAGCAGAAAATAAGCAGCTATGAAGATGCAAGCAGCTCGTCTCCTTGCCAAAACACTGACTCTGGTTTCGTTCTCTGCGCGTTGTTGCGCTGTCTGGATCTTACAAGCCAAAACAAATGAGAACCATGTCCTCAAAGGAAAAAAAAGAAAAGTGCATTGCTAAACGATGATCTGAGCAATTCTTCATGCCTATCTGTTTGAAAACCAGCATCCACTGCAATTTATCATTCTCAGTGTGTGTGAGTGGATGTGGGTTTGTGTGTTGATGCTTGTGTATATATTTCTGCACGTCTCTGCTGATGATTTTTCATCCACCTCCAAGCCTTTATGCATATCTGTGTGTGCCCTGGTGTGTGCGCAGTGTGTGACACGCTAAAAAAAAAAAGATTAGCACTAAGGAAACTGTGATCAATCGATGATTGCCTGCAGGCAGCATTTATTAACATCTCCATCTAAGCGTAATGAAATGTTTTAGCACATATTCTCAAGAGCGTGCGCGCGCACACACACACACACACACACACACACACACACACACACACACACAGGAGAGAGAAAGACTGAAGGTGTGAGCCATCTCACACTGTAATCACTGTACATTCTGGCGAGTGCGTAAATCATCTCGCTGGTTTCTCTTTCCGATATCAATTAAGCCTAAAATTAGAATGTTTCCCACACATTTTTGTTCCCTCTGCCAGGAAATTCCCACCGTATAATCAATACGTCGTGTCACTTCAACCACTCATTATGCCGTTATCAGTGCCCACTGTATATTCATTGGAATGTCATTTGTTTGAGACGGCAGAGTAAGATACTGTACGTGATCTTATCTTGATTCAACATATCTGGTTTAAATGAGTCAGTGTAGTATGGAGGACGCAAACTGCCAAAATGAGAAATGAATAAAGACATACCGGTATGTAAATGGCTCGATGCCTTAAAATGAACCAAAAAAATGTAGCCATGAATTAATTTATAAAAAAATATAGATAAATGAAATGTATTCATTTATCTACATTTTTTTCAGCATTTATTTCTGTATTATTTATTTCCTTTGTTTTCCTGTATTTCTTCTTCTTCTTGTTTTTTTTATTATTTATTTCTGATTTTGGCAGTTTCAGTCCTCCATAGTGCAGGTGCCTTGCACGTCAAATCCACAGAATATAAAAATTATAAATAAAAAGGCAGTCTGCAAATGCTCCAAAATGAAAAACATGTCACATTTCAAAGCGAAGCAGGACAGATGTGCTTTATCTGAGGATCTTGTTTTCTTCTATATGTTACCCACACGGGCAAAGACATTGTTGCGTGCGCACACACACACACACACATACGGGCACAGAGGGAATTCACCACCAGAGGCAAACCTGCCATGCTGTCCCATGCTTGAACGGCATCAGATGGATTATGAGCGTACCGCAGACATACCTGCAGGTAGCACAGGAATCCATTTTGGGACAGACTGTCAAGCGTAAAGTTTTATTTCGCTCATCAATGAAGAGACGCTGCTAATGCATCCATCTTGGCTCCCGTGCAGCGCTGCGAGCAAACAGCAGCGTCAGAGATGATAGCTATCTGATAGAGGCCGCAGCCAAACAATTCAGCGCTCTTTCAGTGCTTCACCCTGTGGACAAGAAGATAAGAAGGGAGGCCTTGTGGAGGCTGGTGTGAGCGGGGGCGCAGCGGTAATGGCGCTGATACGTGTTGCGTTTGATGTGATGTTGTAAGAGGATGTATGTAAAAGTATGTCCAGATCACAATCGCAAACATAATAAAATTGCTGTCAGGAGTGAAGAAGATTGGTCAGGTTTCATGAATTCACCAGAACTGAAAGAACTGTTAGTCAGTAAGACGACCTGCGAGCACCCCGAGGAGGAGTGTTCGACTGAAAGGGAAGTCTTCACCACTACACGTCCTCCTTACACATGATACCCACATTGCTCTGAGCTGTTGGTATGGCACAAGGCATCAAAAATAACAGCGTGTTTTCCCCTCAGTTTACTATAAAATGACTCACTTCCACATCATTTGTTCCTCTGCATGACCCCAGATGAGCAAAACCCGCTGGGATGCTGTATGGCGAGGAAATCAAACAGTGCATCTTCTTTCCTACTTTGCTTTCTTCCCCGTGTCTGCACCTGCATATCAAATTGTTCTTATCAAGGCACTGATCCACTAATGTGTGAGATTCCTTATCTAATATTAAGTGTTTCAAAGCTCTAAGCTTCGGTGGGGATGCCTGAATACATTTTCCGTAATCGCCTAACAGAGACATGAAATATTAAAATCTCGAAACTTCAGCTGACCTCAAAGAGGAACTTCTTTCTTGGCTGATAATTACTGCGTTAGAAAATAGCGTAAGCTTTGTAATGGTATGGGTGAATTTAAGAATTTATGTTGTGTATACCGGTATATCTGCGACTCTTATTTTGAAAGTGTCCTGTGCGTAATGCGCTGCTGTTGACATGTAAACGAAATAAAAACGTGCTCCCACAGTGAAGCCTCCATTTTTGAAATACACACTTATATATACACTGAAGTTAATTTTTTATAAGGCAGTGTCTTTGTTCGCCTCACAGCGGACAAACCGGACATGATGTCACTGAAATCCGAGAGGCAAACCTGGGTCAAGTTTAACAATAGGAGAGATGGATCTCATTTATAGTTTTGAGATGAGGTTGAAATTAAACATTCATAAGCATTTGATGGACCGCAGTCCCATTAGTCCTGTTACTCTGAGTGTCCAAGGAGCCAGGAACAGGTAGGAAGCCTGGGAAATAATGACCAGTGGCGGCAAATTAGGTTGTGGCGTGAGGAGACCGAACATTACGTAGCAACAGTAATGATATTTTACTGCAGAAACAAATGAGCAGGAATCCACTCGGGCTTGAATTTCCGCTGCCGGCACTACACAAACAGAGTAAATAACCAGGACTGCAGAGCAAATTTTAGAGACAACTGCATGAAATAATTAATGGAAAAAGCCACCGATGCAAAGATTTGTCCTTGTGGGCGAAAAATGTTTTCGAGTTTAGCAAGTATTCAAATTTATCATGGGTCTTCATGAATCTGCTTCAGAAACCGCAGAGAGAGGAGGGAAAATAACAGACGGGACCGGAGTTTGTGGTGAGTTGTGAGCTTAGTCAGAGGCTGAGCTCAACGCAAACACACAGTCACACAGTTGCTTTCTAGTATCAAGGTAATGTCTGTACATTTGCTGTTTAGAGGCAAATCAGTATAGAACACACATGAATTTGTCTATTTAAAGCAGAGGAAGAAATGAATTTTGGCCAACAACTTGCTCTTTGCTTTTATATGACTATATATTACTGCAATTCATTCTCTTATTTTCTACACAAAATCTAAAGATGCATGCGCTGAAACAACTTTCTAAACTCTGGAGGAGGGAACAGTTTACTGTACTCGTCCTTCAGTGTCCCTCAGACTTCTCCCGGCTTACTTACATCCCTCACACACTTAACTATTTTCCTTGGGATTTATGCCTTGCCGTTGCCGGACATAAAAAGTTTGAAATGATGGATCTGGTCACATATTACCTATGCTTCACTTGTCAAATATGATCTCGCCAACCTGTATTTGTTGATGAAAGGCCGACGCTGGCAGGGGGGAAGTAAATCTAATTCCTGCTCAAATTGAGGAGATTGTCAGAGCAAAGCGGAGCTGACACAGTCGCTGGAAAAAGCCATCAGATCCACTTCCAGGCGGAGAGAGTGCCCCGGATATGTTTGTCCATTTAACACAGCTGACAGACAAGCACACAAGGCAAACAGGCACGTAAGCAAGCATGTACACGAGTGTATACAAAGCCACGCAACCTACATCGGCTTGTGTGCTTTAGCTGTGTACAGACACGGACATTTAAAGGTGCAATACGTAAGAATTGGGAGGACAAATAGGAGGCAGCATATCACCAGCAGACTGTAGCTGCAATTAGCTAGTTAGCTCAGTTAGCCCTGCAGTTAGCGGTACTATGAGCCTGGACTGGGAGCACCAGGGGAGTGTTGGCGTTGTTTACACAGCTAGTAATTTTTTTTTCTTCTATTATTTTTTTAATTGCATTTTTTTAATTTGCAAAATGAAGTCATTTTGAAACAGCAGAGGCTCAACTTGATGGATACACGTATCTCCGTCAAACAATGGCTTTAAATCAAATGCTGCACGGATTCAAAAGGGGGCATTTAACACACGCACACACGCACGCACGCACGCACGCACGCACGCACGCACGCACGCAAACTGTCAATTACACGAAAATATTACCTTCCCTGATGGCACATGCTCCATGCAATTATTCAATTTGCTTGGTCTGCAGATAGCTGCTGCGCAAAAGACCTGAAGAGCACAGCTGAATGCGCCACTCCTCCACTCCTCAGAGGGAGAGAGGGGAGGAATAAAGACAAGGAGAGACGAGAGATAGAGACGCAAAGACGGAGAGTTAAGGAGACGGAGAGAGTAAGTCTGTGGAGGAGGAGGATGGACGGACTGAGAGAGGGAAAGTTACATTTGCAGCCAATCTAAATGAAACTAAACAGTTACGTCCTTCTTGTTCAATGTAAGGTGCTTAACTGCTCCGCTCCTATTAAGTTAATATACTCTATATATATTTAATCAATACACCAGGCAGCTTTAGAAAGACCAAACGGTTTTGTTTTATAGTTATGTAGCCACTTGAGGGGTTTGGGTTTTAGTGGCTTCAGTAATGAAGGCAGGGAAATATGGCCGCGCAGAGTTTTGACCTCTCTGCTCGAGATGTAATATTCTGCCCATTACTTCCTGCACATTTAAAAGCAGACCTCTCTAAAGGGTTGTTTAACAAAGATAACGTTTGACATGATACAAAATGACACCCAAAAGGGTTTCATGTAACGAGTATACGATGCCGTCATGTTAAATAACTCGCAGTTAAAATGCATAAAAAAGACACAATGTCTTCATCTGTCACACTGCTGTGAAAGACCAGCGTAAGGCAAAAAAAAAAAATCCAGTCTGATGTGTTTTAACTTTTCCAATCTTCTAGTGGTTTCCTTAGACCATACAACTCTGTCCGCTGGCTTGAACACACTTGTGCTTTTACTCTGTTTGGGTTTGGTTTGATATCAAGTTCTGTACTTTTTCCCAGTTTCTCTCTGGCTTGGTTAAGAGTAAGGTTGCCAGAAGGGCAGTAAAACATTTTTCATTTGCAAAGCCATGTGATCGTCTGTGTCAGTTTTAAAAGCACGGATTCAAGCAGAGATTCATATAAGTTACTTTTCATTAGGCCCACGATGTCTGGCTTCCCAGAACGTTACGTCAAACAACTCAAAATCTTACACGATATAGTCAAGAACTCATTTTCTAGGCAGGTTTTTTCGTAGAATGTTTTCGTTTAGCAAGAAAGAAGCAGAAGAGGGAATTCATTTTTCTACAAAGCGGGCTGATTCACCTTAAAGTGTCCTAGAAACAGATCTGTTTATCGTGCTGCAGGCCTTATCTCTGCTGTGTGTCACACATTCCATATCATATGCTTCACTATCTGATCTTTCACTTTGAAGTCACTTGCTGTGGAGGTTTTATCAAATGTATGGCATCTACATGTCAGCTAGAGGACGTCTTCAAACCTGCTTTATTTATAGTGTGCTCTGACACCAGCAGTCCTAATATTACGAAATTCTATGGTGGCTGAATGGAGAGCTCGATGCTCAGCAGCCAAAGAAAACAAATGAACACACACAGCATCTAGAAACAGAAAACACAACCGAATACAGAAATGCTGCAAATAGCACAGACAAGAACTGAAACTGTTTCCAGCAACACAATAATAAGAGAGATAATATACGTAACATTGAGCACATCACGTTAATATTGTAACGGTCTAATTTTGTTGTAAAAAAGCTGCTCTAAGTGATTCATTTGTATAAAACAAGTGTTAAATAGCTCTATATTCCATCACTGTTATAGAGTGTTTTGTGCGAACCCATTAGAGAAATGTTCTGGTATCCCTGCCCAGTTTATCCAATCAGGACAGAGAACTCCATACGGAGGCGGTCCTGTCAGGGATCCTCCTGTTTCCTGCCGCGATTTCAAGGGACTGCTCACAGGAAGTCAGCTAAAACGACAATGACGCTTACAGCAGCATTACGTATTGTTTGGATTTAGGAAGGGATAACTTTGGACCTGAGCGACCTGGGTTTGTTTCCGTGCTGAGTAAAGCTAATGTAACTCAAATTGTGATTTCTTTCGCGCCATTGTCAGAGGAAATGGAAAATACAAAGCTCCTGTGTGTTGAACCAATCACACCAATCAAAGCTGGCTAACCGTACATGGTTTTGTACCTGACCAAATACGTGTATTTTTTGGCCAGACAAGGAGCACGTCTGGATGTGTTCATCACTTTTTAGTGTCTCCTGGAAACAGTTTCTGCTGCTGCCTGCTCTTCTCGATGTTCCAGTTCTTTTAGCATCTCTTCTAAATGCTGTGCATGTGTTGTCAAGTTAGTGAAGATTTTTAATTTGCTCTTGTTTTGCCTGTTTGCCTGTGTAAGGTAATTTGCAAGGTAATTGAAATTACTCAGTGAGTATACAGTGATGAAAACATGTGTTCTGCGGCTCTATTTTCTTTATTAATACCTCTTTGTTTCCTCCCGTAGCGTCACCTGCGAGCACCTTGCAAATCACATTAGTGCCACCTGTACGCCTTTCCAGTGTCATTCCTCTAACACAATGTCACCTTTGTCCTCCAGGTTGCTTATCTGCATCGTCTCGCTGTCACCCCGACGCTCCCTCGAAGACACCTTTGCATCACCTGTTAGTCTGACACGTCCCTGGCACAGCTTGGCGTCTCGTGTTGCGGTGGAAAGGAGGAGACGAGATTGGAGAACTCCTTCCTCCTTCCTTTTGTTTCCCTGCGCCTCGCTAGACTCAGTCCTCCACCCTCCCCTCCTCCTCCTCCTCCTCCTCCTCCTCCTCCTCCCCACTGTGTCCATCTGTTCATCTCTCAGCGGAGCAGGGTGAGGAGGAGGTGAGACATGCATACGCAGGCACACAAACACTTACATGGGCTGTAAACACGTAGTCTCTGCAGGCATGCACGCACACACGCACACACACAAAGGGGCGACAGTGAAAATCCAGCTATCAATATCACCTTGTCAATCTGAAATCAATATATTACAAAAGTATTAGGATGTATCTTCAAGCGTCAGTTCAAAACGCTCCCCAACAAAAGTTAAGTTTAGAATCTGTTATATACATGTATGTATATTTGTACCTGTGATCACTGATATAAACACAATTATTAGTTAGTTTTCTGTTTTTATATCCGTTGAGGATGGAGCTGTATCTGTAATTCTATTCATAACAGATGACGTATTTGTGTCACTGTATGTACTGTTTGTTTTTGTTAAACTCTACATTTTGACTTTTTATCTCATTGTTATGACTTTATATAATAATTCTGATTTTTAAAAATATTTTTAATCATTATTTTGACTTTTTGTCTAAAGATTTCAACATTTTATGTCATAATCATGACTTTTAAGCTCGTCATTCTGACCTCTTACATCATACTTTTGGCACATCATTACATAATTCAAAATTGTGGCTTTTTTATCTCAGAATTCTGACTTTCTATGCCATAAATGTCTGGAGATAAATGTCTGTCACTCTACTTTACTCTACATACATGTTTATGTTGGAACTTCAGGGGAGAATGAGCATCATGACTACATTATGTAATAAATGTAATAACAAACACTTGACAGTTGACCCAGATGAGCACTGAATAAAGTCGTGTCATTCCAAATTATTCACACAGATCCCTGTTCACTACTCAGTGACAATTATGACTATGGAGTAACGAAACAGACAATTTCCCTTCAGTTTGTTAGTTAGTTTGAAACTTTATTGTCTACACAGTGAAAAAGATATACTTGGTTTCAACACATACAGCACTGATTAAAATTCAAAAGTCAGAAAACTGAGAGCGAATATCAGGAGTAGAACTCACTAAATGACTTTAAAAGACATAAATACACACAGGAAACATCCTGTTGAAGCTTTGAGGAGGCTCCAAACACACCCAGTGAACAAGGCCCACAGAGGTCATATATTCTGTACACACATTGCATTTAGCAGAGGTGACTGGCTTCACACATTTTGTGTAATGTACCTTTACAAGTGATAAGGCATCACTAGTTGGATGTAGTAACCTCACACTGGTGGGAATGTTCCCCTAGAGAATGTTGTTACCACGGTGACAAGGGCACGCCCTTTGCACTGTGGCCCCTGCCCTTTGCCACCCTTGAGGGGGCATGTGCTGTCATTGGTGCAAAAAACGACCCCCCCCTCTCTGCTCCTGGCGTCAAGAGAGATCCCCTGATGAAAATGGATGGAGCTGAGAGAGTGTGTGTGTGTGTGTGAACATAGGTTTCTTGTGTGCCTGCATGAACACACCGCATTGCAAATGCACACAATAAAAAAGGGAAGGAAAATGCAAATATTTGATCAATTGACAGCTGCTTTAATCTGTGAGCGAGCAGGCAGGCAGCAGAGGAACACTTCCTTTGTAGAATGAGATTCTCATTTCCTTTGCACACAATTGTTTTTCCTCCTGGTGTGTTTCTCCGCGCCTTCCTGTCAGGCACCGCCGGGCGTCACATATAGACTCCACTTACAGCACACACTGTAGGTAATGTGAACATAAATCACACGAAGCATTTACATTCACTTTAAGGTGTGCTAATATTAGAGATCTTTCAATATCAAAAGATGCAATAATACTCAAACTGACAGGACATGTGAGATTTAATTTAGCTGTTGGTTTGTGGAGAGCCTGTTAAAAGGACATCCAAATGTTGACGTCTTAAAGACGTTTTTTTTTTATTCCAAACAATATGTTTTTGTCTTTTTTTACCTTTCACATGCAGCTGGAGCACATCCCTCCTTTTTCTCCTTCATTATTGATCTTTACATTTACATTATTGATACACAACGGTATAAAGACTGTTACCATATTGTACGTATTGTTAATATACCAGAATTAGTGAAGAGGCTAGTTTTCATCTGTTGTAACAGGCCAGGTGTCAAAATGGCAATCCAAAGTCAGCCTAAAAACAACAATCATGACGTAAGGTATGTCAATTACAGTAAAGGAAAGACATGGGCAGCCGTAAAAAAGCTAAAAGTAAATTACTGTAAAACAAAGCAAACACAAGCAATCTTAAATGACAGAACAGCTTTGCAAAAAACACACAGACACAAGGATAGATAAGAGCAGAGATAAGCAAATTCAGATATGATGACAAGAAAGAGTTTTGCTAATTTAGATCGAGAACAGGGTGTTGACAGTGAAACATCACTGAGTAGTTATCCAATAGACTCATTGAAATCTTATTACTTAATCATTAGTTACTCTTTTTGTGTATCCTCAAGTAAAGTGAGACATCATACAGATTTTTAGTAGAGTAACTAATGATTAAGTAATTATCATTCAAGGAGTCTTTTGGGTAACCACACAGTGTGATGTTTCACTGAAGGTGCACAATAGTAACTAATGACTCAGTAATTATTCTTTAAAGTCATCAGTAGTTTGTGCCAATCAGCGAGGGGTTAATAGTTAATGAGGAACAACTCATGCAGAAAGTGGTCGGTATTTTGACTCACAGATATTTATGAACTAATCATTACCTAATGATTCATTAATAGTATCTCCCGGTCCTTCAATCACATTTTTCAGGAATAACTCATTAACGATTCATTAACTATGAAGTCGTTCCTGATTCATTCCTTACTCGCTCTTTGGTAGCTGCTCGCATTAGCGGTAGCAACACTTCTTGTGCTGCGACCACATGATTGTTGAGTTTTTTCAGCATCGTCACTGCATGTCTCGTTATCAAGCAGCTGGAAACTAAATCCGAAGGAGGAAAGCAATTCTTCCGAGCAACATTACACTGGAGATGAAGCAATGCAATAAAGGAGGATAATGCTTTGTAAAAGGAGCCGGGAGTCTGCCTCTATAATTTAGTCTTTGTTGGTTTGTTTGTTTGCTGTTTAAGTGTGTGTTTTTGCGATGGGGAGCAGAGTTTGTTCGAGACATTGATTGAGAGCGAAACATGATCTGTGTGTATGTGCCACCGCGCGTAAACAACCGCGGGCCGCTCCTAATTTTGTTGTCAAACACACACACACACACACACACGCTCATGGAAACGGGGGCCTGCGTGTGCACACAATGAGCACACACACCACTCGACCGCTCCTGCTAGGGCGCTAGCAGGGAGTGTGTGTATAATAAGTGTGAAAAATCTCATTAATGCAAGTGCGGCTGCTGAGCCGCGGCTGCTGCTAAGTCCCTTGTATTGTCACTTTTCTCCTGGGCCCCCGAGCGCTAGCTAGCTAACTAGCATCATCGCCATGGAGACCACGACAGCTATGCCTCCCCACTCATCCTCAGCACTCTCACCCTTATACTGTGCACACACACACACACGCACACACACACACACACACACACCTTCCCTCCCTGCCTCCTTTTTGTCCTCTGACAAAGCTTGACAAACCGCATGTGACTTGGAGGGCTTAGCACCGGGGAATTGTCAGAGTTCCCCCTCTCCAATTCACACACAGTTCAAACTCTAAATAAGCGGCCATATTGATTTTTAATGATGCCAGCCAGTGGAAGGCCCTCTCTGCTGTGGACATGTAGAGAGCGATGGAAGGAAGGAAGGTAGCCAAGAGGAATGAATGAACTGGGTGACTTTCCCAACACTTTGGTGCATTATTATTATTATTTAGAACTACTTTTTTAATCGCGAAACATCTTTATCTTGTTGTTGAGGTAGAGTGGTTCGCCTCTTACATTTATGTGAGCTGACTTTCATGTAAGGATGAGGAGGAGGTTGCGGCGGTGTGACAGCTGGGCAAGACGGCTGTCAAGGGAGAGATCATTGTTGGAGACGATGTTTCAGCTTTTTTTAATTGCAACAAAAATGTATATTTTGAAAGAGATGTTGGAACCAGGTAAGCCAAAACATGATATTTTTCTAACCCGAAACTAGCGGTCTTTGTGCCTGACTCTAACAACACCACTTAAAATAAGATGTTGATAAAGAAGATCATGAACTCAACGTAGAGACACAAAGTTTCAACATAACCATGGCTGGGATGCAAAAGCATACCGTGTGTATTTGTCTCATTTCTAGTCAACAACATGATCTAAGACACAATAAACCATGAAAGTAGCATTTCAGTGAGATAAATGGTTATTGATTTTAGACGATTCTCACTTGTTCCACTGGCAGATTTAAAAACGAACTTTTTATAAGCAAGGAGCACCTTATTTTCACTACCTCCGCCAAGGAAGTTATGTTTTCACGCATGTCCGTTCATTGGTATTTTGTTTGGTTGGTTTGTCGGCAGGATTACACAAAAACTACTGAACAGATTACCACAGAATTTGGATGGAGGATGGGTCTTAGCCCAGAACAGACCCCATTAACTTTTGGTGCAGATCCAGAAATTTTATCTCAGATTCTTTAAAATTGCGATATAGGGTGCTTTTCGAAACTGATTAATTTCTCAGTGAATAATGGATGGATCTTGGTAAAACAGTCAGGTGTACAGTTTGATATAGATCCTAGATTTGCTGAGCTAAAATTCTCAGTGGATTAGCTGGTTAAAAGGGGACTGCTGGGCCGGTATGCGTTCTACCGAGTGCTATTCTAGTTGTTATTTTGTTACATGCCACTATTTAAAGTTGCATTTTTCCCAGTGTATACAAAGCCAACATTTATTTTGGAGTTGGGGTTTGATAAACACGTTAAAGTAGCGAAGGACTTTTATTTTGACAGAACAGTTCCCTGATAGCGTCATTGCTTTATATTCCATTATATTTTGAATTGTAACCTGGTGACTGCCCTTCACCAGTAAAATAAGACTTCTTATCATACAGTTATTTAAGGTACATGTGGGAATGTACAGCAGCAGGAGCAGCATGACGACGGTTGGAATTTGAGCCCGTCCAGCCTTAAATACAAAACATATGCACGAGCCGCCCGAGCCCAACTTCTGTTCTCAACTGTTTGTAATTTGTTAAGAAGTATGTATAACATTTATTAAGTTTTTAAAAGACATGGAACTGGTCAATTAACCCAATTCATTTCATAATTTCTCTACATTTCAAAACCATACAAAGACTTGACAAGAATTTTGTTCTCTTCCGCACAAATTAGTCTGCAGCATTTATTGTCAATTACATCAAATTAAATGCACATTACTGTGCTCAGACATTCAGATCCTTGCCATCAACTATAGATTAACTTTTGTTTGCTTTTTCCTTTGCTCTGTCTTTGGTATCGGTGGGTCAAAAGAGTTTGGGAGGCCCATCTTTGACCACAAGCGTGCAACCAAAATCCCACGTGCAGCCGCCTGCCGACACAAAACTACTCCGGTGCTAAATATGTAGCTGGCTACACATATGGAGGTGATTTCATAGATCAAAGTGTTGCTACAGCTAATTAATCTATATCAATGTTAATTAATCAACTTAACCTCAGGCTTTACAGACCACCCTCCAATCAGTGTGTGTGTGTGTGTGTGTGTGTGTGTGTGTGTGTGTGAGAGAGAGAGACAGAGAAAGATAGAGCACATTCATTTGGCATACTGTAAAAGAAAATGTCTAACAAATACCCCAGTTTGACTTTAATATATAGACGTAATTTAAGAGAAAGAGCAAGCAAGAAATGATTAAATACAGGACAAAGAGAAAAAAAAAAGGTGAGGAAAAGAATCAGCACGTGTACATGTGTGTTAAGACAAAGCCTGTGAGCGCAGAAGAGAAAAGAAAAAAAGAAAAACGAGAAGGGGGAAAATGATTAACCTCTGAGACATTTACCTAATTAATTCTGTCCGTGGTTTAAATGAAGTGAGCAACCTTGGAGCAGTAGCCGGTCAGTGGAACTCATGTAAAATGTATGTCCCCCTATATTACCGTGTGCAGAACAAGAGCTGCCGCTGCTTAATATAATGACACATGTAATCTTTATTCAACCTGCACCCTGGAGGCGCACAGCTTTGTTGCAGACATGGAAACAGCTAAACCTTTAGCCCAAAGCTAAAGCTAAATAAACTGACGGTGTATTGACACAGGTGGGAGCCTATGGAGCCGCGTTTGCATGTCGTTTATGTTGGTATTAATGATGTACTAACATGGAATTCAGGCATTAGAGGGAGTGAAGTGGATTTCCTATGTGTGTGTTGAATTACGGGGAAACTGTTTTAACCTGTAGGGCTGCTTGTGTGCAATGGATTTTTTTGCTGCACAAGATGTTTAGCGGCGGGTAAAACAGTGCCGATAAAGAACTTAGAAATATTTTGCAGCTCAAAATGTAGAAACAAAACGTGTTTTTTTTTTAAAATGGATTCTTTTGTAAGAGTTTCAAAAATACTCATCTGCTGCCAGACTGTGAATTTTGACGTAGGTCCTCCCCAAGAAATAATTTGAAAAAATGAGAGGGGAAAAAAAAATCTTCACAATACAAGAAGATAAAATTAGTGGTGAAACGATTGGCTGATCAGTTTTTCAACAGAGCTGGGAGCATATTGGCCGTCAGTGTAATAGTTTAAGTTCTTTATCAAGCAGAAAGTGAAAACTAGTTTCACTAGTTTCAGCCTCTCAAATGTGTTGCTGTTCTTGCTTTAAGTCATTAAAATAATTGAAATATTTGGGGGGTTTGGACTGTTTGTGCAAAAACAAAAAAACATCAACTCAATTTGTAGACTTGATCCACCGACAAATAATGAATCGACCGAAAATGTGAAATTACCCATCGGTTTGTGGACTAAAGTTCTGAAGCCTTGAGTTTGGCAATTAGGACGAGAGGGTGCAGCTGGAGGCAACCCTGTCTCACATCAAAATGTGAAATAGCTAGATTGGTGAACATCGTGAAAATAGTAGCACTTTCACAATAATGGCTCTAAAATGGTGGGATACTTACATTTGATTCTGCCTATTCTTTTCTATTGTCCTGCGTCTTTGTCACATGACTGTCAAGTTTCGGACAGGTAAAAAAAACCAGAGGAAAACGCAATATTTAATTTCTACATTAAAATATATTATTTGATAATATTTTTTGAGAGAAATGTATGTTTTATTTTCATAATCTTCTTTCAGTTAATGTGTATGGTCCTTGGTTTGTTAGTTATTATGAATATTTATCCGGGTTTCGCCAGAAAAATGTTGAAATGCAACATTTTCTGTTGTTGCTATGCTTGTTGCTATGGCCTCTCTATCACTGAAACGGCTGGGGGATATCCTTTTTGGATCTGACTGAGAACTCAAAGACCAACTGTGATGGCATCTTGTCAATCACAAGGTAGCAACACCCTGCTTCATTGTTTATTATATTCTAAATGGTACCGTTATTTACAAAATGAACATCAGGCTGCATTGAATTAAAACAAGCGATTGACACCATGAACTCCTTAGGAAACGGTTGACTTAGGTAATAAATCAAGTGAGAAGTAGGGTCATTTTCTCATAAGCTTACATGCAATCAAAATTCATTTTGAAACCAGTGGTGTCAGCCCCCTGCTGGCCAATAGAAAGAATGCAGGTTTAAGGCACCTTCGCATTCACTTCACTTTCAGACCTGGAAACTCCGTCCATATTCAGGACAGTCAAAGTAACAGACAATTAATCTTGCTTTTGGACAAGTAATACTAATAGTGACTAAAAATAACACACACACACACACACACACACACACACACACACACACACACACACACACACACGCGCTCACATACAGTAGATCAGGGTTTGTGGAATTCAGATGAGAACTTCCTTCAAAGGGCCGAGCGGCTGATGGTGCTGCAGAGAATCTGCTTGGGCATTCCTGTGGTTTAACACCCCGCGCTCCCTCCACACTCCACCCCTGTATGTCGTAAAAATATCAGAGAGACGCCGGCTCCTGCCCACAGGGAAGAAAGTGAGGAAAAGGGTTTGGAGGGCATGCCCCCTTCATAGACACACATCGCACATGCAGCAACACATGAAACACCAAAAGGCAAGTGTTGAGTTTCCTGCTTAAACCTCTAATAAATCTGTTCCAAGCATACAGAGGGAGTCTTGTTTGACAAAATGAGGATGTAGTCAAAGAAATGTTGGAAAAGTGTGAAAAGCGTCCACTATCAGCAAGAGATAAACGCTGTATCTTTCGCACTGAGTGCAGATGAGGACACTGCGGTGACACCTCAGCTGACTGCCAGCTGTTTGTGACCACACGTCCCAGATGAAAGAACAGCAGCTGTGGAGCAAATGACCCTAAACAACAGTGAATAAATAAATACAGCTTCTTAAAATTTGAGGCAGGACATTCAAGTAGACTGATCAGAATCTGTTATCATTATATTACACAGCGCAGTCATCAGGATAAATAAAAGTTATCTCAAATTTTTTTTTTCATGATTTCCATATTGGGAGGTGGACTTGACAGCGTAAATGCTGCTAAGCCAGTGACTGCAGTCCGAGACTGTGTTTCAGCATTTATCGTATAACCCTGAAAACATGGGATCATTTTTAAGGAACCACGAGACCATTTCCATCTGAGTTTGATGCAATAAAAACGGATTTGCATGCATTTGAAGGGAAGCCGGGACCTCCACAGCAGTGTTTGTGGTGACCAAAGCAGGTATTTTGAGCCAGAGCATAATGTTTTCCTCACCCTGACCAAGTGGCATTTGTGCCTAACCCTAACCAGAGCAAAACCACAGAAATGTCACAAAAATGTTGCAAAATGAAGAAATATACAGTTGCAACTTATTCAAGGTTTGAAGGTTTGTCGAAACGAGTATTGCAATCATTTATTCTGGCAATTTTGTTGAATGAATAGCTCTTTATCTGCGCATGACGTCTGTTCCTGGATATTGATATGGAGATGGCTCATATATGTCCCAAGTATTGAATTTAATGTAATCATACATGTTATACTGAACACATCCTCATTCCCAAATGATTTAATAGGTCGGTTTTCAGCGACTAATGAAACACTGTTAACAAAACAGAGACACACATACCGGACCTTTGTCATACGGTCGCAGGTCGGTTAGGTTCAGTCAAGAAAAGTACTTGGTTAGGTTAAGGAAAACACTGTGATTTCATTAACTTGGGTTATGTTATGTGCAAGACGGTAACTCAAAAATGATTTCTGGTTTCACATTGGACAAGAGCAGCTGTCTCCTGTCCCTGACCTGTATGGACTTGTCGCTCTTTATGCTCGTTCCTCCTTTGCAGCTGTAATAACTACCATGGCCAAACGTAAATACGGCTCGTAAAAAGCTGCTTTCATTTTCAACCTACGTGGTCCATTTTCTGATGGGGACAGGCTTGGTACACTACTATATTCACAGATGGAGACCAGAAGATACAGATGAAAGCTCCAGAAAAAGCCAGCAAGCAGGCTTTCGAATTTACAAAGAGGCGTTTCAACTGTTAAATCTACGAGTACAGCCAGTTAGCTTAGCTTTGCAAATGGACTGAAATCAGAGGTAAACAGCATGGTTCTGCCCCAAAGGTGATAAATTCTGATTAATAGCACCCCAAAAGCCCCTAAAATTGACAGGTCACATCTTGTTTATCTGATCCAGACATACGTCAAGAGTGACAATGATGATTTAAATGATTTGATGAGTCACAAACAGACCGAGTGAAGTGAAATGGTTCACAGCTGCTGCTTAGAGTCATCCATCTTCAAGAAAATGGTTTCAGGTTTCTATCAGCCTCAGCAAAAAAGAAGCTTTACAGGAGACTCTGCTATCATTGAATCTCTGCCGTAATTGTCCACTGTGTTAGGTCGGCAGTTCAGACCCGTATTTATGTTTCTTGACACGTCTTCTGAACATGAGAACAGCACTTGACACAGCTGCACATCGGTGGTTTTTAGAAGCTGCTCTGAAGTGACATTTCAATCTGACAAATTTCTCTGGATGATATTCAACTTGGCAGCACTATTAACTCCCATCTGTTCCACACAAACGCTCGCAGAAAAAGGATGCATCAGATATGCAGCCACGGCGGACTATTTCTGAACGCGTTTGTGTCTGTGCATGTGTGGATTTCATGCATATGCGTGAATGACTGTTTGTGTGCGTGGGAGTGTGCGTGGGCAGCGAGGGTGAGGCGGCCAGTTCACCGCAAAAGACATGCAAGCTGAACAGAGAGCACGAAGCATATGACCAGCCCTGAGGAAGTGTGTGTGTGTATGTGTGTGTGTGTGTGTGTGTATGTGTGTGTGTGTTTGTGGGCACTCGTGGGGCGTTTCGCATTAACTCGTGTAAAACTTTTGGTTGGTTTGCAGCAAAAAAAAAAAGCAAAGCACTGAAGAAAAATATGCATCCCAGTGTTCTTCTGGAAATCAACTATTGGTGAATAGAATCATGCAATTCACCAAATGTTCATCGTGGACTGAAAATTTAAACTCTAACCCAGTTTAGCACCTGTGGTGCAAAGGCAAACTGCAGTCGTTGAAGAATACAAAGCTTAAACTCAATGCAGCAGTTTCCTTTTCCTTATCTAAGATAGACCTAAAATCAGTTTTATAGACAAAATGAGCCAACTCTGAACAGAATTTGCTCAGCGGGGGAGGTGAGCTATTATTATGTTGTCTGAGAACGCTGCGTTTTGATTCCCTCCAAAATATTGTGTTTCACACCTACCCAACTGAACATTCTTCCAAAAATAAACTACTGCCTGCTTTTTGCTTTCTTTGCTCTGTTGTTTGAATGATGAGTCATTTCATCACCCCAGTATCCCAGGAGCTACTTTCGCTTTACAATTCCTAACCTCACGATTTACATCGTGCCACTTAAGTTCAGTGCCAACATGGGAAGTAATGAGCCCTGTATGTATGTTGTAAGGGTGTGGAAGTCAGTCAGGTGAACGATGGGACGACAGGCAACTTATTTGAATCTTGACTGGCTTCTCAGTAATTCAGTTTCAGTCATTAAAGGTATAACATGTGAGATTTCTGCATACAAATGAACAAAATGAAATAAAAATACTTTAGCTATTTATTTTTTTGAGTTGTGTTCAAGGTTACGGTTCATTTCTTTTGGTCGTTGAAAAAGACAGAGAGCGAGGAGGGAAGTCGTGCGGAACGTAACTGAGCATAAAGTGTGTCAAACTGTTGCACATTACCTCACCATGGACATGTCTGCCTGAGCCCCACCAGACACTGTAGATGTCGTAGATGTCATCTGCAATGATGGTTGTTTAACAGTGAAGACGACAACTTCAGGACCCCACGCTACTTCGTGACATCGTCAAAATACGTCCGTTCTTTTCATTATTTTCTACTGAGGGACCCTAGTGGCAGAAATGACATACTGTGCATGTGCATGTGACCAGTTTGCATTATATTGCATTAGCTATTGTGTTTTATTACTTCAGCCATCTAATATCAAGTAAGCACACTCAAGTCCTCAAAAAAATTGATTTGATTCAGACAAGAACAAATAAATGTTGGATGATATGAGGACAAAGAATAAATATCCCAACAATAACATAAAAAATACTATTGGACTCAAAAAGGTAACATAAAATAAACATACATTACCATAAAGACCACTAGATTTGGTTAAAGATCGGTCGGGTTTTCTTACAAAAAAGGAACATTTGGCTTCGTGGTTACAGAAATAAACAAGTGATTAAGGTTAGGGAACAATTGTGTTCATGTTTTTAAAAAAGCATCGTTGACTGACAGGACTTCCTCCTTTGCTCCCAACGTAATTAGAACGTCTGCTCGGGGGTTTTGTCACTTGAACGTGAACATATTGTTGTGCTGAAACGTCTGATGCTGTTGTTCCTCCTGGGAGGAGAGTGTGATAATTGCATAATTGCTATTTTAGTAAGGAGGAGACAGTAGGAAGAGAACTATTCACATGTCAAAGTAGACAGGAGTTCACAGTCAGGTCTAACAACTGTCCATGTGCAGTAAGCTGAATTCGACCTTTTACGTCTGCAGGATTATGAGGCATGTTGTGCTGACCCAGGGCCTGTGATCAAGACTGAACAGCTGATCTCAGTCTGAAGGAGGCCCGACTGACACGCAGCCCTCTGCACTGATGTCTGGTCCAAACACTGCTGCTTTCTGTGTGTAAATCCTTTTGTGTCGTCAATGTCGGAGACACAATCTCAAAAACACACACATAAAAGCCGACACTGGGTATTTAGCCAATCCGGGCCAACTGTGCCACTCAGAACCAGACAGCCTCCATCAAAGGCGGCGTGCCCCCGCTGCTGAGAAGCCGCTGTATTGCCTGCCGCAGGGGTTGGCATGGAGGTTGAAATGCCATGTACGAGGCCGCCTCTGCCAAGGCGAATGACAAAAAATGTATTTAGTTTGACAAGAGAGGTGTGACATACTCGGCGCCGCTCTGTTGCCAAGCCCGCAGTGAGAGAATAACTCGCTGAGAAATGGAAATGTTGGACAAAACAATCTACTGGATAATTTTGGTGCAAATTAATCTGCTTTCCTCTCACTGTTCTCGTTGAATTATCTGCCAGTGTGAGGTGCACGCCGGCTTCGGTTCTGGTCAGACAGTGGTATTCTAATTTGATTTAACGGTATTACATATTTAGGAGCCCCTGCACGCCTGCACGAGGAGATTTCAAGCTGCCTTGCACCTTCGGATTAGTGGCATTATATTTACATTACAGAGACATTAGATTTCCTTATATGACTTTCAGTGGCAGTGATAAAAGCCATTTCTGAATATATGCGCGCCGCTATCCTGAAATCAATCGACTAATTTCCATTTTTGGAAGGGAACACAGCCCTCCAATATTTATTCAGGTCAGGCCATCGTGTTTTCCCTCATGCTATGAATTCATTTGGAGTGGAAATGTGCTTATACGTCTCAAGTGCGCTGCGTTTTCTCTCCGTCTCTCCCCCGGACACGCACGCTCGCGCAGGCACCACCATAATGGCGTTTTATAGCGGTTCTGCGCCGGCTAATTGTTGTGTTTGGCTCGCCTCTCAGAGTATGAGCAGGCAGGTGGCAGGTTATGTTTTATTTTTCCGCAAATCTAAACAACATAAAGTGTTGGAGACAGGCAACTTCCCCAACTGAGCAGCCGGCAGAAGTCAGTGAACCACAAAAGCTTCATTGCTTGTTAGGGAAGAGAAGCAGGACGGGGAGGGGGGGAGGGGGTGAGAGAAAAAAAACAAGCGAGAGAGTGAGAGATGAAAATAGACAGCATTTGTGTTTGTGTATGTGTGTGTGGTTGGTCCCCAAGTCTAATCCTCGAGCCATAACAGAGGCCTTTAGTTCCTCTGAAGCCAGAGGCAACGTCCACTTCACTCAGAGGTTGGTGGGTGCACAGCCAGAGGTCAGAGGTCATCATCTGGATAGTTTTAGCTATTTGGGAACGTCCCCTTTAGCGCTGATTGAGGTCATGCAGCGTGGCCTCGAAACCTGCGACCCCTAATCCCCTCCGCGTCCCCTCGCTCATCTGGCTGTTTGGCGTAGAGTTTCCATGCCCGGGCGAAAAAAAGTCTTTTGACTTCAACAAACAAGAAATTCGCGATGGAAACCTGGATGAATTGGATGTTTTTTCTTTATTGGATAAAGATGTACAGAGGCATTTATTGTGGTTGTCTCAGCCAAGGAAAAACAATTTACTTTTATTGTGAAACATCTGATTGTGTCAGTGAGCACACTTTGATAACAGGTTTTGGCAGCAAACGTTATAAACAATGTAAAATATCCACGCTTCAGACATAAATGACTCAATGACTTTGTCGAGATAGTAAAGACGCAGGCCGATGATATTTGACAGAAAATGACTGGACTGAATCGCTTGTTTGCATCAGCCAATGACTGATTGAGCCTCCAATCGCTTTATCCAATATACTTTTATGTGCTCCCACTGTGTTAATAACATGAAGTTTATGGAGTGTGCTCAGTAATTAAATAATGCAGGATGACTTTGAGGGGGAACACAGTGGATTTTTTTTTTTTTTTGGTTGCATGCGTTCTGCACCGCAGCCCTCTTGTGGCTCTAATGGGATACAGATGGTGGCCAGAGGTTGGCCGACAGGCGGTCGGCACCGCAGACTGAGAGCAGCGGGGAGTGTCCTGAAACTTGTTCACCACATTACTGTGCCCCACATGCCATGCCTGGGGCCACTGTGTGTGTCAGTGTGTGTGTGTGTGTGTGTGTGTGTGTTTGGGACATAAAGAGACGGAGAAAGAGGCTCCTGGTTTGTCAAACACCTGAATCAGAGAAAAATAAACATTCAAGTGCCGCACAATGTCGATCATTGTTCTTTATCTGTACAGAATCTCATACGGTGCCACAGAAACATGTTAAAAGATAAGCTTTGTTTTAATATTTCATTAGCAACCTCATCAATTTGTTGTCTCGCCTTTCTATCTCGAAATAATAACTTTTCTTTCCGCTCGCTACGCGTAACTCGAGTCTCCACCAGACCCTCTCCAGTTTCATACAGCGTCCATGGCCTGGAGCAAGGCTAGACCATTAAAATATACTGCCGCAGAAGCATCTGTTCGGTGGAAGGCATTAAATACAAACAACTTGACAGTTAAAAGAGCCAATTTATCTTGAATCCAGGCTGTCTCGCTACTGGGACACAAACTGAGTCGCAGCAGCAGCAGAACACTCCCTAATTATTAACCTATAACTCCCACAAGTTAGTTTGAGATTAGCCAGACGGTGAGCACTTTGGGTAGATTTTGATAAATGCCACACGAGCAGCGCATACTGCGTGCAGTGTCACGACTGAATTATGTTTTTCATTCGATCACGCTTACTGTAACTGCTGTGAACTTTATTTAACAGCAGTGCAACTCATTATCAACACAGTGTTTTGTGTTTTCAGTGTGCAGCACTGAATCCCCACCAGCTGACAGGGAATGAAGGAGAAAACCTGGTAATTTATGATTATTTCTAGTTATTACTAGTTACTTTGCAGATTGCTGCAGCGTCAGAGCCAAAGCGGCACATTTTTAAATTAACTTATTTTATCTGCAATCGGAGGATATGAGTTTCACTCTCACCAGAGTAATATTTTAACACCATATCTTTACTTTTACTCAAGTATGACTTTTTGGGTACTTTCTACAACGCCCAACCACAAAAGAGGCTTGTGCACACTCACTTTCACTACCCACAAGTCCGAATAATACCTCAGTAGAATCCACAAGTGTTACGGAGGCACAAAGTTAATTTGCCGTGTTGACTCTGTTGGTGAGGGATCACGGTGGGACAGTGCCCAGTCCGGGGACACTGGGGGGGGGGTCCTTTTGATTAATCATACAAATCCTCCTCAGAATGCTCCAGAGGACTGATGGGATGTGGCGTTTCAAAAGATCCGTGGGTCAGAGAGCCTTTGAACTTTGACCCTTGAACCGTGGCTCTTCACAAAAGGCCGGGAACAAAGAGGGGTGGCATCTCCTCGGCTGCACAGCGTGAGCATCAAGAAAAATCCGTCATTTGGTGGGGAAAAAGCGACCCGGCGCTGGTCAGAAAGATGAAGTTATGACCCTTTGAAGGGATCACGCCGTTAATTGGTAGAGTTGATGGGGACAATTAAGCTCATGTTAATGAGACGCTTAGATCTCTTGAATAAATAAAGAAGGGAAAACGAGAGAGTGCAGGACAGCTCGAGAAAGCCGTGGAGGGTTGGCAGCCCTCCTGTTTGATTAGCCATTAGCCTCTGGTGATGGGAGTCGCAGTCAGAGCGCCACTCCCTTTGATTACAGCACAAGAGAACGCCGGAAAAATAAATCTCCCCAGCCAATACATATCACTTCAGGGGGCTGATTTGGCTTGTTGCTTTTTCACTCCCTCTCATGTTGTAATCAGACATGCTGTCATTGTGGAGACAAAAAAGAAATACAAAAAAACCCCCAAAAAAACCAACACAACAATGAAGCATAATCATCCATAAACATAATGAGGAGAGTCATAACTTTGGAGTCGAAGGGGTCGAGATTTGTTGGATTCTGAAACGCATCCTAATGAGCCGACATGCTTGTTGAGACTGTCTGGAGAGCTGAAATCAACAGTTACCAGGGCTAATTTTCATGCACGGGAAGCGAACGGCAAAAGTCACGGGTGTGAGAAAGAGGGCGCGCCTCAGCAACAGAGCAGATGAGTTTTTCAGGACCTGCCCCAACATGGTGAGCACCATTTTTACGATGCCAAGGACTAAGTGTTGACTTAATGAAGCTTCCTTTCAAGTAAACAGAACACTTGCCAGTGTAACGATACAGGTCCAGCAACAGAGCGATACTGAAGGCAGCTTTCGAGGAAAAACGCTTCAGTTCCGCCCCGAGGCTCAGGTTCAAATGCTTCCACCTTGCTGACGCGTCCTTGAAAAATGACAAAAAAAACCTCCCAGCCGGCTCCGGGGTCACTGCTCTTTACGCCGATCTCCCTGAACGGAAGTTAAATTAATCTTCAGGGCGTCGGGGAAGCTCATATCACGGAAACTTGAATGGAATTCCAGATCAAATTCATTGTGATAGACACGCACAAGTAAGAGCACGGCCAGTGGTTCATAAATGATGCATCAACGCTGACAACACCTGAAGTTAATCTCAGGCTTGTGATCCAGTCCGCGATGAATTTTCTGGCACTCTTTACTGGAGGAGAAGTGCAGCGCTGAACACAACAGCTGGCAGTTCATGCCCCCTGCTATTTTCCCTCCAACACACCCCTAATTTCTTTTCGGCTCCCCCTCCCCTGCTTTCATGCTTGACTTGCAGCAGCTTTTGTCCAGTGGCAGAGGGAGCTCGTCAGTGAGGGGGGAGAGCTGGGGCGAGGGGGTGGAGGTGGTGGTGGCGGCGCTGGGGCCCAGTGGCTGGACTGTGCTTCAGATGTGCAATCAACACTCGAGGAACATGCTCTTTTCATCTCGAGGCCCGCAAGTCTGTCAGTAAACCCCACTTACAGTTCCCTCGTCCTCTCTGGCTACCATCTTCCAGCTCCTATACCCTCCTCCATCTTTAGTGACACACTTGCAGCAAAACTCTTCCTGCAAGTGCAACGCCTCCTTACCGACTGCGACGCTCGCTCTGCCTCTTCTCCACTCACCATCTCTATTCCCGGTGGGTTCCCTGGTGTGCATCCTGTCCTGTATGCGTATGCATTTGACATGATCGCCTGAGGGCTACACGGCTTGACCATCCACTCGCAAGACCCCCTGCGGTGTTTTTTAGTCAGGGTCAAACCTGCTGAACATGACTCCTGAAGACGTGAGTGAGACAGGGACGTCAGTTCTCTGAAAAACAGTTCCTGGTATGAGTGAAAGGTGACACATTCACACACTAGAGATGTACACTGGTCCTTCACTGTGACATCCTGCCTCAACAACCTGTTTTAACAGGAAACATGATGACATTAAGACAGATGCCCTTATATGGCGTCTCTACTGAACCTCAGACAACGTTAATGACACCATGGCATCGTACAGAAATGACTAATTCTGACGGGAGAAATTCTGGTGAAGTGAACTTTGAGCAACAGTCTCCTGTTGCTGTTGCCGTCAGACAGAATAATATTTACAGTGATTGGGGTCAAGGAAACAGAAAGAGTCCCTTCCAGTCACACTGCTGATATTCTGATGCTGAAAAGATATGTCGTAATTTAGCGTATTATCATGATGACATTTGATGATTACCACTAAATGCAAATAGCTTAGGCAGATCTTTTTTGCAGGTATTTGTTGGATGATAAGTTAAGGTACTACAAGTTACAAGTCATGCTTTATCCTGATAGAACCATCAAGGTTTATCTGATATCGCCACGTTGGTGCTGTTCCTGGAACGTCACTATCACTGTTGTTTCATCATTTCATCTTATGAAAGAGCAACAAAGTCCCCATCTGGAGCGGGCTGTTGTGGCTGAGTGGGTTCAGTATAAGGCCCTTGCTCAAGAGACTGAGCTTATTCGACTGTTCACTTATCATTTTTACACTAAGTTAATGTATTATTGTACTTTCTTTTTTAAACTGTTGCTTTTTGGTTAGGTTTAGGAAACTCAAATACTTGGTGATGTTTAGTAAAACATGGTTTGGGTTAAAATAGACCCATTTATAATGTAAAACACATGTTTGACCGAATAACTTCTCCAATGTGGATATTTTTCGCTGAGCTATGACATTACAAAAATGTGATTGATCCGTTTCAATGATGTATCGGGAACAACATCAACACGGACATGAACTCCTGCACCAAATCTCATTACGATCTATTCAAAGGTTATTGAGACGATTCTGAACCTCATGTTGGCACCAGAGTGAAATCAAACCCAGTGGGTCGCCAGAGGTTTTGGGATTTAGGATCAGAGAAACATGAATATATGAACTACAGAAACAGAAGTTCACCTGAAAAGTAACATTCAGTACTCATCCTCATGCCGAAGGATGAAAACACAAAATGGCTCTGTATAGCACATCCAATGCATTCCAAGTCTGCTGAGGCCCGGAGATCCCAAATAGTTTTGAAAAGATGTAATTTACCCTGGATGCAGAATTGAGTTTGTACACCAACGTTTCGACAGAGTGCACGCTAACGCTTTTAGCTTAGCAGCTACAGCGAATATTTTTTGCTCAAAAAGTATTCAAATAACATCTTTTCAAACCAATTCGGTATCTCAAGGCTTCCGAAGACTTGAATTACAACGTACAAGCTTTATGGAGCCATTTCTAGTTTTTCTCTCTGTTTCCCAACATGACAACATGTCTTTGTCATGTTTTAAAACAAGACCCCATCTACTGTTCAGGAGAATGCTGCAGCACTGTTGCGCTGCAAAGCTCCAGAAATGTTTTGTTGGGCTATGAAACTTCGCCCCAACTTTCAATCAGCATGAGGGTGAGCAGATAATGACAAAATTTTCATTTTTGGGTGAACTTATCCTTTCAGGCATTTCACTAAAAAATCTAAAATGTCATCCTGCTGGTGGTGATACAGGAAAGGTCAAGAAATCACCGAAGTCTGTTGGCGTCATCCTTAAGGGGGACCGTCATTGTCTGAACAAAATTTAATGACAATCCACTCAATAGTTTTGTTTAGTCTGGACCAAAGTGCTGGATCGACAGACAGACAAAGCATTCCCTGGAGCCAGGCCACTAGCATGGCTAAAAAATATCTAAAAAAAAAAAAAAAAAGGTTGACTACAAAGGGGATCGGGGTGGTGGGGGCGGTGGTGGTGGTTGTCGGGGGAGCCAGACAGAGGAAATGGCTGGGCGTTTGTTGGCCTGCTTGTATTAGGGAGTGTTAGAGTCAAACGAGACTGTAAAAATGCCAGTCGTAACAGGCAGCAGCAGGATGTGTGGCTATTAAAGGAGAGCAGCCAGGTACACACATGCAAAGCAGCGCGCGCACACACACACACACACACACACACACACACGTCCCGATGCCCACTGAAAACGCAGATTGCATGCAAATGGGCCGACGCATCACACTTTCTAATCAGACTTTACACTCCCTCCCTCCCACAGCAGGCTGGCCACGTGCTTCGTCCCCACAGCATTGTGGTTAATTCCGCCATTGACAGCCAGTGCTGCGCGCTAAGCCGTTACTAGATGGTGGAAATTGATTAGTGTGCACAGGACTCGCCCATGGTAATGAAGTTAGAGCTCAATCAGCTAATTATAAAGCATGTGACATATGTGTGTGTTTGTGTGTGCGTGTACACAAATGCACACGGATGGGAGGATATTTGCAAGCATGCGCAGACATGTTGGTATACACTAAACACTTGGACGTGCACACACCTGCACGTAAATACAGAAAAAGGTGCTGAGGTAACGTGATAGCGGCTAAAAAATTCCTTCAGGGGCAGCGTGGGAGGTTCAAAGTCTCATCATATCCATCCACCCTCCCTCTCTCTTTCCCGGGCTGTCGCGCTCCCCTCCGCCTCGGCGCAGACCTGGCTGTCCATCTCCGGGATTTTAAGCCAATCAGCCAGGCGTTCCACACATCCTTAATGAGCTCACGGGGGATGTGACTCTCGAATATGGCGACGAGCGCCCACCGCTTCCCAAAAAATCAACATCCAGCTGCTAGCGTCTAATTGTCAAGTAAGTGGCAAATCATAGTAATATGGCAGACAGTGGGGAATCCAGACTTCTTTTTTTTTTTACACATAGGAACAAACACACACACACGCACACACACACACAAATGTCCTTGTTTTCCTGATTGTAAATTCTTTCTCTAATGATAAAACTGTGGAGACATTTTCCCACTTAATGATAACAAACCGAATTGTTCTTAAGTGCAAGTGAAAGCTGCAGTACAGTACAGACCATTGGACTTCTGGGTAACGGGTTTCTTTTTTCTACAATAAAATCACGATTAAAAACTGTTTATTCATTTTGAACCTAATTCAAGAACAGAGCTGACATTAGACTGCTGCATAAGTCTCTCTGCCCTGCTTCATTAAGGCCCTGTGTTTTTTTTCTTTTCCTTTTTTTCAGCGGCTGGATGTAGGCGATGAGTGTACTGGTCGCCATAGCAACACAGTCATAATTTATCATAACCAAGTGGCTAATATGCCTATAAGCGCTTTGTGATCTTTGACCCCACACTCACTGGCTGAAACACTTAATATTCCCATTGTCTGCTAATTCTCCACCCCCCCTCCTCTCTCTCTCTCTCTCTCTCTCTCTCTCTCTCTCTCTCTCTCTCGCTCTCTCTCACCGGCTCTCGTTAAACGCATGTAATTGCCTAATTCAACATGCATTAGAAATGTAGTGTTTAAGTAATCATCTCAGATAAGATTGGGATAACATTTCAATTACCTTGTCGTCGCGTTATCTTTGCCGCAGTGTACATAACAATTAAATAATCAGCGCAGCTTGACAGCAACAGCTGTCACGTATACGCGGCATGTATTCACACATTCATAAATCTCATTTTATAGAATGCGCTTTGGCACATTTCTCTTCTCTTCAGTCGTGGAAAAAAAGTAACTGGAGGGCAGTCTGAAGTGTAGAAACTGTCAGTCAGCTTGACTGAGTGAATAGCGTGTGAATCACAGGCTGCAGGCTGCAGAAGAAATTGGGCCATTTATACAAATGAAGAAAAAAATGTATATAATGTTGCTTTGCTCACATGTTTGCTCCAAACTTCTGACAAATCATCAGTGCAAATTAAAGGAGCATTATGTTGCTACTGGGAAGAATTTTTTAATCAGGAGAGAAAGCTCCTCACTGATTTTCGTGCTTAAACAAACTACATAAACAAACTCTCTTTGTTTTCATGACTGAATAAACTGAATAAACAAAACTGACCTTAAAGGACAACGCAATTTCATACTGTTTTACTTTGTTTATATTTGGTGGACCCTGCCACCTTTCCAGCCTCAAACAGTGTTCCCTGGAGCTTATTTTCTTCTGATGAAGGTTCACATTCTGAGTTTCTGTTTTTAGCTTATCTATATTGTAAATATATCCTTTCTGAGTTTCTGAGTTTCTTTTCCAAAACTACATAGCGTGCAATAAAGAAAAACAAAAACATGATCATCCAGGTGGTTAATGAAAATAAATCAAATGAACTTTTTTTTTTTTTTTTCAAAAAGAAGAAGGAGGAAATGAGCAAATTTGCTCATGGCTGATAGACAGAATGATTTCCTGCTGTTTGAGATGATTTTTCCAAAATTGAATTTCCTTAAACTTCACGACCAAAAGCCGCACAGATGACTTGCAGAAACAGCTGGCAGATGTTTTCTGTTAAACAAGGGTTGCCCTTGAATAAGCTTGGGTTGCCACTTCCACTGCTTCCCCACATTTTATCAGAAAAAAACACACGAGGAATGTCGGCTAATAACTTCATCGTGGCTTCCTAGGTGAACGGCATTAAGTACACGTGTGCGTTGTTGTTGCTGTTGTGACCTACTAACACAATCTGTCTATCAGTTCTTTCCTTTTTCCCTCTCCATTAAGAGCTGAGACATCTGGAAATGCTGATATCAACGGTTGCACTGAAACTACACTTTTGTAGAGCAGCAAACTAACCTTTAACGCGCACGGGGTTTTTGAACGTTTCCCCCGTGCACGTGACTCAGAACAGGAGGCGAGATACAGGTAGAAAGAGATTAAAGGAGGATGATAAACTCCACATGCATGCCAGTGTGATAAACCAGCACATCTAAAATGCTTCTGCTTGTCTGGCATGTGGGTCGGGACAGTTACAGCCGGATATCCACTTCGACTTCAGAACTTGTTTTTCACTGCCTGAGACAGATACCGATCAGAAACTTCAACTTTCGGAGTCGAGATTTGTGATATTTACGAGGGGGAAACACGAGCTGCTCTGCTGCAGACAGTCAAGGCCGGGCCTGATGAGGACATATTACCAATGCGCGAAAGGAAGTCGTGTTGCTCCCTCTTTCTATTTATGGGTTCGCGGGGGAAAAAACGCACAGGCACTTTTTAATCCACTCTCAGAGTCTCTTATTGTTTATGAGAGAATAATGAGATTTCACCAAAAAAAATGACATCAAGGACATTTAGCACTCTCAGACATCATTAGCTTTATTACTATGTTATTTATAGAGAACAATGAAGAATTCATGAGGAGGATCGTTTAATCAACAAAACATACAAATGACGACAAATAAGGCAGCAGAGTGGGATATCCCGGAGATGAGAATATGTAAATGCTTGTGTCTGCCCGCACTAGAAAGTCCTTTGAGTTTTACTTCTCGACATTATGAATTCAAATTTGTTGCAGGGTTATATTTAGAAATTTAATTGTTTGCTCTTTGAAAACAAGACTTTGTTCGAGGCCGGGATTAATGAACAAAGAATTTCAAAGCAAATTTCTGCGTTAATTCGAGGCCAAAAATTTGAGAGTAGGCATCGTATGTAAAAAGTAGTTCCATTAGATTTTCATAGTTTTTAAGTAAATGTGGCATCGTAGCTGCAGAAAAACACACTTGATATAGACGCACAGCAGTTAGTGGGTCCGACCACAGACTTATATTTAGATCAGCCAAACCACAACGACTTGTTTCTCAACCGTCTCTTCTTCTCTCACATGCAACATGGAAACAAGTGTGCAGTTCGATCCATCGCAGCACTTTTTTTTTTTATCTCTCTGCCTGTCGGTCCCTCCCTCTCTGTTTATCTTTCCCCTTCTCACACATTCCACCTCTTTTGTTCTCTCACCTTGCTACACTCCCTCACTTGACTCTATATGTTCTCCGTCTCGCGTCTTTGTTATTTTGGTCTCTCGCAGCAGCTCGCTTTTTCATTGTTTCTCTCATCTGCTTTTTCTTATTTCCTTCACAAGCTGTCTTTCCTCCCCTCAGGTCCCCATTCCTCCTCCATCTCGCTGGGCTTTAACCCCCAATATTCTCCCTCTTCATCTGCAGCTGCGTCTGAATTGAGCCGAGCACATCTGCCTCAGGAGCAGCCTTAAAAAAAAAAAAAAAAAACACAGAGAGAAGGAAACAAAAAAAGACAAAGTACAATTCTCATGAGCGGTGGCCCCCGAGGGCTCATCACAAACTAGACAGCAAGCACGAAGGGACTTCGCCTTGAAACCTATTGTTCTCGACCCTGTTTGGGGGGGAAAGGTGTGTGGGGAGAATAAGGGCAGCCCACGCCGTGAACCTGAGCCGGAGGCTGAAAGACGAAAGGCTTTATGGTGGGCACATTATCTTACAAAGAATGAAATAAACTTGTTTGACCTGTGAGGGTGTACAAACTGTCTCAAAACGAACGTCCACCATCAGTAGATAAACACAGCCCAGTCGCCAGAATAACATGTTGGCATTTTACGTTTCTGCAAACCATGGAAACGTTTCATGCGTGTCATACCAACAGATCTACAGTGTGTTTCGCACTCTATCACTTTCACATTCCATGTATCGCACTGATTTCAGGTGGAGAGGTGGAGGTTAAGGCTCGTGGTGTAACAGCTACCTGTGGAGGCTTTTAAGGGCCAAAGCTGAACATATAAAGAAATATATCGATAAATAATGTTTGTATAATCACATGTCTACATAAATGAATCAATAGATAATTATATAACAAAATGCTCAAATAAATGACTGTCATGATTACACTGCTAGATCCTTAATAACAAGAAATATTAGGAAGAATTATTTCTCTGCAGCAAATTACACCAAGGATAAATGACAGGATAAATAAATAGATGTTGGAATAAATAGATACATAAATATATATGCAAATAAATATGAATAACAATACACAGAAGTGCAAATAGATAAATATATAGATAAATACTCATATGAATAATATATTTAATGTTTCATTATTTATTTATGGTGGCAATTAAGCATTACATAAGAGAATTATCTATTTATTTACTTAAGCATTTCATTTTCTAATCATGTATACAGTAATTTATCTAGGCATTTAGTAATCCAATTATTTATGTATTCATATAATTAATTTTGGCCCTCCTTAGCTACCAAGCGAGAGACCACTGTGCAAGATAACCTAAGTGTGAAATTTCTAGCCGTGTTTGTGGTGACAGAGCCAGGTAAGGCCATCGTAAGTGTTTTTGGTGACAAAGCCAAGCCAGACCACAAGCACAGCGCTGTCACAACATAAAACTGAAAATTGCACATAAAGAAATGTAAAGTTTCAGCATATCAAACGTAAATCTTCAACATTTCTGCAGAAACATTGATCCTGCCAATCTAGAAAAACACCTTTGCGTCCTCTTGACTTGTTGCCTGTTTTTAGCGATGTTTGTTCTCACTTTGCTCCACGTAACTCGTGCCTGAACAGAGATTAGCAATGAAAATATGACGCTTCATCGTGATGACTTTCAAAGAGGATGAGAGACGGAAAGAGAGGGAGGCAGGAATGGGGGAGGGAAAGAGGAATGCACATCCAGTGATCCCATGATTTGCTCGCAGACAAGCCCTCCATAGCTGTTGAGCGCAGGCACAATGAGCACTCTATCGAGGAGCTAACCAGCCATGTCAAGCCATTGCCTGTTTGATTAAAGGGCAAGAAAGAGGGGCTTTATCTGCTAATGATTGGGCCGAGAACAAAACTTATTCTGTTTTCGACTGGTGCGGCTGGGAGGAGGGCTTTTCTGCACAGATTTTTTTCTGGTCGTGCATTAGAAGAAAAATGTCAATGTTTGACCCGATGTTTGGGTGGAGGGATACCATGGCTTATCCAGTCGGAGGTCAGTGAGCCCGAGAAAAGTCAATATCAGATATGGAGATGTATTCAGGCATTCAGGCTTAAGGAAACATGTTAGTGCAGACGCGATGCACACAAACACATAGCTGTTCATATGCACAGAGGCCGCTCCGGGCGCACAGTCGCATTCTGTCTCACTTTCTCCACTTTTACCGCCACCACTGCAGACAGACCAGCGCTGGTCACATGACGCTTTGTGCTCAAAACCATCCATCAAACTCCTCTTTATCTCTCAAGTGTATCTTTGACCTGATCTTTGCCTTTATCCCAGATTTAACTTTACAGTTCAAAAGAATATGATAAAACTATAAACTGTTGGCCAGATGTTTTTAACACTACATCCTCGTACCTAAATGAACTAATTGTTCGAACCTATTTCATGCCGGTAACTCCCTAAACAACGAATATCATCATTCCCAAAACGACTGCTTTGTCGTACACTCTTGCTGTGTTGTTAGGTTCAGGCAAGACAACTACTTGGTTAGGGTTAGCAAAGGGCTGTGGTTTGGCTTACTTCAATTATGAGAATACTTATGTTACATAATGCAACTTCAGGTACGTAATGTACAGGACGTAACTTTACTAAGTTACTATGTAAAATTAATCACCGTCGATGTTGAATAACGTTCTCCTGGGTGATAGTACACTACTTGGCCTGACATCCTCCTTTGCTTACGTAATAATTACTACGGCCACTAGAGGCCGCCACCAAAAAAGAAATGTATATATGGGTCGTAATAAGCTGCTTTCATTGACCTTGTTTTCTTGATGAACCTAGCTCACCTTAGCTTTGCACTTTAAAGCAAGTTTCAGCTACGTGTTAGCTCCCAAACACTACCGTTTTGGTCAACTGTCACCGCTCCCACAGTGTCGTTTTTGACTGCAGCAGACCGCTTTTTCTAGTGAAAAGCCCTAAAAAAAAAAACAACACTACCTGTTAAACACCAAATTGGCTGACAGACACAATTTTGCATTTTGGTGATGGTGGTTATTGGCTGGTATCTGGATGGATGTGAAGAGGAGTGGGCTTCTCTTAAGCCCAAACATGAGGCGCTGGAGGTGAATGGGGTGGAGGAGTGAAGAGACGCGATTAACGTGGTTCTCCATTCTTCTGCGAGAACTGGAGGTGAGATTTTAATTGTTGGATTTAATATGTCAACAGCAGTATGTAAGATAATGTTAGCATCAAGGGCCAGAAGGTTTACCTTTGCTTGGCAACTGTTTTGGAGGTTGAAGGCTGGATCTGTCCTCACATTACCACATAATCTGGGCCAGATTTCAGTATAAAAAAACAGATTTAGACTCTAAGTGTTTGGAACTGCAGATCGGGATTAAATAGGCTCAAAACGTCAGTAGTCTGAGCCTGGTTCACCTGGAAAAAATATATTTAACCTGGTTATATGTCTTTAACTTATGCATTTTCCTCAGTTTGTAAATATAAATATCTTTTACTTTGAACATTTTAAAGTTACAATAGAAAAAGAGCAGGTGTGAATATCAAATGAATGATGGCTGATATCCATATGGCTGCTTCAGTTTCAGGGACCTTGGTGTTGTCCGTGCTGGCTCACGGTCACACTGTCGTGGCTTAGAAAACGGAGACATTGTTAACATTATTAGTTACACCTGTGCTTTTCCTAATAAGACAGGTCAAAATGTCTGCTGTGGAAAATTGCTCAGAGATACTGACACAGTTGTCATTCCAGCTTTTCAGTCAGGCAGAGCCTTCGCTCTGTTATTAGGAGCTGACATTTTTGACTTCCACGATGACTGCTTCGCGTCTTCTTTAGCGTTCCACCAGAGACCCAAATCTTTAGTATTTAAGGACCTATTAATTGCAAGCTCTCAGATCCTAATGGGACTCTTAATTATTGCCTCATTAAAGACAGGTGTGCTGGAAAGGTCAAACACGAAGACAGTCGACATCAGTTGTAAGACAAATATACAATATGTTGTCTGCTGCAAGTGTCTAATTGGAGTGATCAAGATCTAGGCCACTACTAATTACAATCCAAATCATTTTAATTAAAAAAAAGTATTACGCTTGTTACTTAAACGCAGACCTGTTCCTCACCTTTTCCTCACTTAGTTAAGGTATTTGCCATAACAGCATTGGCCTTAGACGAAAGAGTCTGATGATTTATTCAAGCTTCTAAAGTGCAGCAGTTGAAAAACATATATGGAGCAGATAATAAACTCGAGGGTGGCTTTAATATCACGTGCAGATATGGAGGCAAAGCTTTTCAAGAAGAATTTGAAGAGCACTGAGCTCGAAGTGTGTAGCCGACCTGTCTGCACGCTGCATTAAGGCCACTCTTCACATAATTAGGCCCTCTTCATTTGTCATGGACTCAAATGCCATCTCTTCAGTCTGTAACTCACAGTCCCCGACCTCCAGCCTTCCTGCTCCTCCTACGTACAATTTGTTGTGCTCTCAAGTTTCCCCCTCTCATACAGCAGAAGCACTCTTTTATCCTCTAGTCTTACTTACCAGTATATGCTATATGCACCTAATTTTATCTGAAACAGCCTGACTGCTGACTAGTTTACAGCTTGTGCCTTCATAAATGACTCGAATGTGGAGCATGAAATGTTCATTTACATCATTACTTGAAAAATATTATTACACATTACAAAACCTAAGTACCTTATCGTTCAACAGCAAAAGTGAGTAGTTAGTTTACTTTTGTTATGAGTCCGACTCTGTCAAAGGTGCATTTTATATATAAGATTTCGAGCGTGAATAGCCAATAGCAGCAATTTGTGCCGTAATCTGAGCTCCTCTGTTCTTTATTTTGGGATGTGTTCGTAAATTGTCACCCGCCATTTGCAAATGGTCGGTGAGCTCACACACCGCGGCACAAACCGGACCATTTGCAAATTGCGAATGCTGTCAGAACACACGGTTTGGTATTCAGAACAGCGCTCTCGGAGCGGCGGAGCACCAAGAGCAATGAAATGAAATGAAATGAAATGGCAGTCGTGCAGTAGCTTAATGGAGCAACTGTATTCCGATGGGTGAGATAACCGAAACAATTCAACACGCAAGGGCAGAGGAGAATGAAATGTTTGAGTGCACAGCGTTAGCCAACTGCTAGCTAGGAGCTCATATATATTTTTTTCATATTATTTTTCGTAGGCATGTCTTTGTATAACAGAAAGTGCACGTTCGGCTGGCTTACTTTGAACATCTGCATTCTCACGTTGGCACATCTGATTGGATCGACACTCTTTATAGCAGTGGTACATGTAAGTATCTCTGTTCTCCTGTGTTTGTTTTCAACATGGCAACATGGTAAGAAACTCTTTATATAACAGCAAAACTCGTCGTGGATTATTCCTTACATGTAGGCCAACTACCTGACTAGTCTGTTCAACATACGAATATCAACCCTCCATTACATTATGGCTAAAATGGCAACAAGTTAGAGTAAGTCAAGAGAGATACCAGGGTCAACACCTCGGTAAGGGCCAAATAAAATCCATAATATATCAGACTAGCCATAGATAGATAGATAGATAGATAGATAGATAGATAGATAGATAGATAGATAGATAGGTTGGAAGCATCTGTTCATTCCATCAGAGTCTACTCTGCCTCTTCTCTCAGTGCATGCTGGGAAAATCCACCCGCACTCTTTCTCTCATGGCAGTCATAACGCTGCTGTCAAAGGCTCTACTGTATGTGTGTGTGTGTGTGTGTGTGTGTCTGTGTGTGGGAGAGCGTATCGTTTATAGTTCAGTGGGCCATAATTCACGGTCGAAAACACACACACACACGCAGACACACACATTTATGCATCAGTCAGTCCAGTCAAGTCTTCAGCCTCGTCAAAATCATTCCCTGAGAACAATAATATTTTATGATATCGTATCATGTGATGAAACTTACAAGGCGCGTCAGATAAAACGTGTTTGTATGTGTGTGTGTGTGTGTGTGTGCGTGCATGCAAGGGCATGTTTGTGTATGCGACTGCCACTGAGTGCATCTCAGCCGAGCCTAGCATAACATTTTCTCTTAGTTTATGTATCAGTGAGTGGCATGTCGAGGGAGTCCTAAAAACAAAGGCAGTCTTCAAAAAGCCGGTTGGCCATCGGGCCGCTGTGATCGCCATAGCAGATGTGTAAACACTCGCCAGGCGTCCCGCTGAGTGCTAAATGTTGGGAAGTTGCACCGGTGGCGGAGCAATGATACAACATCTGAACCTACAAAGTCTGAGGGGTTTAAGTTTGGAAACGGATTAGAGGATCATTAAGTACAAGGTTATTTTTTTCTCCCAAGGGTGTGATTAAAATATGGCCCCGATTTGAATTCAAGCAACACTCAACAAACCTTTACGGCAATGTTTTAATCCACGTTGTGAAAAACGACCTGTCAGCTAAGAGAGAGGTTACTGCAGCAATGTTTCTGTATCTGCTTTGTCATACGCTTTAGTGTTTTTCCTTTTTTTTCTGCTTTAATCCTGAACCCTAAAACTGTTAATCAAAGATGTGGAAGTGCTTTGCTGAACGCAGACAAGCCCTCCTTTTAATAATCAGGCGATGTTTTAAGTAAGTAGAACAATCTTGCCAGCACTCGCTCCTTGGCGCAGCGAGCGGATGATATATTATGGCCATTTGCTCCGCAAGAGCTCCCGTCAGGGTGCTTCAAACTTTCTGAAAACAAACTTGTTTTTATTTCTGCCGCGCTTATCCGTGATGCCGCAAATTGCTCGATCATTCCTGCACTGCGCTTTTAAGCTGAATTATTCTCACACTGTGTTTTTATATGTTTTCATTATCTGTGAATTGTCAATTCATCAGAAGGGTAAAAGATGCTCAGAGGACAGACAAAGCATTATGTAGCTGAACGTGCGGCCCAAAGGGTAAATCATTAAATAAACCTTAACCGCCCGGCTAATGTGCCGCAGTGTATTCATTGACTAGCATCATTGAGAAAGAGCTCACTTTTCTTCATGATGCGGTTGAGTGGTTTCAGGGGGCCATGTGGTTTCTGCAGTCCCTGGTTAGTGGGTGTATCTTTTGAATGAAGCCATAGGGTGCTATATTTTACAAGCTGTGCCACTGAAGGAAGTTTTTGTGAGGAACAGGGCAGGCCATTTGCATTTGAAACAGCCTTGCCCTGCCCCTTTCTCTGCCTCTCTCCCTGCCTCCATGGCCCCGGGCTAATGCTCTCTTTTCCGTCCGGAGCAGGCCTGTGCACCTGTGGATTATACGCACACGGACAAACACACACACACACACACACACACAAACACACACACAAACTCCAAGGTCCAGCTGTGGGCTGGAGTGGATTGCTTGGTTTCGCTAAGCTACGAGTCCTAATGATGTGCAACTAGCCATCTGTGGGACTCTGACTGTCTGTGACAGCAACAGTGTGGAGGAGGACAAACTCTCTTCCGATTTGTTTAAAGCTGCTGTGAGTGATATATATTTTTTTTAATTAAAAGAAGCATTTAATAGCTCCACAGTAATCACTATTACAGTGATGGTCAGTAACCCGTGTCTGTCCTCCCACCACTCATGTAGTGAAAGAGAAAATACATTTTGGACATGCGGTTGCAGTTGCCCCAAAGGATTACATTGCAGCCATGTCACGGCTGCCAGCTGAGGCGAGCTACTGGACCAATTCCAAAACTTTTTTGTATGTATGAATCATTTACTTACCCAGACATGTAAATAAAGAGCCCAGGTTTAAAAACACCGGAATTCCTCTTTAAGGTAAGAGTTGTTGTGGTTGTCCAGATTAATACGACGGATTGTAGTTTCTCCTCAGGAAGCTGATTTTGAAGATTGCCTAAATTGGATGTATTGGTGAACTGAACCAGATACACTGGATCTTCTTTAATTTTCCGCAATCGTAGCGTGCAGGGACTGAAAAAGCAGAGGCAAAGGCTGAAGTTATTATTCCAGTCTGTAAACAAACGATGCTCTTTTAAGAATTATATTTTTCAAAGGACAGTATTTCGGTAAATGATGCACGACAGCTGCGTGGCACATGTTTAAATGAATGGAGCTGTGTACGTGAACTCAACACAGTGAGACTGAATATAACAACTGAACCGGAGCACAATTTTTGACCAAGAAAGCAGTTTTAACGGTCAGATTTATCGAGGCCATTAAAGCTCGAGCTCTCCTGTCCACACTCTCGAAATGAGAGCATTGATCTGAATGGGGAATCCTCTCTGTGTCGAGCGTCTGCACTTTCCCCTCGCTGACAGTAATGTAATGCAGGGGACCACCGCGCTGTGCCAGTTGTCTGGGTGCCAGGCAAACTGGCACTTGGGGCACTTAACCATTTAGGGCATTGGCATGGCACCTGTACAAGGCCTCTCATCCATACATCTTGGCGTTTGCTGCCATTCGACGAAGCCAAAACACAGAAAGCGGCTCCTCAAGATGGTGTTTCTGCTCCAATCCATTTAAGGAGAGATTTTCCAAAGCTTTCATCCACATAAAGTCTGTCCTTGCACTTGCCCGACTGAATCCCTGACGCTTTTGTGTGTTTGTCATCTCTCTTTAACTTAGGCTTGAGTTTTGCAAATGAAAGGTTTTTTGAACGTATTTCTAAAGACACTTCTTCTTTCATGTCTTATATATTCTTTTAAAATCAGCACCTTCACCATGGGCATTTACGTTCCGTACATACAGCGTTGGAAGAGTTCATAGGGGTGTTTCTTTCTTTCTTTTTTTTAAACAAACGATTGTCTCCCTGTTACACCGTCCTCCTTTAGTCACAGCTGACTGTTGAGAAGTCCCTGTGGTTGGCTGTTAAAGAAAAGCTCGGCCAGATGTGGAATAATTTACCTAATTCAATATAGCCTTTGATGTAGAGTCACGGAAGCTCAATTGGTTCCCATGTATGGCATGATCATTGACTCGTGGTTTCCTGTGTGAAACATGCAGCATTCTAATAAAAAAAATACAGTCCACACCTTGCTAGGATAATGACTGTGGGCAAAGGGAATAAAAACCCAGAGCATGCACATACACACACACACACACACACACACACACACACAGGCGCGCGCACAGCATCTACTTCATCTTTTCTCTGTCACTCCACTGGCAGAACACAGTGTTTCTACATCTCAGACGGTCGATATCCGAGTGCTTACACATTCTATAGCAACAGAGGAGGCCTGGATTGATGAATGCTGCTTAAGCGAGAGAGAGAGAGAGAGAGAGAGAGAGAGAGAGGGAGCGACAGAGAGGCCCGGCCATATAGGGATCTCAGCCCTGAGGGGAAGTTAGGCCACCGTAGGGGGCAAGACAGGAATCTGCTGCCACTTTACCAGACGGCGATTCACTCTACTCTTTTTGAGTCTGTGAAATGAACGGCCACGCCGCGAATTCCCGCGTGCCTCCGAAAACAAATTACCCTAAAGCATCCCAAAAGATTTCCCTTGATTTATCATCCTCCGTATGTCTAAAAAATTATGTCTATTCTTGATAATGGCATGGGAATATGGGATATGGGAATGCATATTTAAAAAAAAAAAAATGTCATGTTGGTTTCAGTGACATAGCTGCTGTGTTGTACAATATGTGCATGAAAAACCACAGCAACATGATGAGGAGAATCATCTTGGAACTGAAAATGCGAATGTGGCTTTTACCGATCAACTTGACATTGATTGGAAATGAATCACAGCAATCAAGCATTCTGATTTTTTCATGTTTGGTATTTGTTTTGAATTTAAAGCGAGACAGATGAAGGGTCTGCAAAATGAACTAAACATTTTTAGTAAGATATCAAACAGTCATTGTTATTGATCCTACTTTTTTGTAACAGATACCTTTAGACCCATACTCAAGTAGACTACCACGGTCACTTTTACCGTTTCATCACAATATAACAGAAAGAAATCAGGGATTTGAGCTGCATTTCAAGCCAAAGAAGCCTGACATTCAAAGACACACAAGATATTTCAAGTGGGCCGAGCCAACTACTTCTGTCGTTTTCCTTCTCCCACTTTTTCTCTGGTATCATTTCGGAACACTTATCCAGACGAGCTCGGAGTGTAATGGCTCTGTAGTTTAAGCTGCCATCCGTCAACAGGTCTTAATCTGTTGAGTCCTGCTCAATACTCCTCTGGGAGAGAGAGGGCCTATTAGATTTCACTTATTTGAGCTCTCATAGTAACAGAAATACCAACCAGCCAACTGGGATTTCCACGAAAACACTCTCTCCTGCTCACACATTAGAGCTGAGAAGTCTTTTACATTCTCAGACACATGTACGTGCACAAACACACCTGTACTTTTTTTTTTTTCACGGATACAAGCCTGCACGCAAAACTGGCTGTGAACAAAACGAACGGAGTTGGCGAAAGCATGCCTGAACAGCTGTGCTGAAGTGATTGATTTTTACTTCTGTTTTACAGGCTCGCGAGTCAGACTGGCGGATTATTTCTGCTTTAATGATCTGTGCACCGCGGCCTTTCCGAGTGTATATAAAGTTAGAGCTCTTATTGCAGTCATGCATGAAAAGCCATCGCTTCAGATCTAAATGAGGTCTGATGTGTATCGGTTTACACTTCCTGCCCTCGGCCCGGCGGTCATCCAACCCCCAACCTAATCCCAAACCTGAAAAGCCTCACCCACTCTCTTCAGGGAGGGTCACAGGTCAGGAATCAGTCATGACACGAATATGACAAAAGACATCTCTGAGACTAAAAACATCTGTCCTTGACGTGTTTCTTTCTGCGAAAACGTTAACATAAAAACTACATGTAAAATAAAGTTTGCCGACCATGGTTGATAAATGAAATAAATTAAAATATCTGGGGGTTCCCCTCCGCTGAACGCTCTTTCTCATTTGCATCTCCCCCCATTGGCCTGTCACAAAGTCCAATGAAACTGAATGTGGGCGTGTCAGCAGGACAATGCAGGCCAGAGTCCATTTATCTCCATACGTCAACAGGGCTGGTAGAGGAGAGGCTTTGAGCCAGCCACATTCTGGTCACTTTAAAGAGTCTGCTCCACCAGACATGAGTTAATGGGCTACTGATGGACACGCAAAGGCAGGTGCTGTTTTTGTTGGCTGGAGCGTTGGACAAAAAGCCAAAGGCTACTCTGGACTTAAAGCTGCAGGGCTTAGAAAACACTGCAGAGTCTGGAGGAGCATCAAGTGACACATTTTGATATAACTCTTCAATTTCTTGGTCTTAAGCCTTGAAATTTAGATATTAGACAGATACGTCCATGGCTGACATTTGTTGCAAACGTGGCATATCACATTCAAGTGGAGTGCTTGTTAGCTGACTTTTTTGAGGTAGAGGGGACAGTGGTGGCACTGTTACAGCCAACAAGGCTGCCCAACGGCTGACTGCAGTTCGAGTCACATCAGTGAATATTTTTAAGGACACCTGGAAACATTTCCAATTGTTTTTTTGTGGCGACGAAACCGGGTGTTTTTCAGTAGACCTGGGGTTATTTCCATTGTTTGTTGTTTATCGTGTTGAAACGGGATACTTTTGAAGGAAACCTGCGGCCATTTCCAGCTGTTTTTGTGCCGAACCGAAACCGGCCATTTGTCACGGGAAGCTGGACCATCTCCATCCATGATCGTGGCAAACAAAACAGGCGCTTTAAGCCAAACCATGATGCTAATCGAGTGGTTTTTTGTGCCTATATCTAAGGCTCGCAGATAGATCCATAATATCCCCATGTACCAGCAGCACATACCCCCGCTTTGTTAAATTGACTGACAGGTTGTGGGATGAACATCCTCCAATTCTCCCATCGCGCACCACAATCATCACAGTCGATCGCACAGTTACGCAACGCAATGAAAACTCCATCCGAGATGAAACAAGGAAACCGCCAGGACAATTTGCTAACAAAGACCTGCTGAGACTAACAGACACTGATTTACAACAGAGAGAACAATTAGCGTCGAAAAGGCTCCAATTAGAATGACTCCCTTTGATCAGCGGAGGGAACGAGGCTTCTTGCGCGCGACGCCATCTGCGGCGGTGTAGTCAGATCAATCTGAAATGAAATAATTATGGCAAATTAATGGGTGTAAAAGTCACCGATTGATACGACGAGGATGATTTCATGTGTCTAATTGGGTGAGGGAGGAGGACACGCCCGAACAGTGAGAGACACTTTTACAGGATCGAGGAGACACAAGAGAGACAAAGGGATCAATAGATAGACAGATAGACAGATAGACAGATAGATAGATAGATAGATAGATAGATAGATAGATAGATAGATAGATAGATAGATAGATAGATAGATAGATAGATAGATAGATAGATAGATAGATAGATAGATAGATAGATAGATAGATAGATAGATAGATAGATAGATAGATAGATAGATAGATAAAGGATGCCACAGTTTTGACATCCGCATCACTCTCCTCCGCAGCATATGGCTGCAGACAGAATATTAAAGCACACAAATCCTGTCGCTGCAATCTTCCATAAAGGTGCAATAAATTCATTATGGATTCAAGAGAGGCCGCGATGCTTTCAAATCATTCCCAATGCGCCGACGATCAAAACCAACAGCCCCAAATCAAATTTGGACCAAATAACTGTCAAGTGGGGTAGATTAATGAACGCAATACAAGTCCTTTGACGTGAAATGATGCCGCGCGAGAGTTAACACCGGCAAAATATGTGTTCATATCCACTTTGGAAAACAAAAGAAAAATACAGCAGCTGCCAAGGACTGTTATTGGGTTGTATATTTCTGCTTCTGCGCTCACCTGAAAGCTGTGTGACAGTCCTGGTCGATATTCAAATGCAGACACTCAAGCATTCTGCGAGGGAAGACAAAAGGGAATAACTGAATAGCTAATGTACCTGACAATGGTGTTGACTTGTTTTTGTTGCCTGCTATAGACAGAGAGGGGGAAGAATCTCACAGATATGGGTAAAAGAAACTGCTTGGAAAAAGGATGAATTTAGGGCAAAATCAAACCGCTCACATGGTGGAAAAATTGGCAAATTAAACCTGATTTGTACGCCGTATTTACACTCCTCTCCTTTTCTGATCAGATCACTTCAGATTCCTATGCCTCCTATTTCTGGAATTTCGCTTTTTTTTTCTCCCCTCTCCTCGGCAGAGATGACTTGAACACCTGCTGATTGAACAGGTGTGACGATCTTCCAGGAGGAAAAAAAAAAACGGGCTCCTGCGCACTCCCTCTGAGGGAACCCAAACACCCCGAGTAACTGAGGTGTTAATTAAAACGAAAAGGGAGAATGTTAAAACAGTGAGAAAAACGCCTGCTCCCCCTCAAGTTCAGCTCGGCTTGGCAGACGGCTGAGCCGGGACGGGAGGTTCATGCTAATTGTCACGGCCTTTCATTTCGGGACGGCACGTCAGAATCCTCAGCGGAGGCTAATTTGTAAGTTTCCCTCCGAGTACGCTCAGTCTGTCCCGTTTTTTGTCACGTCAAGTATGCCTTTTCTCCCCCGAGTGCTCCCCCCCCCTCGATTTCCACAAATAGCCAAAAGAGGGTCTTGATCTGTCATGAAAAAGGGGGATAATCTTAATTCGATGCAACATTTTTAACCTTTCAAAGCAGCGAAACCCGCCCGTAAAAGACAACAGCTGTTTGCCTCCAACTTCATCATTTTGATAAATCACCTCGGCGCGCCATTTTCAAGCCAAAAAACTGCAGCGTGTGCATATGCAACTGCGGCGAAAAATGAATTGTTTAGATCAAGAAAGTGCTTCACGTGGCCAAGTCTTGTCCAGCTGTCATTTATCATGCGACTTTGGGGTGTTGAAGTCGGTGGAAGGGGGGGTGGGAGAAGAAAAAGCAACAAATTGTGGCAGGAGTTTTCTTTGGAAAGGGGGCAGCTGTGAGTAAATGAGGCATCAGAGCGTGCGGGGCGGGGGGACGTGCCGGACCGGGCTGCCCACAGTCACGTTTTTCCTGCTGACATCACCAACGCCGGCTGAATCACAAAGCGTGATGAGGACACGGCGGCGGCCTCTCTCTGTTCTCCCTCTTTTTTCGGCGTTTCATTCACTTGAATACTCGGATGAACAACAGTCGCACACAAGTCTATTAAAAGTGCTCTGTCATCAGCGATGTGGGAGGTGGTGTGTGTGTGTGTGTGTGTGTGTGTGGTTTGCGGTTAGCTGACTCACTCACACACATGTGGAGGCACATGCACAAACACCTTTATATAGACATGCACGCACATGCAAACGAAAACGCTCAGGTACAGCGAGCGGGAGAGTAGAAACGGGAGATAGAGATGGACAGATCTTTAAACACACACACATGCAGCGCAGCACAGCGCAGTTAAATTGTGGTTGTCGTGTTCCCCTCCTCCTTCTCTGTCTGCCTCCTGTTTACTTTAAGCTCATGTTTTCCTTTGTGGCTTGTTTGAAGGGGGATGAGGTCTGCCTGCAGAGCTTCACTATTCTCCCAGGAGCACGTCTGTGTTGTGGCCTGCCATCCATGCACATGTGTTCGCCTGTGTGTGTGTGTTTGCGTGCGTGTTTGCGAGTACGGTGGCTTTAAACGGGTTCTAAACATTACCTCAAATGATTTTCTCTCGGAGTGTGCTAACTATGTCTGCGCTTCGAGGAGCAGTCGTCGGACCGGGGATGCGTCATCCGATCCTCACGTGTGTGTGTTTGTGTGTTCATTTGCATTGGCGGAGAAATTGCAAAAACACACACACGGTGGCTCAGCCAGTCCAGTGAAAGTTGCTGTAACAAGTTTCTCATGCTTCCTACTTGGGTGTCCAAAACACACACACACACACACAGATTACGTGTCTTTCCCCAGCGCCACCTGGCCTCCCGCCTGTGAATGACGCAGCGCCTGGTGGTTTTTAAAAAATGTTGCTTCTAATGGTTCAAACCACGACGACTCAGAGTTGTTTTTGAATGTGTGTGAACTTCCTTTCAGCGTTTCCTTTGTCATGGGTGAGCACGGCAAGAAAGTCATCAGTGGGTCCCAGATGTGTCGCCCGCGCCTCACTTTTCCCAGTCCAGAGCCTTTGCTGTGCTACGGCGTCGAAAAACAGCCTCTGATGCTGACTTGACTCGCTGCGCCATCATTCGTCACATTTACCTGCTGTCAAGAAAATTGCACGCCCCCGCAGTAGGCTCGAAAAAGTGAAAACAGGCCCACCTGCCGTAAACAAAATGGTTTGTTCCAGGTTTGGACTCCTGCCTGTGCGTCTGGTTTATACTTATTTTGCCTTTTGTGTTCCTCTTTGGTTCTCTTTGGATTCGCCCCAGCCAGTTTTATTTCTGTTCCCATGCCTAGTGTTTGGACTTTTTATGTGTTTTCACGTGTCTTGCGTTTAGGGTCCTCGTCATTTCCAAAAAGCGTAGCGGTACGAGCTGACAAAGAGAGGGAAAGACGAGGACCCAAGTACACAGAAAGGCTCATCAGGAGCAGGTGAAGCTAATCGGGACAATCACAAGGGAGGGAAAACAAGAGAAAGACAGGAAGTAACCCGACATGACACAGGAGGATGAACCTTTCAAAGAAATAAAACAGGAAGCAATCATTTAACCAAAAAAAGCAAAAAAAAGAACAAACCATGACATTCTAGACCGACACAGCCAGAACAAGCTTCTCCCCCATTTTCTTAGTTAAAAGGGTGACCACCACATCTAATATGTAGTTGCCTCTCTGAAAAGTTCAGGGATTTTCAAGGAGAAGCTCTCGGAGAAGCCACACAGAAACGTCACAGCACTCTGGATGCAGCACTTTTTCTGCGGCTCTCTTCGTTGCGAAAACTCAAATTGGTTAGTATATCTGTTAACTTTCTAGTCCAAATATCTCATTGTTAGTGTTTTTACGCTATTGTCACTTGTTTTTACACATTTCCTCTTGCTTAATTAGCAGATTTCTTTAAAAAAAAACTTATAACAAGCTAGAAATACCTCGTTTTTGTTGCTTTAAAGTGTTAAATTCTAAAAACACGTCATGTGGACACGAGCCGTTGTCTTTTTAAAACCCTGTACCATAATTGCCATGTACCATGTACTAATATCTGTTCTGGACCAACACAGAGCCGTATATCATTGTGCAGACGTACTGTATATAGATTGCTTTTAGTTGTGTGTGTTCTGGTCTTCTAAAGCCTTTCAGGATAAACAGCATGTCTCATTTGGGTTTTCTGAGTGCTCTACCCATGCGGAATGGAAACAGGTGTTATGTGTTGTCAATAATTACTGTGTATAGCTCTTCCTCTCTCTCTCTCTCTCTCTCTCTCTCTCTGAGTGTGTGTGTGTGTGTGTGTGTGTGGTCCCATATGGTTTTGATGGGTATTTGGACAGGTGACAACATGTCAAAAACAAGAAAAACAACAGGCCTGTCGAATTCCCTCATGGGCTGCTTCTGCAACTTACATCTCTCATCCAAGTTTGTTCTCGCGCACGTTTCGGTCCCTCTATTTGATTTTGCAGCGGTAAGGCTTCGCCACAGAGGAACGTCTCTCTGTAATTTTACCCTCTCTGCTGCCGTTTCACTTTGTCGTGCATCAGGAGACGCAAAGAAGTCGACATCGTCTCATAGCCTCGATGCAAATTGCACTTTTATCCGGCGAATCAAAAGCACAGTCCTGTTTTTTCAGACGCTGAATGCAGCGTTACATCAAGGCCAAAGATCTGGTGATTATCGTTTAGGAATGCTAAACACATTCATCGCCGATGCTTCACTAAAAAAAAAAAGTCCTTTTCTGACTTCATTTTTTAAATAAAGCTAAATATTTCAGCTGGTGGGTTTTTTCTACAACGACAATAAAAACTGAAAAGCCATCTGCTTTCAAGTGAGCGGGCCTCACCTGCACTCAACAAGTGCACCACAAGCATCCCAAAATGAAACTCAGCCGTGAATACAGTGCTTTGAATCGAGAGCAACTTTTTTGTGCTTTTTGCATTGTGCCTCCATGTTCAGACTTCCTGTAGTAGTCTCTCCAAAACAAAGGCAGCAATCCTCCGCTGGCGCGGCCCCACCTCCGCCTTCCACATGTAACAAATACTTCCCCAGCGGACTCTCCCCGGTGAACACAATCAAATAAACAATACGGCTTCTTTTACTGAAAACCAGAGTGCCTATTAGAGAGAGCAAACGACCTGATTGTTGATTGTGTTAGCATGTCTGAGTGCCTCACCAAATTGCCCACAAGGGTTGAACGCAGGAGTGGAGGAGGGAGGGAAGGGGAGCGGGAGAAGGAGTGAGAGAGAAAAAAAAAAATTAAAAAAATAACAAAACTCTTGACTTCTAGATGAGAGGGAATAAAATGAGTGCTCGTTTTCGAGACACGGGAATAGATTAGCCGGGGTTCTGGGGTTGGAGCGTGATTACAGAGCTATTGTTGCCGTTGGAATATATCATATCGCAGCGTCTCCTGCAGCCTTGGCTAAATAAATCTGTCGTAATCCCCCTGGTGAGCCCCGGCGGCTTCGCGAGCGCCTACTTAACCAGGCTAATTAAAACTCTTCCTTGTCTTGCTTTCCCCAAATTTACATGCCAGCTTCTGTCTGTGAGGTTGCGGAGGCTCCATTGGCGGGATGCATCTTATAAAACACCCCCCCCGCGCCGCCGCCCCGCCTCCTCCCCTCGCTCCTCTTCTCGCCGTGCATTAAAACAGAAAGAGGAAGAAAAAAAAAAAAAGAGCGGGGGAGCAAAGAAACAATGTGAAAACTTGCCAGGAAATGTGCGTAGGAATTGTCCTTGTGTGATCTAAATATGGGGCATTTCATTGATGACCCACTTTATCAGGAGGCACATGAAGAAGAATGAGGAGAGCTGCGACTTCATAGACACACACACACACACACACACACACACAGCACTCAGCTTTATCAGTTCAACAATTATTGTCACCGGGCTAATTATGAAAGGCAATTAGTAGTGCTTACATGGCAGGGGAAAGGAAGATGGAGAGAGTGAGGGAGAGAAAGAGAGAGAGACACAGAGTGAGAGGGCATGTGTTTTTTTTTTTTTTCTTCCTCAGCACAACATTTCAAGATTTGCATCTAGAAAATTGGATAGGAGAGGAAGCGTCTGGGTTTCCTGGGAAATAAAGCGTCCTCACATGGGAGTGCTTGTCACTTAATCATCTGGATTTGTTCAAGGTGACATGGCGATGCACTTGGGAGCCCGCGGTCCAATTCCTCCTCTGGGGTGGAGGGGCTTAATGAATGGATGTGTCCTCGGGCGACCCGCGACTTCCACTCCTCGTGGCGCCAAAGACGGATGATGAATTTTCTGGCATTTTCTATTTTTTTTTTTGTACTTATTACATTGTGTACAGCGGCGAGAGACGAGGATGATGGGAGATAAAGAGGATGACATGCGGTCAAGGTTGCCAGTCAGGTTTGTATCCGCGGCGCTGAAAGTAAATATGCGTTCTCTCTCATCAAGCGACAACAACACAGTGTGGCAAATGTCATTCAATTTGTGACAAAGAAACGGGAATGGTGAGGTGACGGATGTTTTATTGATCGCTTCGAGGAGAGCTGGCAGGGATTTAGTGTCCTGTTCAAGGACCCTCGTGCGGGGAGGATTTTTTTGGAGTTCCTTATCAGATCATCGTCGGTGTGGGACAAATTTGTCAAAAGGAAAGAGAAATTGCTATTTTTAAAGTACCCCTCCGGTCAAAAATGTGTTTTTCTTCTCCTTCCTACAGTTGAATGTGTGAGCTCCACTGTGTAGAACGGTGTATGTGCAGAGTCTGACACAAGAAGGCTGTATTCTCGTTCACCTGCTGCGAGAGGAAAGTTTCTCTCTGCTCACTGAAAATCTGATTATGAGAGGCGGGGCTAAGAGCAGGTTTGGTGACATCACAAATAGCCTGGAAGCCTTTCCTGGTCCAGCCTACACAAGTGTGAAACTCGAAGCCTCCTGTGCAAATACACGGAGAACTGACTGTAGGCTGTCGGAGACATCGTGTGTCCAGCAGTTAAACTATTGATATATTCTTGAATTTTTAATGAGAGAAAGGAGTCGGTGCCATTTTTAAGGATATTAATTTGGTAACTATAATTTGTTCTGTAAAAACCCTGTTAGACACATGTTAAAGAATGTTAACGTGTTCCTTAATACATGTGCGGAGGGGATCGCTAACATTTTGGAGCTTGAATGAGAACAACTTTGAGAAAACAACGAGGAGAAATAATGTGTCAATGATACGGAAGCCCAAAAATCAGAGTCAAACACAATATTTCCTCTGTTTTCCCGTGATAACGACTTAAATCTTTTCCCCTGGAATCACGAGTTGTTTACGTCATTATCACTCAATAATAAGCGTTGTTTTCCATAGATCATGATTTAAATTGTATCTGTTTTCTTGAGGACCAACATGAGCGTTCAAGTCATCCATAAGTCAACATTGCTTTCATGCGGCCTTGAAGTAATTATGTTGTTATCTCGTAATATCGTGGCATAATTAACTTGTGATAGTGGAAAAACAACATTCGCTATCCGGAAATCTCGACAAAATGAATTAATTATACGGGAAAATAACAGTTGTTATCTCGTGATAATCACATAAATAACTTGGGATCTCAAGAAAACAAATAAAATTGAACTTGTTATCACGGGAACACAGAGGAAATAGTTTGACCCATGACTGTTAAGGGCTTCTGTACTATAAGGTCATGGGCATGGACATATTTTTTCCTGGGTTTACCCTTCATATTGAGATCAATAACAAGATAACCTTCTTGGGAAAACAGCATTTGCTATTCCATGATAATGACATAATTAATTTGACTCTCAATCATGGGAAACCAAGAAAATAATTTGTTTGTTCCATGATTGTTTAGATGTTATGCAGATTGGAACCCCGTCTGAGGCATAAAGACAATAAAGTACACGCACTGAATATAAATTTGCTGTATAATTTCATCACGTTAGTAAGTAATGCATTTGCAGTTATGCTACTTGGTCAGGTGCGGATGTTTTAACTCCACTTCACACATACATGTCGTTGCTGATGTTGCATAACTTCCCTTTCCTCCCTTCTTCTTAATCATCTGTGGTCTTTATGTAAAAAGCCGCGTCACGCAGTCACACTTCGTCGCGAGATGATTTGTGATAATGAACACGCAGATGGAACAAAAACCGAATGCCCCCATAGATTATCAGCTATTTACAGCCGCTGTCACACCGCACATGTGTAAATGATTGTTTAATGGGGTTGAGGTATTAAATCTGAACACGCAGTCGGCTTTACTTTCTCTGTCGCTATCCGAGTCGAGGCAATCTCCATCGTTAATCTTAGAATAACTTCTCCAGAACTCTCTCCGCAGACGCCGACAAAGCTGGTATACGCGTCCCTCTCCAGAACAGTAGCAGACAGCCCTCCTGCAGTGAAAGACAAGCGCAGACTAAACACCACAATGTTGATTGATTGGACTGTGGATCCTCAGCTCCCCGCCGGCACCACGTGTGCCTGCCCACATTGGGTCGAGGAGTCATAGTGCACCACATTTCTGCAGACAAAACACAGAAAGTTTTGCTAAACCAACACCCAATCACCACCTGGTCCGAGAGAAACAAAAATAAAAGCTGGACAAGACGGAAGGGTTGCCGTGCCTCGCTGAAGCGACTGACCTAATTGGAGCGATCGGAGATGGACACTCGCTGCCATCAATCACGGCATCTCCCGTGGATTTTGGAGGGATCCCAACAAGAGAACAGGGACCGAAAAGAAGCAATGAATGTGTGTGCAGACTTTGAGGGGTGGGGGTCGAATTTGATGCCTCGCCAAAGTTGGATTTTCCTCGGGTGAAACCTGAGGCATTTGAAACAGCAGGCTGCAGAGTCGGCAGGCCTGGTTTTAGGGACGCGGCGTGGGAGGTGGGGGGCGATGGCTTGTCATCTGTAATGAAGGAATGTGGGGCCGTCTCGCTGGGGCAGGGTATTCCCTTTCACGCTGCGGTAAAAGAAGAAAAAGAAGGGCAGGAGGAGAGGGACGGGCTGGGTGGAGCTGGGCCTCTTTCTCAGACGTTCGAGGGGTGGACGCCGTGTTCCAGTGGCCCATTTTCAGTTCCTAGAAAACTCAGCGCAAGCTGAACCTTCTCAAGGTGACGCAGCTGAACAAGCCTCCAACGAACGCAATCACAGCCCCGAACCACATGCTCGCGTAGAGCTTTTAAGGCAGATTTGGCAAATTGAAACCAGTTCAGGTCAGTCAACTCCAGTCAAGTTTATTCAGACCGGACTAATCACATGTTATCTAATCAGGCAAATCCAGACAACCTCTGGAAAGCGCGGTCGACTACAATGAAAGCAACTTTCTTGCAATCAATCTAGAACAATGTAATCACCGTACTGATTGAAGCATTTTGGAACGGAATGGAAATTCCATTCAACCTCATGAGACCCTGGAAATACATCAAAATATTTCAACTTCAAGCAGGCCTGTGTGTACGGAAGAGGATGAGAAAACATTTTACTCAGAATTCTCCAATACTTCTGAGATCAAAAATCAGATTTCAGGGTCAAAAAGGTCTCTGTTTGTTTACTAAAAGTTGAAATATTTTAATGTATTTCCAGGGTTTCACGAGGGATTCTGACTTTAAACTTAGAATTCTGAGAAAAAAGTCCTTTTTTTGAAATTCTACAGTGGCCCTAATCTCCTTCCGTAGGGCTGTAGATGAATGAGAACGAAAGAGAAAAATAAAAAGTTGCGGTCGTTGCTTCCAAATGATTGCATCCATTTTGCTTCCCAAATAGTCTTCAGTCCGACTGCCTTGTCTTTGCTTTCTGAAAGATTCAGCTACCAACATCTTCTCTGAAACACACACGCACACATGTTTTCACAGCCACAGCTGCTGCTGCTGCGGGACAACGAAAGTGCGGCTCAAAGATCTCAAAGAAGATGCCCTGCAGATGTGAGCCCACATGTGTTTTTTGAAGGATGTGTAAGTATTGACAGCGAAGGATAAGCTCCAAATGTGGAATGCCATTAACAAGATCAATGCCTTCCTCCCCGAATATGGTATGTTTTCATGTTTTATGGTCGGGAGATGGAAGTGCCGACGTCAGGTTTGGGTTCATCTGCGGTTCACTTCACTTCAGACTTCCTCCTGTGCGAGCAGCTTGGCGTGACTCTCGTAGGTGTGTGTGTGTGTGTGCGCGCGCTTGCAAGTCCGTATGTGTTGGGGTTGTGGGTGTGTAAAGTATCCAAACTGTGATTCACTGGTATCTGTTGATCCTCTGTATCTTGATATGCCCACTCTCTTTGTATCCTACATAACACTTACACACAGGAGCACACCTTTCTCCTTTCACGCCGCTCTTTTATTCCTTTTTCCTTTCCAGCTTTAAATCGAGCAGACGGAGGGGGGGCACACACTGTATTTACACAATGAAATAATTAGAAACACTACTTTTCAGGTTCGGGGACCTGCTCTCTCCACCTTTGCCCCCTGGCATCTGTCGCCGACATCAAATGGAAAACTTAAAAAAAAAAAAAAAGAAAGAAATACAGCTGAGTTGTATTTATTTTGGTGTAATCATTAGGATTAAGCCGGTGCAGAAACGCATTAATTCCTAATCCTTCCCGTGTCCCCCCCCCTCCCTATCCCATCTCCTCCCTTGTTCCCCCCACCTTTCCTTTCTCCTCCTCTGTCTTCCCTCCCTCTCTCCCCCCCTGCTTTACAGCACCAAACGCTTTTAATTTGTCAGGGGGGGTTGGAGGAGTTCTGGTGGGGGGGGGGGGGGTTAGCGAGAGGCACTCGTTCGGAGCAGCTTTGAGCCTCTGCCAAGCTCTCGTTCGCATTGTGCTGCTTACAGCTGGGCTTGCCCTCCTTCCCTGCTCTCTCCCTCTTTCTTCGCTCTGTTCTCCGTCTCCCTTTCTTTTCTTTTTTTTTTTTTTCCTTTTCTTCCTTTTTGTGCGTGTCTGCTTTTCTTGATGGTTTCTGCTACGGGGAGTTAGGGAGAAGAAGGGGGTCACTTGTCATGGGGCCAACTTTCGGGGTTTCCATCGCTTGTGCGTGGACACACACACACACACGCACAAAAAGACTCTCATGCACACACACACACACACACACACAAACATGCACCAGTGGCAATAAACACCAGGGAGGCAAGATGGGGAGAGAAGGGTTGAGGAGAGAGACGGAAAGGGGGGAGAGGGAGGTGAAGGGGGCGACACGGCACACTCTTTCGAGGCACTTTCACTTTCTCTCGCTTTCTACTTCCTCACTTCTCTTTTGAAGGTTTTTTTTTTCCTTCTTGCAGAGTGAGAGGAAGAGGAGCAAAAAAACTAATAGAAAAATCTTAGACCCTTATTATGTCAGAAATAAACTAAGACACAGTCCACAAAAGACGTGATCAATGGATGAAACAGAGTGAGAGAGAGTAAATAAAAGAGGCAGGTTCAGAGATAGGAAGCAGGAGCGCTGCGGAAGAAAAGGCAAGAGATAGAGAGAAAAGAGGGAGACGGATGAAATGAGAGAGATAAAGAGGGGCACAACGAGACAGGGAGGCAGCGGAGAAACTCCAATAAAGGCGCAGATCAGATAACGCCGTCTCTGAGGACTTCCAAATGTCCTTTTATCTCAGCGAGAAATGCTGATATTAAAAACCAGACGGAGATAGCGCGCCATCATTTACTGCCTTTACCCAAGTAGTGAGTTATTACTGTAAATTGGATCAGAAAATACTCATCGAGGCTCATCTCCAGCACACTTAGTGACTAAAGTTTCCTCTTCCGACGTCTCATTGTGTCGCTCTGACAGCGTATTGTACGCTGGCTGAAAAGCCTCGAAGGAGAAGAGGAGTGACACACTGGTTGGGTGAAAACCACACAGTTAGTCAGGGCTTACTGACTCATCCTGTGGGCTGGTTTGCCAGTCAGGTTATCCCACAGTATCAGGTGTGTACGCTGTTGGTTGCCAGATGTCGCCCACAAATGTGAAAAGAGACATTTAGTTCTGTTTGAATGGAGATGAATAGAGATGGATTCTTTGAGAATGGCAGATTATGTGTGATTCAAAGGCCGGTTTACAGTCAAATGATATTGCTTTGTTGCTGGTTAACGGTCTGACAGGGGAGTGATGACTGATTCTGTGCTAACTGGACATAAAAGCCCCATTATGCACTTGACTTTTGGACGTTAGTCTTTTTCCGTGCTAGACGTTCAACCCAATCGCCTGATTAAGAGTTGGCAATGTGCATTTCTGCAAACCACCGATATGCTGCAGCTTCATGTTTCTTAATGTTGAAGTTTCAATTTTATTTGTGTGACAGTGCTGTGCTTACAGTCTGGCTGGGTTCAGGCACAACGCCACTTGGTTTGGAAGAAGAACAAGAAGAATCTATATTTGATGACATATCAAACAATGGTCAACATAGTGAAACATAGTGTGCATTTTTGATGGTGGGGCAAACCGGAGTACCCGGAGGAAACTCGAGCACCCGGAGGAAACCCATAACATTAGTGACCTAAGGGTTTGGAAATGATCATGTTTTGGATTTCTGTCACCACAAACACAGCTGAAAATTGTCCCGACAGTTTAGTTCCTAAAAACACAGCTGAAAAAAAAACAAAAAAAAACATGTCTTTTGGCTGAAGTGGTCTCGAACATTGGTCTTAAAGTGTGTTTACAGGTGTTGGGGAGTTCCTCTGCATATGTGAAAAAGTAGAGAAGCGTTTTGTGGCTGCTTGTCATCTTACAATTGCCTCCAGGGATGTAACTCAGTGGCTGTGTTGCATTGCTGGTAATGTAGGTAATGTAATGTCCAGGTCTTGAAAAGCAGTCCCCTGGTCCAGCATTGCACTCCAATTACACTGTTTGACTCATTATGATCAGATATCCATGGTTTACAGAAACACACAATGCCAACATTTTATTCTGTTGACTGGGGTGAGACATTTTCATTTTGTCACAGATCCTTTTAATATCACCAGGTTTCAGTTTGAGATTTGATTTACTGGAAGCGGATGGAACTACCCAAAACTGTTTTAATAAAAAAAAAAAAAAACCTCACGTGACAACATCGACCACGCTATGATTTACAAGAATTGGTCTAACATTGTCTAATAAACCACATGTATAAGTATAGCCTGAGGCGTGTGAACTTCGAGTTGAAACTTCCCCTTTTCTATGCAGTCTTGATCACTTTTGACCAAAAACAGAAAAAACGGATGTCTGAAGAAACGGGAGCTTCTGTAATCCAACCTAATGAAATCCTAACATCTAGCTGGTCCAACATGCAGATGAGGGTTGCCAAAGTGTTAAAAAAAAAAAATAGAGAAAAAAAAATCACATTTCATTTGAATGACAAATGAATCCTTTTAGCGGGAGTGCTGCAATTTTCCACAACGTGTGGATAATGATCTGACTTCCAAAGGGATCAGATTGAGTTTGGTAAAGGTTACATCACCATGACAACTTGAAGAGAAGGCAGTCGATAGAGGTGGGGGTGTGTTTTTTTTTCAGTGAACGTGGACTCATGAGAACCAGCGGTGAAGGACAGCGCGGCTTTCTTATCCTTAAAGATTCCCTGGAGTGTGAGCGCCCGGTCAATAGAGACTGTAACAAAGTCCCGTCGATCCACGGCTTGTTTTCAGACGAGGACAATGAGAAAGAAAACAAGAGAATCATCTGTACGTTTTTTCCTTAACTACACATTCTATTGATATTAATACGGTTCGAATATGACTTAAAAAGCACCCTGATGCTGCTAATTTACTCCCATAAATCACTTCACGTTATTCCCCAGCAGGTGTAATGTGCTTATCACTAGAAGTTGTCTGAATAAGTTCAGAGGACACAGTGGGAATTGTTGTGTGACATGGCAGCAGCTTGTGTTGTAGCAGCACAGAGGCCTATTCAGCTACGTAACACACACACACACACACACACACACACACACACACACACACACACACACACACACACACAATGCAACACGTGGAGGGAGTTAAGTGAAACAATGTGCTCAGGATGTACTCAGCATTAACACACATATGTAAATTTTGGCTCGGCTGCTGAGCTCAGAGCAGTTTTGCCTCCCCGGCTCTCTCATTCGAGCGCAGGAGGAAACATGACCGTGCCGTGACTCCTCCAGGCTTACATCTCACTCTAATCGCCTGGGAAAACAGGAAATTGCGGTCTCGGAAAATGCAATGTTTATACTTAAGTCACATTTACACGAGAGCCCCTCCCCCCCCACCTCAACCCTCCTTTTGTTATTTGATTTTCCTATTTGTCTTCCTCCTTGATCTTTGTTCCTTCTCTGATTGTTGACACCTCTGATGGAATTGTAACAGCAGCCCATTTTTTACTAGCACGCGAACGCTGTCGTAAACCTGATTTAAAGGGCGAAGTTAGGACTTTAATGACTGCACTTGCATCTAAAAGCAACAGTAACTTTGCAGAGGAAATCAAATTATCTGAGCTAACTCTGCCTCTAAATAGATTAAGTGCACAGTCTTCCACAACTTGAAAGTAAAAAAACCTGAAAAACACAGACATGTAGTTGGCTGATGTTGCGCTATGCTTTACATTTGACTGCAGAAGATTCAAACTCAGTGCTCATCATTATATTTCTTCATCCCTGCCTCATTAAAACAAAAAAAGGCTTCAACCACAATGGTCAGATCTGGCACACGTCCAGTCATGTGCTCATTCGGTTTCTCCCCACCCTTCGCTCTTCTGCAATCCCCACAACCCACTTGTTATCTTACTCTCATTTCCTCGTTGTTCTCTGTGTGTGCTTCTCTTTTTGTTCATGGGAATTTCATACACATGTGAACCTCTAAATTTCTTCATCTACAGCGGGTCAGTCCGTTCTCGCTCCTAACACGTCAAATTCAGCAGCCTGGTCGGTAGCCCCACGCGTCAAAGTTTGAAGCCACAGTTACCCCTGTAGTGTCACGTCTTGAATCACTCTAGAAAGTCCGAGTCAGGAGAATGCTTAGGCTACCAGGAGCAAAGAGTGTTTTGTTTTAATCTATGTAACGTAAGTAGTTAAGCCTACGTAAATTAAGTAATTGATGTCATGTAAGTTACATGAGTGATGGCATGTATGTGATGTGAGTTACATACGTAAGATATGTTAGTTACTTTAACCCAAGTATGATCTTTTCCTAGCTGTCATCAAGTTGTTTTATTTTGCATAGCCCTAAACATGCAATTTAATTTGCCTTTCCCCTAACCTTAACCAAGTACTTTTTTGCCTTACCTTAACTAAGTATTTTTTTTGCCTAAACCTAACCAAGTAGTTTTTTTTGCTTAACACCAACCAAGTAATTTATTTTTGCCTAAACCTAATTGAATAGTTTTTTTGCCTAATGCAAACAAAGTAGTTTTTTGCCTAAACCTAACCAAATAGTTTTTGCTTAACGCTAACCAAGTAATTTTTTGCCTAAACCTAACCAAGTAGGTTTTTTGCCTAACCCTAACCAAGTAGTTTTTGCCTAAACCTAACCAAGTAGTTTTTTGCCTAAACCTAACCAAGTAGTTTTTTGCCTAAACCTAACCAAGTAATTTTTTGCCTAAACCTAACCAAGTAGGTTTTTTGCCTAAACCTAACCAAGTAGTTTTTTGCCTAAACGTAACCAAGTAGTTTTCTTGCCTAACGCTAACCAAGTGTATTTTTTTGCCTGCCTGCCAGACATTGCATAGAAGATATTAGTGCTAACTTGACCACAGAGCTCTTTGTGTGCAAAACATATACTAGAGGGGTGGGTAGAGCATCATAGTTTGAAGTTTAAGAGCCAACTGGCCAAGCTGCTGAATTTGATGAGTTGGGAGTGAGAACGTGTGGAGTAAGCTGGGGTCCATACCTCCGCCCTGGTCCTACCTGTAACACTACCTGCTCAACTTCCTGATCCTCACCATCAATCATGTCGCTCCCTTCCTCTCCACAGCTTTCACACTGGCCTCAAGCCCTTACTCCCCATTTCATGGATCATGGACCGCCTGAATTCTTCTTCTTGTGTGTGTGTGTGTGTGTGTGTGTGTGTGTGTATGTGTATGTGCATGTGTGTGTGTGTTTGAATGATGAGAAACAGAGAGAGAGGTGTAACTCGATCTTTGGACATCTTGAGTGCCTTGCCTCTGCTCCGTTCTCCTTGAAGGGATGTGAATGGCAGACAGGTGAGCACACCTGGAGCCCTGCGGCGCCACGTGCACACAGGCGTACACACAAACACACACACTGCCAAGCCGGCTCTAATGCCTCTCTCAAAGCCCCGGAGTTAAGGGGCAAGCCTCTTTGGTGTCTCTTTTACAGCGTTGTGAAGTGTTGACAGTTGCACATTATGGAGACAAATTGAGGCCCTGAGTTTGGTGCGTCTCCCGACGTGTTAGATGGATGTTTCGAAACACTCAGAGGATAATCTAGATGGGATCTCAGACTTTTTGGAGAAATCTCACTAGTCATGGCTCGCAGCGTGCTCGAATGACAAATGAGGAAACTGATTCAAAGAGCTCTAAATGATTTTCCCCCATGTTTTTTCTTTTTTATACACGATACAGAAAATACCAAAAGTGATGTGGAGCAGAGAAATGAAAGAGAGGGTGGAAAGTAAGAGAGCGAACAGAAAGCTAGATTTACTGTTAGTCTGATATAATAATGTCAGTTATTATGGTAACATTGAGACTATTTTGGCGCAGGAAACATAATCTCTGGGAGCTATTTTTGGTAAAGACTTGCTGCGGCTGTCTACACGGCTGATGTGAAGAGTGCCTTGCTGCATTCTGGTCAGGTGGTCCCCTCAGATTTGCATATAAATACAGAGAAATTTTTAGTGTTGGCGGCAGGAGGGCAGACGGGGGTTAAGTGGTCGCACTGAGTTGGTTTACCCAGCAAGCCTTGATTTAGTCTGTGGCGAAGGGCAAAGCTATCATTAGGAGCTCACCAGACTCACCACCACTACACACTGATAATATACCAGTCTGGAACAGTCTGCTGGAGGAGAGCGGCTCATACCGGGTAACTTTGTTCCAGCTTCTCACAGCGGTGATAATCTCCGATTAGCTTCTGTGTTTGTGGAGAGAAAATAAAGCTCACGACCTCCGGGCGCGTCTCCGCTGGGGTTGTTTAAAGTTTGTGCTACACTTTTTGTGTGGTGTTTTGAATTAAAGCTTCTTTTTCAATGTTTCTGTCTTGTAGAAACCATTCATCAGAAAAAAAACACTAAACTTTTCTTAAAATAAAAAACAGCTGTGGGATTTTGCATCCTTCAACTAATCCAGTTGATTCTAAATCATTTATTTAGTTTGTAGTTTAAGAACAAGGATAATATTCTCCTAATCCTTTCTCTTCTGCATTAATACTTTTCTACTAAGTTTATTTCCATATTGACATACAGTTTTAGAAGTATGCATGTTTTAATGGAACAGATGTGTGCATAAATAAACAGATCAGCCTATTGGACAGAAAATGACAACATCCTTTATCTAACAAAATGTACTTAAAGTCAGTGTTCTTACATTATATATTTGAATGGTAAATGGTAAATTAATAGTTAATGAAACTTTAGTTAATAGTTATTTCACTGTTAGAAAACAGTGAAATGCTTTATAAAGCAGTTCTAAATGTTTATTAATGTCAATTGCAACTTTATAATGGCCATCCAAATAATGTTTACAGATGCAAAGTGTTTATTAACAATTAAACTATTAAACATTTGTGACTTTGAAATAAACAATTGCTTAATTAAATGGTTGATAAAGCATTTCATTGTTTGTTAACAGTGAAATAACAATTTACAAAAGTGTGTCTGACTATGAATTAACCATTTACTAATGAAGGTTATCATAAAGTGTTGCCTAACCTACTCTATATTGTGATTAAGAGCTTGTTTTTTCAAAAAATAATCTGTATGAAGCTGGCATTGTTACATATTTTTTTTTTTATAATTAAATAACCAACTAAACCTTCCAAATCCATGTGCACCATCTGTATCTAAAAAGGCTACTTCTTTGATAAATTTGCCTAACAAAAAGTCAATTTAAAATAATATAATGTTCACTTGAATTGTTCTCATTTCTCAGTCATTCTGTGGTAAGAAAACAGAACTTGAACTGAGTGCGGTACGCTTCTGGATATTGTAGGGTATGTTTTGTTTCTGTAGGCCTCCAGTCCCGTGACATGATTGTATGCGCCTCTATGTATCTGTGTGTGTTTCTTTAATGACTTAAGCATCTTACAATTATTTTAACAAATCACTACATTAATCTTTAATGTTCTCTTTAATCCAATGATCCTGCATTCAGAAATGATACACTGCTCTGTCATTCAAAAGGCCATGAGGAAATGTCAAAGGCTTAAAAAGATGTTGTCACTAAAAACCTGATTTGTATTTGATAAATCAAGAGTGTTCTCGCAGTTTTACATTCATTCTTTATTGTTTGCTTGCTTCTGTTCAGCCACACCTTCTTTCGCACCGCTGACCTTGTGCTGACGTGCCTTTTTACAGAAGGAGTAAAACAATATGGAACAATGACATCCAACAATCATTTCAAGCTCAAACTTACAGTAGCCATAGACTCTATAATTGACACTGACATGTTCCTCCCATAATAAGTCAATCTATTTACAGCCCGAGCCACTTGTGGTTCCACAATTAGAGCAGTGCATCCATAGTGGTGGCACATGTAATTAGCCGGGTGTGTGCGTCGAGTGTGTGTGTGTGTGTGTGTGTGTTTGTGGGTGTATGCTGAAGGAAATGGAAGAGAAGTGGTGAGCTGTTTCCTGCCCTGTAGCACCTCTCTGCCTTTGTCTTGCGTTTTAAGAGGGGTTCAACCTCATTGTCGACAATAAACACTACAAAAGGGACTTACCACGGCCCTCCCCTGACACACACACGCACATGCACACACCCACACCGAGCCTCAAATGGCGTAATTTGAATTTAAATAGAAGTGTACAGTATTGTGCACTGGTGAGTAAAGTGCATCATCCATTAGTGAGGACATCCTTAGGTCTCCTTTAAATAACCCTTTGCTCTGCCTCGCCCACGCCGGCTTTGTCAGGAAATGACAGAACAACAATGAGAAAATTATCGCAATCCTCATTCAGATTTTTTTCCCCTCCACTTTGCTCACTTAATATTAGATTGTACAAGATAATTGACCTGGCCTGGCAGAATTCAACAGTACTCACTTTAGAAACGAACAGGAGGCCCAAGCTACAGGGCAACAACAGGGATTTTACATGTTTGAGCCCAAAGCAAATCACATTTAATTTATATTATTAATGACGTTAACCTTGAATTTATTGTCTACAAACTTGTGATAGAACTCAAGAAACAGTAAGCTGTCACGTTGAGCACATAAAACCACAATGTCACGTTTTCACACTTTGGTTTTTGCACAGATAAAAAAACAAGCAATGTGTTAACTAGTTATAAAGGTGAACAGTAAACAGTGATGCTGAGTGTCATAAATAAAACCGTTAAGTGGCCTGTGAATGCCTTGTGCTGTTGAATGCAGTGCTCCGCCGCAACAATTAAAAAAAAATAGAGAGAGTAACATAAATACATTTGATTGCTATTAGTGACAAAATGTCAACCCTCAAAAACAGGGCTTGATTTCAAGAAAAATTCAAGGATTGAAACTCTAAAGCTTGAATTTGTAAGAAAACTGAGTCTCATTCCAAACTCGTCAAATACTGACGCTTTGGGATTGTAGGTCAAGTCAGCCAGCAACCCTGTCAGTATTTGGCTAGTTGGACTGAGACTCAAAAATCAACCTTCTTACAAATTGGACCTTTAAGTGAACATTAAATTGACGGACTAAGATAGAAAAAATACTAGTTTGGTGCTTTTTGTTTGACAGAATTACATTTTTTAAAGTTGCAATATGTAAGAATTTTTGTTTGAGACAAGAATTATCAAGACAATGTGAAGAAGTTAAGTTTTAACATTATGTCATAAACATCTATGTATTTTGCTGCAGAAAATATCTACTGAAGTTAGCATGTGAAACAGCTAGCCCTGGCCGGATCCTTGATCTACAGGGTCGGATAAACCCACTTTGTGCGTCGACTGTGAGCGCATGGTTCGAGTCAGAGTCGATCTCAGAGCCACTGTAAATCACCTCTGTACTGTATTTCCTGTCATCGTCTGTTTAGTCCCAGTGCTGTTCCGTTGCCTGCTAACCTCCTTCTCCGGGCGGTCCAAAGCTCCTTTGCTAGTGGTGTAAAAACCAACAGCCTGCTGGTAGTCTGGCTAGCTGAACAGCTAACTGAGCTTACTGGCTAATGGCAGCTACAGTCATAGATGTATTAATAGAATACAGTTAGCTGGAGTTAGCTGTTACTCTCATGATATGCTCCCCACTATTTGTTTGGAGTATGAATACAACAGGTGACAAATTCTTACATACCGCACCTTTTAAACCTGTCCTGAGTTATATCCTACACGGGGTATTTCTTTTCTTTTCACACATCCAAGGGCAAATGTTTCACATTACCAGAGAGTACACAGCTGTCTTCAACTACAAATGAAAAAGACCAGTTTCAGCTTTTACCCACTGGCCAAAAACCTAAAACAGATTTTCATTATGTTGCCCTTTGTTTGAAAGAACAATTGCACTGAATCACATCAACACTTGGACAATGTGCTCCAGATTCTGATCATTTGTCCGAAAGGACTACAACATGTGTTTAGACATTAACCAATTCAACGCTGCACCAGTCGCCCGGCTCATCTTGACTGACGTTCTGTGGCTAAAATAATGTCAGGGACAGGAAAAAGCTGTTGTGTTATCTTGTCAAAGCATCGGGGCCTCGCAACAATGGCGAAGCGCGTCCGCTGCCAAGGGAAGCGTTTTATGCGTAAATTGGAGGTCGATGACATATATTTGATGACCGGCAACGGTTTGAACTATGAGCCTGACACTTCAAAGGGATCGGGTTTCCTCACAAGTTTATTTCCAGTTCCTCTCCGCAATGAGTTTTTAGTGGTGTAAGGCTTGGCTGAGGGAGAAAGAGAAGGAGAGGGAGATTTCACACACAGGGACGGACAGATGTATGCAGGCTTGCGCACGCACGCGCACACGTGCGCATGAGAGCTTAGACAGAGTGCTTGCACTTCAAACAAATGGGACTTCATCAGTGTACATCAGTAATGGTTCCAGGCTGCCCCAAAAGCCCTAATCATTTCCAGAGGGAGCCATAGAGCGAGAGACAGAGAGACATTTCTTTTTTTTTTTTTAGCCAAAGCTTCACTTGCGAGTAAATTACCTTGAGCAAATCAAACATTAAGCACATTGTAGGATAAATTCCAGCCTGCTAGTAGAGACATGCGAAGGAGTGTCCTTCACATGAGGAGAATATAAAGAGCTGTGCTTTTATTGAGCGCACGCACGTTCGCATTCTTCAACTCACAACAAAAACACGGCAATGTCTTCGACATCATGAACTGCTCCCCCAGCATGTTTTGTGTACATTCAACCTGTGCTGCGGGATACGAGCTATAAACAAAATCCTCGGTGACTACAACCTAACCCCACATGCAAGTCATGCAAACAAAGAAATCAGGAGAGGTTACGTTCAAGAAACCGTGACGGGGCCTTTTGTTGCAAAATGCTGGCTGTGTTATTTGGAACAAAGTGCTGCAGGTTGGCCTTGAATAGCGATATTTAGCCAAGATGTCCTTTTCTTTATGTCCAAAACAAACACGGTGCTTGTTGTTCCTCGGAGAGTTAATGTAGTGTGGATATCCAGCGCGGAATCTCTGTATTTAGAATCAAGTGAGGCTGAAAATGGCCAGGTGCTGTAGATACACAAAACAAGTCATCAGTGCGGTCAATGTAGGCTGCTGCAAAGAAAGTGATAATGTTTGTGCACCTGTGGAAAATCTTTTGTGAGCAACACAGTGTGTTCTCAATTTTGAGAAAAGAAGGGAGTGGGAAGAACTCTCACTTTTATCTTTTTTTTTTCTTTCTTTCTTTCTTTTAAACCAGACTGTTGGAAAGCGGAGAGGGAGGCTCAGGAGAGTTCTGGCAAGATTCATTGCCGTCAGGGGAGTTTGTGCAGCAGCTCCAGAACCTGCGGATTGAACCACTTAACTATCTGAGCACAATGTGTGTCCTTAACACCGTGAGCACACAAAAAACGTACATGCAGGATACAAAAAAGGATGAAGACGATTTGGCTGCTGTTGAGCTCCCTAACTGGAGAAAAAGGCAGTTTTGAGTGAAATCCAAAAAAACAGAAAAAGGAATAGAGCGATTCTTCCCCCCAGATAACAAGGATAAATGGATGGATTGTTTCTCAGACACAAATGGACAGATTTGAGAGAGAAAGAGACCATGTGTGGTGACAGTTGGTCCCATCATGTGACGCCCCCTTGGCAGACCAGTGGGATCTGGGCGTGCTGGTTGGCTGGTTGTCATTGCTGGGTCACGCCTGATTGGACAATGGTCAACGACACAGCCACACCCCTCTGTGGGGAAGCTAATCTCTAGGTAGCAGGTTCATAAGATAGAAGAAAAAGGGTGTGTGTGTGTGTGTGAGTGTGTATGAGAGAGTGAGAGAGAGAGAGAGAGAGAGAGAGAGAGAGAGAGAGCGATGGGACCACTCACAACAGTGCCAGTTCATGGTTGCAGTGGAAACTTCCCTATCTGCACACACACACAAGCACCAATGCAGTATCTTCCACACACCCACCTTTCCTGTTGTTACACACAATCTCTTCCTCCTCTCTCACGACTGTGTTTACACACACACGCCCACACGTTGTTGGCGAAACAACCCCGCGTGGGGAATAATCCGTACCATAGATTCCCTGTGATCATTTAGGTCATTTCCCAGTGACCTTCCACCACAAACGTCTGACAAACGACGTGCTTCCACGATATAACACTAATGCAGTTACGAGCCATTACCGGCCCTGACATCCGCGTGGTGCTCCAGCTGACACAATTTGTGGTTGCAGCTTCATCGCCTCAACAGTCAAAACACAGAACAGTTCTTGACAGTAAATTATTACTTACCTTGGATTGTGGAAACAGCTCGGCAGCCAGCGAGAAAGTGAGAGATACAGAACAGAGGGAGAATTCATGACGGGGAAAAAAAGTGACTGCAATCGAACAATAGTCGCAGCCAGTGAGCTGTGTTTAAGATGATGTGCCATCCTGCTAAGAAATAAACACATTTTCTCCACAGCGCTGTAGCTCAGCTGTCGTGTCTGATCTGGTTCATGTCTTTTCCTGGTTAGATTTTCGCCCAGCGTGTCAATCCTTTTTTATTCTTTAATGCCTTTCAATTATTTCTCACATTTTTCTCTGCCCTTCTGCAAAATAGCCCACTTCATGAAGATTTTTGCCTTAATGTCAGCATTGTTTTATTGCTTTCCCTTTAAAAAAATACATCATCTGATACAGACTTCACTTTTCCCTTGAATTAAAGGTTGCGAAAGTGTATACAGGGTACAAATAAGAATGCTCAATATTAAAATAAGGTTAAATGACGCGAGAAAAAGATTGAAAGACATGCATAAAATTGGCTGATTTGTTGTTTCACTCAGGTTCACAGAAATCAGACGTGGTTTTTGCAGCAGGGCGCAGAAACAGTTTCACAAAAATGTGAAGTCTCTATGTTTTCTATCTTAATAACACGCCAACTTCTTAAGTCCTTTCGGGTGTTATCATAACACAGTTTTTGCTTTTCAGTACCAGCCTGTCATTTTAGGCACGGATGTCATAGAGAAAAAAGTGTAAAAAGGTAAAATAGTAGGTTGTGGGCCTGTGGCTGAGGGATCCGTCAAACAAACACAGGACTTTTCAAACAGGAGACTTGTCGGCTGACCAACAGTTAACGCTGATTTATTTTAACCTACATCCGCAAGTTAACTTACATAATGCACAAGACATCCTCAGACCTGAATGACTGAATAAGCCGATTGTCAATGGCACCTAAAACAACATACTGTTTTTAAAACAACATGACCGTTGTGGTGTACCAGCAACACGCGTCCTGGACCTTTGTCATTCACACTAAAAATACTTGGTTAAGGTTTTCGAAAACATCATTGTTTTGGTTTAAATAAGTATGCTACTTATGTAACTTAACTTACATGCATACCTGTTTTAAGTCAAGTAACCTAGCTTCTTTAGAAAGTTAAAATAATTTGATAACTCATGGCTGTATACCAGCAGTCCCCTGGGTCCAGTGTTTGTTTGACCCCTCCATTCACCCAGTGCTCACCTGACTTCCTCCTTTGCTGCTGTGATCATTACCACAGCCACCAGAGGTCGCTTCCAAACAGTAAATGCAAATATGGGTCGCGATAAGCTACTTTTACAGTCTACCTATGTGGTCGTTTTTCCTGATAAAGTAAGTTAATTTAATCTGAACCTTGATCTTTTAATAAACCTACCTAGACAGTTTCGGTGCCTAAACATTGACAAATAGTGACCGTTTCATGTTAACCACATGTTTATTATTCTTACCATGCCGACGGCCACCTGATTATGGTGACCTATGACAAAGCTCACCATCTAATTCCATCCTTTTCCAGCATGTCCAACACCCTTAAAATGTGGACGGCATTAAACAACATGTGAAGAGCTTCGAATGTGTTGACGTGACTCATGAAATGTTCTAAAAAGTGGTTTGCTATTTATAAGCCATCATATGAGATCACATTGGTTTCCTAATATCTGGAGTGAATACAAAGGAAAGTGCTATTTCTACAGTAAAAAAAACCTGGTGAAAACAATAGAGTGAGACATCTTTTCCACTGTATCTGAGTCAAATGTGAGGAGACAAACAGGTTTGTTGGGCAGCCGTCAACACGTAACTTGTAACTTCAGAATGACTTAGTCATGACATTGAGAAACAGACATCCACTGTCTTCCTCTTTCTCAACCACAACTTACCTTCTTTATCTCGATCACTTTCTCTGCCACCCTCCAGCCATTATATGGGAAGTGCCCGTTGAGCTTGTCACACATTCCCTGACACGCTGAGTGTGGCTGCTTATCTGGTTTGCTTGTGAAATTGGTCGCGATGCTCCGATGATGTGGCCAGACAGGCCGGCTATACAAAAGACAGGCAGATGCGGCGGGAGTGAGACAGAGTCTCAGAGAGAGGAAGCCTATTTCCTGAGAGGAATATTGATCTGATCATCTCTTCCTCCCTTCTTCTGGCTCCTGCTCCTTTCCTCTGTGAAAGAGGTTGAGTGACAAAGACAGGGGAGAGGATCGAGGCTGACAGAGAGTGAAGGAGACAGAGAGAAAGGGAGACAGATAAGGGGTTGATGGCGCCGCAGCTGTATTCTCTCAGTTCAGCGGTATACAGCAATGGCACAGGGAACAGATTAATAATATATCCACACAATCTCTCAAGTGGTGTGGCTCCCAAGCACTCCATTATAACCACAAGTGCACAAGCTGCAGTAAAGCACTTTAGTCAGCAAGCCCTCAAAATGCTCTATCTGTCCATCTGAAATGCACACCCCTCGTGCTCAAGTTCATCGCTATCAATCACAAGCTATTAGGCCCGAGGAAAAAAAGCCACAACTGATAAAACCCTCGCCGAAGTACATCTTAATTGATGCTTCCACATCCACCCCTCATATCCCCGTGGTGCAACGCTGACGTGATCTACAAGCTCATCAGGAGGAAATTAACCAACTCAACGGGCCACGTTTCGTCCGGTGAGACCGACCAAATAAATATCCTGAGCCATCTGACCGATCGCATTACTGCGCCCAGCCCACTATCTCTTACTCTTCTTGAGTCCTCCGGAGCATTTAAGTGCTGCAGGGGTAGCTAGTGTACATTCTCAACAATATATCTATATTTGTGCTGGTAAGCGCTTAAAACAGTTTGTTATATTTGTTACATATCAGTGTTAGCCCTTACTTATCCGTTTCTCTGTGAGTCAGGACGTTTGTTACTTCATGTCATTGTTGGAATCACACCGGTACAGGAATATTCGTTGCTGTCTCTTTTGATTCTCGAACTAGACCCATAAGAACACAGACTAGCTAGCTAGCTTTAAATAATGGTGGACAAACACGGACACATCTGCACATATCTGTGTCCGATGACTCGACAGTTGATATGAGAAGTACCATTTTATGTGAATCGGTGTAAATTTAAGGAAGCTAGGCTAACTAGCTTCCACTTTGTAAGTGAAAACTAGTCATCCTAGCGTACTCATTTTCACTTTTCTGAGAGGAATGCAAAACACGTTGTTGTATGTTGGGTGTTCCCAGATGTTGAACGTTAAGAAGGGATACACAATTTGCTAATGGTAGAAGGCGAATGCTAGGTGGCTTGTTTTAAAGGGGATAACATATCTCGTATCAGTGTTGCCAGGCAGGGCTAAGTCGTGCTCCCAAGACCCCAGTAAGAGCGTCAGGCTTTGAGGCCGTTTTGACATAGTGACCAAACCGCGTAGGTACAATGTCACGTGATGTACACTGGTCCAAAAAGACTTCTTCTGATAAGCTTACATTGTAAAAGAAGGGGCTGTAAAATGATAGATATTGACTTCGACTATTACACGATCAAAATTTGATCCCTTTGGTAGAATAACATTTAGTAAGTCAAGAAATGCTGCCAGACAGTTAGCGGAGGGCATAAGTTGGCTCAACCAGTGGAAGTCTCCCGTCTCCATGCTCAATGTGGAAGCTATGTAGAAGATTCGGGTAATTTCATGCCCAGGAAGTTAATAAACGGGGCCCCACCGCCGATGCTGTATCCAGTTTGTCCCCTAATACATCCATGCATGCTTCAGGCAGTCAGCAGTGCACCATGGAAGAATTGCGGCTACTAACAATGTAAAAAATCTGCATGGTAACATCACCTTATCAGGAGGATTGAACAAAAACTACTGAACGGATTTCAATAAAACTTGGATAGATGATGGCTCTCGGCCCAGAATAAACCCCTTTTATCCAGATAAAGGGATCCAGAATTTTCTTTTTCACCGTCTTTCACATTGCAAGATGTTTTTTTCAACAGTCATTTCTCTGGGGTTAATGCATGCACGTTAGATGTTTCCTTGCCACAACACACTTGACTCAAATGATCGGCTCGTCGTCGAGCTCTGCTGAAGCCTGATAACGACACATTCATTTGAATCAGGTGTATTGGGACAGGAAAACATCTAAGACATGCAGGGCAGGGACCCCAAGGAGCAGGAAAAAAAAACCCACTGTATTAATGAGCACAAATTTGATGTGGATCCTAGATTTGATGAGCGGTAACGGCCGGTTTCAAATTTCAAGAGATACGGGGCTTTTCAGTTTGATATCGGATCAAGCTCCAATGAATTAAAGGAGACTGTTGGGCCTTGGCTGATAAATGTGCTCTACTGAGTGCTATTCAAGTTTAGTTTATATTTCCTATCAGAATAAAATCTGAAGAAGTAAGATGTATTTTTAGGTGTAAATTTGTTGCCAACAAATTTACAAAAAAAAAACGGAGCTGACTGCTGCCCGTCTTCGGTTAAATGCATCCATTTTGAGGGCTGCTGAATTTTTCACATTTTCACTTCAGGGTTGTGCAGAGTGCTCAAGCGTGTAAGAAATGTGGCTGACAGGATGATGGTTTATCATGGCTTAGGATACAAGTCGGTTTAACTAAAGTTTTTCGGATTAAAGAAGATGTAAAATGCCATCAGCTGAGGCTTCACATTTAAAATTTTTGTGTGCGTTCTAGTTTAACAAACCTGACGGAACAAATTTTCTGCTGTAATATATGCACATCATGCATAACGACTGTTTCAAAACTATACTGATTTCTCCAAAACTCCCTCACACAACAGGATAACCAGACCCTTCAGGTTTACGAGAATATTTGGCGGGGCCCGTCCTCCCTGCCATCGCCACCCGGTCGCCCACTGCAGCCTGCCTGAAAAAAACCTGAGCCTGGCTGTCCCCCTGCTGCCATTGGCATGCATGCTGCTAACCTGTAAACAATTCATGAGGGCCCTCTCCATATTTCATGGGGCGGAAATGGATGTTTCATGTCAGGAGTGAGGGAGAGTGGCGAGGGGAGAGACAAAGCAACAAGATCGAGCGACGGACCGGCGACGAGAGCTAAGGCAAAGAAAGCAAAGCCGAGTAAAACAAGGAGGGAGGGAGCCGGAGAAAGGAAATTGAGGAATCTGTACAATCTGTGCCACGGATTCCCTCACAGCTCATCTCAGATCTCTCCACAATTAACTTCCACCTCACCTCATTCATTCACTGGCCTACCCTTGACAGTATGCAGAGCTTCTTGGACTCATTGACACCGAGGTAGAGGGAAGAAAGAGGACGGAGAAAAATAGAAAGGATGAAACAAAGGCCGCGAGAGGAGGAAGAAAAGGGAGAGACGGAGGAGGAGAGAGAGACGGAGAGTCGCACAATCAGGCGGCTCAGCTAATGAATGTACGACGGCGGGTGGCGGCTCCTCCGCAGGGAGCTGCCCTCATAACCGACAGGGCCTGGCTGGGTGTAGTAATTGAAAGTAATGATAATTAATATCATCGGCATAATCACCATTCGTTATTACTGGGAGGATGTTTATGGCTTCCTCTGAAAGGGAGAAATAAGGCACAGTTTGTTCAAAAGAAGGGTATCTCATTAACCTTTTAGCTACCCTAATCGTGTTTAATATCGAGGAGGGAGAAAAAGTGGCGAGTGTTTCGCGAGAGCGCCGCGCGGGGTTATTATTTAGAAAGATTAGAAGAAATAACAGTAATTCATATTCCGGTGCTTTTCCTCTCCGCCGAACCGAAAATTGATGTTAAATCTGGATAAATTGGGTTTGATGTCATGGATAACAAGTTGGGATTAACACACACACACGAGACTCCTGTGCTGCACCGGTGGAATATGCATTTTTTAGATATAGGCGGGCCTAACATCATACAGCAGTGCATTTGAGAGGCAAATTACGGTAGTCAAATGTGGGAGATAAGCAGCGGGCTATGACCAGGAACAAAGTGGGTCCTCAATTTATGGTGGCTTCTGGTCGCTCATGTATCAGCCCTGCTAATGTTGTCTGAGTCTCTGTGGATCGGGAAAGGAGAATGTCAAACTTAGTGCAGAATAAGCGAATGCATATCATGAATATATTTCCATTTGTTCGAGTCAGATATATTATGTATTACCATGGGAAACACGGAGGCTGATTAGTAACATTATGAATCCGGTGGAATGTGATACACGTGTAGGCAACCGAGCTAACATCACCGTCACGTTCGCTGTATTTTTCAAACCGTGTCCAGCCACCGCAAGGGTTGAAGCGCTGCTGTGTGAGTGATATCCCACGGAGAAGATTGCACTCGGGGATGACGAGCTCGAATCCAGCATCCAAAAAAAAAAAAAAAACACCTTTCTCCCTCACGTACCCGCTTTTAAAAAAAGCAAAAAAAAACCCTATAGTTATTCAGTTAGTTCAAGTACAATTACGTGCCTTTCAATTGCAAATCAGAGCAGAGCTGCGAATCCGAATAGACAATCAAGCAAGGTCGCTTCCAAAAACACAAGCCTTGCGTTAAGCCAACTCCAGCCTATTAGGGAAGGGACATATGTAGCTAAATTACACCGTGCACCCATGGGATATGCAAATGTGAAGGACCTCCCGCATGACTTACCTTCTTTTTTTTTTTATCATGCAAACCATGTTGGTGCGGTGATAAGCCCTGTATGGAAAAGCACAGGGAAATTGGCTCACCGCGTGCAAGTGAATGCGTCTCTTTTGTTAGAAGGGTTATCAAATGCTTTTTCCTAAAAAACCAACACTCTAACTTTAATTAAAGTTCTGATAACAGCAGCTGGATTTAAACTCTTTGTTTAAAACGGTCGCTGTGAAAGGCGGAGAGGGGTTGTAAAATGTTTTTGATTGGCAGACTTTGTGTTGAGTTTACTGCAGCGTGTGGTGTGAAGGAATAGTCACGATCTGGGTTTTTTTTTTAATGCAAAAATAAAGATAAAGTCATAATTATCATCCCATCTTTAAGACATTGTTTAACAGATTTGAAACACATTACATTTTCTGCACAAAAGTGGCTTCTCCTGCACTTTCAATCGCTTTTAATGGGGGCTATTGGCGGAAGGGCTCCTTGGAATAATTAGATATTGATGTGCATCGATTTGCCATAATTGCAGGGATAAAGGGGAAACCCGTGAGTAGCTGAGTCGCTGCTTTCCCTCGGCTGTTTTTACCTTTCTGGTTTTCCTTCTCTGCACTACTTCCTCTCACCTTTTAAAAGGAAGCAGCAGCCTCTATTTTCAACATCTCTATCCCAAACCAAACCCTCTCTGTGTCTTTTATTCTCTCTCATTTCTCGTGCTGGCTCACACCCTTTCTCTCCTTCTCCCTCGCTCTCGGACCACCCAGACTGCCATCCTTGTGTGCTCCAGCTGTTCCCCTGCTGTGGCTCGAGTTTGTGTTACTTTGTTTCCGCATGGCCGCGGTTGAGGCGGCCCCCACCGAGACCCATCCAACCCCGTTTCTTTCTCCCCTGCTCCGTTCTTCCCCACGTCCTCTCCCTCGCTCTGCTCATGCCCTCAAAGAATCGGAGAGGGATGGCTTTTGTGTCCAGTGCAGGTGTCCCGGGTGGGTGAAAAGGGGCGCAGAGGCTGTGGCTGCCTACCATCGGGAGGGGGAGGTTATTCAGCCTGGGATCCCCCACCTGTGGCAGGTCTTGACCCACATGAGTCAGCCAGTCACTCCTGGGCTATAGAACCTTTGTGGCTGAATGCTATTACTCTCTGTGTGGCTAGATACACACAAGGGACCTGGCAACGCTACAACGCTGCTTGTTCCTCATGAGTGATTCACGCTTAGCTACTCATCCACACCGCACTCCAGTCCAGACTGGTTTGAGGTGAGAAAGGGGAACAGGAGTGTTGAAAGATGTTAAACTGAATGGGGAAACTGGACTTGATGAGTCAATACAGTGGGCCGAAAGATGGTGCATCAATGAGGCCAACACATGAATTAAAATGAGAAAAAAAGGGACATTTGGTAGCGTGAAACCGCTGAATTTCTTTTTGACAAGAGACCGCTGTTATAGACATCATTTTGTTTTACGCTGTTTACGACATTTGTAAGCCTGAAACCGAGATGCCGCTTTAAACATTTGTAAGTGTGAAACCACTTAACGTTTTCGATGAGGGACCATTATTTGCGACGGTGTCTCAACATTTGAAAGTGTGAAAACCACTGAATACTTTGGACGAGAGACCAGTGTTCAAGGTGGAGCTTCGACATTTGTGAGTGTGAAAACACTGAATATTTATGACAAGGGGCCGCTCTTTGAGGCGGTGTGTCAATATCTGTTAGCGTGAAACCACTGGACATTTTTAACATGACATCAGGCACTTTGTCAGCAGCGTAGGCAGGAACAAAACCAGATGTTTCTGACGAGAAATCGGCCAATTTCCGCCCAAAAACTGGGTGTCTTAAACGAGACGTAAGAATGTTTTTTCAAAATGTGTTCCAGATATCCGTGATTTGGCGAAAAAGTATTCATTTCGGCGACTGAATTCAAAATGAGAAATCAGCCTGTTCTGTCTGTATCTGTGTGTTACATCATCGGAACAATTGCCTCTGACTTTCTTGCTACTTGGCTTCACCGTAGCAACATTACCAGGAGGCATAATGGGCGCATATAAAGACAAGGACAAAAACATGGAAGGGTTAATGTGGCTGAGCGGTCTGACCAAGAATGAGACTGCTTTAAAAACTTACAACAACATCAAGAATAGTTAAACATGTATTTGTTCAGGTTAGACTTGCGGTTGCCAGGTGAGCTTGGGGAGATCTGCCTCATTAGCGAAACACAACAACAGCCTTGGGGGCAGAAAGAAGGGCAAGTCATCCCTCGGCTCTGATCTTGAGACAGTTTTGCATTTAGCTTCCAGATGGGTCAACTTAGGGCACACCGAAGACCGTGCTGATCCTCGTTACGTGCCCCGAGGACAACTTCCCCCTGGAGCCCGAGGGTGTGGATATTCCTCCTGTTGATCTGCACAACAGCCACCGCGGCTCAGGAAGTGAGACATTCAACGTGTGAATTGAATCAGAAAGGAGCACCGCCAAAGGGGGTTTTTCAAAATCCGGGCTCGTAGTGAAGGTTCGACCGAGCCTCCGTCTCCGTCTCATCCTCACTGTTGTGCTTATATTTGACAAACCTGATGTGAGTCTACACCGCTGGTGCCTGTTTTGTTTCTGCGGGGGATTTCTCATGCTGAAGGTGTCCAATTATCCACGGCGGTAGAGTGGGGACTCTCAAGTCCCCTCAGAACGGGAGGGAGGTATTCGTCTGTGTGTGTGTGTGTGTGTGTTGGGGGGGGGTGCTGTTGAAAAATAAATTGTGTTTGTGATCTCAACGAGTCCCTGAACAGTGGAAAGGGAGAGGTGGGGGTTGCCGTGGAGAAGGTTAACCTCACTTTAATGAGAGTTCTTACAGGATTCAAATTTCAGCGGAGTAATTCAAAGCCGACGTGACCCCCAGTCTGTCCGCCATCATCAGTGCACGGGCGAGCACATAACACTGCAAAATACGAAAAAACTAAAATAAAAAAAACTTATCCTACACAGAAGTTACTCGATAAGATTTCACAAACCCAGTTTCACATGAGCAGTTAAACTTTACATGCAGGTTAGATTTGATTATGCGTTGTTGCGTCCATCTTAGTTTCCACATGTTATGAAGCAAAATCTTAATAACTCGAAATAAGACAGAAAATCCTGTTCATCTGGCGCAGAGGGGCTTCCCCATGAGCAGAGAGTCATCCACTTCCCTCGAAGATGACTTTTTCCAGAATCAATCTTTCTCTTTCTCTCTATTTATACAAGTGCAGCTTTGCTTTGTCTCGTCAATTCTACAGAGTTTAAGCACATTTATCTAATGGAAACAAGTTTGAATACATTTAACACATAATTTCCACCTTGTTGACTCGTGTTAATGACTCCTAAATGCTTTAATAAAGGCAAAATGCCTTTATTTTTGCAGTGATAACCTCGTTGGTTTTACTAGACACACTGCTTGTATTTACTTAAAATAACCCAAAGAAAGAGAGAATTGATTTGAGATGTCTCGAGATAGTTTGGTATGCTCATCAGTTAGTATTCTGTTTACACTCAAAAGAAGTTCAGCTGCATTTTGAACCTTAATATAAAACGACGTCGCTCGCCGAGAGAGTTTTGCAGTGTAAAACTTGACTCTCTTTTTATTACCTCTCTTCTCTTTCTTTTATACGTGGTATTCAATATCCCTGCTGCTCGTATTACTTAGGGTTTTAACAGCCTGTGTGAAAGGGAGAGAATTGCATAAGCCATGATTTTACTGCTTCCTTATCCACCCCACCCCCCGCCAACACTGTGGCTCGCTCGCTGCTGTCCCCTGCTATCACACTCGCTGAGTTCATTCCAACTCTCCAATACACACATACCTCCCTGCCCTTCTTATTGAACTATAAACATCATTTTACGACCCTGTGGACGATAAGTAGAGAATAATAAAAGATCAGGACGAGCGTTACACCATCCCCCCCGCTGCAAATGCCATTCTTTGTCTTTTGAGATCTTTGAGAAAAACATCTGAAAACATCCAGAAAACTTTTAAACTGCAAGATTGAAAAAAAGGCGTCTTCCGTTTGAGCCGTCGTATTAATTCTGGCACAAGCACACTAATATTTGCTTAAACGCAGAGATAAATTAGCAGGGATCTGGGCTTGATTCGGCGCCAGAATGAAAACATTGTTTTTGTTAAAGATTGAGTAAGTTCAAGGGAGCCGAGGAGAGATGAAAACATGAGGTCAATGTTGAACTAAACCCAAAGGAAGCTTCTTCTGAAAGGACAGGCGGCGCTCGGTGTACCAAACCAAAAACCCTCTTTATTTACCGGGGGAACAAAACAAAAGGTGACATGGCTGAGAATTTTCCTTTCTTTATTTCAACACATCTTCTTTTCTTTTTCAGCAGATGTGATTACAATCGCTTGATTTCCCCCCTTTTTCTTTTGTAGGAAACTCCTCTGGGTTTATTTCCACAGTGTGCAATATTTAACCATTCAATCTTTCAACGTTAATTTGGGGATTCATTGCCCCCCCCTTCCCATCCATGCCCAGTAAATCAAGCCCCCCCCCCACGACCCTCCCTCCCTCCATCGCACGCACACACAAACACCCCCCCCCCCTCTTCTTGGCTATCGGACATCAATCTAGCCAGCACCGTCTGCTAAGCCTCACTGGGCAATTAACCACATTGAGAGTGAAAGCTCTAATCAATCCCTGGCCTTCTCCATCACACACGTATAGACACACGAGCACAAACACACACACACACGCACACACACAAACACACTCCTAAATCCAATGGTGTAAATGTCCCTGCCATTTATACAAGAGCAGAGCTGTCCAAACACTTTTGAACACTGCTGTCCCTTCAAGGACACGCGCAAAAAACACGGACACAAACACGCTCAGTTTCTTGCTCTTTCACTCGCATAAATTATGAACGAACTGACCAGTCATCGAAATCCCCTTCTTCACTCGACCAACATCTGATATATTCAGGCCATCCGGCACTTAATCTTGCATTTTAAAGATATAATGCGCAACCTCTCCGCTTTAAAACTACATCATACCAAATGTTTCCGCCTCATGGAAATCCAGATTTTACTCAAGGTAATGGTGCGTTTCGTTTGGTCACCTGTCGCTTTAGCTTCCTGGGAAAAAAATAAATGTCAGAGTGAGGAAGGAAGTTGGCGGATGCAACACAACGTAACGTGAATAAAACTTTAAAGGTCACATCGGTAACATTTTTATTTAGACCAAAGAAAAATACATCTACAGAGCTTGTAGAAAGCTGCAGAAGAGAAGTATCTCTTTTCTTTAAAAGCATGATTATGATTGTAAATCAATCACTTTAAAAGTGTTTGTTGGGTCTAAAATGACGCATGTACGCAAAATTATTTCAATTTTTGACAGAATCTTGTTCCATTGTAGACGTGTCTCGTCTGCACATGGAGAAATCAGGCGAACAGTGTTTCAAAGAGCCTGCAAAAGCTCTGCATGTACGTGACGTTAGAGCTAAATGTGAACTGCGAGGGGAGTCGCTGTGAGATTCAGGCATCCCTCCACAGCTTGTCTCATTGATTCATGTGGGCCTAAATGTCAGCACCAGCAGGGCAGAGGACCCTGGTAAACCCCCCTGAGAGTGCAGGGTGATGGGGGCTAAAGGCAGCGTGTTCCACAGCCTCGTCTCAAAATAGCCTGCTCTGCTCCGACGCTGTCAAGGGACAAGACATCATTGATTCGGGAGGTAAAAGAATATTTTGTCCCCCAGATGAAGGTGCTGTAAAGATTCAAACATATATGCTTTTCGGGGATTTTCCTTGAAAATAAAAGATAAGGACATATTTTAGTAACAGAAAACATGCATGTGAGCAGCGTTTGTTTAAATCATATACCAATAAATCCTCACACTCATGCATCTATCCATACTGTATAAATTCTGATTCTTACCAATGCTTCAATATTTCTTTCGTATTCTGTTTATACATTACATACAGCGTGACTGAATGAGGGGGCTACATACATATCATGTCATCCGCAAGCCACGCTTAGAATTATTGACCCGTCAGCTATTGATTTGGTGTCTTTGTTCATGCATTCATGGGTAAGTTCGGTGCTTTGATCATTTGGCGCGTTATGCTAAATCTACATCAAACGCAGAAGCGGGATCGATAGCTCCTCCTTGTTACATGAATAATAATGAAATCAGCATGATTGCACTGTGACTGGTTGTAGACCAGCTTTGAGGGCTTTCATTTCTCGATCATACCTGTAAACCGGACCACTTCCAAAGTGCTAAGATATCTAGGTAACGGTTCTGACGCACCAGGCTGATGATTGGCGAGAGTCTGTGGCCGTGGTTGCTGCGGTGTGTCCTGCACTGGTGGCACAAGTTGGACCTTGTCAGCAGCTTTTTGGCGGAAAAAGAAAGAGAAACTTTTTATCTGGCTTATTCTCGATTGAAGTAGCCATATCAGCGAGAGCGGTGTCAAACAATGATCATTTATCATAAAGATTTCTATATCTGTAGTCCTGAGTCTTCCGGTCTAACACCAGCCAGTGGTCGGAGAGTTATTTTCTTCTCACTCAAGCACAATGTGTAAGCTAGCTGGATGTCAGTCGTAGTCCTTGTGGTGTATTCAAGTGCAACTTTTATGGCCGACCTGGGACGACACAAAGGTCAGCCTTCGTCACCGCCAGATGTCAGTTTGGTGTGTCCGGGCCACTCAGATGACATGGACACTCAAACTTGCCTTTAGTCGTTAGGGCTGGTGAATTTTCGATCAGACCAACTTATTCAAAAATTGTTATTGAGAAAGACAGACAAACATTGCTAAAGAAAAGTGATTACATTTTATGTCACATTAACGGTTAACAAGACAGTGAGTCTGCAGCCATGTTACTGGCTCTGTGAGGCAAAACAGTGCTTTTAACTGCATACTCAAGTAAGAATGCTAACCGTGACAACGCTAACACACTCATGTTTGGCAAGTATGATGTTAATCACGTCCACCATCTTGGTTTAGTGTGTTGGCATGTTTCCTGCGGGTTGGTCATAAAAAGTATTGGATGAATTAAATTTTTTGACGTGACGATGCGCTACTTGAGAAGTGAAAGGACTTTCAAAGCTAATACCGTTCATCCTGAAGGCCACAGGAATATTTGTAACGAGCTTAACAACAATCCATCCAGTAGGTATAAAGACATTTAACTGAAAATCACAAATTTGAACTCCATGTAGGCGCGATCGAAAAATCAGGGGAAACCAAGGTCACCAAAGTCAGTGGGATTCATCCTCTGGAGAGACTATGAATGACAAAATGTTGTGACAGTCCATCAAGTAAGATGTTGAGATTGACAGGATTGCCAAAATCATTAGGATTCATCCTTTGGACACCATGGAGGACCATATTTCAGAAGGAGTCATCCACTGGAGGCCACGAACGGCATGGCAAAAATCCATGCCAATCTAATAGTTGTTGAGATGTTTGGACCAACTGACAGCCCGAGTGCAGTTTTTAGTTAAACAATCCAGGTCATAGCCAAGAAATGAAAGCTTATATAATTTACAGTTTACCAAGAAACACGATTCTACAGTTAAAGCGCCCTTCGAAAGTTGTACGTCGGAGACAAGAGGACAACTGTATATGTGTATTTGTATAACACACACACACACACACACACACACACACACACACACACACACACACACACACATCTCTTACCTACCTCCTGAGTTCATAGAGAGCAACCTTCCCACTCAGTATGTTAGAATAATGACACAGCGAGCCCACTTCTAGTGAGGGGGATGAGGACACCCAGTCAGTTAACAGTCATAGCGGAGAGGATAACACAAAAGTATGAATATTACCTGAACAAATGTACACGAGTCCAGATACACACACACACACACACACACACACACACACACACACACACACACACACACACACACACACACACACACATTTTCTCAAAAGTTTTTGGTGGAAGCTTTGAATGTGGATGGATAATCTGAAAATGTGCACGAAATTTATGCACTCCTGAACTGACAATGACTATGATCATGTTTTTCATGTTGGACGTGGTTAGACAGCTGATCAGATCAATGGAAGAAGAGCGGTCAGCTCTTTAACACCTCACATAGAGTTGAGCATTCCATACTAAACCCCCGACACTCACATGGATGTTTCCTGAAAGCACCGATGCAAATCTTTGCTCTAATGTTTAACTTTGTGGGGGGTTGGTGTGGAGAGCGGGGGTCGGGGCCGTATGTCATTTACATACAAATTTGGGAACCATTACTACTTTTTTTGTCCCCTAGCATCTTCTGAGAAGTCCTCCTTTGGCCTGAAACATGCGCATTTTACTCTAACAAAAGTTAGAGAAGCACAACTGAAGATTCTTCATCGATTCAATTAGCTGATTATTCTTTTTACGATTAATTGATTAATGTTTTTTTCCTACAAAAATGCTCATCACACCTGAAAGTGACGTCTTCAAATTGCTTCTTTCCCCAAGCAATTTTCATTTACTATCATAAAGGGCAATCGAAAGCAGCTTTTAAGAATCGTGTACTGGCAATGTTTGACATTTGTGCTGGAAAAATGACAGAAACTCGCGGTTGGTGACTAATTTTCTTCCAATCTAGTAATTGATTAATCAGAGGCATCATTACTTCTCATAAGATCATGAGGAAATTAAGGTAATTATCAATCTAAGGCCACTTATCATTTAGCTGAGGCTATAACCACCTCATCACCATGGAGATACTATGCCATCACGTGATTTAAAACACTACCAGCATAAGGGAAGTGCGAACTCACTGGTGCCCTTGAACCGCCGCAGACACACGAAGCCTCAAAATCTACATTAGAGGACGTGAACGCACCATTTGGCGTCAGGTCACCATAAACCTGCCCGATGCGCTCGACACAGACACGCTATACGTCCGCGAAAGAGTAGGGTAAAGGAGTAATCGGCGGTGTTTGGCGTCGGAGGGCTGTCTCAGGGAGATTTTGAAGTTGCCGCTGAATGGTGGAGGACGTGATAGGCTGAGAGGACTGAAGCTGGGGAAGAAAGGAGCTGCTCTCAGTCAGTAGAGCAGTGCCGCTGGAGAGCTCTCTCGTCGATCGCTAGGCTCCAGCCAGAGAGAGAGAAAAAAACACAAGAGGAAAGACAAGACGTGACACCTAACGTTTTTATTTTTTAATTTCTATTTATTAATCCCTCGTCGCGTCGTCGCCCCCCCAGATCAAGATGTAACTCCGCTGACGACCACCTCAAAGCATATTCATGTATTTGAAAAGAGCCGGGAGCGAGTGCGCAGAGACGAGAAGCCGAGCTGCTCTGGCGAATGGAACTTATTGTTGTGCATTTGTTTTGACTATGTTATCCCCGAGTGAGTTTGGCTCCGGTCCGTCTCCCTCCGTCGTCGACCCTTGAATTTTTTGGGATTTATCATTCGAATAGTTTGAAGGAGGAAAGGAGGAGGGCGAAGAAACAACAACCCCGGAGGAGGATTCTGCAAAGCCAGCAAGCTTTTCCTTTACAGAGCCGGGGATTTAAAAAATCGTCGTTTGGTGGTGGTGCTCCGGGAGAGGCGAGAGTCAAAGAAAGGAGATTCATGTGGCCATTCTCTCTATAGCCAAAACATTTTTTGGGGATTGCATAATGAGCAAGGAAAGACCTAAGAGGAATATCATTCAGAAGAAATACGTAAGTACACATTTTCTTTGCCTTAATGTGCTCTCGAACGCGGGGTGGCTCTATTCAAGTTTGCCTCGCTCGCCTTCGATGGAAACGCATAAACTTTCATCACGGGCTGTGAAGGTTACCATCAGCCGAGCTTGTGTGTGTCATTATGGGGGGGCCAGATATGCTTTTTTTTTTTTTTTTTTAAAGGGTTCGGGGGGGTTGTGAGTTAGGCTACCTCAACGTGTTAACAATTACAGCAGGCTCTTTCTTATTTAAAGAGACAGCAATGTTTATTCGCTGTCTGCGTTGCAGCGTTTCTTCGACATCAGACATGTTTGAGGCTATCTGAACATCGGGTGCTCGTGGAGGAGGAGGAGGAAGAGGAGGAAGAGGAGCCGGGGGGGGACTGCTTTGCTCGGGTTTTTTTTTTTTTTGACCCGTTTTGAACGCGTGATGTGGGGATGCACGGTGCGCCCTGGCTATGTGATAGAGCTAGGCTATATTGGTTTGTTTTTTAAAATTAAAAGCAAAAGTGTCTCCAGAAAAAAAGAGGCTTTTGTTCGCCCCCCCCTCTCAACGTTCCCTTCCTAGTCAGAGCCGCGAAGACAAGCCTGTCGGCCATGGCTCAGCTATTTCGGCTTCCATTTCGTCCCATGCTGAGCATTTTGTGTCTCGAAGCTTCCCACCTCCTCTACGTGACTCCTGCTCTCATATGTGGAGTTTATGTTTTTTTAATGTAGCTCCTCGTTGTGGGAGGCGACATGTTTCGCAGGACTGTTGTGGCTCTTTAATTCTCTCCATAAACAGTGAGGAGGGGGGGGAGAGAGAGAGAGGGGGTCATGCAATTCAGCATATTCCGTCCAATTTCCAGCACTTGGAAACGTTGCGGGGCTTGTTGTTATGCGGTTGTCTCCGCTAGCTGTCCTCCTCTTTCTCTCTTTCTTTTTTAAATGGACAAGTCCGCCAGGGTCACAGTCATTTCGCAGGTCTCCGTGTGACCTCTGTGAACGAGCAGATATTGCAGCAGCCCGCTGAGATAACTCCATTTTTTTTTTTTTTTGCAATACTACCGGGAGGGGATTAGCTTACAAGCGTTTGGGTCTCGTCCCTCCTGCTACCGAATCCACATTAAACCCGCACATTTAAGGCGGTGTGTGTGCGAGTGTGTGTGTGCGGTTTGAGCACGGCGTTTCAAGTGCGAGCCAGTCCTTCTTCTTTTCTTTTTTTTTTTTTTTTTTTTAAAGAGGCTGCGTTCAGTCGCATTGCAGAGGCTCATGTATGAAGCGATAGCAAGAAGCAACCATTTTCTTTCTGCAAGTAACGCTGGTGGTGAATTTATGGGGAAAGGGGGGCTGCCGAGGTGAACATAGTTGGTAGTCCGTAGGGTTTAAAACGAACGCCCCCCTCCGTGGATGAAAAAAACAACAAAGACTTTTGTGAAACGTCTCCGGCACGTCACTCCACGAAGTTACCATGCATCGGTTTTTTTTTTTCACGACGACTGACTTCACGCCGGCCCGGCCTCTGTGTGTATGTGTAATGTGTGTGTGTGTGTGTGTGTGCAGCTTTAAACTTTGTTGCACTTGTTTGATGCATTTCCAGAATCGCCGTCACGCGCTCCCACGCACACATTGTTGCGTCTAATTGCACGAGGCATATCATGTCTGTTAATGCTCTGAGGCTGGAGTCAGCAGCAGAGCTACACCACCACCACCACAACCCCCCCCCCCCCAACACAAAACACTCCAAACCAAACAACACGTGGAGTGTCTTATAAAAAAAAAGTGTGTTAGCTCCTGCACATACCCTGGTTTCCGAGAACACACACACACCAGAGCAGACTTATCTGTGACTTTATTTTTGTGCTGAATGTACATATAGCAAAAAAAAAGGGGTCAAACTGAGCAACAGGTTTGTGGGAGCAATTAGGAGAAAAACACAGAGTGCTGTTCAGGCAGCGTAAATCAACGGGTTTTTTTTCTGTGTCTTAAATGCTAAGAATTAAATGCACGTCATGTGAAATCAATTAAAGCATAAGCATAGGGTGTTTCTGCTAATAATAGTCTGAATAGGCTTTTTTGTGTCCTCGTGGTTTCCGCCTCGTAATAATCCTGCTAAATGTGTGACCAAATAGATGTAATGGATCACTTTGGTGTCTAAAATCCAGACAGTGCATACTATTGTCTCATTCGGGAGGGAAAAAAATCCCCTCTGTAAAAAAAGAAATGATAAAAATTATAACAATGATGTCATTCTAACACATCTGCATGTCCTGTTATGGCAAAGACGTTTCTCACGCGACATCACCGGCAGTAACACGACGTGATGAAATGTGTGAGCGTGAGGCTTTATTTGTTGGAGGGCAACACAAATATGAGCAAGAGCCGAGAAGGCAGACGGACGCGCACTGTAGTTTTTTTTAGACATTTTAATCAGAAGAGACAGATTTTCTTAAGCCTAAACAAACTAAATAAACAAAATATCCTTGTTTTCTGACTGAGTAAACAAACTGTTGGACAACTCAGAGCTGACTTTTTGAATTCTGAATCATGACGGTGACCAAGCAGATTCAGTTACATTAAAACACAACTTAACCGTACTTTAATTGCTATGTGTTGGAAAAAAGGGGGTTGGATATTGCAGAGAAAACACAGTTTAGGATTCTGTGATGCTGTTTGAGGAAGCAGGATGTGCCCGAGGATTGATGACTAACTGAAACAAAAGCCCCGATTTAAAATTAAGCCAGACGATGCCCAACAGTGGCTCCCTAAAATTAGAACATCTATATTTATTTTGTTCTATGACAGGATTAAGGAAAGGGCTTGTCTGTGTGACTGCACGGTGCAGCATGCATGTCTCTGTCCTATGTATGCATGTGTGTCACATCTGCCATGTGTTTTCAGCAGCTGCAGTTAAGGCAGAAAGTCCGGCCCGGACCAAATAAGGCTCACAAACATGCATGTCTACAACAACCTGGAGGAGTCCAGATGCCCCCAGCCCCCACCCAGTGCTTTGAGACAGGACTCTTGGCCCCTTACTGATCCACCCCTCCCCCGCTCCTACCCCCCTTAATTAGCGTAAGACAATTATACATGCTTGGCTTAACCATTTCCCCTGAAACACGAGTGTGAGTTGTTACCCCCTCCACCCCCACCCTCTGCGCCCAACAAACACCCGCTATCTGAGGCTGATATTAAAATTCATCAGTCATAAAATGATTGGAAAAGGAAGGATGAGTCCTTAATAAAAGCAAACAAGGCAATTACCATTTTCTGCTAGAATTGATAGCCGTCTACGTGAAATGCAACCAAGACGAAAAGCCAGATTGCCCCGTCAGTTCCCCCAAAGATGCCTCGTCACTAATGTCGGGTTCTGTGACTCTGCAGGAGCGAGCAAACACACTTTCTCTCATTGTGCTCATTAGGTTTATTTAAAAAATAAGGATATTTTTAGGTTAATTTTCGTAATTTCTTGGTACTTATCAAGACGGCGGTTGAGGGTCTGTGCTGTGTAATGACTGAGGTAGCAAGCGCTAATGTGGGGCAGTGTTGTTCTGTCTAACGAAACATGACACATACTGTGTGTGTCTGTGTGTGTGTGTGTGTGAATGCGTGTAAGCGAGAATAGCAGGAGAGCAAGGCAGAGTGCAGCTCAGTGCAGCCAGGGCCATTTTGTGCAGAGTCTGCTCTTCCTGTAGGCCCCAGCTGGGGCTAGGCCTCTGATTCAAAGGTTGTGTGTGTGTGTGTGCGTGTGTGTGTGTGTGTGTGTGTGTGTGTGTGGGACAAGCACAGCTGCTGCAGGGGCCTTTACAAATGTAAAGAGGCTGTCAGTGTTTGTTTCATCAGGCGCACAACTGATGAGGGCCAAGTTGAAAATCCATTGCACTGTGAGTGTGTGCGTTGAGCGTGCACAAAAAGAGGAAACAAAAATAGAGAGCGGGGGCAGAGTGGGGAGTGCAAAGGCACAGACTCTCCCCCCTCCTCTCCTCCTTTTCCTCTCTTTATCTCCCTGTCTCTCTGTCTCTGTCTCGCTCTCGTTCTTGGGCTGTCCAAATGAAATGTGGGCCTCATGTAGGACCATGAAGAGAGGGTCACAGGGTTGTTTTTTCACCGTGCCTGAGCCTCAATGCGCTTCATTTAACCTTATGTTTCAATGCAAATTATTCTTTCATAAGCTCCCTTCTCCTCACGTGTGCAACATGGCAGGGTTCACTTTGCAACCTCCCCGTCACTATGGATACCGGGGCAAACCAAAGTGTACTGTGGCAAAAGCGACGTTTTTACTGCCTGTTTATTTGACCACGTTCGCTATGGTTACGCTCCACGTGGCACCTGTGAAAGGCGCTAAGGTGAAAGATAAGAGTGCTTTCCATACGCGCACGTACATTTTTCCTAGACAGTTTTTTTTTTTTTTTTATGAATGTAAAGCATTGAGTCTGAAACCAGCAGGATGCAGCAGGGATAGCCTTGAACAAAAGGAAAGAGAGGATGATAGTTCTTCATTTAAAAATAACATCACAGAGCTTTATTGTTTTTATTCACCAATGGGGAAGGATCAGAGCAGGGCTACTTTGATTGTGTTGCCAAACGGTATCAGCGTGGCATCAAAGTACGTGCCAATAATATAAAAAGTCCTCGTGAAGATTGCCAGCAATTTACACACGGTGGAAAATAACTGAAAAGAAAGCAGGAGCCTGTGAAAACATGAGGCATGTTCTATACTTGACACCATTTCTAAGGAACAGAAAAACACCAAACATAACAAGCATTATTTTCTCTTTACGCCTCAGTGACAATTGTCAGGTAATTGAACATTTTCCCTGAGTTCAGTTTAGAGCTGGGAGGAAGCAGTCCTTCCCACGCTGCAGGCTCGTCCCTTTGGCCTCGTCTGTCCTCTCGCGGGGCCCGGCGACTCGACAAGTGCTGCCAGAAATAATTTTCAGGGAGTGAAGTTGGCTCACCCGACCTCTTTTAATTTGGTCTTATTTATTTATGTATTTATTAAGTTTGTGCTGAAACGAGGAGAAGGGAGCCCTGTTTTTTTTTTTTTTCCCCTTTAAATAAAGTCGGCTTTGCCAACAGAGAGTTTACTGCATCATTACAGGCGCTCTGTGAGCTGCCGGCTTCAATTTGGACCAGCGATGGATGCTCAGCAGCCAAATGCATCACCACTGAGCTCTTTTCTCCGGCATAAATCCACATTCCCTCTTTACTGTCTTTGCCTTCCTCTTCCTCTCTTGCATTTGTTTTTTTTTTCCTCTTTTTTTTTTTTTTTTTACAGCATTATGTCACACGCACGGCACAAAACTCCTGTTATGCAACATGACCTTTTCTCTTATCAGCTGTTGACATTGAGCACAATCTCCGCCTCTTTCTCTCACACATGCATGGAGGCAAAGGTCTTAAGGTGTGCGGCTGCAGTCAGTAGGTGAGATAAACCGGTTTTTAATGCCAACCATGCGCGGTGTTGTGGGTATCAGCAGCGCACGGTGTTTTAAGAGAAATGACGTAAAACTGGGCGTGACCGTCTTTGTTATATCTGTCATATGCCTGTGTAGGTGTGTTTTACAGCATATGCTCCGGTCGTTGGACACGAGGCATGGTTGGACTCGGCGTAGTGGTGGACAGCCAATGCAAGCGGGGGCATGTGTGTGAGTGTGTGTGTGTGTGTGTGTCACGTAGACCACGTGCATTCCCTCCGTGCGCGTCTTCATTCTGCCGAGTGATTTATATCCTCCTGCGCCTGTGGGTTTGGATGGATATGGGGGGAGTGAGACAGCTGGTCAGGCCCTGAGAGGCTGTGTGTGTGTGTGTGTGTGCACATGCTCACCCATGCATGTGTGTTGAGTGTATGTGTGTGTGTGTGTGTGTGTGTGTGAATGAGTGAGTGGTTGCCACAGCTTATCCGTTCAGGATCCCTATGAAGCTGAATCAACACTTTAGCTTTGTCTTTGGTTTGGCCTTGTAGGCTGTAGGGGGGCCCATGAAGGACATTCAGCAATAGTAGCATGAAAAGAAAATAATGAACTCAGTGTTTTTTTTAAGCTTGGTGTATCCTTCTTTAAGCATCTGTCAATAAGTATTTTTTTTTTAGGAAAACCTACAAAACAATCTTCAGGTGCCTTTGTTTCTAGCTCAGATTTCAGCTTAGCCCCTCGGCTTCCCTTTAAGCTCCGTGAGCTGAAATCGGAGGCATTAGGGTTGTTTTTCATCCTTTTTTGAATCACCAAGCTATTGTAGCTTAGTCCGGCATTAGCTTTTAATGACCATCATGTACATCTCCTAGACAACCTCTTGACCGATCTCTGCTCAACCCGCTCCCCCACTCTTCATCTCGGCTACATCAGTTTAATAAACACTCCTTACATTTTCATCCCGTGGTCAATCCCATCTGATCCCCTATTGTGACACCGTCGTCTTTACACATCCAGTGTATTAAGCCTCGGGGGATGAAGCAACAGAGCGGAGGCTCAGTCAGTATCGATCCTCCATTACTCCCTCTCTTTCTGCCCGGAATACCACCGTTTCGCTGTCAAACATATGCCAGTAAGACTCTGTAGGCAACACCGAGAAAGACGTTCTCGATGAAGAAGAAATTCAAAACTCGGAAATGTTTATTTTTTTTCCCCATAACTGAATAAACAAGCTGTTCTCCGAGGAAAATAAGGCCCCCAGAACACAGTTTGAAGCTAGAAAGGTGGCAGGGTCCACCAGATATAAACAAAGTAAAACAGTATGAAACCGTGTTGTCCTTTAAGGTCGGTTTGTTTGTTCAGTTTGTTTAGACATAAAAAAACAAGACACTGAAGATCTGCACAGTGCACCTTTCAGAAAATGGTACGTGCCGATCATACTTTCTGTCTTTAGATTTCAGTGCGGGAATATCAGTGTACATTCATAACTGTTTCCTGTTATGCGTTACGACCTCACAAACCGAGTGCAGCCATCTATGAATCATTCTTTTTATGATGGAGCAGTTTATTTCTTCCTGCCAACGAGCCACTGGACACTCTATTCAGGTCCTCTTTGGCACGGCACTGCCTTGGCCCCTGAATCGCTCTCTCATTTAATCTCTCACGAGGGCATTTTCCTGTGCTAACTTTTTTTTTTTCTCATGTATTGAATTATCATTATCCCCCCCTTTTTTTCACGACAGTCATTTGTGGCTCTCCAACATGCATGGCTAGCTGTGGAACGGTGACCTCCCTTCCGTTAAAGCGCTCTCGAACGCAACCCTTTTCGCCGAGCATTTGGCCCCTTGCGAGGGAGGCCTTAATTCAGGGTGGCAGCCCCCTCCCTCCCTCCCCTCCCTAACCAGGGGAGTAATGAGCCAGTGGAGCACAGTGGCTGGATGACCACTGTTGCTGCCTAATCTCTACTTCTCAGCCTTCGCTGAATGATAAAAAAAAAAAAGAAGAGTGGATATAGTGAAGCTGCAAAGAGGCTTTTATACTAAGTTTATTGATTCAAGGTAGAGTGTTAGGATATCTTTTGGTTTTTGAGTGATTCAGAGGAAAATGACTGGTTAAGGAAAAGGTGTTAACTGCATCTGGCGCTCACTCGAACCAATTCCGCCCGCCAAACTGTATTTGGAGGATGGACAAGGGCAGGTTGTCACGCTGAAGCGCGGCTGCTGCTGAGTTGTCGGATGTGCTGGTTCCTGTGTCAGCTCTCATGTGAGAAAACGGGAGGAATGAGAAGAAGGTGGTGGGTGGCTGAGGGCTGTAAGAGGCAGAATAAACGGTTTATTTGATTCGCAGGTCAATACATACACATTCTGTTTGCGTCGATCCTACACCCCCATCCTCCAGCCGCCATGAGAAACGCATTACTCCCCCCCCCCCCATCTTGTCTTGTAATAGAATACTGAGTGGATTGCCCCCCTCTGTTCCACTTTATCTCTCACCTCCTCCTTCCTCTCAACTCATTCGCTCTATAACTCAGCGCAGCTACAAAGAGAGGAAAGAGGCGTCGGGAGCTTTCTGTGGGAAAGAGCTGGAGAGGGGACGGAAGACGTAGCGGACGTATTCCCCTCCACCACCACCACCACCCCCCAGCCTCAACGCACGATCTGCTCCCTTGTCTTAATTTTAGCGCGTATGTGTGTTCACATGTGATAATCATTTGCTCGAAACATCAGCCCGCGTAGCGACATGATTAGGTTGTCGGCGGTTTTCGCAGCTCTCCCCTCTCTCGGTCTCGCACTCAGTCGGCATCTCACATTCTTCCACCCGTTTTTGTTTTGACTCGGTCTGACAAAGGAAACTTTGGAATCCTCTCCGGTTTGATCTTACATAGCTGCGTGAATTAACCCCCCCTTCATCACCACCCCGCCAAACACACACACACACACACACACAATAAACATGCATGCACACACATAATCTGGCCCTCTGGGGTTGTCGTTTTGCACTTGGTGAAACTTGTCCTTTTTAATGCCTTTGCAAAAATTAGATTTAAAGAGCCGTCGGACACACTTTCAGTGCTTAATGTCTATTTTTTTTGCAGTTATTTATAGTGTAATTGTTTATATTTGTTGTCATATTAAATTGTATTCGTTGTGATCTTGTTATGTGAGGCACTCTGGGGCTGTCCTTGGGGTTGTTCTTATTCGTATCCCCATAAATGAAAAGCTGTATGAAAAACAGTGTGAACTGACAAGAGTCGGTACAGGGATATTGATTTTTCTATTCTTTTTTTTGCCTATTGATTTCTCTTCCTTTTTTTTTTTTCTTTTTTAGCAGTAGGTGCTTTTTAAGTCTTTCCACCGAGGGAAGCAGAGTGTAAGTCAAAGGTATTGTGTCCCCCCCCCCCCGTTTTTAACCTCTGCTCAATAGATGAGGACTTTTATAATTCTCCCGGCTGCGTGATTTCCTCCAGGCCTCACAGCAGGGAGCTAGAGTGCAGGGTACACTGAGGGAAGGGCGCCAGAGTCTGGGCTGAATGTCTGGCCGGCCTCCCCTGGCCCTGGATCAAACATCACAAGGCCCGGTCGAGGGGGGGGTAGGGTGGGGGGGCAGCCCTGGAAATCACAACCTGTGATCGTCAAGGAGAAGAAATCCAAGAGGATAGAAATAATCAAATTAGGCACCATCTCAAGTGGAATATCCACAGTGACGGTGGTAAAAAGCGAGGCCTGTGTACAGATCTGTCAAAATAAGTCGATACAGAGTGTATCCAGAAAAAGCAGAGAGGCTGACGCAGGCCTTTGCTGTTTTTAGATTCAATTGTTTGAGAACGTGGAAAGGAAATGAGATAACCACTGGTTGAATCCAAACCTGACGCTCACTTTCACATATTTGAAATGAGTAATGCAGGTGTTGGTTAGCACTTGAGAGCAAATCGAAACAAACCCTGAGTAAACATAATTTGTAAGCCAAGTAGCTGGAAGTTACCATGGTGACTGGACAGTATACCCCCCACCCCCCGGCTCTGACCGCTTTACTGTCTTCTCTATGCCTCTGTTGTTTGTGATGGGCATGTATGATTGGGGAGGTGGGGGGGGGGTACTTATACCACCCACCCCCAGGTTTCTATAGAAACTGTCTTGCTGACAAGGTTTCTGAGCAAGTCAAACATCTCTTCCTCTTTGTCTCAGAGCTCTCTCTCACGAGGGTGTGGAGCGAGATGAAGAGTGAAGTTAGATTTGTTGTTGGAGCATCTGGTTCCTGGCTGCGTTCTGGGGAAGTTGCTAGATCAGTCTTGCAATCATGTGAGTCAGAGAAATCAAGTGCGTAGCGGCGAAACGGAGAAAATGTAGATGAGAAGGGAAGTTTTGTCACTCTCTCTCTCTCTGTTGTGTTTTTTCCTTAAAAACATAAATAAATGAAGAAATGTTCAGAACAGGGTTCATATTCAGTATTGAAAGTTTGGGAAATGTTTAATTTGATCAGATATCTTTTCATGGTTAGGAATACGCTTGATTTTAAATATAACCCTTGAAAAAAATCTCAATTTTCAACATGAACTTGTTGTTTTCTTTTTAATCTAGAAAATAACTGATGTAAAATAAAAAAAGGTAGAAATGATAAAGGCTTTGAGACTGAACATTTTTGGTTTAGGTCCCTTGGAAAAAAAAAAACACCATTTCATTTTGATATTCATTTGTATTGCCTGTTCCGAGCATAGAAAATGTGCATTTTTGCTCAAACTCTTCCCTATTTAGTCATCCGGCTTTCGCGTATCGTCCAGCTGTTGTGACGTCTATTCAGTAAGAAACTAGTAAGCTTTCACAGTTTCCTGACAGTAGATCAGTTACTTTACCATTATCGACAGTCGTTTTCAGTTTGACAAAAACACCCCCGCCGCTCAGTCAGTGAAATCAGGAGTGGAATTTCATATTACTCATACCGTTTAGTCATATATGGCAGTTGTTTGTAATTCTGTCTTTAATTCCTGTCGCGTTCCGGAGCTGGAGAGGTGATTTGCGAACGCATTATGTGTCTTATTCACGCACAGAATAAAAGAGGGGAATCAATGAAACGTACTAACAAGTGTCACAAAAGAAGTTACCAGCAGCAGCATCAGCAGCAGCAGGTGCAGATCTGCTTTACTGTTTTTTTCATCACAGTAACTGATTTTAACAATGTCTCTGAGTTATATACATACAGCTCCTGCATTGAAGACGTTATAATCGCAGAGTCTGAACGTACTGTACACGTTAGTCGGCACCAAACCACTTGAAACTAACTGTCAGTAAAGTGTCAGTTCACCAGATATCACACAAAACAATTTTCACCCTCCCTTTGTGGTAACTATCTGTGCAGACAGTTTCACTTTTATCTGCTGAGGTTTCACTGGGTGATCGTCCAAAACACTGTCCGCGGCTAGTTTTGAAGATTATTCGGGTAACGGCGGACACTGCAGCCATGAGTATCTGCAGACGTTTTTCTGATTTTAAACTTCCAGTGCTTTGTGTAGCGCAGCACACGTTAAATGAATTAATGGCGCCTGACTAATTAATCAATTGGCTGATACCATTAGTCAGTATTGGCCTGTCACACAAGCATCAGAGACGTATATCGCACGGGAGTATATGTTGTCCCTTATGCCCTGATATGAAAACCTCTTTTTTCACCACTCTATTACTAAACTCACAGCGTAAATGCTCGTATTAAACCGATAAACCGCGTGTTGTGGAGACCTGGTTGGAAAAATCTCGTCATGAATGAAATGTCAAGTCTTTCCAGGAAAAGCTGCGCAAATGACATTTAAGCGTTGACCGCAAATTCAGGTGGGCTGCATGTGTGACTGTGAAGGAGGGCTTTGAGGTCTGTCGCGTCGCACGATGGATCGCTGATAACCGATTCAGAACAACTTAACGACACAAAGTGTGTGCGTGAGAAACCTGAACTTAATCTATCGTTACATCTCCGGCATCATTAATGGATTTATTTGAAAGGCAGAGTCAGACAGAATGTGTCCAGTAATTAACTCATCTTGCTTCGTAGATGACTACCAGCTCCCCAAGTGACTCAGTAACAAACCGATTCAATCAGTTCATAACGCACCCGGGCCCGCTAAAACCGTGCAGCTCGAGCTCGACGTTTTTTGAGCTTCTTCTCTGTCCTGAATTCATTTATTTCACTTCCTGCGCAGGCTCCCTTTGAGGTCAATTACCAGTGATAGTCTGCAATATAGTACATGTGTGGGTCTCTGTCTCTGTCTCTTTTCTGTGGGTTGCTAGCTACACTGACGCCTCCTAATCGCCCCTCATGAATCACCTTCGTTCCTCATCCCCACTGTACCAACGCCATTATTCACCTCTTTCTCACACTCTTTTGCTTTCCGGTCCGCCTCCGTCTACTCTGCCTGTTCCAATGCTTTCCTTTACCGTGCCTCGCTACCCTCTTCTCCTGCCGTCTCGCACCTTCTCTCGGTCCCCTGTACCCCCCCCTCCTTCTCCTCAGGCCCCCTTTAGGCCTCCGAGACTTTGCCATTGTGCGCGATACTGCGAGTGAGCGGATCGAGGGGTGGGGCGAGGTACGAGGGGGTTTTGTCCCAAGCTGCGAGGTGAAAATCATTTCTTAATTGCCTCTTGTCTTTTTTTTTTTTTGTGCCAGCGGTTGTGCCAGGGAATGGACTCCTGGGCCTAACACTACAACTCCCTAAGCAGAGGAACTCCCTTGCCTAAGCCCTGGCTTTGTTTCATAACGTTCTCTGGCTACAGTGTAATCTGCAGTCGTACAGCAACACACACACACACACACACACACACACAACAGAGGCTTTAAAAAGGCTTAAGATGTTGGACACAGCAGAATACAGAGAAAATAGGCTTTGGATGTTGCACTATGAGGTCTAGGTGACTTGTAAATGAGCCGTTGTGCTGCACTGTAAATTGAGTGTGCTTCAGTATGAAGCGCGCTACGTGTCGTTTGGCAGGTTGGCTTTTAATCTCGCATATTTTGCACTGTGTGAAAAAAAAAAAAAAAAGTTTGTGTATATTTCGTACAATAGCAGCTTGGCTCTCAGCAGAACCTCTTCCAGCTGTCCTAACACCGGTATCTGCAGGACTGTTTCGTAAGATGCACAAATGCTCTTATCATTTACAGCTCCTCTTTGATGTTTCTTTTGTTTTTCTGTTTGAATTAGCGTAATCTCGTTCAAAATCTAGATGCGGTAGGTTACGCGAAGATATCTCTCTAAACGAAGCTCTTTTGGATGTAGATCCTGAAACGCCACATTTTACTTTACTTGATCGCTCTTCTGTCTTTCTGTTATCGTTTTCGTACTGGAGCAAAAAACGAATGTGTGTCAGCTGTGCGCTCGGCTCGTCTGACCCATTTCATTGCACCTCACGACACGGGTTCACTTCTGATTGTGTGGCTCAGAGGCTGATCCTCAGCAGTCTGCACGAGTCAGTAACTCACTTAAAATTAACCGTCTGTAACATTAAAGCATTAGCTCTAATCAAAGTAGAGCAGACACTGGCTCGCGTTGGTGTTGATCTCGGAGACAGGATGAACCCACGTCATTGTGACGATCTCAAATAGGGGTGCTCGTGTAACTGTGGTCATGCCCTGTTCCTGCCTTTCCCATATAGGCGGAGGGCTGCGGTGGCTTCCATTAACCACCACCCTAACTGGTAATCTTATCTCCCTGACAATCTGCATTAGGCTCAGCCTGCTGCCGGTTAACCCTTTACAGGTCACAGCGCAGACGTGGTTTTTCTTCGGTCCCCAGAGGTGCAACACTGTATGTTGAGGGGAAGTGTTGTCATCTGGGGTTGAAACTTTGGCTCGTTGATTGACGTGTCACATTCTGCTTGGACGTAAAGGGAGCCTATCTCTCTCTCTGTCAACTCATAAAGAGGATGTATGAATTCCAGAGCTGGTTGCCCGACTCCGCTCACTCTGCGGCACAGTTCAAAGACACGCAGCCCCCGACGATCTCCATAAAATCTGTCTCCCACTCCCCCTCCAGTCTGTCTCGCTCCCACTCCCCTTTAATTTTACTCGGCCGCAATATCCTACCTAGACGGTGATTGTTGTTTTCGGAACGCCGGAGCGGGTTTCTTGTAACATAATCATTTAGTCTCCCTCCCGTGGTTCTGGCAGGCTGCACGCTGAAATCTACCCACTGCTCATTTTTATGGGAGGGAATTTGTTGTAGCCACTGCGACGGCTGCCGGCTCACCTTTTTTTACGCCGTATTTACCCGTCTAGATGGATATCTCCCCTGCAAAACATTTGAGAGGTGACACATGTTATATACACATTTAATATACCCCAGAGGTCACGCTTGTGAATTTGATTAGCGCGGCTGAAATATGATTGTTGTGATATCGAGTGACTTGGCCTATATTGAATTTTTAATATGTGTCGACTTCGGCTTATGTGACATTCCATTTCTCCTGATCAGTGTTGCTGGAACTGGAGCAACAGAATTGTTTTGGTCCCTCGTTGCATCGAATTAGGATAGTTAAACGTGACAGCTAAAGGGCTTGTTTATAAGGTTAACACAGAACCCTCCTGGTGGTATCACTACTAGATATAAAAGAGAAGGTTGTAAAGGTGATCGCAGGAGTGTTTTTCACTCCTCTGTGCTGGCGACAGCTGACGTCGGAGGCATTATCTTTTCAGGTTGTCCGTCCATCCCATTCTCTTGTACGGGATATCTCAAAAACACACTGATTGAATTTCATCAGATTTGGCACAAATGTCCACTTGGACTCGAGGATGAGCTGATTGGATTTCGGTGGTCAAAGGTCACTGCGGCATCAGAATGTTCAGCTTAAATTCTGTTCTAGCCGTTATCCAACGTTGTTACTGACAGTAGAAGGAACATGTGGGACCATATTTCACATTTAGTTGCATACTGACTTGTTGACACTAATCTTGGGTGTCCATCTATTTAAACTGTGGTGACTGAATAAATCCTCTGTGCTGCCGGGTTGAAGATGGAGCATGTGAGGCATCCTAGTCCACCACAAGCTCATTGGTTTTGGTGATATCAAGCTTCAGGCGTTTGTGGTTGCACCATGTGATGAAGCCCCCATCCAGTCCCCTGTGCTGCTCTGTGAGAATAGTCTCTAAGTGAGAACAGCATGTTTCTCCCTAATGATTCACTAGAATCATACATGTTAATACAGTGGTGACTCCCATCTTGCCAAAAAATACCCTCAATACGAGGGGCGTCACGATGCATTGATCCGGAATCGATAAACATTGATTCAGTGGTCAGCGATCCGATGAAATCAATTCCAAGTGAAAACATCAATCCATATGATCATTTTTAAGGTGTGCCCTTATTTTTTTTAAATTCCCATGACACGTCTGCATCACCTTGTCTGCATTGCAAACATTTAAACACTGCTAGCACCAGACAGATGATGGCAAGCAGGCCAAGAACGAGACGATGAGGATATCTGTAACTGTTAATGGCCAGATATCTACTCGTATCTGTTGCAGGCCCCTAAAATAAATTGAAACAAAATCCTATCGTGGCAGACTTTGTCAGCAAATATTGCATCGCTGTCCAAAGAATCAATTTAATACCGTATTGTGACGAAACTGATGATTAACACCCCTACTTAATACGTTTTCATGAAAGTCCTAAGTCTTCAACACATACTGTATATGAGTCTGGCAATGAATAGAAACTGTAACCTGTCTGGTTGGCCGAGGCACACAACCGTACCACAGTAAAAGTTTACTCAGGTCAGACTTGTTCACCCTGTATGAGTCTCTACAGGATTCAGCAGAGCAGTTTAGCTGCGTGCATATCATCTCGAGTGGAGCGAGTGGCCAAGGTGGCATCGTGGGAAACGAAGCTGCCTGCGTGCTCAGCATTCCCGCCATTCCCTCCTGTTGGTTCCTGCCTTTGCCTCAGTTGCCTTTTTTCTTTGTCATGTTCCTGTGAACATCATCTGTCCATCATCCTTACGCTCTAAAACCATATAAATAAACACTCGCGCAGCTCTCGATCTTTCATACACTTGTCTTGGTATTACATCTGCAGCGCGAGCTAAATCCCATTGATTACTCCCTTTACTCGTGTCACGGGCCGGGGCACCGTATGAGGGGGGGGGCCCTGATCGATTTCGGGGGCCCCGAGCTGCACAGGGGCCCTGTAACATGACAGGGATTAGATATTTATTATGTCAGGCCCGGAGTGAGCTGTTGACACGAGGCCCAGAATTCCTTGCTGTGCTTGTGGTTGCAAGATCATATGTTTAAATCTATTTTTATGCAACCCCAAAGAGTTATAGATTTAAGTAGGTTTTCATGCACAAAATGTTTTCGGCTCTTAATTTATCTTCCCACTTCTCTACTTAGAAATGTCTGCGTGTGTCTGAGTCGCAGATATCCTTGTCAGCGCAGTTTATCATTCTGTCCCCTCGTTAGTGAAAAGCTTGCCATTAAAAAAAAAAATAAAATCTTTTTTTCTCTGCAACACAAGAACACCAAAAGATCTTGTGGGAGAACTGGATAAGTCCCTTGTAAATGCATCTAGTGCTCGGCGGTGGGTTTGCATATTATTTCCATAAACGAGGGTGTTGATGTATGAATAACTTGTCAAATGGATTGATTTATGAAGGCGGGTGTCACTCACTGGTGGAGTTTATTCTGAGCGCGCCCGACCTCACCCATCAGCGTCTGGCTGACTGACTGGCTCACTGAATGACTGCCTGACTGATAACCAGTGCGAGGTTATCGGGTTCCATCTACCTCCACGGCCTTCTTTTTTTTTCTCCTGTTCATCTCACTGTAGCTCAGCTTTTTGGTGGAGTGTTTATTGTTTTTGTCTAACGAGAGGAGAAAGACTTGCGAGACGTGACTTATCCTTATATGCGAAAATGTTCTGCATCACAAGGAAGTGAATCGATCTCCATTGACAAGCCGCGATGCCTTTTCCCTTCTGTGTCGCTTTGTCCCCTTTCTGTGCCTTCTCCCTCTCCTTTTGTATCTCTCTAGCTGGTAGGTGTTATCAATGCAGCTATTGTCAGGGCTGAAAGAGCAGGGGGGCTCATGAGACCCCCTGACAATGGGCACATGCTTCCCCCTCTGTGGGCTTCCTGCAGGGAGTGTGTGTGTGTGTGTCTATGTGTGTATGCATGTGTGTGTGTGTGTCATGGTTGGAGGACTGCGATAAGGCCTTTGTGTGCCTGGGAAGCACCCCCCTTCATCGCGCATATATTCACCTGTTTTTAGCTGCAGGTGTTGATGGCGCAAACAGTTACGATCAGCCAGCAGTGAATCCACGACCGCGGCGACCCGTCACAAATGCACCACAGCTGCACGTTAATGTTACACTGCATCGATTTCACCAGAGACTTAACGTGTATCAAGTTCTGTTTGGAAACCACCTGAAATTCTGTGTTTAACCGGCATCTGCTGCAGAGGGTCCACCTGAATTCCTCTTAAGTTCAGAGTGTGAAGTTGTAACTCGCAAACTTCCTCAACAAAAACGAAGTGCAACTACTATTTCTGTGGCGACGAGAGATCTGTAAAGCAGAACTGCTGTGCTCGGGTTTTGCAAAGTGTGCCAGCGACTTGGACTGCATCCATAGACTTATCCAAAAGTTGCTCATCTTGACTGAATGGCAGTTGAATCTGCTGTAGACAAGCATTTTTTTATTTCTGAAAGGAGCTGCCTTAAGTAAGGCAGCAGAGACGGCATGTCAAGGTCGTTTTCGGTCGAAACGCAGTGAACAGAGATGATGTGGTGAGCTGAACGGGGTTCTCTCACTGTCATCAGAGGGCAAATTGAAGATGTGATCTTACAAAATGCTAAAAATTATACTCTTGGTGCTGGATGGCTGAAAGTTTAAAAGGTCCCTGTGTGATTATGAGTCTCCAGACATCCTCCCGCCTCTCATTTTTTACTCCCATTCTATTATTCTCATGCACACAAACACGCAGACAAGATGGCTACTTGAGGCTGTTAACACCTCCAGTCTACAGAAGGGGGCCCCTTTTTGTCGCCGTCTCCTCGCCACAGGAAAGATGGAGGGGGTGGGCTGGGTGGCTGTGAGGTTAGAGCCCCCTCATGATCCTATACGCTCACATCATGCGATCAGCTTTATTGCGGAGTTTATGTTGAGTGCGCGAGTGTGCCCGGCGTTTGCCTCAGAGTGACAGTAAAGAAGTAGGTCAGCGGAGAGACCCCGTTCAACCCGAGCTGAGCCGCTCGCCTGTGTGCGAGTGCGTACATGTGTGTGTGTGTGCACATCCGCTGTTGTGTGTGCGAGTGTGTGGGCATGTGTAGCACAGTGTGTAATTTGTTTCCTTCCGCCAGGAACCAGCCTGACCTCCCCCGGCATCCACAGCATCAAGCAAGTGTGTGTGATTTTTGTGAGCGCGTGTGTGTGTGTGTGTGTGTGTGTGTGTGTGTGTGTGTGACGGCTGAAGCCCCGGCAGAGCTCTGTTCAACGTCGCTGTGAGCAACAGAGTCAGCAGTCATATGCAGACTGACAGCCGAGGGAGCGAGGCAGACGGGGAGAGCACTATTTTCGAGATTCAGAGAAAGACAGAAGGGCACTAGCACGAGAGCCGAGTAAAGAACAAGAGAGGAAGAGGAAGAACTAAATGCTCGAGAAGGAGATACTGGACGAGTGAATTCTCTCCGTCTCTCATGCTCACTCACTCATTTCACAGCACGCTGCTGTTGTTAGGGGACGGCTGAGCTGCTCCACCCCTTCCCCCCCTCTACGAGCCAATCCACTATCATATTCCTCCCCATCCTGCCGTCTGATTGGTGCGCTGTCTGAGCCAGTGAAATAAAATGGGATTGATGGGTAATCTGGGACCGGAGGTGGGGGAATAGGTGCAGGGGCTCGGGGCAGGGGTAAGGTAAGACTGACTTGGCCTGCGGGACAGAGATACAGGGCAAAGATAAGACCACGGCAGCGCTGTCACGTTACAGCGAGGTGTTCCAAATGTGCAGGGTTGAATTTCCACATTTTCAGGCCAGCCACAAAAATTGGCTACTGGATAGAAGCGTACATTTTTGCTGCATGAATGCCAAACGCGACCTCCGTGGCCTTGATGATGTCTCCCCAGCGCCACGGAGGTTGGAGGTTAACTACCTCTTCTCACACGTGCTTCCCTTTTAATACGGGAAGAAAAAAAGGAGCTAGAGAAATTAATTTCAGTCACATCTAGTAAAATATATCTTGCAAAATGTGGGACTTCTGGAAGAGTCGCTTGGGTGTATATATATATATAGAGAGAGAACTGACTAATGCAAGTGCCTTGGCAGAGGGGAAAAGCCAGGGCTGCACTGCCTCCCCCCTGGGTATTGTCATGGCCCTGAATGGCTAATGGGAAGTGAAACCAGAGCTGGAGATTGCTCCGTAATGGCTGCTGAGCTATGTCCTTGGGTATGTTGTACGCTATACAAGAGCTGCATTTTGTTGAACCGTGTTTGCATGTTTAGCGGAGTTTGTAACAGGCAAGAGGAACTATAGAATGTAAGCAACCACAAGTTTGAAAGGCGCTAGCTTCATCTGGTGTCTATAGATGTAAGAGTATGCGGTGCACAGTCCTCTGCATCCGTGCAGAACGCTTTATTTAGATACCGACTGTAGATTTGTCTACGTGCAGTAAAGCCACATGTTAACAACATTCCTCCGGGTGGTTCTGAACATGCTAACGACGGCCTTTCATCGCCATTCCTTCTCCGTGTACCACCACTAGCACCCTTTCTCCCTCGCTTTCTTCAAGATCCCATAAGCGTCCGAATGAATATAGATGAGCCGAGAGATCAGCACGTGTTCAAATCAATGGCCTGCCAAATACAATAAAAACTGCTGCTCGCTACCAGTCGCCGTCAATACAACATTGATTCGGACGCGCACCCAGTTTTCTCGAGGCTCTGTGCTCGCCCTCTTCTTGACTGACGTCAGCTCAAGAAAACTCTGAATATACGTTATCTGGGTCTGTTTCTGCTAACTTGCAAGGATTAAGGTCACACTGGCAAGAAGTTGTTGTCTTTCAGTTTGATGCTGCTCCGAAACCTTCATGAAAGGTTGTGTGTGTGTGTGTGTGTGAAGAATCTGGTCGACATTAGTACGATTTTTAACGCATCTCAAATGTCAGAAAATGAAATGAAAACACGGCCTGTTCCTTTACATCGTGATGTTTTCTTGACTGTGAGGTTTTCCATTACTGTCACTTGTGTTCAGGCAAATTTGTCATCATATCTGTAGACTTTGTGCCCACACCCATTACTCAGGCACACGTACACAGAAAAGCAGCAAAAATCCCCGTGTTTTGGGTAACTGGGAACTCATCAGAGAAGCTGTGCATCATCTCGTCTCGCAGAGGAGTCTTGTCTCTTTTGACTTGTTTCTGAAATGACTTGGCTGCCACAAACCACAAACTTTCACACCCCGAAGAGGAGAAAGTCTGTGGTGTGTTTAGGCGCCATCCCATAAGAGCCGGCACCCTCTCCCGTTTTTTTAGCCAAAACCTGAAGGAATTAAAAAGGGTGAGTCAACGGTCCAGCAACTCTGAATAAGCCCAGAGGATAAACAGGCCCCAAGTTAATTATTCAAACCAGCAGGGGAGATGCCTGGCACGCAAACATGCACAGGGTTTCCCCAGGGATGGTGCAGGGGCCTCCTGCTCGGCCTCCTGTGGTTTGGTCATGCACAATAGTGTTACTTTGAATATCAATGCTCGTGTTGTACGACTAGAAGATGTTCAGCTTGTCTTCCAAATTGTGTGTTTTTCCAAGATGCAGCTGAAAAGCTACCGTATATTTAGTTCAAGTCAGATAACCTGGCAAAAAAACCTTATTTTCAGCTTACTTTTAAAAATCATTTTTAGTCATCGTCTTTACACTTTACACTCCTCCTCGGCCGCGCTGACAGGAAGACTACCTGATTTCAGATTAGTTTCATTATGACACAACTTGCAAGAAAAAGCCTCCATCACCAATAAAGCATCAAGAGGTTAGAGAGGGGAAAATCTTTGATATGTCACTGCTGGTTTTCCAAAAAGTAATCACATCCACGACCTCTCGCTTTTTTTTTGTGATTGCCAGGAAATAGATTCCACGTAACTTGCGATCTGAGCTCATATGGCACCGTTCGTATCCAGTCAATTAGCTTCACACAACGTGACTTTAACCATACACTGCTGTACATGGTCACACTGTTTTTACAGCGGCAGTTAGTAACCGAACCTGACATTTGCCCCAGTATGGTGCTACTGTCTTTGATCCCACTTACCCGTGCATAACAAAAGAGAACTGGCACCATGCTGTGTCTATATAGCAAGCCACATCATTACGTCTCGTAGATGGTAATTTCAGAGAACTCGTGTTTGTGTACGCGAGACAAAGTGAGTGACAGTGTGCGTAGGTGTGTGCGAGCAGGGAGGTAGAGTTTGTTTGAAACGACAGGCAGTATTTGCTCTCGCTGTATCGGCTTTCCATCGACACAGGAGCTATTCACTTTTACCGGGAAAGTGGTGGATGTGACCCGGGTGGTAAATGGAGGTGTGGGAACCAGAGGGAACGGTCGCTGTGCACGTAAATGCACTGACACATACTCCTCCATTGCGATGAGCAAAGATGAGATGATTCAAAGCCACACACTCGCACATTACTCCTTCATTGTGATGAGCTGTGCTGATATCACGAAAAGCTCAGAGTCAGACCAGAGAAGCTGGTGAGTGTGTGTGTGTGTGTAGGAGCTATAGACAAAACATACCACCCAACTGCGATACCTTAAGCCGGGTTTTCACCCAACATACCTGGAACTGCTTTTGTAGAAATTAAAAGGTTCCCTTTGCCCATTTTTGTCTGCGTTTCCACTGATGACAAAAAAAGATGAGACAAATTAGTCGGCTGACGCAAGAAAAAGCAAGGGCTGTTTCTACACATCATTTTGCGCATAACTAACGATATTTTAGTGATGTTTCGGTCCGTCTGTCATATGCTTCCCTCTGCGATTCCATGCAGATTTGTCAAAGAACAATGGCCAGAAAATACACTGGTTTGCAGCTGTAGATTTTTATAAATGGTGGTGGAAATCAGGGAAGTTCAGCAAAAGCCCCAACCCCAAAGTACATTTGGAAGGTACTACCCCTCTGAGCCAGCACCTTTTCAGGGGTAGAATAAGATCCCCTGAACTTAATTTGGACCCTGGTCCCTGTGGTGGAAACACACTTACCCCCTTTCAACCAATCAAGCGCTGGGTCGGTGTTGGCTCTTCAAATCTTTGAAGAACCGGATTGCTTTTCCACAAGCATGAGAGCCACCATAGAGTCTACACTGGCATCCAGCCATGACTTGACCTCGGACCACTGTTGCCTCGATTGAAAATCTTTTGTTTATTCTCCCGTGGATAATTCAGAACACGCTACACGAGCTCTGGTTTTTAGAATGGCGGTCCTTGGTCCTTTTAGTTGGCCCTTAGTCACGATAAACCCGCCCCAAGGCCCCTGACGTAAGCTGTTCTTTCTCCTAGACCAGCGTTGGTGCCACTTCGGAATCAGTTTTCCTGGCTTTGGAACCAATTCTTTGTGTTTAAAACAGCCAGAGTGCAACTGAAAATGTCACAGAATGACTGACATCCAGTTCATAGCAAGGTGCGTTCATGTCTATTGGATACTGACGGCCAAAACAGCATGCGCATGTAGTGTAGAGTATACAGTGTTAGTTTGGTGTGGATTGGGGACACAGCTCTTGTCCCTGCAGCCATGAGAGTGTATCTGTATCTGCTAGCCTAGCACCACGTGTGGGTGGCTGGCTGGCTTACAATGGCTTCAGTGTACCGGCCTCTCTCCTCACTGAGTCCTCACTGTACTCGCAGCTCACACAGAGAATTCCTGGATCTTTCTGACAGGATACCATCCCTCCCCCACTTTTCTGATGGTTCAGTGGGAAAGGGAACGCGAGAGGAGAGCGATCGCAAAACTCGGGGGGGAAATCCTGACAATCGTCAAAATTCCTGCATCTCCCACTTGGTCGTTTTAATGGTGAAAAAACACGGCTCTCCTGCGATTCGCATCACTCTGCAGAAACGCAGGGGGATTGATTGTGTGGGAAAACAATCTTGGGAAGTGGAGGAGAAGAGGGGGGGAGGAAAAAAAAGGGAAGGCCTTTTTCATGTTGTGCATGCGGTTTGCGTGGCTATCAGGCTAGTCGGAGTTTAATCCGCTTCCTCGCCGCACAGACCCACCACTTACATGGAGACGGAGGAAGGCAGGGGAAAAAAAAACAGGCCTTTTAATTCAGCGGAGAGTGATTTTTAGCCCGGTGGTCGAGCTGCTGACTGACGTAGCTTGGCAGAGGAGAGGGAGAGTGAGGGCAGGCAGAATAAGTGGTGGGCACGGGGAGACGGAGGGGAGGAGGTGAGCAAGGGGGGGGGGGAGCAGGTGTGAGAGACAAGGGGAGAGGGAGAGAGAACAGATGTAGAGAGAAAGAGGGGAGGGAGAAGGAGAGAGATCAGTGGCTGTTCCCTAAATAACGGATGTTTGGGGCGGCAGCTCTCTGGCCTGTCTTCCTCTGTGTGCAGACACTGGCAGTTAACCTGTCTCCAGCGCACAGGGCACGTCTCTGTGCGAGCTCACACACATTTTAAACACACACTCATTCACTCCCCTATGGCCCTCGCTGTACTAATTCTGCCTCTTTTCCCGGTCGGGTCTGGTTAGAGGCTGTGTTAGCTCCAGACTCCCAGACTGCCCCTCTGGTCAATAAATCCCCAGAGCCTCCTGGGAGTTGTGGTTTTAGAGGGCTAAAGTCACAGTGCCTCCCCCCCCACTCCACCCTCCCAATGCTCCTCCTTACCCCCGACTCAGAGGGCGTGTAGAGTTCACACACAGCCTGGCAACATGACACTGATCTCAGTGTGTGCGAGAGAGTTTGTTAATGTGTCATTATTTCTATTTTTTTTTTCTTCTTAATTTCTCTCCGTCTTGTGAAATTCTCTCCTTCGCTTCCTCTCTCGACTCGCACCGAATGCTTCAGCCTCAGGATTCCCAGGAATGTCAGTGTAGACCTCGCTGCATAAACACACACACCTAATGCCACGTCATTGTCACCGCAGCTCTCTCCTATTGATTTACTTCTCTCTCGCTCCCCCTGTCAATGCGAAACGAAAGGGACACGATAGATCAAGATTGATTTATTTTCCGCAGAGAAGAATGTGAACATTTTTCATCCGCGCCCCGCCGTGATTGATTGCTTTCAGTGACCCTTTGTCTCGGGCAGAAAGAGACGCGAGCGTGTACACGCCGGGCACACGGGTGTTAGGCTTTTAGGGCAGGATAAATGCGTCGCAAATCATCTCTTGAACTCGTTCCTCCTGCTCAGCCGAGATAAGCATACGCATGCCGAAACTCACGCGAGCACGCATTTCATTGTCTTTACATGCTCTTGGCTGCTTCTGCCGGCGAAATGTATGAACAACAATCTGACGCGGGGGCCAATGCAAAATGACATTTGAGTGGAAGATCCAATTGAAGTCGTCGTATGAAGCCCTAAATGTGCTCTACCCTGCTGGAATGTGCTCCTCGGCGCTCTGGCACTTGACCAACTTCTGTGGGTGGGTGTGTGTGTGAGAGAGAGAGAGACGGAGAAAGAGAGAGAAAAGCAGTCTCGAACATAACGAGGAGGAAGATGTGAGGGAGGATTGAGAGTTTCCTCCTCTGATAAGGAAGACGGCATTATGTGGAATTGGGGAGTGGGGGTGGGAGGAACGGGGGTCATAGCTGGGTTGAATCAAGAATTCTCAGTGTTGTGGGAGTGCAAGATAGATTCGGAATGGATTACTCGATCGCATCTAACGCCATTTATAGACAAAATTAGAATACGTATGCAGGATTTCCTTAGTTAGCCTTTCTGTGTTTTTTCCCCTGTGGTATCATGTTTTACATCATGAACGCGCTGTAAAACAGGGAACAGTAGAAAGACGATCTAACGGCGGTGGTTACTTTTCTATATCTTTTACTTCGGGCTCTCCTTTAAACTGACCGCCGACTGAATGATGTCTGATGTCGGAGCTCATAAAATAAGCGTTTCCCCACCGTTGACATGCCTCCATCACTGCTGATTGGAGCTCTAGCCAATAAATACACTTAACTCCCGCAGAGTCATCTGACCTGGGAATGACGGGGCTGATCATACCCTTTCATAAAAAAGTGGTCTGAGATGTCTCCGGGTCTCTTGACGCTCTCACACACTGCAGCTGGACAGTTATTATTAGACGGCATATTGTGATTCCCACAGTTTTTGCAGTTTTGAAGCAGCGAGGGCAGCTTTGAAAAGCTGGCAGCGGCGTGCATGACCAATGGAACATCTTATTTTTCCTGCACAAAAACCTGTCAACTCTATTTCTCAGAGCTTGATGACAACATGCCCACGCAGCCACCATTAGCACAACTTTTTTTTTTTTCTTTTTCCCAACACTCGAAGCCTCCTCTTTTTTCTCGCCTCTTTTCGCTGATTCCAGCATACCTTGCCTTTCCGCGGCACACAAGCGTTTCCTCATGAGAAACCTCCTCTGGCTTTCATTAAATAATGACGCTGACATGAAAGAGTGATTCAGGGGATTCTGACTCAGACCTGGATTCAACCTCCTCCAACCCTCCTCCCCCCCTTTCCTCTCTCCCTTCCCCCGGCCTTGCATCACCGTAAGTCATTTTTCTGCGTGTGATTTTCTTTATAAGTGGAGCGGGTCACTGCGCCATGTCACTGACACACATTTGAGTCAGCTAAACGATTTCCTGCATGTGAGCGGCAGCTCCTGTGGCGCTGGAGACCTCAGGCTTTGTTGTGGTTGTCGTGGTGGCGTCATTTTCCTGAGACAAACACGAGGAATCCCCTGGAGGTATTTCCCAGACACGGGGCACAGGCTGATGACGCAATGGTAACTCCGTGTCAGAAAGTTCTCTGGAGATGAACGTGAAACTCTGGCTTTGGTTAAATGTTTTCTGTTGTCATTATTATTAGCTCGGCGGTTTGTCGTTGTGGTTTGACCCACTCTTTATACAGTTTCCAAGCTTAAGACAGACAGCGATTATGGCCAGAAAAGGCTTATGATCGGTCGGGTGCGCCACAACAGATGAGACGAGATGAATTGCGTGGAAAGGACGATGCACAGCCATGGATTTTCGGTGATATTAAACAGATTGTAATAGCTCGGTCTGGGGTGAATATCAGAGTGTCACTTGTGGTTCAGAGAGCTTCTGTCTCATGTAGATTGTCTGAGTCACAGCAACAACAGAGATGCCACCAACTATACAGATTGCAGTTGACACACCATCCCTCCTCTTCCTCCCCCCGGAGTCGAGCCTCTTCTTACTCACCAGTGAAGCCGCTGCGTACGTTGCGTAGGTCTCTTAGCGGGGCTTCCATTTTTCATTAAGAGCCCATTTGGCTGGAGTCATTTTGGCGACCCAATAAAGTGACCGGCCTATAAATCGAAGGGGGTTTTAATGCGGTCGCGACGCCATATGAAGTGTTTTTATGACAATACGCAGACGGCCTCGAGTTTAAACCAGTGAGCTGGCCTCCATGTCGCTATTCACCCCACCCCGAGTCTCCCCCAGCACTTACACATCGTTCACCCGACCATGCTCCTCCGGTTATTTAGGTCTGTCTTTGAGCTTGCTTTGATCCTGTGTAGTAAACCCTACCCCCACCCCTGCTGCACATGGCCGATGATTAAACAAAGGGTCATGGAGTTTGGTTGAGGAAGTTTGTGTGTGTGTGTGTGTGCATGCAATTGTGTCTACGGGTTTGAGGGGATGTTGTTTAGCCTCGGGATGATAGGCCAGACGGGCTGTGAAGGGAGATTTGCAGCTGTCCAGTAAATGCATACGTTCCTTCCCTATAGACCGTCGCAAGGAGGAAAAACAAAATCTAATATCTTGACACTGATTCCATACCGGGGAGTTAATGTAAATGGGGGTCGATGGCCGTCTTTTTTAAAGCGGGGACACTGTGAGGGCAGCGCTGGAATGCGCTTTACACTGCGATGCGGAAACGCTGATGGTCTTTTATGGATTTATAGCAGGCAGGGGAGTTTTGAGTGCAGCGAGGGAGGATTATTTCAAAGCTTTCTGTTGGCTTTGGAATGTAAAATGTTTAGATCGCCCTCACTGTGAGTTACGGGGCAGTTTGGGGTGTACTCGAAGGTCTAAAGAGATGGTAAAAGAGGTACTCATTTAATTTCATATCCACAGTATGGCACATTGCAAGTTATCCCACATTTAATTAATTGAAATAACGATCAAAGGACTTTTATTAATGTAAGACCCCAAAACATGTCCATGCGACGTTACTATCTCTTTGTTTTGTCTTCTCTCGTTTAGAATTTGCCAGTTCCGTGTCGGGTTCACTCTCCTCCTCCTACGTTTGTCGTGTTGCCTTGATGCCTGCCTGCATCGGCGCCATATGGTAGAAGGCAAAATGCCATCAAAATGATGAAACATATAGCCACGAGAGTGTAATTTGGAGCACAAAGAAATATACGATAGAGCGTATTATGAAACGTTTCTCCTGTTGTCACCGTTTGTCATATTGAACAGCCCAACTCGGTTTATTACACGAAACAGAGCTTAGCTGGTCGAGTGTGTCCTCACCGCAGCGGTCCAGGGTTTGAATCCGGCCGGTGGCCCTAAAAACCCCCAAGTATAAAGATGATTTAAAGATAAAGAAACTGAGAGAATGCAACCGCGAAAAAGAGGAAACAGAGAATTGCAAACCCGCAGCTGCTCCCCTAAATTCACAGCCATAACTCTGACTCATAACTCCAGTCTGTAACACATGATATAAATCTGTTTATTGTGTTGCCAAAAGATCTCGTGAAATAGCCCAATAAGGTGTAAAATTTCAGGGCAGGCCGTCTCTTTGTGTTTCTGCGTCCATTTGTGCGGTGTGGAGAGGTGGTCCCTAGTGTGCAGAATACTTTATCAGACAGAGAGAAGGCGCAAGATGAATCCGCTTTTGCTTGCCCTTCTGTTATTACAGCGTGTGTGTCTCTGTCTGACGAGTTATGTACTTGCTCAGCTCTGTTGCGATGAAGCCACATTTACTGGCTGCACATCAAGATCGCTCCTGTCGCTCGGGCCTGATTCCTCCCTGTCTGTCTGCTCGTCATCTCGTCAGCCTGACTCACACAGGTCTCCGGCGCAGATGCCTTGGCCCGCTCTGCATGTGTGCGAGCGTGTTTGCGTGAATAAGTGCTTGTGCTCGTGTGTGTGTGTGTGTGTGTGTGTGCGCACCTCCTGCTAGCCCCTCAGCAGGACTGCCAGTCAGTTTGCGACTACACTCCCACACATCGCCGTCTCTTCTGCTTTCTCACCATTCCCCCCCCCCCTTCTTCCCCCGCTTCCATTTTTCCACCCGTCCCTTCGCCGTCTTTAATATCCTAATCAAATCAGCGATGTTCCATACAGGCAAATGAGGGTTTAATTGCGACATTCTCCATCTCGCCTTCATTAGCTTGACTCCACGTCGCGGCTTAATCCATGCGGTTTTGTTGTCGTCTACGCTGAAGTGGAAGGATGGGAATTTGGGATTTGGACGAGGGCCGGACGCGAATGTGAGAACGGTTCCCAGCTCGTTCTCAGGCCACGCCTCATGATGTAATGCTTGCCAGAGCAGCGACGGGGCCCACTGAAGCTGTGAGACTGTGTATCTCAATTTTTTGTTTTTATTTTTTTTGGGTCTTCTGATTGCAACTCGAGCTGGTATTTTGGGGAAGTTAGCGCAGATATAAATATCCCTCTGAAGCCACTTTGTGAGTGTTGCTCAGCTCGCCTATTCATTCAGCCTCTGCACACACACACTCTGCTGCAGGCGGGTGTTGACTCCAAGTGGAGAGACCGTCTCCCACTGCTGCGCGGACAGACAGGACCTTGTGCGCGCACACACACACACACACACACACTCGCGGCAGCGGCAGTCTCTCTCTTTCTCAGTAATGCACTATCGACCTCTTTTCTACTTTGCAGACCTTGGGCTCTCCAGTGGCCTCAACCTGTTAAGTACACAGACACACACACATGCACGCCGTGACCACGCTGACCTTTTAGCTCGCAGGACGAGACTTGATTTCCAATATGGGTTTGTCTTACAGCACTCGGCTCCCTCCCTCCCTCCCTCCATCCGTCCGTCCTCCCTCCATCCTTCCTCCAGTCGGTGTTAATGTGATTAGGCCCGTGTGTGCGCCTGCTTCCCGCATGCTGTTTTCTTTGTCTTTCCGTCTTCTCTTTTACTTTTTCCTCCTCCTTCCGCCCAACGCGTCTCTCCCCTTTTTTTTTTTGCCACCGTAGCTGATGTAACGCCACGCTGGGGCTCTTTTCTGTGCACCTCTGCTGTGTGCTAATTCACTAATTCACTTTACCAAACGCTCTCTTCATGGTAGGCCATTCCCTACATTCTTAATCTAATCTCGCTCACTTCTAGTCTGTTCTGCTCTCTCCCACTGTGGTCTCTCCCGTCGACACGCCACCCCACCCCCCTCCCCCTCCCCCTCCCTCTGCTCGGTAACGCTAACACAATGTCATTTCCTGTCTAAATTGGGTAAACGTAGCGGGGCCAAGGGAATCGCGGCTTGCTTAATGAAGCATGGCGGCCACTTTACCTGCTCGAGGCCCTGAGCTCTTTATCTCAGCGTTATGTGTATGTACTTGTGTTTGAAAGGGAGCGTCGTCGCTTCACAAGCGGCCGCTACTTTTTTTTCCTTTACCCCTGCGTTCAGCTTGCCGTCGCCTCCGTGTGATGTGGCGAGCGTCCGTCGCGTCGGACGCTTACGCGAAATGGCTCAGAATTTCGACTGCGCCGCGCTGTTTTGGCCTCGTTGTTGACGTGACCTTTAAGAATCCAAGAAGCAAGAGCGCGCTCCGAAGAAGGTTAATTTTCTGAATTTGCTGAATATTTCTTTTTCCGCCACACAGGAAATATCACAAGCCGCCGCTCGACACTTCATTTATCAAGAACCCAAGGCTAAAAATTTCAAAAGCGAAAAGAGGTTTATTGAAACCAAAATGGTTGGTCGCTTTGGCTTCACAGCTCATTCATTCCCTCCAGCATTCCCAAAATCTCATTAAGCCGCGGAGCCCCCCCCCCCCCCACCCACGGGTGGTGGTAGTAGATGTAGTATTTCCAGCTTTGAGAGGAAGAAGGAGGCTTTTTTTTTTTTTTAGGGCAGAGCCTTATCAGGAATCGCCTTAGCTTATATTTAGCTGCCATTATCTTGATGTGCTGAGTGGGAATAGACAGAGGGCATTAAAGGGAAGGTGGGGCCGAGTGAGATATGGTTAGAAATGACAACCAGGGGAAAAAGATGACCTCACTTAGGAGCCCTTTGTGGCGGCGCCTCCTGGATTTGTCTATCTGCTCTTTTCCCTTCTCCCCTCGCTTCTTCGCTCCTACCTCTGGCAGCAGGCGCCAGGCTGGCAGACTTGGAGTGTGTTTGTGTCTGTGTATGTGTGAGACTGTACGTATACTTGGACCATTTGGACAGGAAGTTGTGGGCAACTAGATTCCCCGGCGTCTCCTGAATCCAGGAGAGAAGGCAATGGCGAGGGGTTTGGCAGGAGATGGAAAATACTCCTGCAGCATTAACTGACTTGTGCGTCTTGGTAATTTTGTTGCCATACTACTACAGGTTGTGTGGTTGTATGTGCTTTTGTTGCCTGCCAGAGGCAAAGCTGAGCGCAGTCAGGCAGGGAAGGGCATGTTTTCGGGGGGTTAGAGAGGGTGAGGAGAAACAACCCGGCGCTGCGAAAGGCCGGCAGCCTGTTTGGCCTAAAAGCTTCAGGCTGTTTCCGAGCCAGCCTTGCCTGCCTACAGCAATATTTATGACCATTTTTTGGCAGGTGAGAGTAATTGAACAAGCATTTGTTATTTGGCAAACACGTCTCTGGCTGCCGTTTCTGGGCTCCGAGAACGCCCCTCGTGTTGTAGTTTTTAACACTCCGCTAATTGGGCCACAGTCAAACAGCGGTTGTAATGTGCTTTGAATGATCAGAGGTAATGTTTTACTGCTGAACGTTTTTCATCGGCGTTGAAAATGTGACACCTAAAGTTCCTAAATGCGCGTTCTCTCTTTGTATGGAAGTTGAACCTGCTCTTCACGTCTAGAAATTGTTTTATGCCCCTCGCTCCAAGTGGAAGCCAAATTCGGGCGCCTTTTCAGAAATGTTACCGTATTGTTTTCTGCCGGGCATCGGTGCGGTTGCGGGAAAGAGCATCACAGGTTTTTCCAGAAATAAGCAGAAATGGCGCAACCTCAACTTTCCCACTTCTACTTTCAGAATCAGAATCAGAATTCCTTTTATAAGTCCCGCAAACGGGGGAGTTTGTGCCCATTCATGCCCATCAAATCTATAAATGCCAAGGCCTGAATGATTTTTAAGAGAGGAAGCATGTGGAGTCGTACTCGAATGAGAGACTGCCATTATTTCTGTGTCCTTGTAGCTTTATATGTAATCATGTGTTTGAAGCCAAGTGCAGAATAAGGCTTTGCATTTACTCACTCACCATAAAATGTGGGTTTTTTCCCCCCTCCTTTTCTTTAAATAAACAAATGTTCTTTAATTGTTTTAACCATTACACCCCTTCCTGTTTTTAATCATGCTTTTAATGTAAGTTGGCAATTAAAAAAAAAAAGGAGAAAAAAAAAGTGGCGCTAGATGTGGTGAAAGGATTGAACGCAGACTGTTGATTTGATTCCATATTTCTGATGTCTTTAGCACGTTTTTTTCTCTCTGTTTTTTAAGCAGCACAAAAGCAGAATTGAAGTTGATTGCAAGTGGCGTGCAATTATGCCCTTGTATTTCCTCCGCTGCGCTCTCCCCTCTTACTCACTCCCTCCTCCTCTTTCTTTTTTTTTTTTACAATCCCCAGTTATAAACGACGGAGAAGAAATAAAACCGACGATGGCTCCTCGCTGAGCTAATACAGGAAAACGATTGTGAGCGTTTTCTAACAGAACATCGGCTCAAATTAAATGGCACATTTTACGAGAGCTCTGTAAATCACGCAACTGGGCTCGAGACATGTGAAAACACAAGCTTTGCTTTAAACGGTGCGCTGGGCACAATTAAAGGTACTTATACTGATGGCACCTTATTTCTTGGAAAGGTGCTAGCGGGAGAGGGGAAAAGCGCTCTTAATGGTCGCAGCCAGTCAGCCAGAAGTGAAGTATTTTTTTTTGACTCAGCATGTTGTTAAAAGGAGCCTGTTCCCTCGTGGCGCGAGTACGCTTTCTGCTGTTGTCACGGTGAATGTGCCCATTATATCATAATGTTTGCGGGAGAAAGAGGAACGGGGACTCGAGGACAGGGTGTCGCTGTGCTGCGAGGCCACCAGGCTGTGTGGGCGACGCCGGCCAAGAGCAACAGCTGACCCACACGCAAGCTCACAAAGAACGGCATACACGCTCTTTCTCTCCGACGCAGCACGCTTTCTCTTTCTCTTCTCTACTTTTTTCACGTGCGGACTCAGATCAGCCGCGACTGTCTTTCCTTCTCTTCTGCCGCGCGTCTCGGTAGCCGTGGCGTGGCGGGGGCCTCTTCAGAGCCCCACGTTGTTCTCACTTTCCGTCTGCTGATTTCATGTGACAGGTGCATTCCTCCGGGCGGGGTAGAGTTTGAGCTTTTTTTTATTAAAGCGCATGAATCAATTAAGAGCCACGGTGCTGTGGGGCACAAGCGCATGCAAGCTCTTTTTTTTTTTTTCTTTTTTTACCCCTATGTCGAATCCTGCCAGGAGAGGAGCCAACGTCAATAAGGAGCAGAGCGGGGCTGGCTGAGTATCAAGACAGGGTGTGCCATGCGTGAGCTGGGTGTCAGTTACAAGCCTGTACGGTGATAAGTGAGGCGGGTTCTTGGTCGATACTGAGAGGCTGTGTCATAGATGAGGTTTGGCAAGATGAGCAGGTGATGCAGGAATGGCTCACTTCCACATAAGGCTGTTATCTCGTGAGAAGTCATGGTCAGTTGCTAAAATTCTAACGACGAATCTTGCCTCATTTCCCACGTGAAAGGCGTAATGGAAACACTGTGTGAAAACGAATCCCCCCGCCGTGCTCATGTTCTGTGTGTTCCCATCGTTTTCACCGCAGTCGGGACTCAGTTTTAACATGTATCGGCACACAATAGGTCACAGTCAGACACAAAGTGAAATGTCTGTCTGAAACACCTCCCGGCTGGGGGGGAAACATGCACTTGATGTGGCCCTGCGGGCTCTGAAGAGTGAAAACCTTTTAAAAAAATCTACCTAAGGAATACAGATTAGCACGCTGCCTGAAATGTTTTGGATAAATGGAGGCATTTCAGGTTGTACGTACCGTATGCTTGCAGGTCACAGTTTGCACACAGACATTCAGCGTCTTCTCCTCCTTTTCCCTCCTTCCTTTCCCCCCCCCACCTCCTCCTCCCGCCAAGTCTGTGGCAGGTTAATAAAATAAACATACATCCACCGGTGGCGATAGCAGGCATGTCAGACTCCCTTAGCTGTCATCAACTGTGTGTGTGTGTGTGTGTGTGTGTTATTTGATGCATGTGTGCGAGTCTATTTCCAACACAGTCTGTCAGTTTTAGCTGGGGCTTGTCTGTCAAATCCCCCCCCCCCTCTGTTGTACTGCCCCTTCCTAGGCTCATCAGAGCCCACATGGGGCCGGGAATTAGCTTAGCACACTGTGTGCCCGTCCGGTTAATGGCTGTTCATCAGAGTTCACCGGGGCGGTGTGCTGTAATTCTATTCTGGATTGTTTAATAGTGCATCTTTCTGTGGGAAGACGATGCCTCCCTATCATTAGAGGGCTCTCACTGGTAGAAATCCACAGTAATAACATGTATGTGTGTTTATGAATATTGTGCGTCATGATTCAATTTTAAAACTGAATAAAATAGGAATTAGTTGCATCCCTAGCGTGCACTGTGCTGTCTAAGGTTTTACCATGCCTGCTTACTCACTTTCTTTACAAATTAACTACTGCAGGGACTGGAGAGGATGTTGAAGAGTAGCAGCGTTTGTGTGTGTGTGTGTGCGTGTGTGTGGGCCCTTGTCCTCTAAAGGCTTTGTGGTGTAGGCCAAGCACAACACAGCTGCCCACCCACCCAATCTGTCTCTCTCTCCGTCTCTCTCTCTCCCTCTCCCTCTTTGAAGTTCGTCCCAGTCCAGTAGAGTGGTACAGGGTCAGGATGGAGAGGAGGATTAACGAGGCCCCCGGTATAGACGGATGAAAGGATGGTGGGATGAATGGTCTTTATGAAGTGTTAGATGAGAGGAGGGAAGGCCAGGTGATGACGGGCAGTAGACTTTGGTTCTAAAGCAGACGCGGCGGTGGAGAGCTCAGATCTGAGTTTTAGATTAAAGACGGGATCAGTCCCGGCAGCACTGATATCGGCACAGGACCCGATGCGCTTCTCTGTGGCCATATTATACAGAGGTGTTTAATGTCTCACCTCTGGCTGTGGATGGATGTCAAAGACTTTTAGGAAACATGTCTGAACACAGATGTTTTGTGACGATGGTAAGATTAATGCGTCAGATTTTTGACAAGTTCGGCGGTCTTCACTGGTCGTTCGGTTCAATTCCGCGTCCACAGAGCTCGGATTCAGAGTCACAGATAGAAATGCGCCTCTGCTTTGTGTCGGCATGCGCGTTGCACACATACCCACCGTGAACTGTAAACGTGTGCGAGCACACATGCCGCGAGTCAACCTCCCCGCCTCGGAGCTGCTCGGCATTAACCAGACAGTGATTGATCTACGGTATGATTGTTTATTTTGCCTCGCTGTCAGTGATGGATGAAGATTTGCGTGCGTTTGAAAAGCCCGTATGAAATATGGTAGAGAGAGGCGGAGGGGGGGGGGGGGCGTTGTTTAGAATCAACTTCCCCAAGGAGAAATACCAGCGGGCCTCAGGGACGACCTGTCATCGCACCTACACCTCATCTCAAATTAAATGCCCCCCATAGAGCAGTAGTAGCTCTGCAATCACCATTTTAATAACTCTAGGATTGTAAACGGTTACTTTTCTTGTGGTATAAATTGTTTATATGTCAGAGAGAACCATACATGTGTAGAGGTATTCTGTGCCCTTTGATTAAGTCTGCAGATGCACGATACAGCTTTTATTTTGATACCGAGAACCGATCCAATAGCAATGCCTTGAAGGAAAAAGTATATTCCCATTATTTTAAACCTCTTTATACTACTAACCCTGTATGGATGTTATGTAATGGATGTGCTTGAGGTTACACAAATCGCTTCCCGTTTTATTTATTGACTACTTGCACTGTAAAGAATCTGTCAAGTTGCGTACAGGTGTACAGGACGCTGCTGGGAAGAAGCAGGGTCCCGTTTCTAATAAATACATTATGTGATATCAGATAGTTGCGTAGACCCTTGTACCACCGATCCCAGCATTTCAGGCAGCGTCAGAGGCAAATCCGTAATCAACCCTAATCAAAGTCTACCCACAACGCCATTGTCTTCGCTCCTGCGGCTCCATACGTTCAGCTGCAAATGTGCAACACATGTCTTAAAAATGCTCAAGCTTTTGTTGTTCAGCGGGCTCTGTTGTCCTCTACAGATGCCAGTTGATTGAATTCCCTCGTCCTTCCAGACAAAACTTCCCTCTGTCCGCAGATGACAGCCTCGGAGCAGCAAGACATTTCTAACACCCTCTTTAGTTACCGTCGCCCCAAGAGGCCAGAAAGGAACCAGGGTGAATGAATAGAAAGGGGAACTCGAGACACAATGCCTACCTGTCCTCCCTCCCTCTCGTCCTCCTCCCAACTCCCCTGTGACACCCCTTCTTTTCCTCTTTTCTTCCTCGCTGGCAGAAACCGTCTGACTCCTCTGATTCCTTTCACACGGGCAGATGGCTCGATCGGGAGTTTCTCCAGCCCAGACTCAAAACAAAATCAAACCCCAAATCCTCCATCTTCCCTGTACTAATATTTTTTTCTTCCTCAAATTTGACTCATAACAGACGCCTTGTTTGTCTGCCAGTTTTTTTTTTTTTTTGTTTTTTTCTTTTTGTAAACCATGGAAACCAGGCTTCCCCCTTTTCACATCTTGTTTCTCTCTTTCTAAAACGTTCGCTTTCACTTGCCAAAACATCTCTCTGAATCCAAGCTCATTTGAAGACAAAAGGGGGGGAGACGGTTTACTTCTGTCTCCGTGTTTCTTTTTAAGCAGCGGTAACTTTAGCACGCCGCACATCATTAGCGAGGGCGAGGCTCTGAGTGAGGTGAGCGAGCCTACAGCTGCGAACTAAAGTTGCAACACATGCCGCAGAGTCGCTCAGAGTTTTCAGCGTTCAGAGCGGCCGGGTTTAATTGGTTTCTAGTGTGCAGAATGTTTGCTGTTCCGATGACAAAGTCTGACTTTAAAAGAGCGCTTGTTATGTCGTGACTGGCTGGAAACAAAAGAACAGCTCATAGGACATTATTTCCAACGCTTTAAAGATTAGAAGCAGTGATCTAGGACATCACGGCCATGGCGGCTTAACTTTAATTTGCCATCAAGCTGGGGCAAGATACTTGATATGATCTTGGGCCGGGGAATCCAAAGTTCTCATTTCACCTTTGAGTTTTAAATTAGAACCATGTGACCATAACCTCTTGTGGGCAGAGGATTTGCTCCCCACCGGCAACTGAAAGGAACCTCTTTCTTTTCTCTGCCCGGGTCTTCCACTAGCACTTTGTCATGTAAAGAGGCCCTTATCTGGCCTTGGTTGGGGGTAAAGAGGTTGGAGAGAAATGGCGAGCTTGATCCCTGGGGCCAGCGGAGATCGACGCATGGTAAATAAGCGACTGTGATTGACGGGTCTTTTGAGCAGAGTGGCTTTAGGCCCGCCCACTGATGTGTCAGCCAGGAGGTCAACTTTGACCCCTGCTGGCCACCTGCTTGCCCCCGACCCCTGACCTTTAGCTGGACGTCTGTGTGGAAAGGCTCAGGGCGTCGAGTCAGTATAGAGCGTTAACCGCATGTGGCCTTAAATAAGAATTAGGTGGTTTGCTTTTGTTTGTGTTTTTCTGTATTTTCCCACATATTCATCAACCATTACATAGTCTAATACTGATACAGCTGTGTTTTTATGTTGTCCTCCGGTCTCCTCTCAGCCTCCTTTTAAAGATGTTCTTGCGTTCACTCTTTATACCTGCCTGACCCCATTTTACCGCTAAAAACTCTGTGATCCATCTCATTGACCGTTTCAGCAAATGATTTCTCATTTAGCCCGTGTAACCCACCCCGCGTGCTGCAATTTCCGCCGCGTCCTCTGGCTTTTTTTTTTCTGCCCCGCTCCTCGAGCGTTACATTTGTTTTGCTGCGTCTCGGAAATGGCTGGCCCACGATGACAATTTAATGGACGAAACGAGGGCCGGGAAGTGTAGCGATTTCACAAGGCCTGATTTAATTTCCCTCATTCAGGCTAAATTGGGCCACGGTGTCGGGGTAAATAAACAGAATGCATCTGGACTGCAATAAAGAGAGTGAGGGTGTGTGAATAACAGGTTGCGCTGTAAAGGTTGCTTTCCCCATTCCCCCGTGAACGGTTATAGATTTATTAGAGTGCTTGTCTCGCACTTCGCTTGTGGACTAGCTTAGCCTTTTAAACGATCCAGTAAATAAAAAGATTTTTCGGTGTTTGTGTGCATCTGCGCGGGTGTAGGTGTAACCGTGCGCATGTTACCTGTCTCTGGTCGTAGCACAGATCAGTTTCATTTAACTTCACAGGCTGTGATTGGTAATTATGGCAATTTTTAAGTTTCTGACTTTTTTGGCTGGGGTCCACTTCAGCCCACTCACTGAGTATTGTCACTCATTTCAGATTTTGCACACCAGTCACAGCTGCCTTTTCCATGAGGCTTATAACTGAGAAGACATAAGTTGGTCTTTGTTGCCAATTTCAGAACTCATTGGTATGTAACTGGGACTGCAGAAGGCCACAAGGCAGCCATTTTGTCAAACAAAACACTTGGTCGTATGTCTGCGAACATGCGGTTTACACCCTTAGCTCGGCTGAAGAGTGTCACGTCTGATATATGTTCACCATGACCCCTGTTGTTTTTGATCAATGCCAGCACATGCAGGCTCCGGATTATAACCGAGGCTGAGAGACATCATACTGTAATGTACCCAACATTCCGCAAAAGTGTGAGCCAGGCGAAAACAAAAGAGCTTTACGACGCTCACACACCCTCCCTTCCCTCTCTTGTCTTTGATATTTAATTGACCAGGAGAGGCACCACAGGACTTAACTATTGACCCAACCCAGAGCTTCTACATAGCCGTTTTCTGAACAACTCTGCTGACGTCGGCTCTCCACCCCACCGCGTGACGCGAGCCTCTGTATGCACATGGAGTCTCATTTCCATAAGGAAAATAGTTCAGTAGACCCAGAGCCAGAGGGTAATTATTTGCTTTGTTAAATTGGGTAATTAACTTGTCACCCAAGTGATATTTGTGGCTTGTTCACAACAGTTTGATTCATTTTTTGCCCCCATTAAGCAATGGGAGACTGCAAAATAATTGTGTTGTCTATGAAATAATAGTTATGTTGCCTAATTATTGCTTTGTTGGAATAGTCTCATTTGACTGGCAAGTTACATGAAAAATGGCACACAGTGTGTTGTTAATAGCGTGCCATGAAAGTATTTCAACCGCTGTGCACCCATTCATTCCAATACGTACTTGACATATATTCTGAATTGGCTCCGTTTGTAGTATTTTCCTGGTTGCAGACAGGATGAGGTGCACGCTGAGGGCGGGTTTCACATATATTCCTGTTTGTCGCACTTAAAAGGGATGACGTGTAGGAGGTACCATTTCCTGGCTAATGCGCGCGCTGTCTCTTTGATTCATATGTAAGCTGCATTTGAAGGCATATAATTAGCAGCCTGCATACATTCAGAAATGCACAAGTGCACACGGATAGCGTTGACTTGCTCTTCAGAAATAGCTCCAAGGAGGGGGGACGGATAGCACTTCTTGGCCCTGGCTGTGTGTGTAACAGTACACAGTCTGCCAGTAATGATCCAGGCAAGCATTCGTATAGCGTGAGCTTTTAAGTCCTTCAGAGACGGTCTCGTGTGTATATATATGTGTGTGTGTACAGTGTAGAAGGAGCGCTGTGTTGTGACGTGCTTGTTAGTGAGATTGTCAGCCAGAGAGAGACTTGACCTTACATGGTCTGTACAAGCTACTATGTTGTTGCTGTCATCAGCCCCAGTCACACTGGTGGAAAAATGGGTCTCTTAGCCTTGTCCTCTTTTTTTTTTTTTTTTTTTTTTACTCCCCCCGAGTGTTACATTAATGTATCACTGGTGTAAGGTGTCAGGCTGTAAAAAGACAGTATCGGTGTTGGAACGTTTTCCAGAGAAAAGTCATGTTAACGTATCCAAATTAATTTCACTCTATCGATTTTACAAATGTTAGAGCTATCGAACAGACATTTACTTTTGTTGAGTTGCCTCAGAAGAATAGAAAGAAGAATCCCTTTAATGATGTTGACTTCTAGACATTTAAGAGGTGTGTGCACATCCCTGTCAGGTGGTGATGGACAAATCATGATAGACATATATCTTGATATTTTGAATTGTCCTCAGAAGCATAAATGCTGGAAGTCAGCGACAAAATCACAATATTATTTACAGAATACCTCAACATCTATATTGGCACAGTATTGTATGGACGATATTCACATAACCCGATAATGATATATTATTAATATATTGCCCATCCCTCCACAGCCTCCAGTCAACAAAAGTTGCCTTTTCAATTGTGAAAAATGGATGTTATTCCAGAGTGGACTGAACTTTTCAGAGTTGGTGTTGCACTCCAAGGTTATCCACGGGCTGTGGATTCTGCCCTGTGTTTTCAAATGGGATTTAGGCGCACCAGCCAATATTTTGTCATGCTCTCATCCCGGCTCAGTCTGGTTTGTTTATGGTCGGGATCCTCACGCCATCTACCACTGCAAGCAGCTGCATGCAGACTCACACGCGGAGACAAATCCAGGGCATGTGCGCACAGTTGCATACACAAAGTCAGACTTGCCTACAAGTGTGCGCACACGTACACACACGCACACACACACACACACACACGCATCGGGGCCAACGGAGGGCATCTCAGGACACACTCAACACACACACACACACACACAGACACCCAGAGCGCTGCCCCACCTCCAGCCTGGCTAGTTGTTGCCCGCGTGCCCCCACCAGCCGTCTGCCAACAGGCGGGTTAATATTGCCACCAGCTGCAGAGGGGGTGATGCCAAGCGATGCCAACCGGCACCAGGCCCAGAGTGGCCACACAGGAGCCGCTCTTCTCTTCTCTTCTCTTCTCTTCTCTTCTCTTCTCTTCTCTTCTCTTCTCTTCTCTTCTCTTCTCTTCTCTTCTCTTCTCTTCTGTTCTCCTGTTTACACTCCCTTTTTCCTGTTCCGCTTCTATTCAAACTGAAATTTAAATCTAAAATGTCACTGTGCTCAGTATATCCATGCATACGCACACACGCGAGCAGTGTGAACGCATGGATCCAGGCCATTCGAGGGTGGTCATCCATCTCAATGAACAATACTGGCCAGCGCGTCGGCTACACGCATGTGTGAGAGAAAGGGGGAGTGTAGGAGTGGTGCATTGTGGGCCTTCCATTTCTCTCTTCCCCTTACTTCTTCCACCTTTCCTGATGATCGTCTCGCCAAGGCTCTTTGTCTACTGCGTAATTGCTCTCACGTGTGTTTATCTAAAAACCACAATCTCGTGCTGTATTATCGCATCCGTTGTAATACATACGTGGTGCTGCTCTGTCGCTGCTGCTGCTTCGCGGTCAGCTACCAGCTACCAAACTTGCTGTTGCCATGGAGTGCGACGCCATAGCCTTGAGTCGGTGCCCAGGTGCGACGCTTGTTAAGAAAGGTTGGAAGGGTAAAGCCTGTGTAGAGGTTGACACATGCTTTTGTGTAAATACGGGTTAATGTCTTTGCATAGAGATGCTGACAGGGGGGTTTCCAAGGTAAACACTACTCAGAGGGCTGCGGAGAACGAATGTACACACACCAAACATTTCATCAGCACATGATGTGTGTGGTCCTGTTTGTTGGACGGAGTTGATAAGGATGTTACACTTGAGTTTAGACCAACAGCCAACATGACAAAGAACCAAAAGGTGTTTCTGATTTTATGTTTTTTGGACAAATGTTCAGGGTGTTGCATCATCACTGGATGAATTAAAACACACTATTTTTTTCTATCATATTTCAACAACTCAAAACACATCAGGTGATTTTTTTGGGGGTTATTCAGCCTAAGGCCCATGAAACTGCTGTCAAAACCACTAAAACATTGGCAGCTGCTGAAAACCGAAGGCTGCACCCTGAAGAAAAATTGGCAAACATTTGACGTAAATGTGGCTTGAATTAACCCAGATAGCTGCTTTTGTAAATTGTTACAATGCAGACACAAGTAGATCAGATCAGGGAAAATGGTTTGTGTTGGAAAGTGTGTGTGTCTGTGTGGGTATGAAAGAGAAGCTATTATGCAGATACAAAAACAGTAAGTAGCTTAATTGGCAGGCCTGGCCAAGGCTGCTACTGGAGCCCCTCTATCGATCTTCTAAAGACTGAACCGCACTCACATCGACAGACACCGCCGCTCACTGTGCCTGAAAGCGCCTGAGCCGAGGTTGAACTTCTTTCGGGTGGAAGCAATGCGAGGAGGGGTGGAGAGATGAGACGGGGAGGTGCAGGGATCCATCTGTTTTTCTTTACCTCTGCGTTTGTTAAGTCTAAACAGAGACGCGAGCATGATTCAGATACTCGGGGAAACATTTTAAGCACCCCCGTGCAGAGCAGGAGATGCTTCTGAAGTGGCGTTTTTATGTTCAGCCTTCCGTAACAATCTGACTTATGTCTCGCAATGCACAGCCATTTAGCTCTTCACTTGTGTGGGCAGGCGGCGTCCTTTTTCGCACACTCAATATCTTTTTATGTCCTGGTTGTGGAGAGGGGAATTAATGAGTCTTTCTAGTAAAGCAGCTTGTCTGAGCTCGTGCAAAGTTCTGCAAGGGTAAATGAGCCTAAAGCCTCGGGCTATGACTTGTTGTTGTTGTGTAAGGGTGCCTGTGTGCACGTGTGTGATACGGTGCTTGTGCGCTCCTTCCTGTCTGATTGCTTACAGCCTTACCTAACTGGATTCCAGATGTAATCCTACAGTCTCTCTGATGAGTCTGACTATCCAAGGCTAACAGGCAGACTTTGTAGAAGTCCCCCTCGGGCGTCGTCCTTACACCAGCTTGCTTCCATACAAATGGCATCCTCCACTAGTAGCAGACAGATGCTGCATAAACTGACCAGTTCTCTGTATATGCGTATAAGCCTGCTAGCCTGCAGGCTGTTCCTGTCAGACAACGCACAAGGCTAATGAGGTTACTCTGTTTCCTGTTTCTGCCTTCCTGTCCCCTCCTTGGGTTTGCGGGAGTGGAAGGGCTTCAGCTCTGTGGCACGATATGTTTACACACTGTAACTTGCATATGCTCTAAAACATATTGTGGATGTATAGGCACGCACACATCCTTCAATAAGTATTTAGTACACCATTCTGGGTCCTGTAGTACGTTAAGATGTTTCTGTCCGGCCTCAGTAGTCGAGTGCTGCCACGTTTAAAGGCCAGAAGAAAGGCCTTAAAGCTACAGCCAAGTTTCTGCTGATATATCAATGACGTCATATGAAATAAATGCACTTCATGACTCAAGTGATTTAACTACACCTATAAGCCTGTTTCCAGTTTCTAAGTAAGATTTTGTTTTGTCTATTTCCTTATCTCATGTTTTAGAGGTCAAGCTACAGAAAAATTGAATTCCAACATCTGTTAAAGGCTTTAACTAACAATTAATAATAATAATGTATTATATAATATATCATAGAATTTCTTATAGTGAAGAAGCTAGAACCAGCAAATGTGTGACATTTGTGCTTGAAAAATGACTGAAACGATTATCAAAATAGTTGGCAAGCAATATTCTTTTTTGAACAATTGATCAATCGACTAACCGTTGTCCACCACTCCTTCAAATACCAAGACAATGTGTCAAGTGCTGCCATATTTAAAGGCCACAAGAAAGGCCCTAGTTATGTTTAGTTTCACTGCCAAAGCTTCAGGCAGACATTTATTTATCATGGAAATAAAAAATAACTGAGCAACACAATTAGTCCTCTATATTCTGACCACTGGTAGGATTACAATTTCATAATCAGTCTAAGAAAATAAATGTCCTGATGGAAGGATTTTCACAATCTCCTGATACATTCAGCACCTGGTGTCACGTAGCCTGGATGACTATGAGAGCACATTCATTTGGCTGTACGGATCGTAAGAAATCAACTATTCCTGTTGATGTTGGAAGTCATACCTCCCATTTCCATGTGTGGAGGAGAGGGCCAAGAGTGCAGCTCTGTTAAGAGGGATCAGCAGCAGGGTCTTCCAAGTCTCTCAGGGGAATAGCAGGAGGCGCGGGAGCCATCGCTGCTGCCACCATGATGAATGACGGCATGTCGGGGAGCGCCGTCCATCAGGACTCGCTGTCCACGTGACCGGTGCGCACAAGCTCATGTTTGTGTGCCCGCAGTGCAGGGAATTGAGTCGAAGCTCTGGTCAGCGGCGAGTCGCCAAAGTGAAAATGATATTGTGACAGAGTTGGAGGGCAAGCGTGTTGAATGAGGCTATTATTATTGAATGGAAGCCATTTGTTATGCAACCTGTCACAGCGCACACATACACACAAGGGGTTACTTTATGTTAGATGTCGACATGCATTTCCACCACGAGACCAGTCCTCTGCCGCAACACTCGGCGCTCTCAAACTGCCAAATGTGACTTAAGAATATGAAGAATTTTCCTCAACTGAGCCCTAAAAACCATGGCAACGGGGCTGTGAAACTGATATCACGCCGTTACTTTAACATTTCACTTTATGAGAGACACTTAAAATTCCCTCAACAACAATTTCGCCATCCTGTCTTGGCGTTGAATGAGCACGAAACAGTTGCTTTGAGCCGCCGCGCTTTATGCTCCTCTGGTGATGTGTACCATGTATGCACTGAGACCAGAGGCAGAACTCCTTTCAGGTTCTGTAAGGTAATCTGTCAACACCGCCATAACAGTCAGTGTTAAGGAATGTGATAAACAAACCTGTCGAACAGATTAGCAAGGGGTTTATACTTTCCTTTCTTTCACTCTGTTTTAATGTCGCAAATTCATAATGGCTCAAGTCTCTTATTTAAAAAAAAAGGTGTCTTAAATTTGGGAAACAGATGGTCAATGAAATCAATTGATTACATTTTGGTCATGGTGTGAATCAGGACTGTTGGCAGTCAAACGCTTTCCTTTTTTAAAGTCACAAGTGGTATGCTGCATTCATGTGGGAGTTGAAAGGTCAGACAGCTGGGGCCCTCTATTCCAACTTCTCATTCATTTGTCCAAAAACAAACCTCAACAAGAAAGAAATTCAAAACAAATGCATGAAATACGGCTTTAGAAGTAGTATATTTATCAGCATTTGTGTAGGTGTGTGTGTGTGTGTGTTTTTGCACTTGTAATACTATCTTTGTGTGGACTGATGTAGTAAACCGCCGTTGTGAGGACCTTGCTGCTTTGTGAGGACATCTCGCAACTTCAGAGCGCTGTCTCAGAGTAAAGACATTTTTTTCAGGTTAGAGGAAGGATTGGGGTTAGGCATTTATTTCTGATGATTACAGTAGGTAATGCATTATGTCAACGAGGGTCCTCACTAGTAATGCAAGACAAACGTGTGTGTGTTTTCAGTTAAGGGTCAGAACAGGGGTCATTCGGTCACATAGCCGGTGTGGGTGGGCAACCCAGTCAATTTAAACCCTTTATTATGTAGACCGTTGGGTCTTTTCTTGCTTGCATGCACACACATACAAACAGACTCATTGACACACACACACATACATTTCTTTCAGTCAAAATAAACCCTCTCACAGCCTGTTTTTAAAAGCTCTCTCTCTTCCCCCCTCCATCTCTGTCTCTCTCCACCTCCCTCTATCTGCTCCACTTTTTACCAGCCTGATAGCGTTTTATGCTCGACAGGGCTGAATGGCGCTGGCAGTCTGTCACTTATGTACGCTCAGATAGATTCAGACTGTGCGTGCGTGCATGAGTGTGCAAACGCAGACAGCTGATATGATTGACAGTGCAGACGCGGGAGGTTTGTGTATTTCTGTGTGTGGGTGTGTGTGTGACATCGAGCTCAGCGGGAGAGACCATCGTGGCCGGGTTGCCAACAGAAGCATTGTTCTGAGGGTGCAACCTTTATCTGCTTCATGTGTAGGTATCGGGAGGAAAGATAGTGAGGGAATATGGTCACACAGCCAGTTTCTTGCATGTGGACTGAGTACAAATGTCTCTTTTTCAGACAGCTTGTGTGGTTTGATTTTCTCTTTTCGAGTTCTTTTATATTCTTGCTCAAGGAGCATTTACACAATTGCAGGAGGTACTTCTCTCCCGCGGATGGAAATGTTCTGGATCCCTCTGCTCTAAATGTTGGGGCTATCCCAGCATGGCTAGTTTAAAGGGAAGGCCCTGTGGCTGCACACTCTCACACACACACACACATGCAGACACGCATTCCGATGCAGTGAGCTTGTGGTGTAATGAGGCGATTATATAGGGCCTCTCCTCCCCGGCAACCCCGCAACCTTGTTCCATTTGCCTATTCTCTGAGCTCTGAGCTGAGCTAAGCATCCGGTCTACTTGAAGCCATAAGGGACAAGAGGACCAGGATGTAGTTAAGATTGGAATGTGAGTTTTTTTTTTGGGGGGGGGAGCAAACACGTGCTTCGAAGTTGAGGAAGTCAGCATGGTTTTTAGCAACTACCTTAGTTGTTTGCAAGTCATGCTTATGTTGGAAAAACAAAAACACCTTGACTGTCATAGTTTCCTGAATTACAGTCAGATTTTTCTAATGAGCCACTTGTGGTGGCAGAATTTGGCCCTCTTTCTGCCTTGTCCAAGGTTTCTTAAAGGCTCAGCCATGCCTTAAATGTTTCTAATCCGCAAATATTTGCTGATGACCCAAAGAAAGGTTACAGTGCCGTATTTGGGAATCAAATAATTGTTATCACCGTCATCTGCACCACTTGTGAACCCTGAGCAGTCGTCTCCTCACAGCCAGTCATCTGGGCCCCATGTGTCAGTGCAAAGACTGAGAAAGATCAAGATGTGGAAAGGAGGAAGGGAAAGAGGGGTAGCAGTGGGGTAAAGACAGTCCCGACTACTGGATACAATAACCTGAGCTTTGTTAAAATAACAATCCTCCTCCATCCATCTTTCCATCCCTGTTCTCCTGAAGGGAAATGTGTGTTAGAATAACAGATTTTGGGCCGGTTTTGTAGAGCAGATCGCAGCTGGCGCGTGGCCCACATTCCTCTGCCATGACGTCCACGCAGTCGGCAGCAGCACGGCACTATTTTTAGAACAGCTAGCGAGGACGCACTCGCGCACACAGGCGTGCACTTACATAGAAAGGTACCTATATACAGATTCCCATGTGTGTGACTGTATACATGCAGCTGAGCTGGAAGATTGTGTGTGACTTATGACAGGAAATGAGATTGTGGGAGTTTTGTTTGGACAGTAGCAGTGTTGGACGTCTCCTCGTTGTCTACAAATTGTTTTATTGGACAGTTCATTGATGAATCTGAACTGGTTTTATAACCTTTTGTTAATCATCGCTCTCCATCCCTCCTGTACAGTCAGCGCTGGTGCGTCTGAGCTGCAGAGCTGACGTGAGCGCTGGCTTTCTGTCACACTTGTACACACAGACCCAGAGCACAACACAGCGGCTCTGTGACGCTTTTTAAAGGCACAGCGTATTTATTTATTTTTTCTTGCAGTTGAGTGTCGTAATAAGCAATTTCACAAGTTAAAATGAACACACTGCACATCCGGCACTCTTCATCATCTTCCCCGCTGCCCTTGTACCTAATACAACATCCAGGGGCCTTTTTTTTTTGTCATCAACTACGAGACGCAGCCAATGCAATCTACTTGTTTCCTCATCAGCCCTCAGAGTTATTGGACTTGCCTGCTGCTGAGAGAGGGTTGTTGAGTAAGGCTGGGGTTATGAAGTGGAACCAGCTCCACTTTTCATCCATTTAGATGAACAGATACAGATGCAGGGATAGATTGATCCTGCTCAGACTCTCTTGAGTCTTTAACATTGGCACACTGCACGCTTTTCTTAACATTTGCTCAATTCCTGGAACCATTTCAACATTCAGTTTGTTCGCTTGCGTTGGTTATTATTGCTCTGTTGTTGGCAAAACTCTTTCCAGTTGAGTTTTCTTCATATTTATTCCCTGGATCCTTTTCACCATAAGGATTTTAAATGGATATTTTAGTTTCTGTGATTCTGAACAAAAGTTAAACAAAGTCAAATTAGTTTTAGTGCTGTACTTTGCCACCAGACTACGGAGCAGCTTCTTTCCTCAGGCTGTGATACTCCATCCCAGATAAGTCTGAATCCGACCCAGTAACAGAGTTTTTACTTCCTCTCCGATATATTTATTTGATATGTAAAGTTACTAGTTTAGTTACTAGTTACTTTGAAGATTCAGATTGTTTAGTGTTGAGAGGCAATTACTTGTGACGTGTAACAAATCAGATAGTGTTGTAGGCGGGATATTGAGTGAGACCATAGAGTGGCGTCTACAGACAGAGACAGAATGCTGCATTAGAACCAGAAATGGCGTCATCAGCAATTGGACACAAAAGCCACCGGTACCGAAATTGGAAAAATGCTGAATATCCACCTGATAATCGGCCAAGCTGATAATCAGTCTATCCCTAATACAGTGCCATGAGCAATACATTCAGACTGTTTGATAACCAGTCAAAAGTTTGTAGTACATTTAGGAGAAAATAACCACAAACTCTCGCCAGAGATTACATTTTTGACACATAAAAGCCTTCCTATGCTGCAGAATAATGTCAGGAAAAGAATTTAAATGTTGCTAGAATTAGCATCTCAGGAGTGTCTTCAGTGATATTTCCAACTCTTGGTTTCAATCTTTTGGAGAAGTTTTATTTGAGAAAAATGTTAAAAAGAAGCCCAGCGGGAAAAGCACTGTCTGATTCATCGCGGCATACGCGTGTGACAGAAAAAGGGGGAGATGAAGTGAGAGAGGAAGAGGCTTTTCAAGCACAGTATCCCAGCGGATGCCTAAAAGGTGTCTGTCTGTGTATTTTTTTGTGGTTTTTGCAGGTCGGATTACCTGCGTATTGCAAAAGGAGTTGGGGGTGGGGTTGCTGGGTGACAGTAGGCACACAGCGTTCCTGACACTGTCACTTGGTTATACACACGCGTGCACACACACACACACACACACACAAACACACACGCACGCAGGCATGTGCATGGAAAAGGTCCCTGCGCTCATTAGTGGAATTCCACCAGCCTGATGGGAGCTGGTCGGGGTGTAGATGTGTGTGTCAGTGCCAGGTAGCACTCTGCTGGCACTGGTCTGTGTAAGAGCTGTCTCTAAAGAGCTCTGGCAATATCTCAGAAACACACACACACACACACCACACACACGAGCACACTGCAATGTCTGACTGAGAAACTGAGATGCAACACAATTTGGTCTAATTGCTTATTTTGAGTTGCCCTTCCTCCGCCATGCCACATTGCTCCTCTGTCAGGCGGTGTGATTTCGGGGGGATTTTGCATGCCATTGCCGTCCATCTCTTCTTTATTATACGCCTGGAAACAAAAACACAGACACGTGCAGGAGCTGGTTTCTCGCGACCAGCGAAAGCAGCCTCGATGAAAACCTTACCTCTCCGGTCGGAGAAATGGTTAACCTGCAGTCGAGCAAAGGTTGTGAGAACCCATTTAACCAGCGATCTGAAGTTATGAGGAACTATTAGTGAGGCTTTCCGAAGTACAGCAGCTGTAAGAGCGCAGAGCTTTAACGCTCCCTCCAGCTGATGAAAAAGTCGGTCAGCGCCCCCCCTCCCCCTCCCCCGCCCCCTTTTTTTTTTCCAGACCTTGTTGCTATGTGTACACAGCGCAGGAAATATCTGTGGCGCGCTGCCAATGACTGTGAGGAAACCAGAGAGAAAGTGAGAGAAAAAGAAACGCAGATGAACTTTAAGGTCAATTTTCGGAGGGAAGGGATTTTTTTTTTTTCTCCCTCTCGGCACAGCTGTGTGTTGTTTCTTTGTGTGTGTCAAGTAGAGACGCGATAGATTCCGTATATGTGAGAGTGTTTGTAACCCTGAGACATACCGCCAATGCTATGTGTGTGTCAGCGTATGTTTGGCCTTGTGACACACCGGGAGGGGAGACGGTGCCAGTGAGCTGTCGAGGTAATTGGTGCTTACCTGGCAGGCTTTTGCACACACACACACACACACACACACGCACGCGCTCAGAATGGATTAGATGACATTAACTACAGGAGAAAATGGCATAATTGAATGCTCGCGCTACCTTTTCTCGCTATTGTGTGTGCACACGCTTGTGTGTGACGGTGTAATGAGGGACACACAAAACACACCCGATCAACCTCTGTCAGAGGCTGCAATCCAGCGGTGCACTGAGTGGTCTGCTCACTTAGGTGTGTGTGTGCGTGTGTGTCAGCATGCGTACTGTATGCAGGGAGATGTGGCTGTCACCCATCAGCTCCATCATGTGCAGACACCCAGCTTTTAATCTTGTTCTCTCCCCCCCTCCCTCCCTCTCTCCCTCCCTCCCGTTAGCTCTGCTGAGGCCTCGTCCCCAAGGCCCCTAAGCAGACCTGGGAAATCAAAACAATACTCCGCAAAAGCTTATTTTTATCTGCTGGAGACGCACAAAAAAGACCCGCACACAAAAGCACGATAAACAAGCAGAATTCTTCAGGCTTGTCAATATTGTCAAAGAATATTAAGAGTTGTGGAATTAATCGAGTGATTGAATGAGGCCATATTAGTTTCGTTCTAATTACAGGAAGAGAATAACCCAAATTTGCGGATTTCTGAGTAGTTTTTCATGCGCAAACTCGTCTGTCATGACTTAACCTGTGGCTTTTAAATAGTCCGTGAACTGTGCTGAGCTGCAGTGATTGGTCGATCAAAAGAAAATTAATCACCAACTATTTTGATAGGTTTTTTTTTTAAATGTTTGCTGCTTCTTAGTCATTTGTGACAGTAAATGAAGAGTCTTTGGGGTTTGGATTGATGGTTGGAAAAAATAAGCAATTTGAAGCTGTCACTATGGGCCCTTAGAAATTGTGATGAGCAATTTTTCACTATTTTTTTGACATTTAGATTGAACAACTCAGGGCGCAAATTTTGATCAGAAGAGAGAAATCTTTATTCATTGGTGTTTCTTTGTTTGTATTTGCTGGACTCTACCTAAGTAGCTACCCTTCTAACTTCACACAGCATTGTAGGGACCCTATTACCCTCGTTTATTCAGTAATGTAAATATGTCAAACAGATATTTCTGAGTTTGTATTATTACCTTATTGCAGGTGCGAAATGTGAGAATTGGCCACCTGTCAAGTTCTCAATAAAAACAAATAGGGGCAGCATATATCAGGAGTAATCCCTAACTGCTGCTAACTGTAGCTAACTTTAGGTAGTTAGCTCAGTTAGCTGTGCAGCCAGGAATTTGGACTGGAGCTGGAGGATCAGGGAAGTGTCAATGTTTAAACCACCAACCATACATAAAGATATCAAAACTGCTATTTCTTCACATTCATGAATTTTTTGAACATTTTTAACAACAGTTCTTACATATTGCCATATTTCCCAAACTACTTCATTTTGAATTAGACCGTAGTAATGGGGAGTCGAAAGGCAAGAAGTAAAGGGAAGTTGTTAGATGAAGTTGACGTAAGTTTATAGCCTGACACATGCTGCACTGCGACCGACTTCATCTGAATGAGAGTACGCATTGTTGAGAAATGTCATCTCGGTGTCCCGAACTCTGAAGATTTGAAGTAAACACACGCAGACACATTTGAACACACCCTGTTGTGATGCTGCTATAATTAGCCGCAAGTTGTCTGCTGCATTGATCAGGAGGCAGATTCTCTCCATCATAACGAGTCTAGTGTCTTGTGTGTCTGAGAGCGAGTAGAGCGAACCAGACCCGGGGTTGCAGCACTGAAAGAAAGACATTTCTGAGCGGTAGTCATTTCAGAAGCATTTTATTCACTGGCTGTGGGAGGCTGCATAATATTAGGATGAGATTAACTTTCTCCCTTTCACACACTCAGACAGGCTGACACACACAGACCGTCACCCCAGCCACAGTCGGCTGAATTCCTCAGTTTTCAGTTGGGTTTTTTTTCGAGAGCTCGCTCATTCTTAATGGAATGCTGTGACCGCTATCTTGTTATTGAAGCGGCGATAAAACATCTTGGAGTGATTATTTCCATGCAAGGTGAAGATTTCTAGCGCGGCGCGCGCTGATGTCACCGCGATGCCCACCAGCCACTTAGCTGAGCCAACTCAAACGATCTGAGTCAACTGGATGATCCGATCGGCGCTCCCACACACGTCGCCTCTCACGTCTGCCTCTTACATTACACTCGACTCAGGCAGGAGGAAGTGTGCTCGCCAAGGATGAGCCGACAGGATCAGAATTTTCTTCTTTTTTTTTTTCAAATTTACATTAAAATAATTAGCATACATTAGCTTTTCGCACAAAGACACAAAGTGTTTTCTTGTCTCAAACCTTACAGCTGAAATCCACTCGCCCCATGGCTTGACTAGAGAAAAAGCTATTTCCAGTTTCCATTATTTATTAATACCTCTTTGTTGTTGCTCATGTCCTAATCTCATTTCCTTTAGTCATTAGCGTTGTTCGACATCAAACACAGCTGCCAGAGCAATGAGTGTAGGGGAGCGAGGGGGGGGAGTACGGTTTGTTGCTGTTGGACACTCGCTAAAGACCCTTTTAACAAAGCTCGATGCGGTGGAATATTTTTCCATTAAGCTGCTAAAATTCCCAAAAATGAGCAACAGACAGTCGTGTTTTAATAAAGTGCAGCTTCGATGCGCCATACATCCTGCCGTCGTGTGTTTGTTGCTCCGATCGAAACTGACTGGTAAAAAAAAACAAAAAACAAAACAGAGATGTCCATGTCTTGGAAAAAGGATGTGTTGTGTGTGTGGGTGTGACTCCTGGTGACCTCTTCGACAATAACATCTTCTGTCTCAGCCTCCCTGGGAGAGATTAGCACCACATGAACTCGCGGTCCCATGATGCTTTTTTCATTTGCTTCCTACCTATTCATCACCATAACACGCTCCTATCATGGCATTGTGGCGAGATGCAGTCCTCCGTGCATTCTCATGCTAATGTTGTTGCCTTGTGTCCTGCTGCAGGCGAATGCTGTGTTATGCTAATGCAGTGTCATGCTAATGTCACGACGTAGCGAGAAATGGCAACCGGAACAATATGTTAGGGGATTTTAAATAAACTTTGTCTGTTTCCCTTTGCTAAAGCTGTCATAACTTTTCATGCCTCTTCACGCTGACTTACATCATTGTTTCCTGTATGTACTGTTATTTTCATATAGTCGTATAATAATATGATATAAAAAACAATTCCACGTTCCTTCGAATACTCGAATGCTAATTGACTACAGCTACCGATGTAAACAAACATTATACCAGCAAATATTTATAGTTTGTTTTCCGTCTGTCTGCCAGCTTTGGCAGTACGTGTATAGATAAACAACATGATGATTAAGAACTTAAGAAAGATCAAGTATGATTTCTATCTATGACCATGGTTTGTACTGACCTGTTCTCTCCTTCTGGATGTTTCCACAGGATGACAGTGATGGGATCCCGTGGTCGGAGGAGCGGGTTATGCGAAAGGTGCTTTACCTCTCCCTAAAGGAGTTTAGGAGTGCACAGAAAAGGCAGCTGGATGACGGAACCACAAACTCTAATGGTAAGTTTGCATCCGTGTGGGTAACGCGAGGGGACTGTTCCACTGTGTTATCCTGTCCTTCCATTTGTGCATTTTCACTAATATGAATATCAGATGAGCATATTTGTAGTCGTCCACTGTACCACAGTATGATTTTCTGTGTATTGGTGTGTTCAATGTCACATGAATATCAGGAAATAAAGCAAACAGAACTTGGACTACATTTGTTCAGTGGAATACAAAATTTGTATTAGTAAGTATTAATTCTGCAGGAGTGAAACCAGAGGTTCAAACATACAGTAACACTTCATCCCAGTGTAAAAACAAGACTCGATCCTGTAAGCTACTATAATGGGAAACCTTTAATGACTTAGTTTCTGAAAATAGTAAGTTATTTTCATTAAATAATGTGAAACTTTCTCAAAAAATGGCTTAGTAAATCAAAATAATGACTCTGTATCTTAAAATAGTGGAACGTTTGTGCAAAATAGTGTCTTAATATTTCAGTACCAAGAAGCTTTCTTAGAAGAAAGGCTTGGTATTTCAAAATAATGACTTAATGTAAATAATGAGATTCTTTCTCAAAACACTGACACAGTACCTCAGAATAATGAGATACTCACTCCACATTTTGACCCACGCCTACCGTCACAAATTCATGTGCACCAGCAACCTTTCTGTCACTGTTTTGAGAAAGTTTTCATTGTTTTCAGATGCAAAGTCTTATTTGAAGAACATTTCTCTTCATCACGTTGGTGCTAATGGGCTCCCATAGTGTTCCACCCATGAGGACTTTGCAGACGTGGAATGGAACAAAATGAACCACATCCCTCACAGTGTACTGTAAACAGGCCTGCGAGGATTAAAGGGTATCTTAAAGTCCGACAATTCGACATGTTGAAAACCTCCACTTTGATTTGACAAAATGAAAGAAGCAAAGAAAACGCAGCAGCGTTCTGAGGAGTAAATGTCAGAGTTGCCAATTTAGTCTGGCTTGGCTGTCATTAGTGTCTCGGTCGAGCTCTTCAGCGCTTTAATTGCAGGCGACAGTTTTATTAGTTTGTTTGTATAGGAAGACCAAGCGTGTTTTCTTTGAAGACGGAACCTGATTTTACTTTAAATGGAGAGAATCCGATGAGACCGGATGATTAAAGAGTCTCGCTTGCTTACTGTTGTGGGTCAGTGGGCAGCGAGCTGCAGTCTTTCTCTTTGCTGGTTCGGTGTCACATCCTCAAAGGAACCCTTGAACTGAAAGTGTTTCCCATTTATGTTCAACTTTTGTTTGTGCATCAAACAGAGAGGCTCTGATGAGGTCCATTCCATGTGTAGACGTGTTGTTAATCTTTTTTTCCAGCTAGGGCCTTTACACTGACCCTTGTGTCTGGACTCATTAAAACACGGACTAATAGAAACCCTGACATGAATTAATACTTGAAGTTGCGTACTTAGACAGAAATCCAATTCCAGGTGGGAGCCTGCTACAGTAACGGTTGAGGGATTTTGCTGTTGTGCCGTGTAAACCTGAAACAACACAAAAAGAGTGAGAGCGTGGGGTGGGGGTGGGGGGGGGGCTGAACAGCTTGTTTTGAACCAAGCTGCCACCATGTCTTTGTTTGACACTGGAGCTCCCACACAAAAAAGCCCTCAGCCAGCCAACAGCGGAGATTTGAACTTCACACGTGCCTCAGAAGCTATTCTCAGCTGACATTAACACAACCCAGACACCAAAAGAAAGGAAAGTCATCCAGCCATCCAGCTAGGCAGGAAGGGAGACGGGCCGGACAGACAGGAGGGAAGTCTCTTTTGAAATCTAGCTTATCTTTTATACCTTGCGTTCTTTTCTCCTTCCGTATTTTCCTCATGTTTTCTTTATTATATATTTTCCGCACCTTCATTTCTCCTCTCTACGTCTGTGCCAAGTGCCCCCCCCCTCCCCTCCCTGTATCTCTCTGTGTCTGTCTGGCATCTCATAGCTGCCACTCCAGAGCTCCTCAGGGCCTTTTAAGCCGCCGCGGGTAGCTGACCTTATCGCCTGAATAAAAATGACTCATTAGAAAGCGTCGGCGGCCCGTCGTGCCGGGGGTAACGACAGCAGCCCGCGCTGACACAAAAGGGAGCTGGGCTGAATAGACGGGCCCTGCTGTTTTAGAGCACCGTGGGTTAGCGGGGCTTTGGAGGTTGTATGAGCGGCACAGTTTCCCGTCTCACATAGACGCTGTGGTGAAACTGTCAGCCATTTTGGAGGATCACACTCAGCGTGCGCTACATCCTGAATGGGCAGCCCCTGCTGTTTTAGAGGACTGTGGGTTAGAGAGTCTGGGCTTATGTCGGAGCCAGACATGTGCCACAGTTTTCAGCCTCACACAGGCGTTATTGTGAAACTATCAGCCATTTTGGAGCGAGCCAGACCTCGCAGGCACAGAATAATTAAACGTGTGATTGATAGAGTCGGTGAGGAAGATGATAGAGATACCTGTCATATCCAAATGACGAGTCAGTTAATGGATCGCTCCTTTGTGGGAAAATTAATACAGGAACACTTTTATAATTTTAGAATTGCTTAAGCAAAAACATTTGCAGGTGTCGGCGTCTCGGACGTGAGACGCATTGCATTTCTCTGTTCGGCATCATTATAAATCCAATATTTTTGAGTTTTGGTACGTTGCTATTTTACAGAAAAATAATTGAAAGTGGGGATGCAGCTAACAGTTATTTTTTATTCTAATTTCAATTTATAGGCTTACAACCAATCATAATTTTATTCAAACGTATTGTTGGATTATAATTTGTGCATGTGAGGTAACTTGTTCAATCTGGAAACTGATTAAGCATTAAGTTAGCCGGTGCTAATCATATCAGTGTTTCCTAAACTTCATAAAAAACTTCTGAGAAGCAGGGAACTGATGCGCCACTTGACAGTTAATTTGTTATTTAGCAAAAATGTTTCATGCAAATTAATTCCTTTAAATGATTGATTGCTTTTCTCCTTCCTGTGCTACAAGCACTATTCTGCTGATTATTTTCTCAGTTAGTTGTTTAACACCAAATGGTAAAAAATAGGATCGAGAGGTGACATCTACAAATGTCTATTTTTGTCAAGCTAACTGCCAAAACCCAAAGCTTTTTGCTTGGTTATCATATTACATGAAGGAAACCTGTAAATGATCCATCCATTACTGTAACCACTTATCCTTTGCTGAATTGCAGCGGGCTGAAGTCAGTCCAAGCTAACATTGGGAGAGAGGCGGGGTACGTCAGTCTCATGCCCAGATTGCCAAACACCAATTAAGACCAAATACTAAATTGGCTCTCTGGCATCTGGCCCTAACCGTTAACCCAAAACGTTTTTTGACGATCTAGGAATGAGACTCAACCATCAACTATCTTTCTCAAGAATAACTTAAAAGTTTGACAGTGATCCTTCAACTCCCTTTCTTTGTTGATTATTGTCTTGATTAATCAATTACTTGCTTGGTCTAAAAATTCAATCTTCAAATGTCTTTTCTTGTCCACAATCCCAAAATATTCAGTTTGCTGTCATTGAGGAGTAAAAGAAACCAGAAATCATTCGCATTAAAGAAGGTGGAATCAGAGACCACTGACCTATTTTCTTAAGAAATGACTCAACATTTAATCGCTCCCAAGTAATCAGTGAGTTGATTAATATTCTATACACGGGATCTGGTCCATATAAACAAAAGGACCCTCTCGGCTTCGGTGCATTTCGAGACAGGCATCCACCATTTTGGGGAAATCATGTGACTGAAGGAGGTTACAGCAGTACCTGGCTGTAACAGCGTGTGTCCCCCTCCCCGGGCATCTGTCTCTGCGTCTCTCCCTTCCCACATACCTTCATTCATCCCCAGCCTCCTCCTCCTCCTCCTCCTCCTCTCTCCGTCGCCGTGTGGCAGCGGTGGCTATCTGTTTTAAAGGGGGTGTGGCGGTCTGTCAGTCAGCTGGATGTGTGTGTGTGCCTGCGTGTGTGTCTGTCTGTCTCCCCACCCACTCAGCCTTCTCCCTGCCCATAGCCGGCAATTATGCCATCTCCCCAGCCACTTTACCTCGCGTCGCTGGCAGCCGTCCATCTCGGCGTCCATCACACTTCCTGCCTCTCCCGCTCGCCGCCTGCATTATTTAACAAAATGACATTATGCCCTCCCGCGTCACCCGCTCGCCCTTCTTCACCCCGCTCCATCACGGCCACGTTCTTCCTCCTCTCATCCTCCATCTCCCTCCATCCGACCGGCCATCCGGTTGTCTCTCCCCGGATGCAGGGTTTCATTACACATCAATAGGACTCTGGTTACTGCCTTCTCCGCGAGCTCCTGTCTCCTCTCTCCCTCCCGCTGCTCAATCTCCTCGATTATGTTTCCCCACACCCCCCCACCCTCCTCGCCGGAGTCTCTCTTTTTCTCCCCTCCCGTTCCCTCCATCCGTCTCTGTCTCCCCTTTTTCTCACCATCTCCCTCCTTTCCGCTTTGTCCTTCCTGTCCTCTGCCCCCCCGTCTGTCTTAACTACCTACAGTATCTGTCACCCAAATCCCTCCCTCCCTCCTTTTCCAGTCCTTCCACCGTCGCCACCCTCCCTTTCCTTTCTCTTCCTCTCCTGTTCTCCGAATCGTCATCGCCGCGTCTTCTTCCTGTGCTTCCTCACCTCGCCATCTCCCTTCGCGACGCTCCTCTCTCGTGTCTCCTCTCCTCTCCCCATCCCAATTCCTTTCCTCCCTCTCCATTTCCCTGAGTGCTATTGATGGAGGGGCTGGCTGCCGGCCAGAAACCAGGAGGGGCTGAAGAGAGCAGAGAGGGTTCCCGGTTTGCCTATTTCTCCAACTGTCCCCCTCTCTTTCCCCTCCCGTCCGTCCGCCAGTCTCAGGACCTGCCGTTCCTGCCCGTTTTTTATGCGCGCCGTCCCCCTTTCCTTCAGCACTCACTCTGCTGTCACTCTGCTGTCTGCCTGTATTTCCCGTGCTGCCAGCTTCGTGCACGGCCACAGTGGCAGCCGTGGCAGCTACAAACACTGCGTGGGCCCCTCTGTTCTCCCTCTGGAACACCAGCAGAGAGAAAGGAGAGGGGAAAAAAGAGAATCTCAGTAGTTTAGTAGTTTTACCGCAAGTTTAGTTAATCTGTTAGGCCCTCGCGTGCTCCCACAGTATCCCATCTTTGCCCTTTGATGCTTTAGATTTACAGCCCCGAGCTCCACGAAGCAGATGCCATGTTGCTGAACTGTGCATTGTCGTTGTGTGCTTTTTTGTTCTGGCTTGTGGTAAGTGTTGCGCAGTGCTGTTAGGTCCAATTTTGGAACGAAGGGCAATATATCTGGGGCCATTTGAAATCCTCTCGCCAGGCGGTCAATTTTAGTATCTGCTTCCACTCTGAAAAAAGGATAAAATGCCTGGGAATGGGTACTATGGGGAGTTTCCCCCAAAAATAAAACTGCCCATTGTTTCTTTTTATATCGTCCCACAGTTTTTAATTGTACACAGGCACAGAGGATTACATGAACAAAGGGCATGAAAGAGAATCTTAGTGCTCTTGTTTATGAGAGGGAAAGGGAGATTGCAGTGTTGTTTAACATCGGAGTTTGAGGCGGAAGTTGTGCAGAATTGTTCATTCATAAGAAGGAAGTGAAAAGGCAAATCAAAAGGTGCAACTAATGACTTAATTGTCGATTGTGGCTGCAGAGGAAGCTGCTGTAATCTGATAAACTGCCTGCAGTGTTGTCACTCGGTGGCTACGTTGGATTGTGGGTAATGTAGGCTCCAGGTTTTGAAAAGGATGCATGGAATTAAAAGGGGAACATCTCTGGTTTTGCTCTATGATTTTTATTATTTGTTTGTATCATTTTCCATAATGAGTCAGTGTTATAGGAGAGACATGCCTCCTGGTGCCTACATTACCCACAATGCACTGAGTGACATCACTGGAGAAAGCTTCCTCTTGAGCCACAGAAGGCTACACGCAACTTTTGAGGAGTAAAGAAACCAGAAAAAATGCTCACATTTAAGAAGCTTGACTTTTACTCAAAACAATTGAGATGATTGCATTTATCGAAACAGTTGACAGTTAATTTAGCAGCTGTCTCATGGATGAATTTGATTAGCTTAAGACCGATTACAGCCATGCATCTGCTCACCAAGAAACAAGTAAGCATCTTATCACACCTATATTCATGGGCCACATTGCGCCGGTGTTTTTAAGTGTAATCAAGGCCCTATAAGGGTGCACTCTCTGCCCCCATGATGATTCTTCCTCCCCTGCTATAGTTCTCTCTTATTACTGTGGCTCACACTAATAGGCTCCTCTCAGCCCTGTGATATGCCATGTTACGCTATGTACCTCTGCTCGCTCCCCGTCGCTCTCTCGAGACTCTGAGGTGAACATAGCGAGGCGATGGGCTTAGTTAAGCACGCATAAATCTGATTAGAACCCCCTCCGTCCCCCCGATAGGAGCAGCTAGTGGGATGGATCTCTTTCCTCTCTCTCTGTTTTTTGGCTTTTGTTTGGTCTATCTCTCATTGAGCTGCGTTCGTATTGTAATTTACTTTTCCCCTTCAGTCCGTACCTCAGCCGCCATCTCCGCATGTCTACCACAGTCGCCCATCCCCGGCCCTCTGCCTTTTCCAAGATTCCCAGCCCTGCCCCTCAGATGGGCGTTCATGTGCAACCAGCATATGTCAAACAACTCTTTGGAGGAATTGGGGGGGGGGGGTAGATAAATAGATGGAGGGGAGGAAGCGCAGTAGAGAAGAGGAGGGGGCGGAGAAATGGGAAATGGGCCTCAGCCTGTTTGTTTGCGATCTGTGGGGACATCATGCGTCAGTCATTTTCTGAGCACAATTAAAGTTAATGAGCTAGTTTGGTTTTTGTCTTTGCTCTGGTGCGACTTTCACCGGCAATGTTGTCCAGAAGTGGCGAACAGGCCTCGGCTAATTGTCATTCTTGAACAGCCCCTCCCCCCCATGAAGTATATTTTTAAAAGTAAAAAAACGACTTCAGTTGTTGAGGTGAACGCTGCAACGCTGTTTTGCTGTGAAGCTCGAGAAATGTGTTGTGCGCTACAAAACTTCACCCGACTTTCCGTCGGCCCATCGGGGTGGATGGAGAAATGACTGAATTGTTATTTCTGAGTGAACTTTTTCCTTTAATCTGTGCAAATCTGTGCAATTGATCCTAAAAAAAGTGTGGAAAATCTCTCACAAATGGAAATGAACTGAATTCTTTGTTGCCATCTGAAGCCTTTTTTTCATTTAGAAATCTACTTTAGCCTGAAAGGGGAAACTTCAAAGAGCTCTCAAGTGAAACTCTTGATTGATTAAAGGCACTCGGATGGAGGCCCTTCGTGCCAGCCGTGGCATTGTAAGGCGGTGAATCACCCCTGCCCTATAGACTTCCAGGCTCTCCAACGCCAACATAAAGCATTGACAGCAGTGCGAGGGCCTTACTCATCGCGCCGGCGCTTGTTAACTCGGTGACCGCAACGATGTGTGTCTGATGACTGTACCTTTGCTTTCAGGTACTGGCCTGCCCTGCGCGTGTGTGAGAAAAGCCGACAAGCCCGTGTGTGCCTGTGCAATAATCATAAAATGTGGCTGTGTGTGTGTGTGCGTGCTCATTCAGCCTCAAGCACATGTATAAATCTCAGTTAAATCATATGTTTGAAAAACTCCTTTTACCTGCTCCGCAATCTCATCCTGTCTCCTACACTGTCATTTGATCGTACTGGTTCCCTCCCCCCCGTCCCGTCTTCCTCGTAGGACACAATGCCCGGGCTTGTTCCACAGTAGCATCCTCGCTAAAAGGGTATCATTCAAGTCGCCACTTATCCTAACCCGCGCTCCCGTGTCGTTGTTATCTTAATTTACTTCCCTTTTGACACCCACTGTTAGAAGTTTGCAGCTCAGGGTGAGTGACACATCCCTCGGAAGCATCAGTCAAATGGAATTTCACTGGGCGATGAACTAAGAACCCCTCAGCCAATGAGAGAGCGGCATGCACAGTTGACGGGCGAACGGAGGGATTTATGACAGCGGCGCTCTCGCTTAAACAAACCACCGGGTGCTTAAACATTCAGTGAGTCATCAGTTGTTTTTGCAAAATGAACTTGAATAATTTAACAACCTGCCACACTGGAGTCCAGTCAGGCATGAACACTTGTCAGAACGGGTCAAAACGGGCAAAATGTGATTAATTATTGTCGGTGTCAAGAGTTTGATCGCTGCATTGCTCACTCGCTTCCATAAATCTTCAGCTTACATCTCTGCAAAGTGATACCGCAGCTGGCAAGAGCGGCGCAGTTTGAAACATGTGACTGCCCCTCTGTCTCCAGTCGGTCTCCTTGGCAGCTGCCCGCGCTCTTCTTTTTTTGATAACTCTTGAAAAGCTTTGAACCCAAACCCCCCCCCCCAGTCGCTTCCCCCGATAAGTTTGCTCGTTCGCACGCCATTGTTGAATCAGACGCTTCAGGGCAGCGCGTTCCAAGAAGTCTCAACAACTGCCCAAGAGGAAATCAAGCCTTGTGATATCTATTTAATTTGGTTGTCTTCCTTAATTACCATTGACTTCCACTCGTCTGTTTGACCTAATTTGAATTCTCGGTGCCTGTTGTTGCTTTTGATTTAAGAATCTGTCTGGGGGCTTATTTTGTTTGTCTGAGTTGCTTGCTAAATATTTAATTAGGGCTCTGTCAATTGGGCTCACTAAGAATGTCAAGTCCGGCGATATCCGTTCACTTTTCTCGCCGCCTCGGGCTTTTTTTTTTTTTCTCTCTTTCTTTAATTCTCTGTCAAAGGGCAAACATCACGTACGTCGGCAAAGAACAGCAGCCGCATTCAACAAGGGAAAATGTGGACAGAAATATGAATAAGTAACTCCAAACCTATCCCCTGTGATACTGAGATAGATGTGGCGATATGTGATGTGAGGGACTGTGTGTGTGTGTGTGTGCAGCGCGCAATAGATGATGTATCACCGTTTTCACACGGACTGCAGATGCTTTCGGCTCAGGATCTCTGTGTATTTGAATCATTTGTGCCCTCTCTCTCGCTCTCTCTATTTATCAACTTCTCTCCTTCTGTCTTTCTCCTGTTTTCCATGTTCTGCACTACACTCTGCACTTTCAGATAAAGCAGACCCACCATAATCATATCAAATGAAATGTATCTACTCCGCCGTCAGCCCTCCGTGCTGCGTCAAATCAGAAGCGGGAGGCTTTATTAACTCTGTCAGATGAAAAACAATGTTTGTTCCCTAAAGACTCCGGCGATATTTTAATGCGATATGAAGCCAGATGTCTGGAGGTGGTTGGTTAAAATACGATGCTCGTCTCTCCTCAGGTGCTTCACTCCTTGCCAACGGGCAGCTGAACGGCTCGGGGTCAAAGGGCAGCCACAAAGATGATGGGTCCTTGCGCTCTCAGGGCCTGGACGGTGGCAAGTACGGCGAGGACGGCCCTGCAAAGAAGAGGTAAGACTGCGCGTGTGTTTGTATCAGGGTGTCTACAAGTCATAAAAAGTCTTAAAATGTCTTACAATTTATAAATATTAGGACTTAAACGCGTAGTATCTATTTTCTGCCACTAGGGGTTTCTCAATCAAAACAATTAAAACGAAACACATAGTTTGATGTTGTGAGGTCATGTGGGACCATGGGAGCTGTTGTCTTCAGTGTTGAAACGCACCGTTACCTTGAATGAAACTACAGATTTCTCTTGGTTTGAAAGGTGAGATGATGCATTGTTGCATTGTGGGTAATGTAGACACTGGTCTGCATTGCACCCCTATCACTGGAGGCATTTTATCAGATTGCATGCAGCTTCCTCTGGGGCTACATACATATGCAGAAGTTCTCCCAGAGTCCTGTAAACACACGTTAATGTGTAAGATTGAAAGGACTTACCCTCTAAATGCAGAAATGTTACATATTATGTCTTTAAAAGTAATTAACTTTGAGTGTGTGAGGTCTTAATTGCTACAAATTTGCTCTTTTATCATTTATACATATTTTTCTCCAAATAAGTAAAAGCTTTTCTGGGAGACCACATTTCTGATGTTACAAATCAACAACCATATTCTTACTCATAAGATCTCATAAGAAGTCTCTGCATGGGGCCTTTATACCTATCTGCAATGCTTAAATAAGAAAAAAGATGAATCATCTTTTCCCGTCTAAAAATCTGTTATTGATTTGGTTCAAAAGATCTTAAAATGCATCGAATTAAAGTGTCTGATACCTGCAGACACCCTGGTTTAGGTGTGTAATCCTGTTTGTGAGTCATCGGGGTCATGAAACCGCTTTACAGAGCCGCGGCTCTTGTATCGGTGCAGAACTGCGAGCCTGTCTGCGAGTTCATATCAAAGGGTTGCTGCTGCTGCCGACACGGAGTGTGTGAGGCTGCGAGCGTGATTAGAAACTTTGCACACACACACATCAGGAACTGTACCAGCAGCTTAGTTGTGATGAATTTCCTGAGCTCTGAGGGTTAAGAGTCTGCTGCTCTCAGGTTTTCTACCGTTTACACACTTTATCTTTCTCCCTTTTCTTATTTGCTCTCTTCCTCTGTGTGTAATTCATCCTGTCTGTCTCCCCATACTCTCTTACAACACCCCCCCCCCAGGAAAAATCAATTGAAAATGTTTCCACTTTGTCCAGCACATTGATTTATAAACTTAGTTTATGCACTCTCTTTGTCATTTCTTCCTCTTTCTCCTCCTCTGGACGAGAGCAAGTTGCCTATTAGTCGTGTAATAGAAGATGACAGTCAACAGAGAAGTGTAAATAGTGCCACCCTGTAAAGGCCGCCGAGGTCTTTTTAATGAGCACGCCCCCTCATCTTTTAATGCAAATGCCATTTCAGTCATTTATAATTAGCCACTTAAAGGAATGTTGCCATGCATTTCCAAATGAATCACTTAAAAAATGTACTTTGGCACAGAGTACAATGAGCTGTTCACTTCCAGCCAGCATATTTTGATAATTTTTATTTATTTATTTCTTTTAAGAAGGCGTTTATATCACAAGTGAATTATTTAAATGGCTTTTGTCTGTTAAATAAATAGTAATTTTCAGAGAGACTGGTGCAAAACACTGCGCTCTCTCTCAGACAGATGTTCTTGGAAAATGGAATAAAGGATTGTCGGAAAATGTGACGCTTTCTAATGCATTCAGCACGAAGCAGTTTTTGAAATCACAATCTGGAAAATACGATTTACAAATAATCACGCTCTATAGAGTGTACAGCAGATTAAGAAATGGCGGGCGTGATGTTTTCTCCCTCTGCACGCACACACAGAACGGCACACAATGCACCTTTTTTTCTCTTATTATATTTTCATTCTCACTCCCACTTTTTATTCAAGCTACTGTAGATGGCAGGTGTGTGGGTGTGTGTGTATGTGTGTGTATGTTGTTTTGTTCTGCTGCTGGTCCCTCGCTCACACACACACATTGACAGGGCATCAAAGCATCAGTGTAAAGCTAGGGGCGGAGTCTGGGTGGGGGGGGGGCCGGACAGCAGCAGATGTCCTTCTGTAATGAGCGGCCCATACAGGCTCCATTCACTGCGTGTCAAGCACCTGCCCGAGTCCTCCGCGCTGTCACTCGATACTGTAACCTCCAAATCTGAGCTCAGTCATGACGCGCTTTCATCTACCTGGCTCCGAAACCAGGAGAGCGGCTGATAAGACGTTTAAAGTTTCTCAGAAGACATAAAAAGAATGAAAACGCTCTCTCTTTTTTTTTTGTTTTTGCGAGTAGTTGAAAGAAAAAAAAAAAATCCTCTTTAACAGGTGAGCTCGGAGTCGGCCGGGATAAACGAGGTGAGGTTGTACACACAAGAGAATAATGGCAGCGGCCGCCGCCTGACTGACAACAACAGAAAGTGCTGAATTGGAACCGAGTGACCCCGCGGCTCATATTATAGCAAAGCGTAAACACTTTACTCGGCACCAACTGAGCGAGAAAAGCACCGAAGGAATAACTTATAACAAGGACACTCTCACACTTTTATTCTCTCTTGCTCCGATGGCCTGTAGTGCTGTGCCTGTGTGTGTGTGTGTGTGTGGAGTTCAGTTGGAGGCCACCCTGATCCGTGGTTTTCATTAGTGCGCTACACACACACTCACACAAACACACACAAAAACACACACACACACACAGCAGGACTGAATGAAGAAAGGCTCTATCTGATGCTAATGAAACACAAGCCTAGCCAGTACTTGGCAATGCCTCATGCCCTCTTAAAAAGCTTATTATGTGTGTATGTGTGTGTGTGTGCGCGCTTTATGTGTGAAGGATGACTCCAGTGCCCTGGCATGGCTGCCCCGCACTGTTCCTGAACAGGACCAACTGAGACGATGCCAGGAGCTTTTACACCTGGCACTGGCCAAAACAGAAGGGCGGAGCGGTGGCGTAGCTGGTTCCAATTTTTTTGAGCGAAGAAAAAAGTTTTCACGCCGCTGAGAGAGCGAGCGAGAGAGAGGATGAAGGGATAGAGGGGAGACGGAGAGGGGAAAGACTGGGAGGAGCAGCAGAGAGGGAGAAAGAGAGAGAGGGAGGGAGGGAGGGAGGGAGAGAGGAAGGAGACAGAAGGACAGGTGCGAGTGATTTTTGGCAGGAAGCGGCCCCCCTTTAGAAGTCTTTGAGATCAACTCTGTGTTTGCCTTCCCATGCTCCTGAGATTGGTGGTGGAGACTGGCAGCACATCCTCCAAAACATGCCAGCTCATTGTAGCCCTCTCCTACCAGCATGACCATATTCTCCAAACGGGGGTTCCCCCTGCCAAAAAGTGGTGCCTGCACACTCGAACACACAGGGCGCAAACTTTTTTTTTTCTTCTCACAACCCAGCACAGTCTCATCTTCGCTGCCATGGTTTACTGACCTAGATATATTCCTGCACCTCTGTTCCTCGCCCACGTTTGATTTAGGTTGAAGAGCGTCTGTGTGTTTTAGCAGTCGCTGAGGTGTCAAGACGGGTCCTGAAGCATGCTTTTTAAAGGGGCTCCATGTGGTTTGAGAAGAAATTCAAACTCTTTTGATATTTTCCATATTAATGAGGTAACAATACAAACTCAGGAAATATTTTTTCCATAACTGAATGAACAAGCTGTTCTCAAATGAAAATGAGGCCCCCAGCACATTGTTTGAAGCTGGAAAGGTGGCAGGGTCCGCCAAATATAAACAAAGTAAAACGGTATGAAACTGTGTTGTCCTTTAAGGTCAGTTTTCTTATTTAATTTATGTAGTAATAAAAATGAAGATTTTTTGTTTAGGCATAAAAAAATTGTCAAAGTGAATGAAATGTCTTCCCCAAAACTACATAATGCACCTTTAAATGTTTTTGCTGTCCCAGCTTGCATAGTTGCAAAATAAGTTTAGGCAGGTGAATACTTCTGTGTTGCTCCCTGTGGGAACTGGGTACAACATGCTACTTTTACAGAAGCCTCTCCACCATAAATTTGGCATTTAGTCAGCGTCTGGTGAAGTCGTAAACGAAACGGGGAAATCATTCGCTGGTATTTTAATTCAGTATTACTGGTCTGGCAGGTACAATCTAAACATCACTCCAGCGTGGTTTTCTTCTTCATGATCGGGGGCATTTTTGCGGCTTTAATCTTCTCGACTCTGGAGCACGGAGGCGTGTTAATCATGATTAAGTGTAAGAAAGAGGAAGACTCTCAAGCTTTTAATCGCATGTGTTTTAAGATTATTAGAAATCTTGGATGAAGTCGGAGCCAGACGAAATGAGATCACGGTGCGCCTCGTGTTGGCGTGGAAAACGGCAACTCGGCTATTAGTTCAGCTGAGTTCGAATGTACTTAAAGCGCTGTAAAAGTGTGGGGTAGAGTGTGTGTGGATCAGAAGTTGAGTGGCCCTTTCAGACGAGACTTCTCAACTTAATTTTCTGCGATCTCTTTCTCTCTCCCTCTTTTCTCTTTCTCTTTTTTTCTCTCTCTCTCTCTCTCTCTCTCTACATTGAACCCCACTTTTGGCTCTCTTTGAATCTGCTCCCTCTGTTGTCTCAGCCAAGACACACACTCACACACTCAGCTGCTGCCGCTTGTTTTGTTTCGACTTAATGAATGCCAAGTGTGTACACACACGGAGACACACACACACGCACGCGCAGACACACACACACACACGCACTTGTCTTGTCTAGCGTAACCAATGACTCTTGTCAGTAATGCATAATCACCATTTCCATTTATGAGGGATTACATGCATGTGCGCGCAGGCCCGCACGCACACACTGCAAATGTGCGTGTTAATAGACGGCCATAATGTGTCTATTGATTTACTGAAGACGGCGTTGTGAGGGGACCTATATGTAGTGCAACGCCGGACACCTAATGTTCTCACAGTCGCAACCAAATAAGCATACATTCTGTTTATGAGACAGCAGGATAGACGCTCCTTTCGGCCGTGCCTTTAAATTTGGACTATGATTAGAGTCGCGGTTATTGTCTGTGCGCAGATTAAACGGCTTCTCTCTTTGTTGTTCCGCCTCCCTCGCTCTGTCTGGCGGCCTGTCAGTGACTCACCCCGGCATGTCAACACGTCAGTCTCCAAAATCTCCTCTAAACTCTCCTCTCATTGTCGCCGCGGCTTTATGAAAGCCTTCCGCTCCGCTGGAAAATGGCAGGGCGAAGGAGTATTAACCATCCACCACAGTGCATAATGTCACTCAGCGCACAAACTCGCTGCCATAATCGCCGTCTAATGCGAGTGCTAACGCGGCGATTGTTGCGCAGATTAACCGTGTTGCGACCGTTTTTTTTGCGCGGCGCTTCTTAAAAACATAATGCAGCGAAATCTAAATGGTTCATGGGATTTGCAATACACTGTTATTTCTGTATCTGGAGCAATCGGGGCTGCCAGTCGGAAAAGTCTTTTAATAGTTTGTGTCCTTTTTGTAGCTGTGAAAATATCTCTTGTAAGCCAAGCTGTTAGAATGACTGAAAATACTGCATCGGTATATTGATTTAAGTACGAGTTCCTAAGAATATCTCATTTTGAGATGAAGCAAAACCCTTGTGCGTCAACTCAGGTGATCAGGTAGAAGCCAGGACGTGTTTTTAAATGTAGTTGTGTGTCTTCACTGTTGAGTGCACCGACCCAGTGTAGGGGTCAGTCTTGTCATCTCAACCTGGATCGTCTGTAATTTGGAAACGCACCAGCAAGAGATTGATCAGTTGGGAACAATCTGGATGTGTGTGTGTGTGTGTTTAGTGCGTAGACCACCCTGCATGTTTGTGCATGTGTGCTTCAGTTGCTTTCAAATCTGTCTGCCGAGTTGTTCTAATCGCTGACCCACATGATATCGGGACACTTTAAAGGGACAGTTCACCCCAAAATCAAAAACACCTGTTTTCCCTCTTACCTGTAACGCTGTCTATCCATCTAGATTGTTTTGGTGTGGGCTGCCAAGTTTTGGAGATGTGTGCTTTCTCTCCAATATAATGGTACTAGGAGCAGTTTCCTTTCCCCGTCATAACACAGAAGGAAGCATGCGTCTGCGCATGGGTGGCAGGCTAGCTAAGTAAGCTAACTAAGCTTTATTGTTTACATCCACGAGCATGAGCCTCTCATCCATGAGTTGATTCGCATTTCCTTCTGTGCATTGATACGCTGTGGTTCGGTAGAGAGACAATGGTTCCTACATGAAACTGCTCACAACAATGTCTGTGGATTATGTCGAGTAAGTGGGTCATAATTTCTGGAAAGAGACATCGCTGTTGAGTTTTTAAATGTATTATTTTGCCCATCTAGTTCCATTATATTCGAGAAATGGCAGATATCTCTGAAGATTCGGCGACTAACACTAAATTCCGAACACACTGTGCACCGCAGCCTCCTGTGTCTGTAGCCCCAAGGCCTGCAGTCCCCTCACGGTCTCTGAAGGTCCACATACGTGACTCTGGCTTAATTAGACTGATTGCTTAGCACATACAGAACCATCTCTGATGTTTATTGACCTAACTTGGCTGTGGTCAGCCTGTCCCAGGGGTGATTTAAGGAGGACTGCAAGGTCAGAGGTCATAGGGTTTGAGTTCAGCCCGTGTTGTGAAGGGGTGGGGGCTGGCAAATAGCCCAGAGCAGTGGACCTTGACTGCTAACAAAGCCTACATCTAAGTGCGCCGTCTTATCTTTTCTCTCCGAGTGAAAAGAAAGCAGAGCAGGAAGTGCTGTTAATTCACAACAAATTCAAAACCTCTGGCCTTAATCTGTGAGGAGCCCATTTGGTGTTTTGAAGTTATTTCAATGGCGTTTGAGTAAGTATAGTGTCACTTTTGTGTATTAGCACTTTCAAGGTAACAAGGGGGACAATGGCTGACTTCCATCTGACCTGATATAGCATTTATATATTCACAGTGATACAGCTAAGCTTGATCTATTGTCAAGATGTCTTTTCTCTCCACATCTGCCTATCAGGCCATCTCTACTCTCATTGTTTCATTCAAAAAAAAAAGGAGGGAGAGAGGGAGGGAGGGGGGCGCAAGTGAAAAGCCAAGGTTATATTTAAATATGCACATAAGCCCGGCTGTATCTTAAATCTCAAATGAATTTGAGCTTTATTGTGGCTACTTGAAGCATATAGCCGCCCCAGCTGGGTCACAGGCACGCACACCCTCGCACCTCTGAATAACACTTTCACATTTATCTTGATGTCAACACAAAGCAGTCGAGCGTTAAAACCACGTACTGACAAAATATACAGAAACACTGTAGTCGTGGTTATTAAGGCCTGCTCCGTGATGACTGCTGTGTCCTCCCAGCAGCCTCGCCTCACTGACAAACGATGGTGTTTATTTGTGTTTTGTGTGCACATGCTCGGTGTATATGCGGCCGGGGGTCCGTGCAGGGGGCTGTTTGCATATGTGAAGGTCACAAAGTCAGTGGGTCAGTCCACCGCAGTGCCGTCCTCCTTCTAAATGCACTGCGACAGAAAAGCAATAAACACACTGAGTGAGGTTGAGTGTTCAGTTACGACTGTTTACACTGACCACGCATCAGCCATTTTAGGGTTTGTGTCGCTGTCTGAATATATCACAACGGGCTTTCCACCTGGGTAGCTGCTCCCTACAGGCTAACGAGTAACATCTGTAAAAGCCAGCGGATTATTTTTCTTCATTTAAAGAAGGCTTAGTAATTTTTTCCCCTTTCCTTCAGTGTGTTCAGGTTCTTGTGCATGTAAAGGGTTTTGAAGAAGTCTACAGAAGCTCATCTCTCTTACAGAAAACACTGCTCTTTAAACCCGCCCAGTAGTCTGGCCTTTAATTTGACTGTGACTTTTTGACATCACATTACATCATTCGCATAATTTAGGCCTAACTGCTAGTTTTGCATGTAAGAATTTATTTTATTTACTCTGTTGTTGGGTAGCAACACTGGCTCAGGCATATGTGAGCTGACCAATCAGAGCAGACTTGGTATTCAGGAGGGTGGGGGGGCCTTAAAGAGACAGGAGCTAAAACAGAGCGTTTCAGACGGAGGGGGAATGCAGTGCTGCATCACTGGACAGTGTGAGAAAACTGATGTGTTTTTTGTGTGTTAAAACATGTAAACCTATTCTAGTCGTAACTAGAGATAAGATTATGAACCTAAAAATGAGTCAATATGTCTGCTTTGATATATTGGAGTGCTTTAATGTGCCAAACTAAAGGGTGTACAGTGGATGCTGGACATGAAAAGTTTATCCATGTGAAAACATGGTAGCCATGGAGCTTTGTCTCTTTCATACACATGTTTTAATGCTCATATTCACACATGCGCATGGTGTCAATTACAGTGTGATCACTGTGAATTCACAGAATGTATTCTCACTCACTTTATCTGCTGATGGATCTGATCCGAGCAGACAGAGATAAATATAGACAGACGAGCAGGCGGAGACATTGATTCCACACACTTTGCGGTGCTAAATCCCTTTATATAAACATTCGTACTCGTAAGTACATAAACATGTATGTTGCTCTGATCGGGAACAAAATGGACTCAAGCGCACACACACACGCACCGAAACAGACACACACACACGTACACACTCCCCTCACAGAGCCAGCTGCAGTGAGGTAGTCTTTTATCAGGACCATGTGGGCCATCTGGAGCCAATTAATACAGCCCCTAAGGTACAGACTCTGGATCAGCGCTCCTCTCCTCACACAATAACCTTTACCATGGGAGGGAAGACGAAGTCTGACTGGAGCCCAGCCTCATGCCAACATCGATCAAACCTTTTGGACACGCTGTGTAGCAGCTCGAGACTCTGCTTCATTCAGATGTGCCTTGTAAAGACTGAGAGGCCAGATTTAGAATGTGTGACATGTCTTTAGAAGTACTTATACTGGTATGGGTGTATTTACTGAATTCCTGAAACAGCTGTGATCACTAAAACACATTCAGATATTACAAATACACAATCATTCAGACATAAACAAGCATGTGTGCTTTTTTTATTAATTAGCTGTATTAATCGCTTCTTCCTTTGCTGTTACCTTCCTTGATTTTTGTTGTTCTTATTCTCTTTCTAGTGGTATGCGTGGAGTTTCTGAATGGATGCAATTAAGATGAACAGTTAAATTCCAATTAATTAATACCGCATGTTTTTGGCCTCGCTGGCAGCGGCCTGCATCCGAATAACTTCCCCCGTATTAAGAGTGCTTTGGAAGTCAGAGGCTGACACACATTTGCACAAATCAACTCAGGGACTACTAGCTCCTGTTCCCTCGCCAGCCTTATCCAAATATTGGGTTACAGCAGCGCAGCAAAGGTCTGAAACCGAACCGCGCGGCGACTGCCACACATATAACAGCCAAGGCTCTCCTGTGGAGGACCCAGGCATCATCAACAAGGCACACGGTGTACAGTGCGTGACCCCGGGACCACAGACACACTCGTCATTAAATGCCTTCTCACATTAAGGCGCTCAGTCATTCGGTGTGTCATTCCATCCGCTCATTCATTAAAGGTGGAAAATTTCATCCATTTACACAACCCGCTAAATATAAATGTTCTCCGAAGCTGCCGAGTCATCCGTTACAACACTCTGTAAAGTTCAAGTCTCACCCGTGTTTGCATCACTTTGTTTCTCCCCTCTGCTGCTCTAAATTATGTATCACTTGTTACATATTGGACTCCATTCATCAATATTTGATATACGTGAAGAATTGAGAGACGCTGATGTGCTGAGCCGGCAGCTTGCTCAATAAATCAAACACGCATCCAACGATCACTCCCGCCTAATTGGCATTTGAAGCATTTCTGCTTTGCATCTATTATAAGTGTTTTATGCACAAATGAGTTGATATTTGGCTTAATAAATCAGCTGTCGTCAGCTCCATAAACACAAACACACACACACACGTGCTTAGTCATCTAGTGTTTTGCACTCTGCGCTCTCTGGCTCTGACAGTATAAGAAGCCGGTTCTGGTTTGAGGTTTCCAGTCTTGACGCTGTCCTCCCACACTGAGAGTTATCGACTGAGTGCGAGGGAGAGATTCCTTTTTTTTTCGCCGGGACGAGGGTCAGAGAGGAGGGTGGAGCCGGGAGGGGAATGTCTTTTCTTGCACGGGGCAGACGCTTGCCAACGCCCCTCGAAGTGTAAGTCAAGATGACCACAGCGGGAGCCATCGCAGCAGTTCCCATGGAAACGGACGTCGCTGGGAAGGTGTTGATAAGATGGAGACCGGAGAAGAGAGCTCGATGTCTCTGATTGACGTGGTCCGTGTGCGTGTGTGTGGGATCTATGTCAACTGTCCAAATTCGTGATCCGTGTTTGGCGGAGAAAAACACATTCAACAAGCCGCAGCTCGTCCTCCTCTCCGTCCAATCATCATCGCCACCTCCTCCCTTTGTTTCCCCTCTTACTTCTTTTTACGAGGGGAAGTCACAAACGGCCCTTTATCCTCTCCCTTTCTTCCTCCTCCTCTTCGTCTCCTCGCCGGCTGACGGGGGCCGTCAGAAATTTTTCCCACTCCGTCTCTCTCTGAGATAATCAATGCTAACGCAGCTACGGTGGCACGTGTAATATTAGACATTACAGCAGCCCTTTGAAGGCTGGATGGCTGGGGGGTAGCAGGAAGGGATGGAGGGAGGAAGGGATGGATGAAAGGTGGATTAGAAAGAGATGAATGGGGACATCCTGCTGTAATCTCTCTGCTTTTTCCCCCTCTATCAGATCTCTGCTTCCTATTTTCCCCTCCCTGCCTCTCGTTCTCCTTCAATCAGGGCTATCAGGCTAATTTTAACTTGCGTAAGCCTCACTTACCTACCACGGCACTGTACCAATTAGTATTCTATAGTTCAACACGCATGGGAACATAGTGTACCCTGGCTCTCACACACACACACACACACACACACACACACAGAGGCAGCCGTCCTCTGGGCAGACGGAGGGCTAAATCAGAGGATCACGTTACCACTCAGTCCTCAGCGCAGTGGCAGCACTTGCAAAAACAGTCATGTCACTGCAAATTGTTCCCATGCTGTTTTCCCAACATTTAACTGGTCTTTGGGACTCTGTAAAGTGAGTGTGTGTGAGTGTGTGTGTGTGTGAGAAAGAAAGAGCGCTAAGCTTGATTGTCTCGCCATCCTTTATAACTAAAAAGTAGTCGCTCTACGTTGACATATTGGCAAAACTTTAGGGACATTGCTCAATTTCAGAGGAGCCCGCCTGAATAAGTGTTACTATAATTGTTTTCCACGCTCTAATTCCCCCCCCCTCCGCCCTTGATGGTGATAATCACAGTAATTCTGTCTTCACCACCTGATTTTTTTTTCCGAAGAGGCGCGCTGTCTGTCATCTTTTAAAATAATCACCTGCCGAAGTTGTGGTTCTCGCGGCGGAAGGTGATGCGCTTCCATTTTTCCCCGTTCCCCTGCCTGTGGATCCACCGCCAGGCCTCTGCATTATCACATCGTCATCTGTTTTTATTACCTTTTTTTATTAGGCTTGTCTTTGCTGTTGGCGCGCCAATAAATGAAGATGACAAGAACTGATAAAACATGGAGAGATGTACATAAAGAGAGATTTAGTCCAATTACTGGAGATTACCTGTGAACGCAAACTGTATTTTCAGCGAGTTTTGGGAAAGCCCCCCCCCCAGCACATCTCCCATGTTAGTTAATAGGTAGCAGATAACAGAGGATCGTCCCGGGGAAACCTGCGGCGTGTTTACAGAGGCTCTGGTCGACTGTCTAGACAGGATGTAGTAAGCTCTATTAGCTCATCTGCCTCTGTCCCCATTTTTTTTCTTTACTTCTGTTATCATACTGCCTGTTTTTTTTTATTTTTTGTGTGTCAGTCAACTATTCCCCCCTCTCTGGCCCTTTTTTAAGTAGTTAAATAGGATCCCATTCGTGTAAAGCTGGAGCAATAAAACTATCCAGGGTTTAGCTTACCAAAGAGGCTTTTATGGAGAGCTGTGCTCACTATTTAAAAGTGTTTCGTAGCACAGCTTAGTCTGCCGCCGCTCCCTCCTCCTCCGCAATATTAAATTGCAGATGATTGAATTTATAGGACGGTGGGACACGTTCGGGTGGCTGCACATTTGAACCATTAGCATAGCAGCAGCTACGCAGCCATGGGCATGGTGAGGTCTATGGGAAAGCGTTAAGAAATGTTGTTAATAAGAAATGACTATTGGTATGAAGGTGCTGTAAGGAGAGAGTTTACAAGCGTACTTGACCCTCTTCAGCCAGATGATGAAAGTCAAATGTTTTCCTTTAGTACATACCTTAAAAGTAAACTACAGTATTACCTGTGCTTGGCTTGAAGTTATCAAGTTTTCCACGTAGGGTTTAAGTGTCCGGTGGTGGCATGTTTGTGGTCAAAGTTACCACAGTAACTATGATTGCAGCATCTCTGTGTATACTGTGTGTCGTTCCCTCTTCCTCTCACGCCGCATCGTACTCAGTCACGCAAACCTCCCTGCTTGCAGCTTCCCTCCCGGCGGCCCGTCCTCCCCACTCCCCATCACTTCATCTCGCTTTCTAGCTCTGGCCTCATCCCTTTCGGTACTTCCCTCAGTCTGTATGTCCTGCACTCTCCTCTCGCACAGCCAGTTATATTACGGTCTGCGTGCAGACTTTGAAGGTAAATGTTTCCTGAGGGCAGACGTGGAGTTGGGGAGGCGAGGGTTTAAGGATGTATTCTGAGTCTTTTTGCCCGTGCCTCTGTAGAAGTGTTTGCATTTGTTTGCATCTGTGAGCTCCTCCAGCCAGGCGACAAGAGAAGGCCGGCCCAGCAGATAAATGCGGACGTGTGAAACAAAGAGCGCTGTGCTTTAACCTCACACTTTTCTTATCTCGTGTGCTCGTCTTGTAGCTGTTTATCACACTTCTTCTGTAACCGGCCGGGGCTGCACTGCTCATTACTCTCACAATTAATTGCTCGGTCTATAAAACGTCTAAAAAGTTGTGTTAAAATGTTAATCACAATTTTCCAGAGCCCAAAAATGACGTCCTCAGGTCGCCTCTTTTATCCAACTAACAGTCCAAAAACCCAAGAAAAGCAAGATCCTGCATTTATTAAGCTGGATGTTTGACATATTTGCTTGAAAAATGAGCGAATAGATTATTAATTAAAATAAAGTTGGCAAATATTTTTCTTTTTATCCACTAATCAAGTAATCAACTAATCTTTGCAGCTTTTGTGAACGGCCTTGAATGGATTTTGAGGATTTATTAGCCCATTCTGTTCTTTTTCTTCTGCTTTCCATCATTTTTACGATTATGATCTTCCTTTTCAGTATCTGCTTGACTGTATTCGTCTTGTCCGTTCCTAATATACGTCCCAGTGTTGTCACCATACTGACATTTCACGTCTTCAATACAGTACCTTAAAAAGAATACAGATTTTCGATACCAATGGGGTAAAAACTGAGGTTGAAATCTCAGAATTGTATTAGATGGTAAATATAAAAGGGCTGTAACATGACAACAAGACACAACTTTGTCTTGGCTTGTAGCAGTGAACCGTAAAAAGACTGTCGTAAACATTAAACATCACACTTTTTTGGCAACATTCGCTTTTTTCTCTTTAGGTGGGACAGTGCAGCTGGAACATCCGTTGTATAAATACTGCAGAATATGAGTATCGAAACCATTTCAGATATTCAGTATTGATGTATAGATATTGACATCACTACCATGTCCCTTTTCTTTGTCTTTCATTTACCATCACCTGCTAACATTCCCTCTATCCAAACTGGTTGACAACCCTCCTGAAAACTCAGCTTCTCTCTCTTCTCTTTCTTATTTTCTCTCCTCCGTTCCTCAGAAGTATCTCAGCTCCTCCATGCGTGCGCTGCCTCCCTGCCCTCAATCTTCGTTCTCCGTGTTTTGACAGTAAATCACAGCCTCGTGTGAAGTGACACCTGTCCCCATTGTGTTGTTTTGCCTATTGAACCGTCGTGTTCTTTGTTCCGTAATAGCAGGGGGGAAGCGCACCTCCTGCGTGCACCTAGCTTTTTACGTGGATGTTGAAATAAGACGGCGCTATAATACCTTCTAGATTACTTTTCACCGCCGTTTGTTTGGAGACTAAACGCTTTAAACGTTGTGTACAGTGGACGTTTTTAGAAAATTCCAAATCAAAGCCAATTAGATTTGTGTAAATGCTGATCACTTTTGTGTACTATTGAATTCCAGCTCGTAAAAATGCCAGGCGGATCGAAGTCGTCGGCTTTTGTTTACCGAGTGTTTTGATTGTAAACAAACGGCGCGTGTGCAAACAGCGCCGTGTTCGGTTTTCCCGCGCGTCGTCGCGTCCAAATGTGGCACTTTTGGCGACGCGCGTGCAATCATCTCTCAATTTCTCACACATCGGGCTCACACCCGTGTCGCGGCGGGAAATCGACACGTTTTGACGCCGCGCTGCTCCCTGATTGAAGTGTAATCGGAACCCTGCACCTTTTCAGGGGGCCCAAATGCATTGTGGGTGATCTCCAGACATGATCATATCTTCCCTTTACTTCAATCCGGCCCGTGGCAAATTGACAAATAATACCAGGATATCACATTGCTTCTATCACTACGCCTCGACGTTTCTGGCATCGCTCGCACACACACACACACACACACACACACACACACACACGGCAGCACTAATCGATTGAGGCCACTCGCTGGTTCATGTGGCCCCTGACAGTCTGCGACTTTAATGGTTTGTGTGCATGTGTGCGGGTGCCTGTGCCTACATGTTAAGTGTGTGTGTGCGAGAGAGAGGGCGTCCGCAGCCGTGTGTGTGTGTGTCGGTGGGAAAGGTGTGACGAGAAAGTCCATCGCTTTCTCTCAGACATCCACTTCTTTAATATTCTCCTCCTTCCCCCGCTGCCACCGACACACACTGTGAAATAAAGAGAGAAAAGAGACAAGCGGAGAGGAGAATGAGAGCGTCGTCTCGAAGGTGTGCTGCGCCACGTAGGAAAGCGAGCACGAGGCAGAGGCACGGGGAATAAAATGGTGAAGGGAAAGAAGAAGCAATGATGAAAGAAAGTCGGAGAGATAAAGAAACTGAAGTTGTTGGGGCGTTCGTGTGTGTGTGCTTGATTTTTTTTTTGCAGTCAGTTCTCATGTACCTGGTTATGAGCTGTCGCAGCTGGTTCTGCCTTAAAGACGGCTTAATTATCGTTCAGTCGGCGCTCAACAGGAATGAAATCGGAACTACTACATGTAGCATACACACACAAAAACTGAGTGACCGTGTCAGCCAGGGAGTGTTGGGGTGCCGTCACATCCAAGTGATCATAATGGGCTCACACACACACACACAAAGCTAATCAATTCTTCACTACAGGGTAATTGTTTCGGCAATTCACTCTACAGTGATATGATAGCCACAGGGCCACAGTACTAAAACTGCAGAGAGAGAGAGAGAAGTGTGTGTGTGTGTGTTGCATGAAAGAGCAAAATTGTGATTTTAATCACATGCAGACTGCTTTCTTTGCTGAGATGTGTGGGGACAGCTCGGTACGTTTTTTAATGTTTGTTCCTCATGTGTAGTTCTATCTGTTTATGTCAGATCAGTGCGATATGTCGTACTAGTCTCAGCCTCAATTTGGGCGCTGTGTTAAACCAAAGTCCTTATAGGCAAGTCTTCTCTCTTGGCAGCCATCTTGGCAAAGCCCCTTGCAGTTATTTCAAGCTAACACGACCGGGCCCCCTGTCTGTATGAATGGGGGAGAGAGCCACAACTTGAAAACTAATGAATAAAAACTCGAATCTGATCTAAAAACTGCTGAAAGATTTCAGCGACTTTGCTGCAAAATAAGGCGTAATACACCTTTTTCTGAGAGGTTATACTTGTACTGCGCGTGAGCATGGTTTCATGACACCGGCTTCTTTCACGGCTCAATACAGAGCGCTGCTGTCGGCTCTTCCGACCAAACAAAATGTGAGTTTGGTGTCTGATGTTTGAATAACCCCACTGTACTTGGTGATCCTGTTCATTAGCGTGATATCCTTCCTCTTCCATGCTTATTAGAAGTACGTCTACAACCACAGCGTTCCAACTTTTGCCGGAATCGAGTTTGTGAAATCTAATAAAATGCATTAAATGAATCAGTGTCATGGTCGCTGTGGATTAGACACTGGTGTGCTACACAATATCTAACCCTACCCTTCTCCCCCTCTCCCTCTCAGACCTCGGCTCCAGGCTCAGAGGAAGTTCGCCCAGTCGCAGCCCAACTCGCCCAGCACTACGCCCGTCAAAGTGGCCGAGCCGGGCAGCCTGAACACCGGCCTGGCCACCGTGCCCTCCTCGTCCCTCACGTCGCTCTCCTCTTCGTCCCTGTCCTCTTCCATCCAGGACCTGTCCAGACGCAAGCCCAAGACGGAGGACTTCCTCACCTTCCTCTGCCTCAGAGGTAAGCCACAGCGGAAAGGAGGGATTGTTGTTGAAGACGACAGCTGCAGATACAATATTAGAGGTTATTATGGGTCCAGGACACAGGCTGAGGCTGGAGAACAGTTTGCTACTGTTTGGCCGTCTATGAATAGGCCTGAATAATGATTTCCAAGGCCTGGCCTGTGTGCGCAGCTCTCGTATAACGGTCTAAAGGGAAACCTGAGCTGTGGTTAAACACTTTGCTCTGCTCTTTATTATAGATACTCTCACATGCACACAAAGAGAAAAAAACATGAGCAGAGTTTTTTGTGAAGTCAAGTTCTGATCACCCTCCACCCACTCGTGCACACACAAAAACCGCACGCGCACGGATACTACAAATAAGTGTACTCACCCCGGGCTAAGATTATCCCGCATTTCATCAGCTTACACATCTCCCCCTCCTACCTTTCAACAACTATCTGTCTCTTTAACACCTTGCCCATCACCCTTTACCACAGCAGCTGTGTTCTCACACTCGCACACACCCCTCGCGACAAACACTACACAGGTTCATCGACACTATGTAGCACCTCCGATGTCAAATGAACTGTAAAAGCCGCGGCAGAGTAATTAGCAGCCGAGTTGGTCGCGTGCCGCGCACAGCGGCAGCATTGTTTCTTGGGAGTTTCTTGAAAAGGAAACTATTTTGGATAAGTGCGAGCACTAAGATTCTATCACACGCCCGTATAAACTGCCTGTGTACAGTAGCTCAAATTAACCAAGACACCGCCCCCCCCCTCGGCGCTCACAGCAGCTAAAACAATCCCTGTTCTCTTTTGCTCTGGAGTTAATGAAGGATTCATGTTACTTATAATCTGCGCTGTGCTGGCCAGCAAACAGAGAGGGCTAGTCCGCTGCCAGGACACTGCAAAAGGTTTCGGCTGGAGCTCTGAAGTCCTGCTTCATTTCAAGACCAAAGACCAACGTTTCAAGACCCAGACCCTTGAGCCTGCTTTCAGAATCTCCACTGTGGTTTATAGATCTGAGCTTTCGGAAAACTTTGTACAAACCAGAATTTTAATCAGAATTTAATTTTTGGATTAAAAAAACCTGAACATTCTCTACTACATGTCTTGTGTGTAGACAGGCTTGTACATAAGATGTAAGGAAGTGTTCCCTCCATTCATGTCTGTCTTTAGTCACCCCTTCACTTATGAAACTTGAAGGGAGAGGGAGCGACACATTCAAGAATATATATAAAAGAAAAAAGAAAAGTTCGGGACCATTTTCTCAACAACCTTGGCCGTGACTTTTCTCCGCTATCTTAATTTTACCCCTTTGTTAAATACTCCTGCTCACCTTTTTTTTCCTTAAACGCGTCCTCACAACCAGAATTAACTCATTTGGAAGACAAAAACCGCCTCGCTTCAGATTAATTTACCGTTATCGCTATTAACCTCTGCCCATCTTACAAAGTAGGCTAAAGCCTCCGGAGAGGCAAATTTAGATCCGAGCCTGTTGGGACGTGGCGGCTATACGTTGCTATTCTGACGAGGACGCTCCCATTATGGAGTGTCATTTTAACCTTTCAGGGCTCATTCAGAAGCGCATAATTGGAGGTTGCTAAAACTGACTGAAGCTTTCGGTGAGAGGGGCTTTGATTTGCATATATAGGCCAGGATGTTACATAGGCTAATGATATAATGTCCCATATACTTTTGAAGTGGAGATTATTTTGGGCGCTGGGTGCTAAGCTAACCCCTCCCTCGTATGTGGAGTGCTGGACTAATGAGGTGTAGGTGACTGGTCCTGACTCAGTCTCGCTGCTTTCTCTCTTTATAATTAAGGTTAGGAATGGTGCCTTGCAAGCTGATTTCTAGTGTGTGTGTGTGCGTGTGTGTGCGCAAGGTCTACTGCGCTACCAAGGCTAATTTTAGAGCTAGGCTGCTAAGCTAACGATTGAATGGTTTTCCACTGGGCTTTTTCCACTCCGCCGCTCCCTGCTTCACCGCTGTATTTATAGACCCAGTTTAGCCTTGTGTGAATGTGCGTCTGCTATCCCATGCTGCGAGGATGACATTTTGCCGTGCGGGGCTTCTTCTGCTCCGTTTTCCCCCTTGGCCCCTCGTATGACCCATGTGCAGGGACCCTTAGCAGGAGAGGGACATGGGAGAATGTCAGCAGAGCCCTCGAGGTTGCGCGTCTCTGAGTCGGCGCGTGTGCGTGAGCGCAAATCCGCGCTCACCGCTGATGTTGCCTGTTCTGCTTATCTCGTGTGTGTGCCCTGCCATTGTGTGTATGTGTGCGTGTGTGTGTGTGTGTGTAGCATCCAGGGTATATGACGAGACACAGCCCATGAGGACAACCGCGTTAGCCTGGTTAATCTTTTCAAAGGGACTCGAGTCTTTGATATCGTCTGAAACCCCCCAATCCCCTTTAAGATTCTGATGTGTGTGTCTCTCTGGTGATCTGACCACCGCACACATTAGGCTGCTTCATGTCTGCCACCAAAACGCCTCTGACAGGATCACTAGCTATATTATGGAAATCTCAAATCCGTGATCTCCATAAATCGCTTTCTTTTCAATTTGATTTTGACTCTTTTTTTTTTCTTCTTTTTTTCCCCCCCAGTTCTAAGGAGAGCATTTAGCCACATTTCCAGCCCTATCAGTGGAGATTTTTGGGATTCGTCCCGGGTCAAACGTTCACCATGTGTAAACACACCGCCCCACACACCCACTGCGCTGTTTGCTTTTCTTATCTGGTAAACATTACACATCCAACCCCAAAGGCTTCTATTCATCGCTCATTGTGACAGCGACATAAAAGCTGTTTGAACATGACAGATTTGAAGCGGCAAAGTCAGCGACAAGAAACAAGAAACAAATGTCGGACTCTTGTGAAATCGCGGCTCAACCTTTGCGTCCAATCAGAGTTTGTAACCGAAGACGCCTCGTTTTCTTCTGGGATTCTTTATTTCCAGTCGTGGGGGTGTTGTTGCCGTATCCGAGCAAAAGTTATTTTTAATTCCTCCAGGGGGGAGCAGGGCCGCCCGATTATTCTGATGCAACGTGGGAGTAACCGGACAGAGAAGTGAAAAAACTAGATTTCTCACTTCTGTATAGAAGGATGCGCACCATGTACGCTCACCACCCACACTGTCTAGGGCCTATATACTGTATTTATCTCACCGCTCATCTCTCTCACACACACACACACACACACACACCCACCTCTGCACACAAGCTGAGTGCTCGGGCCTTGCCTGTGTTCTCAGAATGGTGTTTATGTGTGGTCCAGGCCTGTAGTTGGGCTGTTTATATCCATGGAGAAAGCCATTTGGGTGGTAGCCAGACAGTCTGCCTCTGGCTCTGTCTGCCTCTGGTAACCCAGAGGGTGTAGAGCTGCTGGTGGCAGGGTGGGGGCAGCACTGAGCGGAGCAAACTGAAGTGCAGGTAGGAGCTTTCCAAGTCACCTAAGTGTTTTATTTCAAGAGTGTTAGGGTATATGGGCTAGGGTAAGGGTTGGGGGGTCATGGTTGGGGTTAAGGGTTAGGTTTCGGGGTCGGGGTTAGGGCTGTGGGTTGGGGTTGGGGATCAGCGTCAGGGTTAGGAGTTAGAGTTAGGGTTAGGGGTTTGAGATTCCCACTGTTTTTGTAAATGGAGCAGACTTTCAGGATTGATAGTTGTGCTAGCATTCATCTTATATATTATAAATAATATCCAACAATAAACATAGTGAATATGTTGTTCCTTTTGGACGGTATTTACTTAAGTTTGAAAGCTCGCACACCATACAAACAGTGTACACATTGACATAGATGAGATAAGAATAGACTAGGGAGTAAATGAATAACGATGTGCACACAAACTCCTGGAAATTGGTCTCTTGCATAAGACTAATTTTCAGGATTGTGTGTGTGCATGTGCCAGTACGTCGGTGTGTGTGTGTGTGTGTGTGTGCAGCGCCGCCGTGTTTACCTCTGGGCCGTCTCCCTTTGCCTGCCAGCTCCCAGTGTGTGGTGCCTCTCTCACAGGTTCAGCGAGGCCAGTCTCTCCCCGCTCTGTTTACGTAACCTCCCAGCCCTGACCCAGTGAACCAAAGACCTCCGATTCTGAGTACTTGATTGCACATGTGATATCAACTTCACATCTGTTTTTTTAAGAAAAAGACTGCCAATCCCAGGAACAGTGCGTCGGACCTCTGTCTTTGTAGCTCGGTTGTTAGATCCAATTTGGTTTGATGGTGTTTTTTTTTTTTAACTTTCTGAAAGTCTTGCTTAACTAGACGCACATTTCCACTCCGGAGAATAGGAATTCAAGTCCGACAGATACCAGTGTGTCTCTCGAGCGCATTGCTGCTGTGACAAATGAATTTCCCTCGGGGATAAGGAACTTCTCTCTCTCTTATGTATGATTGCTGTTTGATTAAAGCCTGGAAACTGTTCAAGCAGAGTTGTGAGTTTCCTGTCGCTCACGGCGCTGCGCAGAAGTTGGCCGCGCAACACCGACTTCTTCTGCGTTCTCCTTCAAGAGCGCAGCCACTGTTTGTGGGGTTAATGGTTTTGCTGACATCAAGGAATGTCAATTGGAGATGTAATCCCTAATCCTCTCTGTGTGTCTCTCTCCGTTTCTCCCCTAGTGACTGAGAACAGTGTTGGCAGAGCTCCGCTGTGGGAGATAACTTTTCCTCTCCGTTGCCAGAGAGCTGAGATTTGTCTCCCCCTCTGACCTTCCCTTAAAAACGGCGTTCGCGCTTCCTGCGAGTCACTTTGCCCTAAGTCAGCACGTCCACACGTCCCCATGGCAGCTAAAAACCCTCCTGATTGACTATTTAAATAGTCCTCATTGTTTCAGTTCTCAGTTAAGGGGACAAAAGAAGGGTAGCCAGAGAAAGGAGGGTTTGTAATTATGCCCCCCTCCACGCTCCACCCCACCCAAGAGCCCCGTTAAAAATGACAATCCTAATAGACTCTTTCAGACCTAATTATGATTTGTCTGCGGTCGGAATGAGGTGGATGAAAAGCCGATGTAATTGGGGGATTGGGCTCAAGCCCTGTTGGAGGTCTGGGAGAAGGACTGAGTCGTGTTTTTGTCATCGTGTGTGTGTGTGTGTGCGCGTGTGTGTGTGTGGATGCATACATGTGTGTATTGATGGATTCGGGGTCGGGATGCCAGCGGTCAGTATAAGACCACTCTGCTGGTTTGGCAGGCTCTTTCTGTCTTTGTCTCGTCCGCCTTCTCTCCCCCCAGACTAGTCTTATTTTGGGGATCTTGAATATATTAGAGGATCCAGATGTGCTGTTGCTGGATCTCTTCCACTCTGATCTCTGGTCCTTTTTTCCCTCCATGTCGCTTGTTTCTGTAGCTGATAAACAAAAATATGATAAAATAAACAATTCTTTTTCTTATTTACTTTCTCACCTTCACAGTCTGCTCCGTCTCTCCTCGTCTTGTCAGTTTCTACTCCGTCTGTGTGTACAACTGTCTCACAATGCCTTTGAGAACCTTGTATTGTGATGCATTTATTCCCAAACTTTGCCCAGTGGTGAAATGCAATTAATTACATTTACTCAAAGACTGTAATTAATAACAATTTTGAAGTACTTTTGCCTTTTACTTCTACTTCACTATATTTTGGAGGCAAATATTGCAACTAACTAACAACTAGTACATGATGCTATATTACCATTAATTAAAGGTGCAATATATAAGAATTGGCCATCTGTTGAATTCATACGCAGAATATCACCACTAACTGCTGCTAACTGTTGCTGCGGTTAGCCAAGTTAGCCGCGCAGCTAGTGGTTCAGGCTGGGAGCAACGGAGACGTAATCAAAACCGTTATTCCTCCACGTTTTGTTGATGATTTTAGTGAAGTCTTGAATGTTTTCAACCAGAATGTTTCATTTATTGCACCTTTCAGCTATCCTGCAGTATATACATTAATGATTTACACATACGGTAGTGTTCTCTAGTATTGTCACGTAAATCTGAATATGATCAGAAAGTTTGAGGATTCATACTGCAGCAGGCCCAAACACACCTCCAAGCTACTTCCGGACTGTATTTTTATACTGTAGTACTGCTACTTTTACATAAGTACAGGATGTAAATAGATGTAAATAGTAGTCGCACATTTCCTCTAGTGTATTTGAACATTTCACTTGTTCATCTCCTCGTCCCTGCAGCCCCTCAGAAACACACACTCCTCCTTCCATTTCTTCCCCGGGTGCCCCTGTGGTCTGTTTGCCATTGGCCCTCTGACCCCTGTTCAGACCAGTAAATTACAGCCATTTAGCTAATGAAGCAAGTCATTAGGAGCTGATTGGGCCGGTGTGTGCCGCCCCGGTGTGTTTGTTTGGTCTAAGAGAGGAGCGTTTGCTCTGTCGCCAAGACAAACGAGGTGTGTGTCTGTGCAGTGTGTGTGTGTGTGTGTGTGTGTGTGTGTGTGTGTCTTTATAGAGTGCACGTGTGAGCCTTCATGCATGTGTGCTGCGGTCACCTCGCTTTGAGGCCAGAAAATTGTGCTGTGCTACAAAGTCAGGTTCAACCACTTATAATTGTCTACATCCTACTGCAGATGCTGTGCGCCAAGAAACCACAGAATAAACACACACTAGGCGTGGGTGATGAGAGCTTCTTTAACCAGACGTGGTGCGAGAATCTTTCCCGCACCGCTCGGGTCACTATGGATTATGTAAAAGCCATATTTCAGTGTTGTTGAACAGTTACTTTTTGCCCTACAGACCTCCTTTAGAAGTTAAAGAGAGCAGGTAAAACTCGTTTTATCTGCTGTGGGAATCTGCTGCCTCTACACATTTTTTTTTCCTCTCCAACTCTCAGAGGAGATAATTAGAAACTGGCAGAGCTGCAGTGTGAAAACTGTGATCCAAGGCACAACAAGATGTATTATTACCAGGCTCTATTTTTCCTTTTTTTTTTTTTTACCGTTTGTAAAAGCTTTTCTTAGGAGTATGAACTTGAAACTTAAGCTTTAAAAATAAATTCAACGTGACGTGCCGTAACCACGGGTCCCCCGGCTGGCCATTAATAGCAGTTAGCGCACTTTAAAATGACAATTAATCTCAGCTCACAGATGTAGCTTATGCGTTAGAAAAGAGAGTTGGAATAATGATTTCAGTATGCTTATTATTTGATGTTCTCTAAAGTAATCCATCACATCAACGTCGTTTAAGATTTACAGCAGCTTGTTGGGATTTTCTGGCTTTCACGCTCCAGTGTTCCCAAAAAAAACCTCCTAACTTTCTGTTCTTAGTTTCTCAGCTCATTCTGCAGTGGAGGCTGTTTTTAAAAGAGGATGCCGCAGCATGCGACGGTACACTGGACTGTGTGGTACTGGTTAGCACCAGTTAAGCCTTGTACCATGTCTCCTTTGTCATTAGGGAAAGCCCGAGCTTAGTCAGGGTGTCACTTAAGCATTGAATGAATCCTCACACCGACACACAGATGTTTAGTGTGTCCAAGCTGAGCTGCACTCTTTACTGATAGTGTAGATGTGTTTGTGTGTTTCTACATCGCGTTATTCTTATTCTCTTCAGACCTCGTGACGCTTTACTGCCGCTTCCTGGCTTGTTCCTGTGTAATTGAATAATTTTGCTGCACATGTTTTATCTCTACATTTTTATTAAGCCACTTAATGATGTATTGAATGTGTGAAATCTAAGATAAGTATTCGGCACCCTCCAAAACAGGAGTTCTAATTAAATAACTGGCCTGGCCAATTCTTAATTCGCTTTCTCTCGTTTTAATCTGTATAGCTTAATGCAGGCTAGTTAAATTCAGCCTATTTTTCAGAGGCATGGCTTTACTTTAATTGACATATAATCATGTATTGCTTCCCATTAATGCCCTTTAAAACACTGTAAAATCACAGCAGTTGCTCGTGCTATGCTGCCGTGGATTTATTTTTTTCTAGGACTGGCAAATCTGGTGCTTCCTGCTCATAATGAGCCAAATTAAGATTAATCACAGCTATGAGCTACACAGTAATAAAATTACAAAATTGTGCAAATTGAAAAGTAGTTGTAATGCATTTTGCTGACTGTGCCCAGCCTTTAGAGGACTATTTGAAGAACAACCTCAAAATTTAGCTTCAGATCTTTTTGATTGCAGAGTAAGAGAACTATTTACAATATTTTTTGTAAACTTGAAAGAAAAAAACATTAGTCAATACCCCCCCAATGAGAATTTTATGGATAGTATGGATGTTGACACATTTTACTTGGACGATACTCATACTTGCAAAAAGTACTGAGGTTCCAGGGTGCAACTGTTTTGGTTGTACATGCACCAAAAACTCTGTCAATAATTGGTATCTTGTCGAATTCATGCTGCAACAGATATCACCAGATTAACTGCTCCTGTTTGTAGCTACCGTTCGCTAGTTAATGCTTTAAAGTGCAGCCAGCAGTCCAGACTGGGAGCTGGGAGCACAGGGATGTGAAAGCACAGGAGCTTTGGATGGGGCCGGGGCTAACTGGTTAGCGTGCTAACTTAAGTAGATTTCTACAACACAGTACAGACATCATAAGATCAAAACGAATATATCTTCATACTCTGTAATACTACATATTGCACCTTTAACACAGCACTTTGATTTGGGCTGTCAGATATTTTTTAGGCACACCGATGTTAAAAAGTTATTTTGGAGCCAGTGGATACTTGCTTCGGCTGAATACTCGCTCAACACTTGCAGGAACCCATTCCAACCCTCAGCCAGAGCTCAGCAAACAGGTTCTGTTTGATACTAAAAAAAACAACATCAGCCCTCATATGGAAAAGGAAATGCACACTGAGATGTGGGCTTATTGAGTTTGATCCAAACAGGCTTGCTAATTGTCCTCTCGGGGTTATATATATACATATATATACGGCCTCCAAAGGGGAGCTGGCCTTTGGATGGAAGGCTGCCTGTGGTGAGGGGTGGAAGGCTCCAGCGATGTTGTCAGTTCAGAGGCAAACGCACTCGCAAGCAATAAAGTGCTCTCCTGGTTTGTTGTTTTTCATTCGTGGCAGAGATCAGCATATTCCTGAAAATATTTTTTATGATGTTTCTGGAAGCACCCGAGGCATGATGCAGCAAAATGGGGGAAAATAAACTGTGCTGCGTGTGTGTGTGTGTGTATATAAGTAGATGTGTCTATTTCTGTCCGAACACAGTGCCAGTCACTGCTGCTCCGCTCTCCAAGTCTGCCTCCGTTTTTTTGTTTTTTTTATCCCTGCATCTGTATGACTGAAGCAGCTGTTTGCACACTGATTTACGAGTGCAACATTATGAGATTTAATAACATAGCTTTGGGCTTTATGACCTTTTTACGAGCGTGAGTGTGTGTCTACATTCAGCTAACTGAGGTAACATTATAGGCTCAATCCACTGCCAAAACACCATGTTCCTCCTTCCAGCACGTATTGAGCTAGATTTCTCTGAGATGACAATGAACGTGATTGAGTGTGACGGAGAGAGGAAAGTGAAAAGATCGTCGGTTTTCTTCTCCAGTCGGGGGGGGGGGGATTGACAGTAATCCTGTTTGGAAGAGTGAGAGCGACAGATTTTGGATTAGCTCAGCACCGACTCTTTTGGGTTCTAAAGTAACTCTTTTACAGAGTTAGATATTTGAGCGCTTGTACGGTATATATGTCTCAATAAAGCTGTCAACATCGAGGGTCTCTGTGGGAAGACGGCCTGTTACTTACTCCCAGTGCTCTCTGGCTTTACTTCCAGCTATTAGAATGCGTTCTGCACTCCTGCACTGTATATATACCGCCGCCGCTACCACTAATGTCTCGCTTTGGCATTTGCAAAACTCAAGACAAACACTAAAAACAAAGGTCAAGGTCCATAGATAAATCATGAATCCAAAGACGCAGATTTAAGAAGCGATTTTCTTTCTCTTTTTTTGGGGGGGGAGACGCAGAACTAACCGCTGAAGGAAAACTGTCGTCGTCTTGCAAATCATTTCAACATTGCTCTGTGCACGTCCTTGATTATGTTTGTGCGTTTTGAGCACACGTGTGTGTGTGTGTGTGAGAACGTGACAATGGAGTCGCTATGTGCAGAGCAGTTTACAAAGCATCAATAGGCCACCAGCTGAGATAATAAGAGATGAAAATGCAGCAGCACAATCACCATTATTCACAAGCGCTTGAGCAACTTCTATTTTTATATTAATATTTCAACACTCGCGTATTGATGTTGATTCATCTGTAATGTCAGATATTAGGACGAAAAAAGGCACTTTTGTCCAGCTGGGGGATATCAATTAGGAAAACGTATTCAAAGTTAAAGCTGTTTTTTTTCTTTTTCAGTACCTTTTTCATATTCTTATTCTTTTCCTCCACCTCTCTGCACTCAGGTTCATCGGCCCTGCCCAGCAACATGGCCTACTTCGGAAGCTCCCAGGAGGAAGAGGACCTGGAGGAGGAGGACGAGGAGGAGGAGGAGGAGGTGAGGAACGGAGTCCACTCTCACGGCGGGGGAAGCAGCAGCCAGGCCTCGGCCTCCTCCTCGTGCCACTCGACGCCCCGCAAGGGCAAGCTCCCCGCCAGGCAGCCGCTCAACGGGCACGGTAAGGACAGGAGCGCCGAGTGTGGCGTTGACGCCTTTCCTGCATGTTCCCAGAGCTTGATGGGAATTTCAGTCATTCATGAGCAGGAGCAGTTGATAGTGATAGTGAGCGAAGAGGAGACGGAGATGTGGCACTCTGAGGGCGAGAGATGGATGAAGAGCGAGGCGAAGGGGAGCGACACGTGATGCAGCGGCAGAACGACTAGAGAGGAGTGGAAAGATCCATTTTGGAAAAGGGTTTGGAGAGAGTGAAAGATGGAGAAATCTAACGGCAGGAAGAGAAAAAAAAACCCTGGGCCAAACAGGAGCTCGGAATGAGTCATGGGACAGAAGACAGCGCAGTAGTGCTCGTCTCTGTGTGTGTGTGCGTTTGTGTGTAAGCAATTTCCTAAGTTTGCACTCTTGTTTTCCACTGCAGAGACTGGGTTAGTCACATGGGACAGCAGAGCAGCACATCGACTCTTTCCACCCCAATTAACACTTAGCTTGCTAAGCCCTAACAAGGTGTTTATGCACACACTGCAACAGCTGGCCAGGGCCCTCGACACACACACACACACACGCGCGCGCGAACGCAGTGACAGCATACGTACGCCCCTTGGGGCACATAGACACTTGGATGAATGCACATACACACACTTGGTGCACAACGTTTAGGAGACTGCGTGCATGCGATTGGGCCCATGAGAGGAGACTCGCTCACAGTCTCGACATTGATGACGATTAAAACAAGAACGCTGCAGAAGTCTTCATCCAATCAAGAGATTTGTTTCTGTTACCCACATCTGAGTGCGCAGCTGTTTTTCCTGAGTATTGTGCGTTTGAAACGTTTTAACTGTGTATTTTTGTGTATCTCGATTGCAAATGAGGAAAACCCTGACGATTTTCGCTGCTTAAGTGGTTTGAATTGGAAAAATAACACCAGTTTTTAGAAAAAAATTATGTTTTGACAAAGAAAATCAAACGATAGAAATGGAGACTGGCGGCACAGCCTGTGTTTGTTGTTAGAGCCTGACTGATAACATATGTTGTCCAATATCCGACGATATACAAACTTTAATCTTAGAGATTATGTTGCAGATAAAAATACGCTTGTGTTAAATTAAGATTAGGGAGCTACGCAGTTAACTGTTTCAGTGCATAGACATCATTTAAGACAATGAAGTTTTTTTATTATTAAAAGTGCAATATGTAAGAATTAGCCACCTCGAATTCAAACTCTAAACAAACGGGGAGCAGCACATCACCAAAGTAACTGCTAACTGCTGCTAACTAGAGCCGCTGTTAGCTAGTTAGCTTGGTTAGCCGTGCATCAGGTGGTCTGGGAGCTCGGAGCACCAGGGGAGTGTTGGTGTTTACACCACGAGCACAGGAACTTTAGATTGGGTAGGATGGGGCTAGCTGGTTAGCTTGCTAAATACCAAAATAAATTGAATTGAATTTGATTGAAGTTTAGTTTATTTTTTCAAAACAGTTTCCAATTAAAGTATTACATATTGCACATTTAATGTTTGATAACCACATTTGAGGGATCGTTCGCAAAAAATGTGTGTATATCGGCCAACAGATGAAGTATTGTTCTGGCTTTATTTGTTATATCCATCATTTTAGTTTTAGACCTCCAGTTTTTTTGCAGAGCTATTAAGAAACAAGTTGAACCCGCAGGCCCTCCCTCTCTGCCAGACTTGGGAGATATACAATCCTTCCGGCCAGGCGTTTCCCCATGAAACAAGGGCTGGATTTCACAGTTCCTCCCTTTGGCCCTCCCTGACTCTCTCTCTCTCTCCCTCCCTCCCTCGCTCCCTCCTCAGTCTGTAGGATTGCCGCCAGAAAGGTTCAAAAGGTGAGCGCTTTGCTCAGCTCTTTCCTCTGTCATCCTCTCGAGTGGAATGTGGAGGAGGAGAGAGACAGGAGAGGGAGACTGGTGGGATTAAGAGAGAACCAGGGAGAGAGGTCCATAGATCTGCTCGCGCTGAACTCTTGGAGAACTGTGCGCTGCCTTTGTCGAGTTCACCGACGGTGTCTACCTCCGCATATAGTTTTTCTCTCATTGTCTCAGGAACATCTGTAGCTGCGGTTCTGAAACACAAACTGTACATATGCACGTACCTGTGTAAGGAGCATCAACAGCAGGATCCTGAAACCTGTTTAAACGGATCCGGGCTTGTTGTGCGCACGCGGACAGCTTAGTCTCCTTTCTTATCGCGTACGCCAGCGCTGTTTGCAAAGCAGCTTGGCGCCTTTCGCTGCGATATGTTAAATAAATAGATAAGAGGGAAATAGGCGGATATATTTTGTAGAGGACAATAGAGATGAGGGGGTTAAGGACAGCGAAACGTTTACACATAGGTGTGCACACAGTCAAGGCCGGGTCATTGCTCCGGTGTTGACACAGTGTTTATGCTGCGCTGGCTATCAAGCACAGGCACACAGAGTCACACACCTTGCTGCATTTTGCGGTATTAAGATTGGTGTCAAACGTGACACTTTAATATGCAGCGTGGGCCACTCTCCAGCGGGAGCATAGTTATATGGGCTCTCAGGGAGGAGGAGGAGGAGGAGGAGGGGAGGAGGGGGCAGCCGAGGAAAAAGGAGAACAGAGTCGGCAAAAGAGAGAGAAACATTTTATTCTGGGAGGTAAGGAGAGACAGGAAAGGCCCGACATTGTAGGCCATTCATCAGCCCTCGGCTGCTCCGCTTCTCCCTCTCGCTCGGCCGTGTGCCATGTTGACATAGCTAAATTAAACAGCTTTTATTGGGCCCGGTTTCTTGCTTAGCTCACTTCTCAAAATGTCAGGATTTCTCTTATTTTTCATTGAGCGAGGACCCCGAGAGACCCGCGGACGCCCAACACACACACACACACACTTTTCCTGACAGAATCATGCGCCGATGCTCCAAAATGTACACACACGTTGTCTAACACCAGACTGCGCTGTATGTCCAGCGGCGTTGCATGCGCACTATAAGTGCTCTGTGTGCGCTTTGGCCTGCTGTCATTCTTTCCACACAGCCCGCTGCCTGTTGATATTAAGACGCCATGAAACTTTAAATTGAGCCTCATAAAGGCTGAAGAGAGAGCTATTGAATGTGTATGTTAATTGCCTCGCTCCCGTTCGACTCGTTTAGCATCATCCCCCGGGGGCCGATGTCGTCCGCGTCCATTTTGAACAGGTTCATTGACGTGTAGCATAAAGACGTTTTCATACGCGCCTTAAATCATGCATATTTTACTGATTGAGGCCTAGAAGTCAGCCAAAAGCCTGTCACTCCAATGTTTGTGCGGCTTTTCCACTTGGCCGTTGTGGTTTGGTGCCAGGGGTTTATGAGCCATTCTGCGCCACGGGAGAGGGGAGACTTGTGTCCGCATATTGGCGTTGGCATAGGTAGACGGTAGCCTGAAAAAGCAAAGTATACTGTATGTCCTTTTAAGGGTATTTATACCCTGCAACCTTATAGGGTCTCTGCACAGCGTCTTGTTTTCCTTAGAGTGGCTTAATTTGTTGTTTTATTTATCTACTTTTGGCTTGTTGTGCACATTAGGAATTCATGCGAGGTTGCATAACTTGCAATGTGTACATAAACCTAAACCTGAACGATGGGTCATGCAAAGCTTTACTGCAGATCCTGACCTGGGAAAAGTAAAACCAGTCAGGTTGATCACTAATCACCAGTAGGAATTATCACTGGTCGATAAACAGTACAATATCGCTACTTAAAGGTGCAATATGTATGAGGTTTTGTTTAAGATGTTAAACGATGTAACTAAAATGATCAACACAATGCATGTCTGATTGGTCAGCTCACACGCGCCTGAGTCAGCACCGCAAACAACAACAGAGCAGCTGTGCTCCATCAGTTCTTACTGGCACAATTAGCAGCTAGGCATAAATTAATGCGAATGTGTGACTCACAGTCACACAAAATTTAAAGGCAGTAATACTGATGAGGCGTTTAAGGAGCAGTGTTTTTTGTGGGAGAGAGGAGCTTCTGTTGATGTGGATCTTTTACACGCACAAGAACGTATCCACACTGAAGCAAAGGTTAAAAACAAACGAGCCTAATGTGTCCTTTAAAGAAGTCTTCCTCTTGTTTCTCCTCTCCAGTGTTCAACAGCCACGGTAAGGCAGGGACCAGGGAGAGTCCGAGGCCCAAGGCGGGAACTCATGGCAGGGACGCCCCTGCCCCGCCACTGCCACCTCCGCCGCCTCCACCTCCGCCCCTCCTGAGGGAGCGCAGCGAGCGGGCGGAGGCGCGGGAGCACGCGCGGGAGCAGCAGGCGATGGCCAACGCGCGAGGCTCCGCCAACGGGCTGCCGCCGAGGAGAGCTGCTGAGGAGCTACGCAAACAGGTACCGTACGGCCAAGAGTGTGAATAAGATGACACAGAAGGGAAAGAGGAAGGACAGTGTGGAAGTTGTCTCCTGCAGGGACACTTCTGTGGCAGGTGGATGGTTCATGTCAGCTGTGTGGAATACTCTGCGTGCTTGTTTGGCTGTAATGCCCGTGTTCTTCCTCTACTCTCTTGACTCTTCTTTTCATTTAGCCATCTGCCAAATCCTCTTTTTATCCTCCTCTCCAAACTCCTCCTGCGCCTTTTCTCGCCTCCCTCCTATAGTTGCTTTTTTTTTTTTTTTTTTTTACTGCCGGTTCTCTCCTTCTCCACGCACTTCCTGTTACTCTCCTCGCAGCCCCTATCTTCTCATCTCCTCGCCTTTTAACTCCTCTCCCCTGCTCCATCCATTGTGTCTGGGAGAGTAATGATTGTGTTTTGGCCTGCCGTGACTGCGGCTATATTTAGCAGCGCTGGCTAGGGGCTGTGAAAGCCTGCCCGCCTGCCTGCCTGCCTCTCTGTGGCGCTAAGCGGGTTTCAAGGAACCCCGCAAAGTGAAAGAAGAGGAGGAGATTCGGTCAGAAATCTGTCATACTTGTGATCGCATCAGCCTGGTCAGAAGGGATCGTCCGCTGAGGCTGCCTTCGCTTCCTTTTCCACTTCCTCCTCCCCCTCCGCCCTTTCCCTTCCTGTTGAACGCAGACCCTTCATCCAGTGTTGTTGTTTTTGGTTGTTGTTGCCGTTTGCAGACTCCGGCATATGCTTCAGGTTTTTAAAGTGGCTGGAGTTGTCCAGTAAAACCAACAATGAATCTCAATGAGAGCGACTGCCTGCCAAGACAAACTTCAGCCTCACTTACTCACTCGTCTTTTGTTCTGCGCCTCTTCCACGCTCTCTTTCTCCTTCTCTTTTCAAATCACTGCTGGCACCCCCCTGCGCGATTCCTTTGACTCCTCTCGTGGCGTGTATTTTGTTTCTCCTCCCGCGCTCTCGCTCTACCTTTCTCTCGTTATATCACCGTCGCTCTCCGTCTCTTTCACTCATTTTCTCTTCACGCTCCACTCTCTCCCTCTCTCTCTCCCTCTCTCTCTCTCTGCTCCAGTGTCAAACAGACGGATCTTGCCCTTGACAACATGGCTCCAATCATTTGGAAGGATTAGTGCTTTTTCTTTTTTTTTTTTTTTTTCTCCTTCCCTTTCCTCGCTCTCCCTTCAATTAGCATGAACAGTATGTGTGTTAACCGCGTGTGTTCAAGACGCGCGCGCACACACACATTTATACCCACGACCAACTGTGAAAATACAGGCTAAGCCATATAAAAGGTTAAGTGATTATGTAGCCGTAAAACGAACGAGGGGGTTGTGTGTGTAAAACCGGAGGGTGAAGACATTATCATAATTCAATTCACCGCGATTCACTTCTCCCAAATTTAATAGCGGCTTGTATCAACAAAATACATGCGCCGGAACAGGACCTTTTTATAAAACAATACGATTCTATCCGTTTTAATTAAATAACAAAAGTGGGGATGTCAGCAGGCCCAGCAGCTGCACGCGGCGGCGAGCGCAGGTGGGGCGCGCCGGGCCAAACCATTTAGCCGACTCGGCATCATTTGAAAAGGACTCGGCACTTTCTTGTTTAGCTGCTTGTCCTCCGCCATCCTCAATTAACCTCCCTCATAATACTACAACGTGTTAAAAGATTACGGAAGATGACAAACAAACTGGTGAGAATTAAACGCTCATTTAATATCTCATCGTGTTTTTTTCTCTCGCAGATCTCTCCCTGTTACTTTTATTAAAGTTATTTTTTTTTCTTTTGCATCGTGTGCGTTATAAGTGCCAGGCTGCGGTGACCTTTCTGGAGCTGCTTAAAAGTCAACCTGCCCAGGGCCGCATCGCACCGCGCCCTAATAAGACAGCAGAGGGGAAAGAAGGCTTAAGCCGGATTTATGCCTCGCCGTCAAGGTGTTCCGCCAGTCACGCCGTAAATGACTCCGGCATAGGAATTGATTTATAGTTCAGCGTCGGATTTAACCCGTTGATTGTCATCGCGCCGCACGAGATGGATGTGTGTCACGCCGCTATCAAGCTGTGTCACGCATTCATTATGGGGCCAAATTTATAGTGGCTGCGTTATTTATTTTCTCACGGTGTGTTGCAGTCCATCGTGGTGAGGAGGTTTGTGTTGGAAAAAAAGAAGGACTTCAGACAAAGCACGAAATATACAAAGCTGATCAATCCCAGCTCTCGCGGTCCCCTGATGTGTGTAGATGTGTGTGACGGACGGAACCTCTTCCACATCTCCGTTCTTTTGTCAGTCAGCTGGGCTCTGCGAGGGTTAAACTTTCTCCTGTCTTCTTCTATCCTCTGGCTGGCCTTCTCTCCGTCTCTCTGTCTCTCCCCCCCTCTTCTTCTCAGGGCCGGCTCCTGCAGATGTTGCCTGTTAAAAATCTTCCTGCCAGGCCTCAGCTGGGCTATAGCAACACATGATGTCATCTAAGACCCACCTCCCTCTCCCTCCCGCTTCCCCTCCCCTCCGCCGCTCACATGCGACCGAGATCCACTCCAGAACTGCCGCCTGTGTGTGTGTGTGTGTGTGTGTTCTATTTTTTCCCTTTGGCTTCAGCTCCTTTCTTGTTCTGTTCGTCGTCCTTCTCATTTCTGTCTGAATTCTCTCTGCCAGTGGCTGTTAGCAGGAGTGAATTTCCATATCCTTTCACATATTTCTTTCTTTCTTTTTTTTTCTTCTTCCCCAGCCGCGTCTTTTCTCTGCCGCGTGTATTCTCTCTCTCCTCTCATCGTCACTCTCTTACCGTCCTCCTTTTTTCCACCAGACCAAATAATTAAAGAGAGAAAAGTGAGGGAGACTTGCCAAGCGCGCCCCCCTGTAGAGAGCCGGCGCGCTGAGCCCTCCTGTGGCAGGAAGCGGTCATGACAGCGTGCCGCTCAGATCCAACGCTTTGTCAGCAGACTGTGGCAGGACAAATATAGTCGCACTCGGAGCAACTGCTGCTTTAGCATTTTAGTTCCTATTTCGGCATCGGTGTGACACTAAAACTGTCACTTTGTTTTGATTTGACTGATAGAAATGAAATACACCAGCTTGAGCTTTGAGAGATTAGGTGTCAGATGGGTAATTAAAAGGTGCACTATGTGGTTTTGGGGAAAGAATTTTAATCAGAAGAGAAAGATCTTCATTAGTTTTTGTTATGTCTAAACAAACTAAATAAACAAGCTATTCATTTTCATGACCGAATGAACAAAACAACCTTAAAGGACAACACAATTGCCTTCTGTTTTACTTTGTTTATATGTGGCGGACCCTGCCACCCTGCGGACCTTTCTTCTCCAAAACTACATAGTGCCCCTTTAAGTTCTTATGTAACATAAAATGATAATTGCAACTTTTTCATCCTCTCCTCACTCCTTCTCAACTCCTTGTTTCCTCCCTCTCTCCTTGTCACCTTGTGTTCTCCATTGTGTGTGTGTGTGTGTGTGTGTGTGTGGGTGTGTTTTGGGGGAAATGATTGACGGAGGCAGGGTTAGGTTTCAGTCCCCCCTTATCTTTTAATGGCCTGGTCTTTGTGTCGGCCCCCCCGCCACCTGAGACAAACACAATACAATACATGCGCACAGGCACACACACACACACACGCGCGCACGCATGCGCGCACACACCAACACACACACAAGTGTGACACGAGAGCCCTTCAAAGGCAAACCTGTCAATGGGCCGGCTGTCACCTCCCTCCTGTGGCGCCCAGACTGTGATTGATAACTCCATCTCTCCCGTCCCGCCTGCTTCCTTTCTTCTGTGGTTCACCTCCAGCTGGTTCGGACAGGAAGACAAACGCATACTGTAACAAAACATGATTACAGATGCAAATGTTTTATGTTTTCTAATGATGATTATGGCTTCATGATGGCGTATTTGCAAGTTAAGTTTAAATAATGTAAGAAGGTGCAGCTCAAATTATCAAAAATCATGCAGATGTAAAGCAAACATACACACATTCTTTACTCTAGTAGAAGTACAGGTACTTGTGTAAAAACAAGACTCTGGAACTTCTTTACTCGAGTAAAAGTAAGAAGGTACAGGCTACAGCTACTTGAGGACAGTTATGACAGATTTGGTCCAAAAGCTGTTTTTCATTAGCAGTTTAAAGGCTGCATTAAATACATCCAGACAGAAACAAAACTGAGAATGCAGGAAAAGATGCGTGTCTTTTTTTGCATGCATCGTTTAGATATTTCAGAATAAAAGCATGAAGATTTGCTTTCTCAGAAATGTGACCTCCTGCTCAACCTTTTTCACATATTATCTACCACAATGTTCTTTAGCTCTGAAGAGCTCTTAATACTGTTGGGCCGTCTCTCTCTAACACACACACACACACACACACACAGACCAATCAGAAGGGGGAGAGGGAATGAGAAACTCACAGCAGCAACTGAAATGTGGGCCATGAAAACAATATGGAGACGAGGAGGGAGAGGACGGGAGAAAAGTGGATATTCTTAGACAGGGGGAATATAAGCGCAATGTGGAGAATGAAGTCATGGAGTGAAAGGCAGAGTCCCCTACACAATTTCATGTCACACAGTGGAGTTTAACATGGACTGACCCAGCTGTACGGCTCTGTGCACTGAGGCGGAGGGTGACCATGTTTCTTCCCACAGCTGCAGACACTGAGCCAGACACCACTGTACCAAACCTCTGATCTACAGCTGGGAGCCTCAAAGACTTCATAAACACTCACTCATGTCTCTCTCTTTCTCACACACACACACTCACTCACACACACACACACACAAAAACACACAGGGGGACCTTTTTTCATAGCACAGAAATAGAATTATAGCATTTAAGCAAACCCATGACAAATAAAAGGCTTTTTTTATGTGCCCGGATGGGTTTTTATTCCATCCCACTGACCCCACCTCCTACCTCATACTGTCCAGCCATCTGCTAGCAGAAACCGCCGAGCCCTCTCATGTCCCCGTCTCTTTTTTTTCCCTACCCGTTATGAGCTGTTGTTTATCTCGGGATGTAGCGGTTTCTGGTTTTGGTTTGCACATATCCTTTTCTAAACCTCGGCCTTTGTGTTGACAGCAGTCTTGAGCTGCAGTTTACAAAAGCGAACTGCGTTTGGAAGTATAGTAATCAAGGCAGTTGATTGGTTCTCTAATGAATAGCGTAGGTTTCCACAAATGGCTCTGGTCTGGCCGGCCCAATGTTTACTGCAGCGCGAGCATCTGAATGTTTCGTCCTCTTCAATGTGGAGTGTGGGTGCGCCCACGCCCCTGCTTGTGTCTTCTTGTACTTTCTGATTATAGAATTGTATCTGCGTGTGGGTGAGTTTTGGGAAGCTTTTGCTATCTTTGATGGAATGTATTTTTAACCTTCAGATTTATGTGTTCAGACATCTGATCAACAGAAGTGTTATCAGCATATCAGCCCCTTCCCTTCCAGCAAAGATTCCTGCTTTTCCTAAGATATTTCCCTTTTACCTTGTATACATAGTAGATCATCAGCCTCTGTCTATATAGATTTTTCTCGTCTCATGTGTAAAATCCCTCTCCACCTTTCTGTGTTGATCCCAGGTCTCTAAAGTGAACGGGCTGACGCGAGCAGGCTCGGCACAAGCTGTTGGTGGTGCCAAAAAGAGCCGCGACTTCCGACTGCCGTCCAAAACTGTGAAGAAGTACACAGCCACCGTGTCCAAGGGCCACGTCACCTACACCAAAGCCAAACAGAAAGAACTGGGCAAGAAAACCAAACTCAGCAGCAGCAACAAACACAACAGCGCCGCCTCGGCAACATCGTCAGCGAACAATCACAATCAGCACAGCCAGCCAGCAGCCAGCAATGGGCTGGCCAACTCAGGAAAAGCAGCGGCACCAGCCCACCACAGCAATGCAAAAACCCGCAAACAGGTGCTACTATCCAATGGGCTGCACAATGTTGCTGTCGGCGCCCGCCTCAACGGCAGGCTAAACGGGCAGCGGCACAACACCCTGGCCAAGGAGGACGGACAGAGACAGTGCCAGCGCCAGCAGGGCCAGGGGGAGTGCCCGGGTCGAGAGGGACTGCGTAACTCCAAGCGGCGTCTGGAGGTGGTGCTCAGTTCCGTGGGGACGGGGATTGTTGAACAGAAAGCCAAAACCACTGGCAACGAGGCCAAGAAGGCCAAGCTTCAACCGGCGCCTCTGGAGACACGCAGCAGCAGCAGCAAGAAGGTGGCCAATCAAGAGAAAGCTGCCACACAAACCACCGACCCTACCACTCCACTTTCTAATGGACATGAATCAGAAACACCCCCCTCTCCTAAACAAACTCCGCCTGCTACGCCACACCCACCTCCCACTCCTCCTCCTCAACAGACTCCCTCTACACCAGCAGCCAACGCGGAGCCGGTGAACCAGCGGCCCAAGCGGGCATCGGCTGGCAAGCTGATGTTGATTCGACAAGCACAGCAGCAGCAGAGCAGGTCTCACAGTCGGAGCTCCTCCTCTTCCTCCCCTTCATCGGGCCAGAATCACCCACAGAACCCCAGTCGTGCCAGCACTACCTCAGACCCCCAACAGACCTCTGTGTCCTCCTCCACCACCTCCTCTCCGCTCGCTTCGGCCAACAACCCGGGACAGCTCAAACCAGCGGTGTCGCGGCCCGCCGACCGCGACAAGGACTGGGAGCGCGAGAAAGAGCTGACGCGCCAGAAGGAGCGCGAGCTGGAGAAGGAGTGGGAGCGCCAGCGGAGCAGGCCAGAGGGCTGGGCAGCGCTGGGTGAAGCCCCCGTCTTCCGGCCAGTGCCGCGGGAGTTCCTGGACCCCCTGGTGTACCTGGACGCGGTGAGGGAACAGGCCGAGGCGGCTGGCATGTGTCGCGTGGTACCGCCCCCAGACTGGCGGCCAGAGTGCAAGCTGAGCGAGGAGATGCGTTTTGTTACACAGGTGCAGAGGGTCCACATGCTGGGCCGGCGCTGGGGCCCCAACGTGCAGCGGCTGGCCTGCATCCGCAAGCACCTCAAATCTCAGGGCATTACCATGGACGAGCCACCTGTCATTGGTAAGTGAGCCAGACAGACCAGCACACGTGTGGATGTGAGGGCACACAAAGAAAAACAGCTTCCCGAATTGATCGAATTAGCTCAGCAGTAAGCCACAGGTTTCTTCCCGCAGACGGTGGACCAGAACTATTGATTTTGGAGTGAATTAAACTCAGACGACCCTCCAAACTGAGGCCTTCTCTCAGACTTGTGGTTTTTCTCCTTCACAGCTTTTCTTGAGTGTGAAGACACCAGAGTGATAACTATATACAGGTGCATCAAAGGAGGATAATGTACAAAAAAAGTGCTGCTCACCTTGTCAGCATCCTGCAGGTTTTAAACCGTGTCACAGCACGAGTTACAAAAGCAGCCACGAGCAGGCATCACAAATATTCCTATTTCAGTATCGGCAGTGCTCTGTGAAAGCTTCACTTGCATCCCCGCCTGGTGTTATTTCCCCGTTTATAGATGACGGTAACAATGTGAAACAACTCGGCGGAGGGCCTGATGGGGCACCAAAACAATATTTCCCCCCAGATTGTCCTGTCACCTCCCATTTCTCCCCATGACATCAGCTTTTTATGAGCCTTTAAACAGCCCCAGTTTATACAGAAACCGTATGCGCGAGTTTTCTCCGGTATGTATGTACTCCATGGACGCCAGTAAGTTAATTTTACTAGCTTTGCACCGGTTCGTGCCGTGTTTGCTGCCGTTGTATACAGCTGTGTTAAGATTAGCCCAGTGTGAGTGCAGTTGGTATGCGACTGTCGGCCAGAGAGACCTGGCAGCCGCTGAGCCAGAGCAGCGAGGCTCCGGCCAGCCAGGACCGCCTTGTTCCAAATGACTTCCTTTACTGTGCCCAGCAGATCAGATCTACATTAGTACAATTTGTGTCTGTTTGGCACGGCGATGTTCAGATCATTTTGAAAGGTGATGGCTCAATTGGCCGTTTCAAATAAAGTGAACTGGCCTGGATGAAATGGCGTGTTTTGCCAAAAGAGCAGATGCTCCAAGAATGGCCGTGGTCTTGATTTGATTTCTGTGCAATTTTTTTCAAAACCTGAAAGTGAAAATGGGAATCTTCTCTATACATGGGTGGTCCAAATTTGTCAAATTGAAGATGACAGTTTTTCTCACTTTGGATAGCTTCTGTGGTTAGCCTATTGGAACTGTCACAACTTTCGTATTTAAAGGTGCATTTGGTCCACGTACTTTTTGGGGAAGAAATTTTAAACAGAAGAGAAAGATGTTGATTTTTGTTATGCCTAAACAAACTAATTAACAAACTCTCTTCATTTTCATGACTGAATAAAATGAATACATTTCATACTGCTTTACTTTGTTTATTTGGCGGACCCTGCCACCTTTCCAGCTTCAAACAGTGTTCTGGGGACCTTATTTTCCTCTGAGAACAGTTTGTTTATTCAGTTATGGAAAAGATTTTATAGTATTCTAATATAATTATAATATTTCAGAGTTTGCATTGAAATTCTGAGTTTAAATTTGCTCTTTAACAAGTCGTCTTCTTCCCAAATGAACCCTCTCTGTGTCCTTCTGCTCCACACAGGTGGCTGTGAAGTGGACCTGTCACGTTTTTTCCAGCTCATCAATGACATGGGCGGCATGCAGCAGGTGATGGACCTGAAGAAGTGGACCAAGCTGGCTGATCTTCTGCGCATCCCCAAGTCAGCGCAGGACCGGCTGGCCAAGCTGCAGGAGGCTTACCTCCAGTACATCCTCTCCTATGACTCGCTCAGCGCCGAGGAGCGCCTCCGACTGCAGGACGGTGTGCTGCAGGAGAAAAAGAACCTGGAGTCGCGCCGGGGCCCTCTGGAGGGCCTCTCGGACTCCTCAGCACCCAGCGCGCTGGTACTGCCACGCTATGAGCCCAAGAATGGGCTAGCAGGTGGGGTAGTGGGAGGGGCGACAGGGAACCACCGCACCAATGGAGTGTATCACCGTCTGAAGGAGCTGGAGGCTCAGGTCAAAGCGGGCCGGCGCCGGCTCTTCGCTCAGGAAAAACAAGGCAAAGAGGACAGGCAGCACGGGGAGGAGCAGCAGCAGCAGCCGCCGCCGCCGCAGCAGCAGCCACAGCAGCAGGAGGAGGACAGTGGCGTTCTCATTGACCAGCACAAATGTATTAACAAGGTGAGGATGGAGAAGACATTACCTGTTTATGCCACAAATTTGAAGCATACAGACAAGACGCACGTAAGTGTATCTTCTCTTTCCGTTCTTGTTTTCCTTTTAAAGAGGTTGTATGATGTGACGTCATTGAATGCTGTTTATAACTCTTGCTGACGATGGTTTCAGGGCCAGTTGTTCTTCAGAGTTTACAGTCTTTGCACTAGCAGTAGCTGGATGATGCTGTCTCATTAGCCGGCCCGTCTCCTCATCATGGCTGCCCTTGGTTTTAATTGTGTCCGCAAAAACATGACTCATCACAAAGACACCCTTCAAATCTCCTTAATTCAGAGATGTGGACTCGAATCAACTCAAGTCACTGTTGTGATGACTCGCAACTTGGCCCGAGATAAATAAATGACTTGATTACTTGATTTGACCTGAGACATGAAAACTCCAATGACTTGTTTGTGCTCATTTGATGTTTTCATTGTAGTTTAGTCATCTTTCTGTAGTCTGGATGTCAGTATTTCACTATTTAAAAAGGTCTGAGGAGAGAATATATTTCTGATTGTGTAGAAATTAAGAATTTATGAGGTTCTAATAAGTTATTTGATATGTATGTAGAATATTTATAATTCTAACCTTTAACTAAGGACTTGACTAGTGCTAGTAGGATATATATCTTTATCAAGATCGAGACTACATCGTCTTAGATTGTACTGGTTTGGTATAACTGTTTTAAAGGCTGCATTACAGTAAAGTGATTTTCTGAACTTACCAGACTGTTCTACTCTTGCCTTTGCCGGCTTAGTCATTATATCCGCATCATTATTGATGACATATCTCATTGTATCACATCAAATTTAAAGTTAGAAAAAGTGACATTTAACAGCCAGCTGTCAGTTTGTTAGATTTTGTTGGCATCCATTGTCAGGATTGTCTCAGACCTTCAGTTTAACAAACTGTTAATGGCGACTACAGCAACTGCTTTCTGAATCAAGACCGACTTCGCACAACCGTCATAGCACCAGCACTAAAATTTAAGTATTACGATGTGACTGTGCCAGTTCTTAAGTTTCCCTATCTGCGGAAGGAGCTGAGCTGTGCTTTAAATCATCACAGCACACTATGTTAACTGTTAACATAACAACCGTAACCTGCATACTCTCATAGTTTGTGGTTTATACGAGCAAACACAAGAGGGTTTGCACACCGTTTACAGGCAGCGCTGCATGTTAAAGTGTCACCAAGCTGCATTGTAAAGATCTGCTTTTTGATGCGATGGCAGGGACCAGAGGTTTTTTGTACCATGAACGTCTTGTGGTTCTGTTACATATTTCAGTGCAGCTGTGTCTGTGTGTTTGGTGTGTGTGTGTGTGTGTGTGGTGGTCAGTAGTCCTGTTTGTGTGTGTGGATGTATTCCAACCTCCACAGCCTGCTGGCAGCTGTGTTGATTCTGGCTGGCTGAAATGTAGGTCAGAGAGAAGGCAGCCCCCGAACCAGCCCTTCCCCTCGCCTCTGTCCCGCCCCCCCTTCAAACCCCGCCTCCTCCCCGGCTCTCTCCGCCCTTCAGCTCCTTTAATCTGGCCCTCGCCCCACGGCTCCTCTCCTTCAGCTCGTGCCCTTGCTCTCAGCTATTTCCCCAGTGCTGTCGCGGATGATCTCTCTCTCTCTCTCGATCGTGCCCGGTCCTCTCGCCAAGCCCCCTCCGCTCCCAAACAATCAATCAGTGCAAAGGCTCAGAATTCTCTGTGTCAAACTGTAAAACTGCATATTCATTTGCAAAGAGCTTGTGTGCACAGTTTTTGCCGTGCCAGTAATTATTTCAGTAATTAAGACACGCTTGTTCTGTGCTGGCGCTCTCTCCAGTCACACTGCACCCATCTCAAATGTGGATCCCGTTTGATTTATTTTTCCCCTCCGTCCCAGTTCCTTCGGTAACCAAATCCCTCCAGTTGACCTCGCGCTGAAGAATTGAGATATTGTCAACAGACTTGACCCAGTACAGTCCACAGACCTCTGAATTATAGAGGTACAATTCGGCCTTGTGACATTTGAATGGCTGTCACCGTCCTGACAGGACAGGCTTGTCCAAATACGACCCATCACTTTTCTCCACAGCTCAGATCCGTATGCATTTTTCATCGCGAGCGGCCCCCGAGTGGAGGTTATATTTCACCTTTCCTATCACGGGAACAAAGTGCATGTCAAGGGTATAATTAACTCTAATTACAGCAGGAAAAGGCTTGGATAAGTGCTGCGACTCACTCGCATGAAGAACATCTTGTCAGGTCACTACTGTACTGCATTATTTTACAATCCTGCAGCTACTGTAATATTGGAAATTGTAATAAGGTCAGCCGCTTTTGAAAACATCTGGACACCTAAAAGAAGGTGGGTGGGGGGGAAGAGAGAGAGAGAGAAAGATCCACTGTCACTGTGAGGATAAAGAATCCGCAAGGTCATCTTTCAACAGGGTCTGTGCAGCTCCAGAAGATTTATGGCAACCTTCAAAGCCTCTCTGGAGCGGGAGTGTCCATGAGAGTAGGGGTCAAGTCCAGGGGAGACGCACACAGACACATGTACAGTCCGTCCATTTGTCTCTGCGCATACAGTACATGCGTGGGTGTCTCTGTTGTCGACCTTGTACATATGGAGAGAGAGAGGGTTTGTGCGGCCTTAAAAGTTTGGAATATGCTGAATCTCAACCGCTTTGTTTGTCAAGGTTTGCAGTGTGCTCGAATTTGAATTGTTCCTTGAAAAATGTTTGATCTTCAACATAATCAAGTGTTTGATTGACACCGTCACTCATGTGTACCCAGTGATGGAATGTTACTGGGTGCATTTACTCAAGAACTGTGCTTATGTCCAACTTTGTGGCGCTTGTACTTCAACTGAGTATTTCAATGTGATGATATTTTATACTATATATATAAATCAGATCAGTATCAGTAAGTCAACAGTATACAGTTTATACATGCATGTAAATGTATTTTTTTAACACGATATCTTTACCTTTACTCAGGTGTGACTTTTGGCTACTTCCTACGACACTGTCTATACCAAACATCTGTTAATATTTCAAACAATGAAACTATCTGTTATCATTTGTGTTTATCGTCGTCTTGGCAAGCATTAAATAATCCTGAAAGCCTCAAACCATCCAATTAAAGTTGCTATGAACAGCTGGTAAGATTAGCTAAGTGATATTGCACACGGATTGCTTTGGGTTTAAGGGATTCTGTTAACCACATTTTTCACACTAATGATGTAGATGAGATGAGGGCTTGGACGGTCTGGAAATATTTGGTTAAATACTCTTTAAAAAAAAAACAACCTGTTCAAGCCCTGGAGTGACATCTGGATTGATTTTTTGACTTGTTCCCCTCCTTTCGCACGCCGTGACTCATGATGTTTAACGCCTCTTTGTTGCAGGGGAAATCGGTGTCTTTGACTAACTTCTTCAGGATAGCCCGGAACACCATGACCATGTGCTTTAACAAGGAACCAGGGGCTGCTGATGTTGAGGTTAGCGTGCTAACGTCTTGATTGAACTTGTATACATCGACATTGAGTATTTTTTTTTACTAAATGACTCGTAGAGGAAACATTAGAACGGTTGTAATGTTTATCTGAACCTTTGTCGCGAGATCTTCTGTTTTCTCGAAGACCCCAGCTGGCGGCGGCAGTTAGCGGCGCCCCGCTTCGTCGCATTCTTCCACTCATCTGCTTTCCTTGCTTTTCGTTTCTCGCAGCAAGAGTACTGGAGGATCGTCGAGCAGAGAGACAGCCACGTGGCGGTGCATTGTGGGAAGGTGGACACCAGTACGCATGGCAGTGGTTTCCCCACAGGAAAATCAGAGCCATTTTCAAAGTGAGCGGCTCACAGACTCCACAGCACACTCACTTTAATACTTAGAGAAAATATTGTGCCTGACTCTCAGAATGTTTTATATAGGCTGGGGAAAAACTATAACGCTGTCCTTGAGCCGTGAGGTTTTCTTGTGACATAATGCAGAAATAACCATCTCCTCCTCTCTCTTCCTCAGACATGGATGGAATCTCACTGTCCTCCCCAATAACTCTGGATCCATTCTGAGGCATCTGGGTGCCGTGCCTGGTGAGAACACGTAAACGCTGCTCAGGAGCAAACTCAGACTCTCCGTCATTGTTACGGTGTGATAACCTGTGCTCTTCTTCTCTCTCTCTCTCTCAAACCCTCCGTCTCCCCAGGGGTGACCATTCCCTGGCTTAACATTGGCATGGTCTTTTCTACCTCATGCTGGTCTCGAGACCAAAATCGCCTTCCATATATTGATTACTTACACACTGGTGCTGATTGCATTTGGTAAGTACGCACTGGCTCATCATCATCACTGGTTTAGTGTGTGCGTGTCCGTACTTATTATCTTTGTTTGATCCTCCTGCAGGTATTCTGTCCCTGCTGAGGAGAAGGCTAAGCTGGACAAGGTGGTCCATACACTGCTTCAGGCCAATGGCACCCCAGGACTAGAAATGTTGGAGAAGAACATCATGGTCAGTGTTTTCTTCTACCTAAGAATCGTCCTTCTTCGGCCACTTCATTACCAAAATACACAGGTTCCCAAAATGTAACACTTTTTCTTTCTCTACTCTTTTCTCGTTCCCCCAGATCTCTCCAGAGGTGCTGTGCCGCGAAGGCATCAAGGTTTACCGTACGGTCCAGCGGAGCGGCCAGTTTGTGGTCTGTTACCCCGGTGCCTTCGTCTCTAAAGTGTGCTGTGGCTACAGCGTGTCAGAGACGGTGCACTTTGCCACACCGCACTGGATGAACCTGGGTTACCAGGCCGCAAAGGTCAGCATATGAATTTGCGTGGAACGATCAGTACGGGGGCCGCCTTGATTAATAATGACGCGCGTGTGTGCATGTGGGATACGTATTGTGCAGGAGGAGTTTTATAAATCCAAAAGATTGATTCCAAAGAAAAATATTTGCCTGTGTATTTACACATTTTACCTGACATGTGTTTTATTTCTCTGCTGCTTCGTAATGCCTCACAACACTGGCCCCCTGTGGACACTGGCAGTTAAAGCTCTGATTTATGTGGACTTGATTGAAACTGAAACGGATAAATGAACTAAAAACCTGGAGCTTAATTCTCTAATCAGCCAGTGTGCTGAAATTCAAGGAGTAATTGCAGCTAGAAGTCTCTCTGGAGGGTGTATTTAGATATTTTTTAAGAATCATGGGGCGGGCCTATGGACCATTGGACCTCATTACAGCAGTAATAGTGGAGAGGAAAATGCTCTTTACTGTCATTATGGGTATTATGGTGATGGAAGTACGTATACGTTCAGCAATGCCATTGTATTCATAGTCACAGCAGAAATTGCTCTCGAGGGTAATATGACATTCATGCGACTCACTGTGCTGTGGTGCAACATTTTCCTCTAAAAGATGAGGACGAGAAACATTGATCGGAGCGTACAGAGTCGGTGGTTACGCTGGAAATGATTCTACAGTATTCTCCTGCAGTCTTTTTGATTTTGAGACGTAAAAAGGTTCCCAGCAAACACGTTGAAAGGAGTCTGTTACTGATTTAAGAAGAATCGTAATGGAATAATAACTGATGTTTTTATCGTGCAGGACCTGAAGTGTCGTCGTATAGCCAAACCCTTCTCCATGGAGAAGCTACTGTACCAGATCGCCACAGCTGAATCCAAGAGGGACAATGGCCTTCTCCTCACCACCATCTCCACCCTACTCAAAGACCTCAGGTAGGGTGCAGCGACGCGCTGGTATTCACACGAAGGTTGTCGCGATACCCTGAATTTACACTTTTATACAAATCTGCTATGAAAAATGATATGTGATACTTTTGATACCACAGCAGAAGAAGCACAAAGGTCCTCTGCACAGAAAATCTGGTCTTTTCTTTTCTTTTTGATTAGTCGTCCAAGGAACTGAACACAAACCAACACATTTGTAATACTGTCTGTTACCATCTGTGCAGCTTTGGGTTAAAAATCTGATTGTAGTTGAAGTGTTTTTACCTTTGACAAAAATAATTCACACGCACATATAGATGCAAAAAACACGTAAAATTATTTTGTACAAATTTATTCAGAAGGGAAAACATGTTAAAAGTTAAAATATAGAACTTTTATTTCCACCTTCTTCTGATTAATGCATGAAGTAAAGGTGCATTATGTACTTTCGGGAAAATTTAAAACCCAGCAAGTTACAGATATTTACAATAATAAGGTAATAATACAAACTCAGAAGTAGTTATTTAATATATTTCCATATAAACAAGCCGTCCCCGAGGGAAATAAGGTCCCCAGAACCCTGTTTGACGCTAGCAAGGCAGCTACTTAGATGAGTCCTGCTAACATAAACGGAGTAAAACAGTATGAAACTGTTTATTCAGTCATGAAAATCAGTGAATTAAGATGTTTTTCATCTCTTTAAATGTCTTCCTCAAGACTACAAGTGCACCTTTCAGAGTGTTTAATAAGTCTTTACTTTCTGCAAATACTGCTCTTTTTTTATGAGAGGATGTCCTACTTTCCATATTTTTCCAAAGCAATAAAAGAACATCTAACTTATGGAAACATCCTCCTTGTCCAACAGGAACATAGAGATGCGCCAACGGCAGGAACTTTACAAGGCAGGTTTGCTCTCCTCTGCCCGCTACGGCACCCACGACGGCAACCTGGGGCCCGGTGAGGGACGCAAGAAGCCCCGCGGGAAATGGCTGGCACTGGAGTCCTCGGAGAGACGCTGCCAGATCTGTCAGCATCTCTGCTACCTGTCCATGGTGAGAGCAGACGGCACGGGAGCTTAATGATGGATTACATTTCCAAGATGCTATAGTGCTAGTTCGGATACATTTTATTTTCCATCGTACACAAAAACAAACTTCTCATAATGTCCTTTAAGAAGTTTTGGAGTCATGAATATGTATAGTCATGACATCATCAATAACTATAATGGTTTCATATACATGCTTTTTATGGCTCGCTAGATCAAAAGTATCCAAGCCACGGTGAAATTTAATAAAACTTTAGAACGATGTTATCCAATTGAATCGCATAATACTCGCAGTGAACTTGCCAGTGGCGTAATAAAGTCAGAGCGAAAGACATTTAAATGATTCATCAGGTTTCTCACGATCTCATTACGGAGCGATCTCTGAGCTGGGTGTCTGCTTTCTGTCTGCGCAGGTGGTTCAGGAGACTGACAACGTGGTCTTCTGTCTGGAGTGTGCCCTGCGCTATGTGGAGAAGCACAAGTCCTGCAGAGGCCTTAAGATGATGTACCGATACGATGAGGTGAGCTGCTGCTGCTGCCGCCGCCGGCGTCTTCTCTCAGATGTGGTTCAGTTCTCTCTCCGTCCAGACGGGGGAGACATCGGCTAGGTTTACGGGGCACTGCTCCAGGAAGTGGATAATTCAGCATGAACACTGTACATGTACTGCTGTGTGTGAGTACGTTCTTGCCACATTTGTGAAGTAAATTTTTTTACCTTTATGCTTTTCCCCATTCAGGAGCAAATCAACAGTTTGGTGAACCAGGTGTGTGGCCGGGCCATGTTAAAGAATGGAGGCGGCGGTGGTGGCGTAGGAGGAGGAGTTGTCGTCAGTAGAGGAGGTGGGGACCCCTGCCACGGCTTAAGCCCCCCCAAAGCATCCCCGGCTAAGCGGGGCCCGCGAAAGCGCGCCACTGTGGAGGTGTCCCTGGCACGCCTGTCCTCCAGCCACATACCGAAGGCCGCTGCTGTGTCCTGAGGGGGACGCCTCGACATGACCGCCTGGTGCGCTGTGCCCACGTCCTGCCCCGACCCTCCCGAACTCCCCCGTTTTTTTTTTTTGGTGCTTCTTTTTTCAACATTGAGCAGGGTCACTATCAATCCCTCCTCCACCACCCAATATTTAAGATTTTTTGAGCTTTGAAAATCCCCCTCACCTGACCTCAGCCCCCCCCTCCAAAAAAATCTTCACCTCCCCCCTTAGTATGACAGGCTTGTTTATAAAAAAAAAAAAAGGAAAAGGAAAAAAAAGAAAAGAAAGATGTCTTTTTTGCACTAGTGTGAAAGAAGAATTTGTTTTTATTCTGGATGATTTTAGAATCCCCCCCACGTCCCTCACGAAGTCGTCCTTTTACAACATTACAAGCATTAAGTGTAACGTTCACAAGAAAGACTCGAGGGGCCCTGTTATACCCTTTACCTCCATCACACGTCCTCCCTTAACTGCAATGGGTTACATTTGTTACCTTCTTCTTGCATCACTTGTTCCTGCCCTCATCTCGCCCCTGAGACTGAACCCGATTCCCCTCTCATCATGCGTCACTCAGCTGTGAACATGGGACAAATGAAAAGGCGGCCTTTTGTTTTTCTCCCCAGTTTTTGAAATGAAAATGACATCAAGTAGTTACCCAAAGTTTCCCTCTGTCCTTGGTTTAAGGAAGAGGAGTCCTTTTTTTTATTGAATTTATTCTCTCTCGATGCAGCTCCTGCATTCTATTTGTTTGTTTTTTTAAAAGGCGGGGGTGGTGACGCGAGGTAAAAACTTGAAAGACAGACGATGTTGGTTTATTGTTGGTTGGCTTATGTTTTTACAAGTTCTATTTTGAATTTTAGCTTTGTTTTTTGCTAGTTTTTTTTTTTTGGCAAGAAGTCTTCTGTGTATTATTTTTTTTTTGTCATTGTGGATGTTTCTGTTCGTTGGTGGACGTGAGAGGGGGCAGAGCTACAGCTGCTCGACCTATGAAAGGTCATCGCTCGCCTCACTTCCTGGTAGTATGGAGGGATCCCTCCTTCGCTAGCAAGTGAAAACCGTGCCTGAAACTTAGCGAGGAGATCCATTTTATTGGTGCTGTTGGTTATAATTACTGTATAACAACACAAAATTTAAAAATCTGGGGGTCAGCGCCTGCTATCAGCTAACAGCTAGCTCGCGCTCCCCCCACCCCACAGGGCAGAAAGGCTTTTCAGGCTTTTCTGGTTCTAGATGTGCAATCGTGTTAACATTCCATTCTTCCAGTCCTCTTGTTTCATCTGTACCAGTAAACATTAATTATATTATTATATTATTATTATTATTTTGTGTTTTTTACTTCTGTTGATCTGATGTGTTATCTCAAGTAGAGCCACTAGTCAAAGAGTGTAAAATGTGAAATATCAAATCCAAGTTTTTTTTTTTGTTTTCTGTTATTGTTCCTTTTTGGGTTTTTTTTGGCTTTTGCATTTTTTTTCCCTTTTCCAGATATATTATGAGTGATTTTTAGAGAGAGGAAAAAGTCCAACACAAACAAAACATCAACTTTTTTTGTACATAATCCTGTAAATTTCTTTAAATACTTGAGCCTTTTTCTGGGGTTAAGGAAGAAAGAAAGGAAGGAAGGAATAGAGGAGAGAGAAAAGAGTTCCAGAGGAGAGTGCTTGATGAAGAAAAAGCCTTACATTTCCCTTTCTTCATCCGTGTGAGTATGACGCTTACAGGGTTGCTCTGGTAAACGTGTATAAAAATTTTAAGTGCTGCTTATATCACTAAGAAAGAAGATATTGAGTAGCCAACGACTGCCCCCCCCAACCTAGTTTTGTTTGTTTAGCTTTACTTTTTTAAAGAAAAGGGAAAAAAAAGAGATGTTCACAAAAAAATGGGTTTTTACATTTTCATTACTGAAAATTCAACAAAAATGTAGTAGCTACTCATGTTGCACTGAGCTTGCCAGTGGTGACTGTCAAGGAAAAATCCTATAATCCAGTTTGTTGGTTGTCGTCCCTCGCAGAAGACTGAACTGTTTTAGGACTATTTAATGAAATACCAAGTCGGGTGTTTTCAACATAATAAAGTGGTTGTCAAGTTTTTATGGCCTTACAATATATTTTATTCTGATGGGATTCTTTTTGTTTGTTTTTCAGTTCTCTTTTTTTGTTTGTTCGTTTCTTCCATTTTCTACAGTATAAACTACTTGCTCACGGTGGGGTCTCTGGTGACTTAATTTATTAGTGCCGCATCTCGGCCTTTCCCTCCACTCGGAAAGAGAGTCTCATGTTGGTTATATTGACAGTTTTTTACTTTTGCAGTTTGTACTTAAGGTTTAATAAAAACTTACCGACAATTCACTGTCACTTCTTTCCAACCTGCTTTGTGTCTCTTTTTGTGCACTTGCATGAAGAAGCAGCTTCATAATGTAGATTTAGTTCCAAATTCCAAAATCCTTTTGTCGCTCACCTCTCGTGGTACCTAGTCTACAGCTGAAATAAATTCAGAAGGGCAGAAAATGAATTTGCAAATATTTTAGGCGATCAATTCAGGCATTTTAAAAGAATCAAGACATCACCCACCCGGGTAAAGTAGACTGCGGGTGACCAGGCACCATGTTGGCGACCCCTGTCGTAGACTAATCAAGTAACTAATCAATAATCAAAATAATTGACAGCAATTTAGCAGACCTTACTGTAAAGGTAATCAATCATAAGAAAAACTGAGAAAACTAAATAATAAAACTATTAAAATGCCTTTATTGTCAAGCCATAGTAATGGTAGACCTTCTAAAAAATCTCAGCCAGGTTCTTTAAAGTCCTTTATCCTTGTTCCTCTTCAGGGACTGTATGTGTGTGTGTGCTGGAAACACTGTTCATCTTAGAGAACCTTATTTACGGTCTAAATAAAGGCATTTTAACAGTACAAAAGAGTACCTTGGAGATTTTCTTTTGGGTTTTTATTTGGTTGTTCCAATTAAAACTTGACGCTGAAGCCTGTAGATTGCCCATCCGTGACATTCTTGGAAATTAGCATTAGGTGTTTTTCATGTTTTAAAGCTGTGAGCGCTCAACAAACTCCCAAGGATCTTTTTTTTTACTGTGTGGAGGTAAAAGCAGAAATCCTGGCATTTCAGAACCCCAAACTATCTGCATTGCTAGACAGATACCTAAGTGAGACAGTTCACTATAATACAAATATAAAGGCTGTACCTTGACATTATCAGGTTCCATGGTAAACAGCAGCAGGTGTGGGATGCGCCCTCATGTTCATTCAGCACGAAGCGTATCGCTCTTGTCACACATTGTACATGCAGTCTCTGTTGGAGGACCCTGTAGTTCTTCGTAACCTTAATTAAAGTGCACTGGAGTGATTGTCACACATCGACATGAGCAGTTTACTTTTCACAATGAACCACCACGTGCACTCTCAGCCTTGAAATGCCATTTACTGTCATACAACACTAGTATTGCTTTTCCTCATGTTTCAGTTAGAAAACATTAAACTGTAATAACGAATGTTTACATAGTAAAATATTATCCCCCAAGAGAAAACCACTGTATTTCACAGACGTTCTCCTCTCCGGCAGAACACTCTGTCCATCTATACATTCCCTCACCGTGTCCGCTTTCCATGTGTAAAAGCTCAGGCCGGGCTGTAAATCAATAGTGAGCGCCAAGGGGCTGTTAACATGCTCAAACCCTGAATCCTGCTCACATTTCATTCTTTTAACATGCTCCTGAAATGCTTAGACGAAAATTAAACAATGCTGGGGGAGAAACATTTATTACCAACAAGTCATAAACTGGAGGCAGGGGAAAAGTAAGGAAGGAGTAATGCTGTCACATCGCACAAATGTCAACATTTCTGTACAAAAAAGAATCTGGATACAGTTAAACCTTCTGGGTCTTGTCCAGTGCATAGCACACAGTCCAAACAGGGATTTGGTCCTTGTTCAAAAAGAGAAGTTCACCCAAATATTATTGGTCAAAGGAATGGCAATGGGGAACTCTCCTGTGTGTGTGTGGGCGTGTGTGTGTGTGTGTGTGTGTGTGTGTTAAACTGCTGATTTCCAGGTACCTGAACTCCACCAGTCTGTCGGCTATACAGCACTATGTGGTATATAAACACTGCCAGCTAGTAACCGTGTTAACAAAGCCAGTGGCTCTAAAGTATTATCTAATAGGTAGTTTACACTGAAACACTGCAGAATCTAGCTCATAAACCAGTTAAAGAAATGCAACAAGCTTTGTGGGGTTCAGCTTATCAATTAAAGGTCCAGTGTGTAGGATTTAGCGGCATCCAGGTGTAATGTTGCAGATTACAACCAACTCAATACACCTCGCCTCCCGTGAGAAGGAGAATTTACGGTGGCTGCTAAAAACTGAAGAGCTCCCTATGTAGATATTAAAGGTTCATTCTAAGGTAACCAAAATACAACAGGTAGTTGTACACTAATTAAAACATAATTATCAAAATTATATTCAATTTCTGCCAATAGATTCCCCTTAATCCTCCACAATGGACCTTGAGATCAAGAAAAACTCATCCATGTGCCCCTTGCAGGTCAAGTGCAACAAGTGCATTGTGCTAATTATTTAGCGTTTGCAATCCAGCATTTCTATGGATCCGACAACAGTTCTTGCAAGACCCGCCCTACCTCATGTGATTGGTTGACTTAGTCGGCTTGTTCTCTATGCTAACTGTATGTTCAGTGGTTGTCTGACGTTAATGGTTGTGTTTTTTCTGGCGGTTGGTTTGTAAAACAAACGGAGCTGATGTAGCAGGGAATTGCGCGTCGTAGTTGCTCGGGTCAACACACCGACCACTTTGGCCGTGGCATCTGTAGTTTCTCTGGGGTCAAGCCCCCGATGGGCCCAGCAGAAGACCAGGAGAGAGGCCGAAGAGGTTGTGTGTTTACCCAAAAAACTACAGCTCATAAACCAAACATACGTAAACCAACAAAGTCAACACATCACAGGTGGAGTTGGGCAATCTTGCGAGGATTTGTAATAATGCGCCCAAATGACTTAAAAGTCATGCGAGGCTTTATTAGCAGATTTTGAGATATCAAAGATATCGTTTTCTTCTGACACTGAGGTATTTGAATCATTAAGCATAATCCGTTTTTTTTTCCTGGAAAGACAAGTTTAAAAAGTAAGTTTTAAATGTACTTTTGGTGGCTTCAAGAATTAAAAACAATATTTCAATTTCTTTCACCTCTATTACATTGGGAGTTGCAAAAGAAATCTCCGACGATGGATATGTCCTGTCATGGCCTTAATTTGGGTGACAAAATACAATCCAAAGAATATTACTTTTAGTGATTAAAAACATGATTTCATTGTGTGGCCTGCAATACAAATCGACATGTATTTATATTCCGCAAAAGTTTCACCAATCTCTTCCAAACAAACTGTATATTCATGCTCAACAAGCGTTAGCATGGAGCATGAACTGTAAAAGGGACACATGGATGATTTTAGTGTATAAGTCTGTTTCAGTTATCAGTAACAGGCCTCTCCTGGTCTCGACATGCACAAACACAGGTACATGTTAAGCAGTTCAATATTAGTATGCTAAAGGGAACTCAAACCTATTTTACAGGAATCAATTAGAATTAATAAACTCACATCAGTGGTCTTTTAAGGCAAGGTAATGTGGCAGTTAGTGCAACCTCAGTGAATTTTCTCGTATGTTTTTCTTCAGTAAGAGAGGGATTTGAGAAGGAAGCCAATACTGTTGTATATCTGAGTTTGATTAACAGCTCTGTGTGTGTGTGTGTGTGTTGTGTGTTTGAGTTTAAATCCAGTCCGTCCCTCCTCAAACCTTCGGCCTGCTCTCATCACAGTCTTTGCTGGTCTGGTCCTCTCGGTCCACCAACACCATATCGGGATGCACCTCCTCCTCGTCCAGGGTCACCACAACAGGGGGCCTTCTCCTCCTTCCCCCTCCACCTGTTCCTCCGACACCTCCTCCCCCTCCTCCTTGCTCTGTCTCCTCCTCCTCGTCCTCATCATCCTCCTCCCCGGCCTCCGTGTCCTGGCTGGCCGAGTCGGTGCAGGTGGATGAAAGGGAAGAAAGCTTGTGGCGTAGCTCAGCCTGGGTGGGAACCTGGAGACTGATCTCTGTGGTGAAGGACTCGACATCTGGACCTGGGAGACAAGAGGAGTCACTTAGATTCAGACTAAAAACCATGATAGGAAGGAGGTTAAAGGGGACTTCTGGTCTTTTTAAACCTAAGCCTCATGTTTACATATATTTTGGAGCCAAAATGAATGAAAGGTACAAAAAGGTTTGGGACTGGTCCAGCAGACTGCCTCAGCAGAGCTGCACTGTAACCAACTTTACTGTCAAATATGTCCTCTTAAAGGTTCCTGGATGTAGGATTTTGTGGCTTCTAGCAGTGAGCAACATGTGGGACTCCATGGAAGAAGACCTACTTCCTCTGTAGATATAACAAAAATGCTAGACACGACCTTTAAAGTGCTTATACCGAGACGGACCTTTTTATTTTGGTTTAACCAAAGGAAAAAGAAAAAACTGCTGTGTCGCTCTCCTCAAATCCACCAGACTTCTTTTACAAAACAGAAATTTTAACATCCTTCATCCAAGGTTGACAGACACAAAATAAAACTCTTGAAAATGTTCCTTGTAAGTCTTTGTAACAATCTTCAACTCTGGTTTGGTCGACAGAAACCCTTAATTCACCGTGTTAGATGGTAAATATTCTGGTTCAGCGTGCCGTTTTCCCCGACATCTTCTCTGATGTCCAGCCTCTCTCACCTCTCTCCCGATATTTTCACATTAAACACGGTGAAATAAGGATTTATTTCAACCAAAACGGAGCTGGTGATTGTAGGAAGAGTAGAAAGATGCTGTTCACACGGGCCCAGGTTTAGCAATACCAGAATTCCCCTTTAAGTAATGCTGCAGTGGTGCCATCAGGACCACTCAGCTCTAGCTTGAAATTGATGGCCGCCTCCTTTCAGCGTTCGTACGGGTCATTGGGGAATTGGACCATTCTCTCTTAAAAAATCCCGAACAATTCTATTATTCATTATCCATTATTTATTTGTTAGATAGCTAGGAATAAAAGGAGGGCACTGCTCTAGTTGTGGGGATGACTTCCTAGGTTTTGTTTATTTATACAGTCTGCGGTTTAAACTTGCTCAGTTGCCGACAGACATGTAGCAGAGATTTTATTGCATTAAATTATTTTTATTTGAAGGCGAGCTGTCAGTCAGATGCTGTAGGTTGTTCACTGGCAGATGTGGACAGATGGTGTTTGTGCATCGTGCCTAAACACTGTTGTCAATCTTTCGAGGCACATATTTCTGCCTTAGTGAGTTCTTTGATATGGGATTAGCTGAAGGAAGTTGTTTAACTTCAGTAATTGAGTGCTTTATGAGTTATCATCGTTAGAAACCTACCCGTGACAGGCGAAGCAGCACTGTTGTCCTCGCCCCCAGAGTGCAGAAACACATCCAGGGCTTCGTGGTCAGACATGTCCATCAGATCCATCTGCTCCAGCATGTCCACGTTCACCTCCATGGACGACATGCTTCCTATTGGCTCTGGACACGACACGGGACAGAGAGATATTAGCCTCACACATGGAATGAAGCATAAAGAGGGTAGCAGCAGCAAGGGGCTGAGTCCAGGCAGAGAGGTGCTTTAGGTTTTTTTGTTTCGTTCCAAACTTTGCAGAGCAGAAGCAAATGGGCACATTCAAGCTGGATGGCATTTGAAATGGGTAAGCCTGTGTAGGGACAGTTTGTTTACTGTACGATCCAAAGCATTGCAACAAAGAATGGACTGGCAGTGGGAAGCTGCATATGGAGGTGACAAGCAAAACCTATAGTATCATATAAAAGGATGGGTTCCCAAGTTTATTTTAATGCTCGCATGCCCATGTGCACACTGAAGGAGTACATGGTAGAGTCCTCCTATTCATAGTGGCTCAGCTAAAGCTAACATGACGCTTGTCATGAGCAGTCTGTAACAGTCAAATGGAGTGGGTTTATCTTCTACTTTTGTACAGCGTCCCCTCTTTGTGTTTTCCTAGACAACGCGAGTCCTTGCTGAGCTGCTACCAACACAAAGAGGGAATTTCTACTAAAAAGATAGACTTAAACTGCTGAAGCTTCATATTAGGGGTAAGCAGTATACCTGTTTCATCACCGACACCAATGTCAGGATTTGTTACAGCATGGATTTTGTGTGTTAGCACATTAAAAATACTGTGCTTTACTGTCGCTGCTAAAACATGCCGTTAAATGGCCAAAGAATCACTCATAGAACTAAAGTTCCAACCAGTAACTACTATGGTAGTACAAACCAACAAACTTCTCTGCTGTCATCTCCAAGAACCAAAACAAATATCCTTCTCTAAATTTACTCCCACTATCCATGGAGGTGATGACCCAGCGGATTAGCTATATATATATATATATAAAAAAACTTTAACATTTAGTATGAAGGGACGCTTGTAGTGAACGATTTCTCTTTCAATATAAATGTCGGCATGTGAGCACTGTTTTAAAAAATATCCACTTTACACCAGCCGAACTGATTGGGATTAACATTAAGAAGTGAATAATGTCAATCCTCATGGTACCCACATGCATATTTCAGGGCTGCGTAAAACACTGTCAAATTGAATTAAAGATTGACCTGGTCACATGATGTAATGAACCCAGATCAGAAAGTGGACAGCATGTAGAATCAATAAAAACAACATAATGTTAATTGTACTGTTGATTCTACATTGTCTGGCCTTTTTTTTTTAAACATGCTTAACATGGTTTACCAAAAAAAACTAAAAAAAAAACAGGAGAATAAACACTTAACCAGGCGCTTTACAGTACAAAATAAAACAAATTTGAAACCCTTAGACACCAGCTAGCTAACATGCTAACTACTACATTCCTGGATTCGCCACCTTGCAGGAGTACAATCCCCCCTTTGGTTAGCTGTCATGATGTGCTGCATGCTCCACAAACAGCCAATCAGTGCACTGCGGGGATGGATGGAGCGAGGAATGAATGGGTTTCAGAAGCAGGGGTGGGCAGAGTTGCGGGCACGAGAGGAAGAAGGGAGGTGATTGGTCGGCGCACAGCAGTGAGGAGAAGATGCCATTGGCTACCGTACCTCAAGGAAATGAGGAGAGCAGAGGAGGGCGGCACAGGGAGGGAGAGCAGAAGAGTGAAGAAAGAGAGAAAGAAGGGGAATGTTACTTCCTGTGGAGACTGTCCCCAAAAGTCTCCACGTCCTTTAAGTAGCTACACAAATACAAAAGATCACACACACACACACACACAAATGAGTGTCATATTCTAAGATCACTCAACTTTGGCAAGTCATCTTCATGAACGTTACACAAACTGATTGTGATGCATAAACACAAACCCGGATGAACTGAATGCGTCAACACACACAAATGGTGATTCCAGTGTTACTGAAACGTCCACACTCCTCCACACACATTTCATCCACTGTTCCAGTAATACACACATTCATGTCCTCCTCTCTCTTTCTCTGCGTGTTTCCTGTGACACATCTTAGAGAAACTCTGATGCTCACTAATGACTTCTCGGTGTGCAGCCGTTTCCACATCTCGCTGTCAGCTCCGCAATTACCGCCACATAGCAGCTATTCTGCCTCATGTGACTTTGTATCGAGGATTCAGCTTTTGGCCCCAAACGGACTTGTCTCTTCAGCACATGAACAAAAATAAACAAACTTACACACACACACACACACACACACACACACACACACACACACACACACACACACACACACACACACTCACACTCACTCACAGATACACTTGAAACAACAGTATGGCTAGGTTGTGAAAGCCTTGGTCGAGAAAACGCTGCGTTGGGAACATCATTTCCATGCGACTGCATCCAACATGCTCTTCTTTTAGCCCCGCTGTGACCTTGTCTAAAAGGTTCCCCCTGCTGGGAAGGACTTGTTTTTGCCTGCAGTGAGATTGCAAATAGGGTGTGTGTGTGTGTGTGTGTGTGTGTAAATAGAGTGTGTGTGTGTATAAGACCCTTGAGACCTTCTTTTGATGGCTCAGTGGCTTATAACATCCGCAGCCCTTCCTCTCTCTTTTCTTGACGATATCCTTGCAGTTCATTCTCTCTCTCGCTGTATCTTGCTCTCCAGTGGCGCCGCCCTGCTGTGGGGATTTGTAGCTGCGTTAGAGATAATGAGCCGCGTTGTGCTTTATTCTATTTAGCTTTTATTCTGTCGCGTGATTTCTCAGATGCGTTTCACCAGAATTATGATGCGAGCCTCCTCTGTAACTGATTACAAATATTCGTACAGCAATTACGGCTGGTTTATTCAAATTCATTTTGTGTCGAGCGGCCCACATGCTTGCCTTTGTGCTGTGAATAACATCATTGGAAGTGTGAAGACTAAATGTAAACATCCAGTCTGCTCTGTATTTTACCATGAATGAACGCCGGGCTGCACAGCATTCTGAATAGTCTTTCGATAACGAGCTGTGAAGATTTCATTCTGCACCTCATCCCTGGCTGCGCTGATTGTTTTTGTCATGGAAAACACTGCGTGGAAAAAAAAAAAGTCTCTCACATTCTCTCCCTCTACTTAAGTCTCTTCTCCTTTCGCTCCATCTCTCCTCCTTCCTAACTGCTCCACAATCCTCTCTAATAAGCCACTTCAAGAGGATTAAGGGAGCAGGATAGATGAGTAAAAGGAGAAAAATCACGGTACAAACTCTGGGCCGGGAGAGTCCAATCCATCTCTCAGTGCAGGGTGTGGATCTCATGCAGCCCCTCATTTCAGCACATCCTTTGGGTATTTTAGCACAGGCTTTTTGGCAGGAATATATGGGGTAAACTGCAGCAGGATTCTATTACAATCCCAGTGGAAGACTACATTTATACGGTGCTGTGGCATTTTTCAAAGTAATAGCTCTACTTGTGTGTTTAGCGGCGGGCACTCAGAGCGTGGAGCCTCGCTGCAGAAAGCTATTATGGCTCAATCTTGTGATATGCAGTTGGAGTGTGAAGGTTTCGGCTGATGCTATCAGGGCGCTTGAATTAATTCATTTGAATGCTGGATGGCTTTGCATTCACCCTCGGATTAGTTACAGACACCACAACCCTAAACCTCAGCATTTTCCCTATTCCCTCGCAGGCCCTCAGAGAAAAAGAAATGTTACATTTCAAGCTGTTTAAATATGATCAAAGAGCGTTACTGAGATCTGTGTAGAACTCCTGACCCCAGCGCTCCTCCTTCTCACCTCTCCTCTCAGCGATCTGCAGGTAGCCAGTGGACAGGTACTGCTCCATGTCCTGCTGGAAGGCTTCCTCAAAGAACTTCTGCCTCTCTTTCAGCTTGACCTGAGGGGTCGGGAGTCCTCCCTGCTCCGCCCCGGGGACCCTCTGTGCATGCTCCGTGTCCAGCTCCACTGGGAAAAACAAAGACAGAAGAGAGTTTGTTAAGTTGGAGGTTCTGAAAACATAGAAAACCAGAAGGCCCTGGCCCTTTGTTTATAAAACGTACTTACAGATCAAGTATGACTTAAAAAGAAAACCATGTGCAAGAAGGCTTGCTTTAATTTGGAAATTATGAACTCTGCACGACATAGGTTGTATCAACATATTGGTCCACCGGCCTTCTCTACCACCACTGTGATATCATCTTCCAACAGTTTGATTTTCTCCTTTGGTCGATGTCTAAGCCCTCATTTGTACTGGCATTATATGAGGGGACAGTGCAAGACAGGTACCGTCAAGTTTGTCTAAAGGGCTCCACCAATTTTACAAATCAAAGTGTGTTTACACTTACAGGTCTCAGGAAGCTGCTTGTCATCTAATAAATTGCCTCCAGGGATATCACTAAAGTGGCTACATTGCATTGTGGGTAATAAAGGTTTTGAAAGATGAGAATGTGTGGATTTAAAAGAGGTGATATTTCTGGTTGTCCTTTACTGATTTTCATCATCTGTTTTTAAACTGCCCATAATGAGTTCAACAGTGTCACAGTGCGTGATGCTTGACCAGCGGACTACTTTTAAAACCCGGTGCCTACATCACCCACAGTGCAACCCGCAATTCAACTTAACAACACAGTGACATTACTGGAGGCAATTTATCAGGTTACATGCTGCCTCCTCTAGAGTTACTACTTTCATACATGCTGTTATACTCAACAAGACCTATAAACACACTTTAATGTGTAAAATTGGTGGAGATAACCTTTAAGCTCACCACACACCATCGGAAATGATAGGTGTTATAATGACACAGATAATGATATAAAAGGAGCCCCCGTGAGCACAAGCCTCCAGCAAAACTGAGCAATAATTTCAAACATATCCTAAATCATTTCTTGAAGATCTCCTGAATGCAAGTGCAGCGCATTTAAAACCTGAAAAAACTCCCCAAGTCCAGCTGCTGTCGACTAAATGGACACTTAGTAATATAAAAATTACAGAAAAGATGGTGAAAGCATCGCCCCTTGTTTGAATACAGTTAAAACCCAGCCGATCTGAAATTAATAAGTGCTGTGAAATAGAAATTAGGCTGGGGACAAAGATTACTGAAGCAGAACAATTTCTTAGTGCTCTACAGCATTCACATTCAGTGACTCAATGCTCCGTCTCCTGTGTGGAGCACAGGGTGGACCGAACACCATCAGTGAAGTCTCACACACGGAACCCCCTCTTCTGCAGTCTCTTCATGAAATCGACTCATCTCTCTCCTGCTGTCTGTATGCTCAGTCATGCTGTGGCATTAAACGGGGGTGGGGGGGGTTCACCAGCGCTGTCTAGGAAAACCACTGCCTGCTATGTTTGTTGTGTTCTTTCTCGGATTCAAAGATTACACGGTCATTCAGTTTTTAGTCCATGCTGAACAGTGATTCTTAAAAGGTGCCCTGGTCTTGACAATGTATTCACTGGGCTCGGATTGGTCCACACAATACTCATGGGCTGATGTGATAGGCCTGAACTGTGCACTTGGCCCTGTACTGGCTGGCGGTTTAAGACATCTGGGAAGTGTGTGTGGACCGGGCGGTACAGGGAGGAGCATAATGAAGAGACGGGGTGATAGGAAGCATGACCCCGCGGATAGAGAAAGGCTGTGTGTGTGTGTGCGCACAGCTGCAGCCTGGAGTCTCTGACAGTCTGTCTCTTTAGTTTTCTTGTCTCCCTCTGATAGATGGCAGCATTATATAAGGCCACTCATGACTCAAACTACTGTGGCAGAAGCCAGGCCACAACATATTAAATGTCTGATGTATGTCTGATCCTGGTTTAATAAGAAATAGCAAATAGATAAAAATCCAAATTCCAACAAAAGCCGCACAAAATGAGCTGGATTCACAATGGCGGCTCCTCGAGGTGTTAGTGTAGACGCTGCTAGCATCTGTAATGCTGCAATGCACTGCTCTCAGAACTGGGAAAAAGCAACCTCCAACAGGGAAGAGTGCAACGCAACTGTCATCCGATATCAACTTGTTAACTCAACAACAAGCTTTATCTGTTCAACAACTTTTACTTGATGCAGCGTTTGTGTGGTGAAAGAAGGATTAACAATGTTGTAGTTGCCATTTTCATCTCTAGTCATCTGATCTATGCTTGATTGCGAGCATGAGATTCGAAGCCTACTCCTTTTTAAATGCCCAAATCTGTCAATCTGTCTGTTGCTGTTCACAGACTTGTCATACAAACATCAGTTTTCTGTGGGCGTCCACGTTTTCCCGAGCAAATGCACTGGGATGTATTTAGATTGGACGTTGGGAATACCAACTCGGAAATATCGACTTCTGACTCTCAATGGATTGCAGCAATATATCAGAAAGGCATTAAAGGCTTTATTCAATGGAAAAGATGTTTTCACTTTTCTTGCCACTGGCTTCAGTAAGTGTTTGATTTACTTTACTTCCTCTGCTGTAATAGACAGATTGTTCATCCAGTCACCTGACAGGATTTTTTTGAAAGTACCTGCCTTTTTCCAAACAGTTTCTAGCAGATGGATTTGTGAAACAAACCATCTGGCCCTACCGGTTAGCACAAAATACGGACCATTCAAACTTCATGGCGAGCAATTAGCGTTAGCAATTAGGGGATTCTATGTAGGAGATATGACCTGAACCAATTAAATGCTGTGTGGTCTCGATGCCAACACAGAGTGTGAAGTGGTCAATTAAAACTGTGTGGTCTGCAGTGCCAACAGGTGCACTAATGACAATACTTGCATACTCTAGAATACTGTACTTTAATACAATAACCTGTACTTCCTCCACTTTTTGTCCCTTCCACTTAACAGTCTCTCTGCGGCTTCAGTATTAAATTAAAATCAAACTGCATTTCCTTACCTGATGATAAAAACAACGGTGAAAGCATGTCAGCATGCAGACAACAACCTGACAAACAGAGCCAAAGATGCTGGCAGACTGATAGAGGCAAGAGTCACACACACATACGGAGGTCAGTGATTGGTCAGCTGTCTGGTGTGATTTGAACATTACCGCCGTGTGACTGTTTTGTGCTGCCTGTCTTGCACGGCTCTGCACCATTCTCTGCCTCTCTTCTGTGTTCGCCAGCCCCTCAAAATCAATACACTGCTTTCGGGAGTGTTAACTCTACTGCAGGATCAGAGTGGGCACTCTTACAGACCAGAATCCTGATAAAATAGGCTGGGCCCTGCAGGAGCTCGCAGCAGATGGACACACACACACACACACTCTCACACAAAGAAGGGAACAATGAGGTCCCACCAGAGCTCCCTCATGATAAACATCAAACCAACAGCCCTTGGAGACAGGAGAAAGAAAAGCTCTTTCTGTGTGTCATTCCTCACTCAGTGCCCAATTTATCTCCTCTATCTGACTGCCCCCCCCTCTCTCTCTTTTTTACATCACTCCCTCATCTTTCCCTCCTGACTCCGTCCTACCCTCACTGTTGGCTGGCTGGTGTGTGTGTGTGGATGGATGTCTTGTAGAGACTGCTCTATTAGATTAGGGGCCTCAGGGAAGCTTTGTTCAGATTGTCAAGCATTGTGTGGGGTTAGATGAAGAGGGAGCGAGGGAGAGAGAGAGAGGCCAGTGTGTTTAGCTATAATTAGGGTCTGCGGACAGACAGCATTAATGATAGAGCTAGATCATGCCTCTTTATCTCTCTGCCTCTAATCAAATTCTCAATCCATCATTAGCCCGGGATGTCTATTTATTTAGACCATCTATGTAGCTGCTGAGTGTGTGTGTACCCATCTGTTTGTCTGCCTGTCTCAATGTCTAAATATGTCCTTTCTTTCTCCATCAAACCTATATACAAACCAAGATGCTTCCTAACTGATTTAAATATGAACAATAAAACATTGGTTTCAAATTTACCTTGAAAGCCTCTTAACCTAAACAAAGCATTAAGTATTTCCCTCAGCTGATTGTCATTTTCTACCTGATTCTACTGAAGATCTTTTTTAAATCTCTCCAGGCTCAGACATAAAACCTTCGTCGCATACATTTCTCTTCTTATGCTATATCCTTTCTTGCTAATCTCCCCTTCCTTCTTTTGGTCTTTTCTTCACCATCTCCTACCAGTCAACCATATCCTGCGATGCACGTTTCTGTAGCTACAGGGGACTATTTTTAGCCCACGCTCATATTTAGCCCGCAGGATTAAGTTTGCGCTGATGACTTTTAGTGCGAGAGTCATTAAGTCCGACAAATTCCATCCTCGCAGGCCATGCTGTGCAGTTTATACATTCGTACGGATATACCATAGATTCATGTGAATATTTATGCTCACACAACCTCACAAAACAGTCTTGTGGGACATGATTCAACAACTCACACAGACATACACATACAGTGATGATTCCGCTAAGGCAACTGCATTATGTTACTCACAGCAGATGATGTCCAATGAAGTGACATTATTCAACTGCTACGACAAATGTTACTTAATGCTTCTCCAACAGGCTAAAATCAGTGTTAGCTTCTCCGACAGGCTAAAATCAGTGTTAGCTTCTCCGACAGGCGAACAATGATGTTAGTTTCTCCAACAGGCTGAAATCAGTGTTAGCTTCTCCGACAGGCTAAAATCACTGTTGGCTTCTCCGACAGTTGAATAGCCTTTCAATGCTAATATAAATAATATTTTGGTCGGACAAATTCCATCCATGCAGGATGTACATTTCACAAAATCGCCCAGACCTTCCGATTCACTTGAATGCACATGTACAGTAAATGCATACACAACCTCCCAAAACTTGTCTTGTGCGAAATGATTCATATGGACACACACACACACACACACATCTGGTGATGAGTCATCAGGGCTAAGGCAATTGCATTATGCTAGTCACAGCAGATGATGTTCATTGAAGTGACAGTATTCAATTACAAAGACAAATGTTTCTTAATGGTGCTTGTGTCGTAGCTGCCACAATCCAAAGCTGTTCTGAAATGAACCCAAAGAAGAAATTCCTTCATGAGAAATTCAATGAAGGTATTTAGCAATGTATTTCATGTTAAACACTTCTGCTGTCAAAAATGACTGTCAACTGAGAACTGAAGAAAATCTGGTGTACTACCTGAGTTTGTACTCGCTGAGTTACTTGTCGTGTCTGTTTCCGCACTCATCGTACGGGCCAAAACAAGGGATGCTGTCCCCTCAGAGGCTGTTTCTGTTGCGCTCAGCAGGCAACAGTACCCGACATGTACTCACTAAGAGTCGTCTGCTCTCCTTCTCACCTCCCCACTGCGCGACCCAAAAACTCAGGGGAAATAAAAAGAACAGAAATTGCATTAAATAATCTTGTTCTGCTTGCTCAGACGGCTATTTGTGCAGACAGATCAATATGAAATGAGACTTTTAATGCAATTACGCTCATCTCCGTTTTCAGCGGCAGAACAACGTCTGGTATGTGTTCTCCGGATGCAGGAAGCAGAAGCCACAGGAAACAAGCTGTACCAGCGTCAGGGTGTGTGCTCAGTTGCTCATGTAGATGTGTGGGTGATCGTGCACCTGTATGTGCATCTTTTTATGCACCCATTTCAGAAATTAAACAAGTAAAGGAGCATTTACCTGCTGATGAACTCTCATAAAAATGCAGTGTGTGATCGCCCTGCTGTGAGAGTTTGTGTCTGTGACCAAAGTAGAACTGTGAATGTTCTTTCATGCGATATGTAAATGTACGGCCATATATAGAAGCACAGAGGCCCAGCCTTACTAGCTTTGCTCCTTATTTGCAGCTATTGTGTAGAGAGAGAAGTAGCTGAGAACTGCAGCTGACGAGCAAGAGAGGAAACACGCCATCGAGGGCTCAAGTCTTTCAAGTCAAGTCTTAAGGATTCAACGCAAGCTTTAGATTTGACTAAATGGTGTCATTTTCTCACAGCTTGGCTCACAGAGCAAAAATGCTAATCTTACAGTTAAGTGTTCATCATACAAGCTTGGTCACCACATCTCTTTTGTACGGGCGACGCTAATTTGGGCTCACTTGAAACAGGAGCTAATTTTATTTCTTCAGGGACTTTCAAGGCTCCTTTTCGTCTGGATTTGTAAACCTCTTATTTTAAAACGTCTTAATTAGAGCTCTTTCAGAATGCCATTTAAGATTTCTCAGATATAAAGAATACGGAGTTAGACTCCCTTTAAGTGACCGCAGATAACAAGCAACACTAACAGCCCCCTTTTCAAATGGAAATATATCGTTTTATGAGTCATCAACAGCCAATTTAAGTCACCGCTGGGCCTGGTCCACAATCATTTACACTTTGTAGTGTACTTCACAGATCAGGTGCCGCTATAAGCTGTGCCAGTGGAGAGAAGGTTATGTTTGAAGCCTCGCTGGACAAATGAGGGACAGACGGGCGGCCTTTAATGCCAGCACTCAGGCCCAGGACTAGGGCCATTGTTTGTGTGGACTGTGTGTGTGTGTGTGTGTGTGTGTGTGTGTGTAGACAGTATTAGATATGTAAATGGACCTTTGAGGCTGTTTGTGTATGTGGGGTACACAGAGAGACAGGAAGTCGGATGAGTGGTGAGAGGCAGGATGTGTAGGGGGGTTAATGTTGTCATCCGTGTGTCATTCTTGGAGATGACGAGAGGACAGGGACATAGCCACAGGATGTGACCTTGAAGTCGAGGCCGAATGGGTCTGAAAAGACACTGCAAAAAAAAAAAAAACATTACAGAAAAGTTTATACAACGCTTGTCCTATCTAACAAGTTTCAAAGATAGCAAAAGTTATATCTCCCTATTACAGAAGCAATTTCCAAACTTGTGTCCCCATCCTATCTCAGACCTTGCATCTTATCTCAAGATATCCAAACTATAACTGCATACTTGATTACTTGGTCTGTGTTGGGAATGTGCACAAGACTGCCTGTATCCCTAGCCGTTTTTATACTGGGCAATAAGCCACCAATTTGCCACCTTTTTGGTGGCTCGCTCCGCGGATTTAGACAGGAGGCGGCAAATTGGTGGTCTGTTTTGTTCCACCAATTTTGCGCCTCGGAGGGTACACTTATTTGAGCCTCCGCTGCAGTGTAAATCCGAGGCGGCAATGTGGTGGCATATCCTGAGGTGGGCGGAGGTGTCGATGACGTGCACTGCTGCGCACCCACAGCCTGGGAGTTTTAAAACCAGTAAACAGCTGAACAGCAGTCAGTTCGTCACTTCATCCACGAAGATGAGCAACTGGAAGGCAGCTGAGATCCGGGAGATGCTGAGCGTCTCCTCGGTCTCTGTAGCTGTCTTGGTTGTCCGCTTGTTGTTGTAGCGGCGAGCTAATAGCGGCAAGCTAATAGTGGTCGCTACTTTCAATTAAAAGCCCCCCGCTAAGAACCCAGTTCTAAACTCCGATGGGGTGCAATGTAAAGCTCTTATTTTGAAGACAAATTTGACCTGCTCTTCTTCATGCCCAACTTCGTGTTTCAGGTCACGTCACATGTTTACGCCTACCCCAGAGGTGGAAATGTGGTGGCTTATTTGAAAAGGTGGAATATTACACCTCCGTTTTAGATAGAAAAGGTGGCACATTGCAGCCTTTACCTTGCTGCAAATGTGCCACCTTTTCTATCTAAAAGGGGCTCCTGACAATGGCTATCACACTTTAGTTTTCACTGGCTAGCTAACTCGCTGTAGTGGAGAAGAAAAGACCGGCATTCACTTTTAGCTCTGATGCTAGTTGGTGGAGGAGATTGTCTGGGAAATTTAAAGCTATTAGGCTAAACATCAATGACAGCTCCACCAAAAGGCTAACATTAGTGTTAGCCTCTCCAACAGGTGACCATCTATATTGCTTCTCCACCAGGCTAACATCGATGTCAGCTTTAGCTTCAACAGACAACAACTGCTTCTTCAACAGTTTACCCTCTATTAGCTTCTCCAACAGGCTAATATTAGTGTAACCTTCTCTTATAGTCGAGTAGCCTTTCAATCACAATATTTTGGTTTAATGCCAATGCCGTTCCCCAAGCAGACCTAAGAACAGAGGTGCAACCATTTCTGGCAGTAGCCATCCCTACATAGGATTCCTAGTGTAGGATTGGTTCTGTAATAGCTAAATCAAATCCTAGGAATATGAATTTTTCCTAAATGCAGCTAGGAATCATGTTTCTGTAATGTCAGGGATCCCAAATGTCATCCTAAACTGACATTATAGACTTAAGAAGTTTCTGTTAACAGGGCCATGCTTTTTATGTTTTTTTTTTTTAATTTGTCAACAAAAACTGTGGAATTTTTCAAACTGTAATACTCATCCCTCATGAGCTCAATTAGCTTTCTTTCCTATTATGATTAATGCTCAAACAACCCATCCACCATCTCATTATAGCCGTTTCATACACTTTACATCACTCTGACTCACCAAACAGATCAAACGTTCCAATATCTGATACAAACACCCCTTGTTCTACCCGTCACTTTAAATTAGCTGTCTGGTCTCAGATGGATTTGTTTCCGTTTGCCTATAAAGTCCTAATATTTCATTCTGAGACAGCAGCGCGCAGCCCTGAAGACCAGGAGGCAGGCTTGACAGTGAGACAGCCACTGCTTCTTCTTCTTCTTCTTCTTAAGCCCCTGCTCACTCAGCCATGGTATTTTTAGATTCTGTCCGCCTCGCTATATCTCTCAAGTGCTCAGGTTTCCGCCAAAGGCAGCCCCCGTGCTGTAAATAACACGCGCACAATCGTTTCTTTCTCCCTGTCGCACAGACACGTCAAATTACTTGCATGTTACGTAGCAAAATACACATGACTGAATTGGATAAACTTTGAGTGCGTGTGCGAATAAGACATATGCGCAGGTGATGAGGCACATTCCACACAAACACAGAAGCTGAACTTGTAATGACCTTATTAGCTTCAGTAAGTCTCAAGTTAATGTGAATATAGCTACAGAGATGTACATGCGCTGGCCTTACAATGGCTTCACCTTCACACCGATCATCCTCACGCTCTGTGGTTCACTAACACACACCACATACAGCACACACTCGACAGCTCAAACGTCCCTCCACATGCACTGTTCTTGTTTCATGGTCTGTTTCTTCTTTCCTGTCGATAACACCTGCCTGTTTTCACTCTGTCTGTCGAGCTGCGGCATTGGCAGCTTCAGCCAGTTTCCGTCCAGGTTCCCTTTTTCAGGCTGCAAAACATCAGCTGTTAAGTTCACGCACTCACAAAATCACTCACGAAGCGCCTGCGAGACTGGAAGAGAGTGTGCCGGTTTTTATTTAGTTCAAGATGGACAAAATCATTAAGCTACTGTATTATTAGCACATTGTTGGAAAATTTTACATCTCACATTAAGCCTCCAACAGCCTCTCAGCATGGTAGTGTTATTGTTGTACTTTGTAGTAAAAGTTTGATTTCTTAACAACTCTCGCCTGAGGGATCCAAGACTAAAACTGCAACTACAATTATTTCTCTCCTTGTTGATTTTGGTGACATATTCGAGAACACAACTTATACAGTGCTTCTCTGCAGTACTGAAGAAATGTTATTCAAAATATTCCACTATGGCTGCTGGCGTTACTCTGTTCTAATTTACATGGAAAGAAGAAACTGATGTGAACTTTCTTTTAAAATTCAGATTCAGAGTGAAAACCATGTGAAAATTACGTGACCCAATTCTGATAACTGAAGGCCCCTAAAGACAAAGAGAGGAGTGTTTACTGTTTTAGAGTAAAAACAGTAGACAGCAGAGGGCTGCGGTGCAGATTGGGCAGCACTGTGTACTACATGCAGTGTGGGTGTTGAACCACACAGTTTGTGCTCCCTTCATGTTCTCCTTGACCTTACATCAATAGAGGGCAACCGATTTCTTTGGGGGTTTGTGGTTATTATTTATTTAAGTTGCCATAAGAATTTATAGTATATAATATAAATAAGTATATAAATACAACATTATCTGTAACAGGAACAGGCTATATGCCTACTTATATAGAGATTATTATTCATGTTCAGGTCTTTATGACCTATATTTATCATCATTTATATAAATCAACCTTTTTCACACACTAGTCTACATTAAAAATCCAAACAACTCTTTATTTTCTACCATTTTTTTTTTAACCTTTATTTGTTTAGTTTGTTTGTCCTCGTTCTTAGCTGTCTATATGTCTACCTGTGCATTAAAGGTGTACTGTGTAGTTTTGGGGGATATATTTTAATCAAATGAGAAAGATCTTCTTAGACTCAAATAATACACACAAAATAAACTAATTCTTCATTTTCATGACTGAATATATTGTTATTTATATGTTTCCACATACAACTTTAGCTGAATAACCTTATAATTTAACCAATAACCACTATAAAATGTACTTGACCAGCAGATCACACTACTATTCCCACAAGGAAGAGTCAAATATGAACTTATTATTGCACTGCTGTAAATCAGAAGTTTCATGGATATTTTTGTGCATTTCAAAACTACAGGGAAAATCTGTAAAAACAAAAAGTGTTTATCTGTTCACATACGTGGCCAATAATTCTGATTCTAATTAAATTATATAGAACTTACTAATGCTACAGTTTATTTATCTTGATCTCAGGCATTAGTGTAATTAAAACATAAAATAAAGCCCAGTAAAACAAAACAGTACATCCACTCATCTTTTATACATAGAGTAAGTCTTATTCCCAGTTGTGTCCTTCCCCATACTAAAACTGTGTCTCTTGGACAGACATTTAAAACATTTAGAGTTAATTTATGCCCACTAATGCAGCAGTATAGTGGTGTACGAACACCATTCTTAATCAGCGTGCCAAGTATTCACAGCTGGAAGCGTGCAGAAACTAGTTTTCGCTGGTTTGTAATCAAATGAGTGTTGGCAGTGATGCAGCAGTCAATGACGGGTGTCTAAAGAGGGGCCTCATTATGTGGAAATGAATACAAGAAAATACTGAGAATACTGCAGTAACATGTTGCGTTTTATTTTTACTGAGTCATCTATCCGTCTGGAATCATGTACTGTGTCGGAAACAGTAAGTGAAGAGGCTCAGTTACACTTCATACCGTCGTTATGCTTGAAGCTGTGTTTTTGAAGATAAAGATGTGGGCACTTATATGAGAAGAAAGTCAGGAGCTTGTTACAACTGATACGTGACTGCATACATCTCGGCTTCTCTCTCTCTCTGACCGCCAGTAACCATCGTCTGGTTTGAGTGGGAGTGAGAACGCACATTTAACCAGTTTCGCTAACTACACATGTAACCAGGCAACTGCTCACCAACATGTAAGTTGAAGCTCGGTGGGAGGGCTCCTTCCTGCTAAGTCATTCACAGTCTGAACACCACCGGAGGACAGAGCATTTTTTCATTACAAATTAGGACTGATTATATGTTAAATGACACCATACAGCTTCAGAGAACCCATACCAAATGTAATAGCTCATTACACAGCCCCGAGTGATCCGTTGAATTCCTTTTTGACCGATTCCGCGTGTGAACACATTCAGCTAATGCGTCAAAACAACAAGCTGCCATTGTTATTTACCTGGTTTAGTTTCTGTCAATTAGTTACACAAAAAGAACAAATGGCACCCTCCCTGGTGGCCCCATGTTTGAAAAAAGGCAGCGAAAGTGCCCTCTTGGATGTCCCTACGGTCGATAAAAACAGTTGACCTCTACGGTACCCCTCCAGTTGACTGTAAATGAATCATGGTGGTGCCCCACCTCACACACATAGGGTCACAACTAGGCCTAACAGAAAGAGGTGCCAGCTAGCAGCCTAACCGTTCACATAAGAAGATGGCTGTGCAGTGGGATTAGGAATGTTCCAATTAGAAGTGAGAGAGATGAAGGTCACATCTGTAAATCAAATATGCCCTTAGATATTATACGACTTAAAACTTTGTGTGATTCTAACGAGTGAAGTGAAATAATGCTACTAGTAAACAACTTTAAACATCTTCGACTCAACACCACATCAGATCCCTCATTTGTCAGCCCCGTGAAAGAAAATAAGTTGTGGCCGTCTATACTGCCTCGGCCTCTCCTCAGCTCTAATGTTGCTGATGCTTGAGCACTGGGGAGATTCTGGCAATTTTACAGTGAATGCACTGCAGGGGATTTAAAATGCAGCCTCGGTCTGTATCATCTAAAGAGCTTAAAGCCAGATTTGATAAAACCCAGGAGGCTAACGGAGCGTTTCAACTCTAAAGTAATCAAAGCAGCCGCAATATCAACTGTCAGGGCCTTATGAGGTGGGAAATAAACACAGCTAAGGTGAGGGGGGAAAAAATGAAATCTGATCAAATATCTGTCCAGTGATAGATTATTTCAGTTATTTTGTTCAATTAAATCTGTCTGTATAAATGTTGCAAATGCTCTTACAAAGATGTAAAACTCAAACACACACACATCACCACACACTCACACAGTTACATAATATGACACATTGTGATGACAAGAACTGCATCCTGCATCTCAGACAGAGTGCTTTTATTATTTTGCCACATCTAATCTGATTTGACACAGCAGGGAAGCAAGAGACACTGTCTTGTGATTCCAAATGATCTGAGGTATTCATCTTTTCTTCGCCAAAACTTTGTGATAAAGGAGTGATATTCAATTCATTCTCAAGTCATCGTTTTGTTTAGCTCAAAACTGTTTTGTTGCTGCAGAGGCACATGGTGAGCTCTTGTTCTTTTCAGCTCTATGATGAGCGGCAATTTCTGCCTGCTTGTTTTGTCCTGACGGGTTCAAAATCACAATATTGCGGGGAGAATAGCCTGAAGCAGAGCTGACAGAGGGGAATGTGACCAAACGTACTCTGTGGAGGCAACGTGAATATACATTTTTCATTTTTTTAGCTTTTTGCTTCCCGCTGCCAGTTGACATTTACCTCAAAACATTTCCATCGCTGCCGGCATCTGGCCTTTTTAAAATGTGTATATTCAAGCGTACAGTGTGGCTGTATGTTAGCGTGCAGTCGCACAACAGACAAGCTGGGAGGAACAAGTTTACCCCAGCAGGGGCCAGATGGTTAGAAAAGGTCATGTTAAAATACATGGAACGTATCCGGACAATGCATCAGCTGGTTATATGAATGTATATTAACACCGAGCAGGAGGTTCACTTTAGGTAAGACGGTTGTTTAAATCATGCCTGACAAAAAGCCACATTGGAATAATCAGAGCCAATACTTGCAACCAAACCAACTCAAACAAGAGGGATCTGTAAGAGTTTTGTCGACTTCAGTACTTCAGAGATTGATGGTTTAAAAGATAAATAAACATTTCAATGTCAGCAATAAGACAAAGACTGTCTGACCGTTCAAAATGTCAGAATAAATTACTGATGAATCCTTCTGTTTTGGCCGTGAACTTCTTCTGTGCACAAGATTTATTAGGGGTTTGCAACCCCAACAGATACTGTATTGTTTTTTTTTTTATCTATTTGTCAGATAATTTGATTTATTGATTGCCGTTACGATGTTTTTACTAATTTAACATAAAATGTTACTAGGATTACTTACCAACCTTATAGATTTATGATACTTGATAATTAAAATGGTTAAATTTTGCAATTAATCTGGGTTCTGTCAGATCACACATCAACTTTGTTTCAGTTACATCACTAATATTATTGTTTGTGACCTTAAACCCATATCTTGATATCCAGCGACAGAAAGAGACAGGGAGCTGGAGAGTAGGTTGCTTTATCTGACATCATCTGACAGGACATTGTCAAACAGAGGGTCCATCCGTCGAGGAGAGAGAGGAGGAAAGGGGAGGTCTACATGTTCTCAGAGGTCGCTCAGCTCTCCACAAGCCTGTCAAGCCGCCCACCCCACACAATCTGCTCAAAAACGACGTTTGGGTTTGGCAACAGAGCGCGCTGCCCACGTGAACCCTCTTCGTGTTCGCTCATGCCATCTGAGTCCGACTGAATCTGGCTGCACTCTGTGATTCTCACAAGGATACTGAACACGCCATACACTTTTATATTGAGCACCCACTGTAACCAATGTTTGAGGCATGAGTGATAAATGATGTTACCTTATGTGTGGAAATTGAATTCTTGGGCTAATCAAAATTTTGCAGTTCCAGTCCCTGCTTCATTTGCTATTCAAATGCAGCTAAAGCCATCCTTTCAAACAGGGATTAAATGTGTCTTAATGAATAATGAAAAATTAAATTTCCCATACTCTTCCCTGTGCTCGGAGATAAATACGGGAGAGAAAGAATCCCTGGGCTGCCAAATAAATCAGCGTTCAGCCAATGGGCTCTTAGCACATGACAACGAGGAATCGAACTACGGCGGAACTGGATACAATTTATTATCTCTGGTAAAGGCTTTAACCATCTGCACATACAGTGTAGTACAGCTATGTCATGCTTTACTACTGGAAACAGATAAAAAAAATTACCCACCTCCCCAGGAGACAATTAAAAAAGCTTACATCACCAAAACCTCTGTGAACTGTTAATAGGCGGCTGAACGAGGTGGTGAAAGGAGGAGGAAGTGAGGATGAGAGAGGCATTTTCTAACAGGTTAATTGCGTGCCTCGAAGGAAGGTTTACTCACACCGATAAGGGTGATGTCTTGTTTAACACTGGGTAGCGTAGTAATGACTGTGTGCTTCCTTCTAAATGAGGAAACCTGGCCAATCTGATCCTCACAAGGAGCGAGTTAAAATCTCAAGAAGGCCCCGTAGCAACTGAAATACACAACAAGAAACAAGAACCCGGAGTGCACACATGCCCTCAGGTGTTTTTTTCTGCAATCTAACTCAAGCAGCTGGGATATTCTGGACTGGCTAAAGCTCTTCACAATGGGATAATACTGTGGCATGGTTCAAAAGGGTCAGCTTCAAATCTCAAAAAAACATGATGTTTGCAAATGAAGAGCTGTATGCGTGAAGATATCCACAACCCAATGTGTATTCGAGACACGCACACAATACGTTTATTTTCAGGAATGAAAATGTTAGACTTCTAGAACATTCACGCAGGCTTTGATGCATTATGCAGGAATCTCCTCCTTTCTCCCTACCGCTACAAATACAGCCTTACATCAGCAGAAACCCACCGCGAGCTCCCAGTGAAGACGCCTCTCAAGAATGACCCGTTCACTTCTCCGAGCAAAGGAAAGTGGAAGAGAGAGATACAGACAGGAGTCAGAGACGTGGGATGACACAAAGCCAAACTTGAACTTACAACTTTGTACAAGCTTTCAGACAAGTAGACCACAAGGTAACTGTATACAGTCTACTGTATGTGATGAATAATAACTAAACTCTGCAGTGTTCACTATACACAAATGATTACAGATCAGGGTTGGAACCCTGGCATATAACCTTGCTAGTATACCCTATAAGTTAAAAAAGGTATTCAGCTGTGAATAGCTGCATGTGCTGTGATACAAGTTTCATAACTATAAAGTGAGAGACAATGGAGCACTGTGGGGTTACACAAGCATCGCACGAAAACAGAGCACAAGTCCAGTGAAGCATATGCACATTGTGGGATGACAAAGGCATAAGAATGTAAAAATCTCCTTGAACAGAGCTGCACAGAGTCTCAAGCGGTGGCAGCTCATATTTTAATAACCTTGACAAAGTCAAATATTTCACGAATGCCTTCAGCTAATTCGACTTGAAAGGAGGTATTTCCGTTAATAATCTTGGCATTCATCTATGAAACATTACCGAAGACGAGTGTCGAGTCTCCTTGTGCATGAATATCCCATCACCTCAGCTCAGAACATGTGTTTTTATATACAGTACAGTAACCACACTCCATATAACAGGCCCACACACATGTTCCCTTTGATCAATCTTTCATCAGTTCTTATGTTCGAGCCAGAGGCAGGATGGATGTTGTACAGGTTCCGTATGCAGGTCTCATTTAGAGAAGCTGATAAATGATAGATTAGTTTACGTGCAACGTGTCTTTCGGAGTTAAAAAAACTCAAGCAGGTGTTCGGACATATGCGCAATATGGTTGTTTCATTATTTAAAGGTAATTTAATCAGGTAGTTTGATGGCAACAAATGTATTTTCCTGGGATAATTTGGAATGAGTTGAAAAGGGCTTTAGCGGGCACGTGGGATTTAACGCCTCAATCTGTACTTTGAGTGGCAGAATGAGGACTTTTTTTCTCTATTTACATATATTAAAGCTTTTACATGTAGATAGAGGGGATGATCAACAAGTCAACAACAACAACATGGATCTCACTTTTAAAGGGTAACACATTAAGGTCTTGGAGAGTACTGCATATATGAAAAAGCAGTATTATAAAGCCTTTCTTGGCTCTAGAAGAATTTGCATGTAATCTGATAAATTGCTTATAGTGATAGTGGCTTAGTTGTATTGTGGGAATGTAGGCAACAGGAAGAATATGTGGAATAAAAAAGGCAATCTCTGGTTCTGCTGTATTGATTTGGATCTTTTGTTTTTAAACTGTAAATGCTTGACTTTACACACCTGTAAACACACTTCTATGTGTAAAATTGGTGGAATTACCCTTTAGGTTATATAAACTTTAAACCCACGGTTACTGCTAATAGAGCTATCTTATGAAGTCATTCATCTTTTCAGTCATTTTGGCACACCATCCAGGAAGAAATATTTCTGTAAACTGTTAAACTCTTTGTGAACATCTTAAACATACATTTTTGATCAAGGTTTTAAAAGAGTATTATTTTGGTTTGACTTGCTCATCTTTTTAATTTTACAACAATCTCAAAGGAGTGAAGACTCAAGAGTCTGTAGTAAAGGCCTACAGTATATACTCCCCCTCTTCCTCTAGAAATGACTACTACTGGTTATAATGTTGAGCTAAATTTAACTCACTTTTCTTCCTCAGGCTTGCATCTCACTATCGGATGCTGCTCTTTATGTCTACAACATCTGATTTGTTCCCTTTTCGTGGGCCCGTGCCATTCCTAACCTTTGCCTTTATTTAAGCAACCTCATTTCCTGCTTGCACGGCTGAACAACAATAGAAACGCTTCCAGCTACGGGCGCTGGTGGGATTGTGTGTTTAAGATTTAGGTTAAGAGGCAGCCAAGTGAGATAATGGAACTATTGTATGAATGTACAAATGTGATTCCTTCACCGTCCCCAGGAGCTGCCCTACTGTCATCCTGTGGTGACCGAGCACACGAGAGGGGGAGGCTGAGATATTCCGTGTGCGCATGTCTGTTCATGTGTTTACCAACCTTTTAGTCCATGACCTTGATAAATCCACTTATTACATAGAAATCTGAGGGGTTTTTTGCAGGCAGCCTCCATTGCTCCCCTTTCAGATTCGCAGTTCAACGAATCATGACTGTTTTCAACGCTGCATAATTTAGGCAAGTTTTTACATGGTCTGATCATTGACATGCAAGTTCATGTACCTTAAGAGACTCTAAATATCAAATTAACCAAAAAATATGCAAAACAGCAAGTCTTGTGGGTGAAAATGTATAATTTATGAGACAGGGCAAATGATACTAAAAAGCTGCTGAATGCAAGTTCAGTAAAGGCTACAATTATGTAAATAAAATGTCAGCACAACCATCAACAACAAAAAGGAGGCTACAGTGAGCACATAATTATCTAAATCAACTTCCTAAAGTCTAGCAAATGAGGAGACCAGAAGGATCCATCCAGCTTGGTGTCAAAAACACCAGCCTTATTTCGGAGCCTGGACGATAAAATATGCAACGCACCTTTCATGGGATTCCACTAATCTTTTACAAAACGCATCTATTTTCCACATCTTTTCCAGGGGATTCAAAGATGGTGAGAATGACTTTATGTCACCTCAGTGTCCTGCACAGCTGCGACAGATTGCCTCAAGGTGAGGCTGACAGGATGTTCTCAATATTACGACTGAAATAGCCACCACACCGTCAAATCAAGACACTTAAATGCATTAAGATGTCAATTGAGAATGGTACAACAGGAGGACAACAGGCTTTGGAACGTTTTATGAGAAAAAGATGTCGAGCAGTGGAGTTTTCTCTTCTTTTTTTGCTCTATAAACTGAGGTAACCATGGCATAAAGTGACGGTATACTCTAGCTGTACGGTAGACAACATTTGGATGCATAGCCTCTGTGTACTTTAGTGCCATTTCCATTTCAATGACAATTTGATGTCACTGCAAACGGGCCATGACAGCAGCCCTGTGAGCAAAAATGAGTGATGTTACAACACAAAACATTTCCTGTTCAGCCTTAAAGACTGTCATTCTGGAAACAGCTGGGATGTGCTTTCCCAGTTATTGACATGAAGGTGTCATGGTAATGATGTGAAACTAAAGAGGAGCTCTACGAATGCTATCTGAAAACGCAACACGTTCAGCTCTCTAACTATCGGGCAGAGAGCTTGTACTCCTTCCCCTAAATATTTCAAGGGTGTTTTTGTTACACCCTGACAGAGATATCAAAAGCCATCAGCAATGTCTCTTTGTTTTGTCAAGCTCCACTTCTCGTATCTGTCACTGTGTATTTCTCACACACATTCTGTTCATCCCTCGTTTGTTGCTCCTTTCGCTCCCTCATTTATCTGCAGTCAAAGTGAGCCCTCATGTTAGCCCTGACATGAATTGTGAAAAGCCCGAGCGTGGCCGTGGGGAGAGAATGTTACAAAGAGCATTTGCACAGAGATGAGGCAACTTCACAGATGATAGATCATGCACACACACAGAACCCCACAGGCATGATTTAATCCATACTGTAGTCCCTTCTTTGATATTATCTCACCTTCCCTATATTATTTCAATAGCTCTCTGATGTAGTTCAGACTTTGTGCTGCATGTCCTGAGGCTGAGTACCACTGCAGCATCACGATCATGTGGTTCAACACGTAAACCTTTTCAGCTCCATGTTACTTACATTCTCACCTCTGAATCAAAGGCAACTTTTCACATAAATTGATGGGCATGGTCAAAACTTTGTAGCCAGTAATCAAGAAAGAAATGTGGTAATGTACTTACAGATGCATTATTTATTGCCATGGGTGAGGGTTATCATAAATATTTTAATGTTTATCTTATCATCCTCTATTTTAGCTCAGTCGGCATAGGCTGTGTGCCATACTGACATTAAAAAGTTTCATATCGCATTCACGACCTGACTTCGATGCTGGGAGGTGGAGGTGATGGGCATGGCTTTACAGGCAACAAGGCTGCCAAGCTGGTGACCTCAGTTTGAGTTAGCATTTCGGCATTTGTAAGTTTAAAACCACTTGATGTGTTTGACAAGGGAACTTAGTGCTTCAACATTTTTAAGAGTGACACCAGTTTATTTTTAAGGAGACCTTAGGTCAATTTCCAGCGACAAAAATATGATATTTAAGATGGACCATCAGGGCCTTTCCAGTCCCGTTTGTGGCAACCAAAACTGGTATTTTAAGGCAAATCATGATGTTTTACCAACTCTGACCAAGTGGTTTTGGTGCCTAAACCTAACCAGATCATAAGCACAATGTTGTGACAAGACTTGAACCTAAAGATACATTATGTTGTAACATAAAGAAACATTTTTTACAAGTTTTGACTTATCTGTTTTGCAGAAATGTATTTTGCCAACATTTAACATTTATTCTGGTGATTGGTTTGCAACATTTATAAACTGTGTTCATAAAAATTATGAATCTGAAAAAGAATAAGAACATAAAGGGAAAATATAAAGAGGAATAATACAGGGAAAATGTGTAAAAGTAAAAGTTTTTCTTTTAAGAGTAAGAGTTTTTTGTGATCATTTCTTTTTCATTTTTCCACTACTGGAGTATGACACACTGTAATGTGTGACAGTGACTGTACAAGCACAGTATTCTTGTTTATCCGTGTATAATACAAGTTTCACCAACTACCTGACAAAAGAGCTCTTTTTTACCCCTCCAGTCTTTAGAGTTTCCTTCCTTCCTTCCTTCCTCCACCCTGAATAGCCACCCTCCTACTGTATTTCCTTATTCCATTAAAGACTTATTTTTGTGGCACTCCTGTGACTCCATACAAGATAAGTTGGTTTTAGCAATAGCATCACACCTTGAGATAAAAACTTGATTATTAGCCCAGTGATGATACTGTATTGTCAATCCATCTGTTGTTTTTGTTGTATCCGGCTTCTAGTTGGGCCGCACACAGTCACCTGGCACACAGCGGGAAGGCCTTCCCTCCCCCACAGAACCTGGTCTTTGCTGTCTCCTTTTGTTTGTTCACACACCGCTTACAAATCTGCAAATACACGCATGAAACGGAGAACAGCATTCACTGATATCCCAATGTACATACCTAACATGCAGACCCATATTCACACTCTTTTTCACACTTCTTGCAGAGTAAGGTACAGAGACAGAAAGAGGAATGGGGGAAACAGAGGTGGAAAGATGTGTTCCTTGACCCCAGTCCAAATGGGAGGTCCTTGAGGGGGTTTATCTGTCTCTGCATGGCCTGAGTTATTTACCCTTATATATGGCAGCAGGCGGGGGGTTGGAGGACAGAGGGAGAGAAAGCCTATAGGAGCCCAAGCATCGAGGCATAGTGATGACCTCAGCATGTAGACTTTAAACAGCACACAGCAGAAATAGGCACATAGAAACACTTGTACGAAGGTGACCAACACAAATGTGAAAGGCACATGCAAAACATTGAACTCTCAGGAGCTGACAGTATAAACTCTGTAACAGACTCCCTCTCTGTCTGAGTCTGTAAATACTGTCTGTTCAACCGCGGACCTAATTAGAGCAACTCTCTGGCTGTCTGACCACACCATTACTTCCTTCTCGATCCTCTCTTTCTCCACTTCCCAGAGGAGTGGGAGGAGAGGAGAGGGAAAAAAAGCGACAACCCACCTGCTGAGGTACATCACTCAGGGATGGAAAATGCAATTTCTAAACCATCTGTGACCAGGATTTGAGAGAAAAAAACACAGATTATATCAGCCTCTTCTTTGACTAGAAAACAGATTCTGTGTTGTGATAGATGGATGTCTGTATGAGAGTGCGTGGTGCTCTTTGTTCATCTGTGTGTGCATGATGTGAGTGTATTGTTGTATGTCAACATGTGAATTATGATTTAAGACAGTCTGTCATCTTGGTCTTCTAGCTTTACATCATCCCCAGGCACATGTGAGTGGGCGTTTGGAATCATCTGACAGACTTAAATTCAGATTCATCCCTCTGACTCTTACTTCAACTGGGGCACACCCATAAAACAAAACAACTGCCATAACTCTGTGTGTAAAATTATATACCAGTCACTACTGTTCCTTTAATTACAATCATTGTGCCCCTCGTGGATCTGTCCAAGTATTTGTTCTTTTGTCGTGCCACACTGCTCAGAATATAATTTCTCAGCATGTTGAGGAGTGGGACCTTATTTGTAGCTGTGATACTAAAAAAAGGCAGATTCTATGTCTTTATTACGATGGTGATATTAATGCATGGATAGCTGGATGAAAGTGTAGCCTCTCTGGTCATCTTTGGCATCAGGCACTCAAATCAACAGAAATCTCACTAAGGTGCATCAATATTTTTAACTACTGAGCAGGACTCCTGGTGTGCCAAGTTACGTGAGCCCTGACTGTGACCTTACTTTGATTATGGTAATCAGGAAAAAGACTGTTACTGTCTGTTAAGCCCTTTAAAGCCTAGAGTTACTGTGCCTGTCAAGCTTTCCGTTTTTGCACATGTATATACGAGATCGATGTATGAAATCAACGGATCCTTGATTTCAGACGGTGATAGACAAATGCTGCATTCCAGACAACCTGGAATGGAAATTGGAAGTTTCAACTTGGAAATTCCGGTGTCAACTGGCACATAGCATAAAGTTGGCTTCTTATTAGCCATAAAACCATGATTTCGCTGACTGAAAGGACAATTGTTGCTGGCACAGTCCATCCAGCTATGGCTAGTCAGCTAATTAAAAGGTGCAATATGTAGCAGTTTTGACATTATGACATCTATGCATTGTGTTGCAGAGATAAGCTGGCATGCTAACCAGCTAACCCTGGTCCATAACGGTCCAAAGCTCCTGTGTTAACAGTGTAAACACCAACACGACCCTGGTAATCTGAGTTCCCAGTATGGACTGCTAGCTGCACAACTAACCGAGCTTATTAGCTACTGTTTCTTACATGTTGCACCTTTAAGTACATTTTAGCTAGTTGAAAACACAGTCTCTCACTTTGTAATGTTTCCTGCTGTCTGATAAAACTGAAAAAGGTGCAATAATAATGTACCTTATGGTTACATGCATATCTTGCTAAAAGACTGAGAGTAAAGTTAACAGGTCCCAGGGGGAAACTCAGCATCCTCTTCAGTGTTGTTCACACTTTTCACTATGCATTTTCACTTTTAACAGGCCTGCCATGCCTAGCAGTCTGGTTGCTAAGCCATGATTGGACAAAACGCTGTTCAGAGGAGCGGTTTAATGAATAGTCAGCTCAAGTAGTTGCAGTATTTCTTCGTACATGTCTGGTAGATGATTCTTGATTAAAATCTGGCTCCAGTGTTATTGAACAAATAAACAAGAATTACTATTTTGTCTTAAACTTCACAACGAACATATTGCACTTAAAAAGAGTGCGGTGGCACAGTAAATCACACTATAATGAACGTGTTAATCTGCACTTAAACCTCACTGAGCACATGTAGCCAGAACCTCAACCAATATGTTAAAGCTGAAATAATTACAGCACTTATTGCGTGTGATTAGGGCCTAGATTTCCAGTTGCTATCGTTTGCTATCGTTTTTTTGTTTTTTTTTAGACTGAAACGCCCTGTCCTCTAGATAGTAGAGGTAAGAGATTCTCATTTGCTGCAGTCTGTGATCTCTGTGCAGCCTCCATCCCACCACCACCAACGCCGCCACCACCTCCAATTAGCAGGCTCCCTGATAGTGTGGAGGCCTGTCTTACTCTTTTACGTCTTTTTATTATTCTTTTCATTATCTGTAATGTGCTTTTAGGTTTGGCTCAGTCTGTTTAATTCTTCCTCTTTACCAATATTCTCTTTCTATTATTCTCAAGTCGTTCGCTCTTCACCCACTCTCCTTCATCCTCCACCTGTTATCTGTGCCTTTTCTATTTTACCCCTCCTCTGCTGCACTGCTCCATTCTTCCTCTGCTGTCTTTTCTTCGCCCTGTCATCCTCTCTCTCTGCTCATTGTTCATCTCGTCCCCTCATTTTGGTGCCCTCTTTTACTTCTGTCTTCTTTTCTGCACCCAACCATCTCCTTGCCTTTCCCTTCCTCTCCCTCTGTTTCAGTCTCCCTTTGTCTCCTCTCTCTCTCTCTCTCTCCTCTTTGTAACACGCTGAATCCCAAAAGCATCTTTGCTGCGAGACTGTTCCTGCTAATCTAATTGAACAAGGATGATCTTAGTGTAAAGATCGCTGGGAAACCCAGGCAGTAGTACAGTTGAGTAAACAATATGACTGTTGAGAGAGGAGACAGCATGCTCAGGGTTTGCCAACAACACCTGTTAAGCCAGGTGGACACTGCTGGCAACAGAGAGTGGAAGGAAAAAGAGGTGGGAACAGGCTAGTGAGAGAGAGAGAGAGAGAGAGAGAGAGAGAGAGAGAGAGAGAGGAAGGAAAGGACAATATGCAAGGCAGGAGAAGTGAGACATAATTGTTCATCCATCCCAAAAGACAGTAAATCCCTGATCCATGAATGACATTCCTGCAATCCTGACAGATAAGTGGGTAAACACAAAAACAATTTATGGAAGGATGAACCATTAGCACAATGTGCATGGGCTTATGTAACTGTGTACAACTGTGTGTGTGTATCTGTGGCATGACCCGACATTTATGCATCTCTACACATGCATAAGTGGGAGCATCTTTACAAGATAAGTATCCCTTTTCCATTTGGCAGGGATCCCCCCATTAGGCGATGATGTGCTTGTCTTGTCACAACGTTAAAAAAGGAGCGTCCTCTTCAACTTTTTTCATCTTTCATCTTGGAGGCTCCCAGCAGGGTTGGGCTGATTTAAACATTTTCAAACCAGTCTGATTGGACCGGTAAAACGGAATTTCACCACTAGCTGTCGCAAATGACTCAGCCGCTCCCAAGTGGAACACAATCAGAGTCCATGAATGACAGCAGCACTACAGTCCATCATGTCAACTGTGACACATTGTGTTTTTCATTTCTCACAACAACAATTCAACTTAACTTTTCAACATCAAAACAATGAATAAGACCTCAGCTGAGTTAAATTAGAGAACAGATTACAGAAGCCGCAGCTCAAGCAACCCACGTACATGAATCTTACATGGCATTGTGTGCACAACTCACAACTCTGGCACATCATGGGTAGACATGTGCACTGTCCCACCTATGGAGCGGAGGTATTCGACTATTCTGGTGGCTCCTACTAACGAGCCACATGCTTCAAGTTCTCTCCACCTTGAGTTGCACCTGACAAATGTTGATTCGCACCAAAACCGGAAACCTGTGCTGTCAGGCTGACTCCAGAGATGGTCTAGCTTGGGCTCCACTTTGCGTGTTAAAGCTAGTAATGGAAACGGAAATCTACCAAGCATGGTTTACTTAAATATCAACACAGCCTACAGATATAATTATTATTCATGTCACTTGTAACAAAAACTAACAAAAAGGGGGGTCAGTCAAGGTTAAAGTGTGATTAAGTGTTATGAAAATCAAGCACTTGTATTCTGCTCCTTGTTTTATCCTTTGATGGCACATATTCTTTGATCTCTTGACCAAATCCATCTTGAAAAGACAATTAATACCATCATTTCAAGTCTTAACCTTCTTCTGTGGCTTCAAAGGGAGTGTGGCCTCCTTGAAAATGAACAGACAAATGTGTCTGCCTGTGTACACAGCGTCTGTGTTTACATGCTATGCGAGTAATGTAATCGCTGCTGAATTGCTAATTAGCAAGCTAACTGCATTTGGGTTACATGAGATTGAAGTGCAGGGGGGATGCCATACAAGTATGCACACATACACACATACAGTCTCTCAGTCAGAGAAGACCGTGGATAGAATGTCAACACAGGATCCAAACAGTGTCACTTGGCAGTAAATGTGTCGCTTGTAGTAAGTGTTTAAACTTTTCAGCACATGCAAATATTTGGATGAGCATTAGACACCAGCACCTTCCGCGCTGCCGCCTGCCAAATGGCACATCTCAGAAACTCAAGCTACCCTTCTCTATATCTACAATATCACAACATCGAGTAGACTGATGCTAATTGTCATAATAAAGCACAAGTAAGTTGATATTGTTGTAACGGGCACTTTAAAACTCATTCAGTACAGTTTTTAGAAAGGGCTGAATATTTATGCAAGACTAATAAGCCTTCAAGAGTTAGCACATTCATACAATTTTCTAAAATACTATCAGCCATAATTTCTTTTAGCTTTATCCCCCCCAAACTTTTCTTCTCTGAGAAAATCGGGGGGGAGTTTCTTCTAGCAGCATTAAAAGTTGAGTTTGCCCGTGGCTTCAGCCGTCAGGGACCGTGCAGGAGCCAGCTACTGTACCATATTTCAACAGTCCAGACCCCACTCATTAAAGCAGCACAAAAGACTAATCACATCTGCAGCGCTTTGATTTACATGCAATTAAAGTTTCATGTGAACCCAGATAAACCAGACAGGAGGAGAGCGGAGAATGGAAGGATGAGAGAGGATGGAGGGGGGGAGAAGGGGGAGAGGAGAGGAGATTAAGGCACAGATGAGACACCAGCAGAGAAGAGAGCAGATGTGTACAGCAGCCAGGCACGAACAAAAAAAGAAAGGTTGGGACAGAGAGAGGAGGAGGAGGAGGAGGAGAGGAAAGGAGAGGAGAGGAGAAGAGAGGAGAGGAGAGTAGAGGTGAGGCAAGCCATCATTTGGCAGGAGAAGTGATGACACAGCACATCCATCTCAGTGGCAGGTGCCTGCTGTTGCTCCTTTACAGAGGATCCAAACTAACAGGAGGAGAGAGGGCTCTGCACCAGAACTACACTGTGATAATAACACAGGCGGCTGGAGGAAAGATTAAAAAAAACATGATACGCTTATCTAAAAATATCACTGCCTTGCAAGTAAATGTCTTTAAACACAAATCCATAAATAGTCCATAACTATGCTCTATTTTTGTATCAACTGGTGTAGGATTATATAATGACAATATCTCGTTTGTTGCCATTTTTTTAATCAGCAAAATAAGCGCAGTAAGCCTTTTATTTGATGTTTTAATGAGTTTATATTATAAATGACTCGTTAATCTTTCATTGTTGTCCCCTTTGATATTTACACCAAAGGACTACTGACAACTCGAGAAATGGAGATATGATGATTTTAAAAAATTATCCTCAGGCTATTACATCACTCCCTTCTTCATTGTTCAATCTTCAACTACTCTAATCTCCATTTTTCTTTTCTTGAAAGCTGTTGTACAGCCAAGAGTATTAACTTATTTCCTCAGACACTTCATTTGGGTTATGCAACATTATGTCTAGTAAATCAGTAAATCGTAGCTTGGGGCCACTTGATATTTCACTGCTCTATAAGAAGGTAATGTGACGGATGTGTCTTGACAAGGAGCAAACTGGTCGAGTATACAAAGCCCAACAGCCAAGAACTAAACATGCATGAGTGAAGTGGGAGTTGCACAACAATAAGCGAACATATCACTCAGCCAAATAACAAAACACACAATGATGTAATGATTATGAAAAAGAAAGAAAAAAAAAAAAGCCCACAGTCATACACACACAATAGGTGTCTGTTGTGGGTGGGTGTGTCAGTGTGTGATCATTAACACATCACCCAGACACACAGAAGGTTTCCAGGCGAGTTATATGCAAGGTTGGGCAGTAAATAACAAGGAGAAAATAACAGAGGGGAGAAGGGGAATGAAAGCGAGAGGAGGGGGCTGGTGCAATAATAATGAAAGCAATAAAAGGAGACCCATTTTCCCAGATGTGATCTGTGCCTCAGTCAAGTCAGTCACTGTGTGTGTGTGTGTGTGTGTGAGGGAGATTTTCTGAGCGTGCATTCCCACTGAGCTCTCAGATGAGTCAAAATGAGTCACATCATTTTATCAATCACCCACTTACAGTACAGCAATCATTTGATTTTGTGTGTGTGCTTGTGTGTGTGTTGCTCGAGGCCAGAATCAAGTCAAACATTAGAACTGCAGAGCCGTCCCACATAGTTTCACCCACTGAATAATACACTGATACACTTCACCAATAGACACATTCCTTTATCATAATGCCTGCAAACTTACTGCTACAGATACAGACCAAACACACAGGACAGGACATTATTTCATTCCTAATTATTTATTCATTTAGCTCAACAGAAACATATAAATTGAGAAACTGAAATAAATATGTACAACCAGATCCTGGTTATGGTTGACAGGCTGTGCTGTCTTTCCAGGATACAAATGAAATATACTCAGTTTTGAATGAAATCAGCAAGTCATCCAATCTCTTCCTCTTTCTGAAAAGATGCAGCTGGCTCAGCTGTCAATCAATGCACAGCACCTTTCCAATAGATCGACAGCTGGCTGCGCTCCAGGGAATACGTAAACAGACTCATGCATGTTCCCACATCACACACCTCCCCTGGCTCCCCTACAAAAGCATGCATCATCCCCCTTTAGTTCGCTACATTGCATATCTTCTTTCCTTATATACATATCATGCAGTGTTACACAATCAAACTCTTGGCATCTTCACTCTTACTCAAAGTCTTTCTGCTTCACATTCCTATGACCAATAAAATGTCTACATTGACAATGATAAAATGTATTTGTTGATTCATTGCCTTGCACTACATTTCCCACCTTCCCACAAAAAAAACAACCCTCTTTTTGAATGGACAAAAGATGCTACACAGATATTTGGCACACTGAAACACACGCACACATCACCACTCCCCAATGGTGAAGAAAACAAAAAAAGTCACTTACAAGAGTTCCTTTGGCTCCCGTCTGTTGCACCAGGCGAGGTGGACATCCCAGCAGGATGCTTTTTTGCCCTCACGATATAACCAAATGGAAGGGAGAGGAGGGGGAGGCAGACAGCACGACGATAGTACACCGAAAACTCCGCCGATCACAACAACACCTGTCCACCACGCATCCTCACGCTCGCTCGCTTCACTCCACACACATGCTCCGGAATCGCTCACACGCACATTCTCTCGCAGATCAGTTCGGACACTCGCGCGCACTAGAACGGTGAGTGTTCTCAAGAGCCCGGTGCCCTCCGAACACACACGTGTGCATGTATGAAGCGCTGCTGCACCAGTGTCTGGCTCCGGTTTGGAGAGGCTGACAGAGGAGTGGAGAGGAAGGGAGAGAGAGGAGTGAAGACGAGTGGAGCATACCACTGGCTGCTGCTGAGCGAGGGAGGAGGGGGAGAGGATGAAGAGTGGGGGTTGGCGAGAGGGTGTGTGCGCTAGGAGGAGGTAGGGAAACAGGGAGAGCAGATGATGATGAGTTTATGTGTGTGTGGCTATAAACAATGAACACATATGCCTCTGACCTTTGAACACACACTAACGCTTCTTTACTCAGTCTGCATACTTTATACGCCTTTGTTTATAGGACTCGATGGCTGGAGGAGCAGGCGATTTTCATAAATAGGGATGGTACCTAATAAAGTGGATACAGAGTAAAGACGTCAACGTCACAAAAGGTTCCGCTTCTTTTCTCTGCTTTTATCATGCACACACTACACGTACACACAAAAGGCCTTACACACAAATCACGCCGTCAGAAGTGAAAACACTTGCGCCCACACCCACTCGGTCTGCCTCCACCGCCTGAGGGGGGGACATAATAATCCTCCTCATTAGCATGATGCTGTGAAAAGCATCACGGTTCCACCTAGCATGTCCTTCACTAACTCCTCCCAGCTCCTTTTTCCTCTGAGATGGCCCCTTTCTTTCCACTGCATGTTAAGCACAATTGATTAGGACCAGTTAAGACACATCTCTGGCTTCTGCAACCATGCTAGTGCCAGTTACTGCAGAATTGTTTATTCTTCAATTATCATATTTAAAGATAAAGGATGGCTGTTAACTGTTTCAAATTTGTAAATGTTAATCAGTGCAGTGGTAAAATATCGACAGAAAATAGGCCTTAAGAATGCATATTTACAATAAAACAACATGCGACTTAAGAGTCAAACAAGGGTAGCGAGTCACCCCGAAGAGAAATTACACAGCTTTACCACACACAAATCCACATAATGTCAACCCTAGCCTTCATCTTTATGACACATCATAGCCCTCAATGCCCGAGGGGCTGCTGTGTAGGGGAACATAAGATGCAAACACCAGCAGCCACAATCGATGGCGTTTGGATACAGCTGCACAAGTCACACTGCGGGTAACTCCACAGAAATATCATAAGCTTCTTAATTAGCTATGGGTGATTATAACTGCGTCACAGAAAGCCGTGGGAGGAGTGATGAGTGCACCAGCTGGACTTTAGGATGGACTCCTAGAACGTGACACCGTGAAGTACAAGAAGACAGATTATTAAACAGATAATAGGAGCCCTTTGGTTCACATTAGGAGCCTGAGAGAAACACTTAAAGGAGACCTATTATGCTTTGTCTTTTGCCTTTCCTTCAGTGTATTATTTAGGTTCTTCTATCTGTAAAAGGTCTTGAAAGATAAATAGCCCAAAGTCCGCACCAATGGCAGCTCCTTTCTCCCACAGAGAACACTGCTCCTAAAGCGCCTGAAACGCCTTGTCAGTCATCTCGCCTTTAATTCCGTGACATCGCTCTACGTCATCATGTCGAGTGTTGCATTATTTATGCCTTTATTCACAGTAGAAGTGAAGCCAACTAGAAGATAAAAACACTGTAGGGCCAATCGTATTACCACAAGTGCATTTTCTTGGCATTACTTTGTTGCTGCTGTTGAAGAAGTAATTATTCCATAACAAACACTTACAAGTAAGTAATTAAGTATTTCTACTTTCCAATACAGGTATGTTGCTGCTGTTTTGGCTTATTGGCATTTTAATGAATTGAAACCTGAAGCCCTAACAATGTTTAAAATAGCAGGAGCCAACAATAGTTACAGGTTATGAAACAGTTTGTCTATCCTGAATATCCCGACCCTTTGCTGTATATTTACTGTCTAGAATGGTAAAGCCTGCAGAGAACATAGAATGCACAGCCAATAGTGCCGTCAGTGCAGCAGAAGAAGTGGAGACCTGGGAACTGAATTAAAAAAACATTTCAAGGTTTCAACCAAGGATTTCTCACAGATCTCTCACAAAGCCGCCAACTTCTGACCGTGACACTTTCATGCTGCAGTCACTGGCTGAATCTCACAATGAATGTGAGAGAAGTTCTTGCACTCCTTTTACCACCTTGCTTTACAAACAGTGAAAAATGAATGCTGACAGCATACAAACAAGGTCCCTTTATCCTCAACACTCCTCGACATTGACTAATGATGATGATGAAGTATGAAAATGTTAACCACAACATAATATAACCGTGATCGTCCAAGAGGTAGTGGGCGGCAAATGTATGATTCATCAGCCATGGGATGGGACCTCAAAGCACTTTTCCGAGTCTAACAAAAAGATGCATTGGATTGCATTTGTATTTCTGTACAATAACTGCAGTCACCGAGAGGTTTTCATGAAATATTTCATATGTAGACCAGACAGCCAAGGGGAAGTGTGCTTACATTATAGGAATCGTTTTAGGCAGTGCCTGACAATTATGAGGGGAGAGAGAAGCTAATTTCCCAGGAGAGTAACCTTTCATATTTGCTCGCCAAGTGGTATAAGATTGATAGTATCTAGTAGCATCTACTTAGCACATCTCGCTATTTGCAATGGATCTAGGTGGAGGAAAGGACCCCTTGACACATGAACTTAGAGCAGTTGTGCCTTACTAAAACACCCAACAGACTGTGACAAAGGCAAACCAATCAAAATGGTTCGGTTACCGTGATGCAAATATTTCTCGACCATTCAGATTTTTTACTTTCATCTGAAAGTGTAAGGATTAAACTATTAAATGTCTGCAACTAGACAACACTCTTCTTGGTGTGAATGTGTGTGGGCGTACAGAGAAAATGAGCTTCACAGCATTGTGAATTTGAATGTGGAACTTATGTAAATTGTGTATACACTGCAAAGTGCTGTAAAATTAACTACAAAAGTGACTGCTGTATCAGACTGTTGAATCACTAAGCAACCTTGGTAATATTTACATTTGTATTACTACAGAATATATCATCATTTAATGGTCACTGAATATACTGTACAAGAGATGATCCACACATTTCCTAATACTGGTTATCATGTCTCACACTGTCCGGTGCTGCAGCACTGTATTCCCCCTCTGTCTGAAAAGTCCTGTTTTAGCTCCTGCCTCTTTAAGGCCCTCCGTCCCGCACACTCACTCTCCTCTGATTGGTCAGCTCACACACACTTGAGCCAGCACCGCTAACAACAACAACAACAGAGCAGCTGTGCTAAATTAATTCTTATACACCAAATCTGTGACATGGTGGCGTAGTGTGATGTCACAAAGTCACTGAATCAAAGGCGGGACTACTGACAAGGTGTTTCAGGAGCAGTGTTTTCTGTGGGAGAGAGGAGCTTCTGTCAATGTGTACTTTGACCTTTTTAACTTTCAAGATATTTATACAGATATAAAACACTGAAGGACTGGAAAAACTGAAAAAAGATTGAATAAAAAAAAATACCCAGAGGTGGTGCTCCGATAGCAATGGCTTTAGTTGTATGTGGAACTGCCATTTATATGGCCAAAGTGTAGCAGCAACCACCACAGGCCATTCTTCAGTGCTCACAGTAAACACTGTACGGGGTTGCTAAACAATAGCTATTTTTATTTCAATCTCAGATTTAAAACCTCCCTTTTTAATTCATAGTGACATGTTGTTGGACAAGTTAATGGGCAGCATTGTTTGCCAGATAATGAGATTTTCCAGCAGTCTGCTAAAAACGCATACTGTCTGTACGTCCAGTATACAATGCGAGCGGACAGTAGAAGATGCATGCATGCCTACACACACTGAGCAATATAAGCCAAAATAGGAAGGCAATTAAACTTTTTCCGCAAATTGCCTCCTTTTTCTGTGCATCAGTCTTTTATATTACCACACGCAGGGAAGTCATTTCCGATCTTTCACGTCTCCCTGTGCAATCACAACCTTTGTTAAACACGCTTCCGATTTGACACTTTAACCAACCATTACTAAAGCTTACAAAACACACTGAGTCCTCAATTGACAAAAACTGCCAACTGTACACTGAGAGAACTGACGGATGAGAATGAGAGCAAAGACACAAAAATACAGTTGCCTTGGAAACTGACATCCTGCAATCCAGTTTTATGTAATCTAAGCGGAGACGTGCCAGATTCTCCAGGCCGTCCATAAACTTTTCAACTCTGTCATCCAAAAGCCTAACAAAAGTTGCTGTTGAATTTTTACCGCATTATTGATGTCACATAATTACCTCGGGAGCTCGCCTAATCTAAACTCTCAATAGGAAACATTGAGAGTTTCCTCATGTAAGAGCCTAGTCGTCAGGAAATAATGTTGGCTGTTTAGGTGTCTGCAAAACAAGGATATGTGAGAATGCATACCTTTAAAATGTCATAGACACTTCTGCAATACATTTCATATCACATCCAGATACATGTAGATGAGCTGATTTGTATCTAAGGAGGACTAGGAGGGGATGACTGTGGCAAGAGACCACTGTTCAAGATTAACATAAAGTAAGTGCAAAACCACTGGATATTTTTGGCAAGAAGTCAAGACATTTTCCAGCTGTTTCCAGCACATGATCTTTTCCTAACCATAACCTAGTGATTTTTTGTGCCTAAGCCTAACCAGGCTATATAAGCACAGCTTTGTCACAACATAGAATGTAAAATGGAACATACAGAAAAGTAAAGTTGAGACATAAAGTACTAATTTTTATCATATCAAAAGTTTTGCAGAAACATATATTGCCAACAATTATTCTGGCGTTTGGGTTGCACTTTATTCTAAGACTAGTTGATAAAACATGTTAATCAGTGGTTTTATAGGTTCCCTACTAATTCCCATTTTGAGCCTTAAGCTAATTAATTACTATCCTGTCTCAATACCTGCCTTTGGTTCTGATCTGGGCCTGTATTCACAGAGGATCCTGTCTTTCCACTAAAATCTCCTCAATGATGCTTAAAAGTTCTTCGCTTAGAGTTTCCTCTTAGAGCCTCGTCACAAAACAGAAAGACAACTCCAGCACTAAGAAATGGGGCAGAACTGACACTGTTGCTAAGGGATGTGATGTTTTTATGAATGAACTTACTATCTTTAGTAGCTGGTTAAAAGGTGACCAGCGTTTATGTCAGTGAATGTAAACTAAAATAATCAGCACACAAGAACAGAAAGCACAAATTAATTAAAAAAAAAATTAACAGAGACAAAGATTTGATCAGATACTGTAATTCTTCTACACCAGTTAATTTAGTGATGGTCATGAAACAAAGTGTGTTTATTTAATTTAGTTGGTTTTACTGCACCATCCAAGAAACCTGGGTCTGAAATTGTATTTTTTGATTTGTTTAATAACTGACAGGTTGAGGTATTTAGAGTTCATCATGCGCAAACAGAATTTTGCCTGTGTCCAAGTTCTGCAGAGCTGTGCAAACAGTCATCTCTGGATTTATTAAATTGTTTGAGTTAACTGGATTCTTATTTATTCAAATTAGTATACGCTGCAGCAACTATGTCTTCTGCTTCTCCTACAGTACTTTCCCAGAGTTACAGTAGGAGCTATTTTCCTCACTGAAATGATTTATGAATTGCTCTCAGACCAAAAACTTAAAAGAAACTCCCTGAATTTAAGGCTTCTTACTCAGCCAGTTCGGAGCCATTTTTAGTCCTATGATGTTTTGTGGATACAGCCCCAAACCCTCTCTTCCATCACGCTGCACAGAACTGTAATCTAAACATGATCTAACATAATCTGGGTAATGGTACAGCTGAAAATGCTGGCTTTGAATAATAAAACTGGAAATCAGCAGGGGCAGCTTGAAAACCAAAGGTCCGTTTTTTTTTTTTACACGGCTTTGATTTTATAAACTGCTGTGAAAATGTGGGCGCATGAACAAATGCCACCATTACCCCCTTCATCAACTCCCACTAAGGTGCCCATGAACACGAGACACCTATAACCAACCTTAATTGCTCCCGGTGGATCTGCCTACTTGAAGAATAGAAGCTACTATAAATGTGAAACATGGTTATAGGAATTGTCATTGGAAACCTCAACTGGATACGAATCAACAACTGTTCTATTTGTTTTGCAACAGTGTTGGTAGAAGGCTGATGCTGTTTGTTAACAGGTAAGACAAACAGCTTCTTTCAAATTGGCCAAAAGTGACTGTTGATATTGGATTAAATGTAGATGTGACTGCCAGTGATGGTGGCTTTTGCAGCCATTTAGCCAGCTGTCTGTTCAGACATTTGCAGTTCTTCTCACCATGAAGTGAGAGATATCATAGCTGTCAGAAATTCCAGAAATCTCAGATTTGTAATGAAAAAAAAAAACATTTTCCTGTCAGCCTCAGAGTTGTAATTCCATCTGAATAATATGACGTGAATGCAGTTACAAAGTATGACTCAGCCAACAGGTGAACACAGGCTGAATTGTAACTTGATGGCAGCTGATGTCAGTATCCAGCCGTGTAATCCACTTATGAGCTCACTGCCTGCACCTCAACTCCAAAAGCCAGACGCTGGGTTCAGCTCCCGGGCGAAAGCAGAAAAAACTGTTAGTCACACAACTTACAGTAGGTACAGTAATGTTGGCATTGTGGTGGTGGAGAAAGCAGAGTTTTAAAGCGACTACAGATTCAGTGGACAAGTGGTGGCGTGATGTTCCTCCAAATGGTAGCTGTCCTTGCTTTCTGTCATGACATGTGAGAGATGTCTAGAAATCTGGGAGGACTTTTGAGTCAAGCCAAAGCTTACCAACACTGAAAGGAGCAGCTTGATGTGCTCAAGCACCTGGTGCCTCCCCCCCGCAAATGCTTCCTTTTCAGAGTGTGCATGACTGAACTAGAAGTTACCCTGGAGCAGTGCCGGAGGGATTACACATCCCGGCTGCCCTTCGAATGCCAGAAGGAGCTGGGGGACACCACCGAGGAAAAGTCCATCGAGGCTGCTCAGCTTGATCTGTGGCCACAATGACCCAGACCTCGATACGTGACTTGAAACTGCATGGATGGCTGACACTGTAGTAATGTAACAGTGATTTCATGGCCGAGACATTTACAATTTGCAAACAGCACAGCATTTCACAGATGTAATGTATACATTTAGTGACATTAAACCTGCATACGTAATTATTCTGATTCAATAGCAGATTAAAAATATTATCTCTTGTGTCAGACTGTCATCCTAATATGTTCAGATTTATTCACTGAGGCTGGTTATCTCATGTGACAACCATCCCAGGTGTTCGTCACAACAACCATGACCTCTACAAAATATTGCAAATATTTCCTTATTTACAAGTTGTTTAATAATAATTGTCTTTGTCTTGAATGGTGGATTTTTGCAGCTGCTTGTGTGGGTGTTGATGGTGACACCCTGAAAAAAAAGGTTATAATTACGGAGGGAGTGAAACATATTTCACGCCAGCAAATGCGGGTATCTTTGCACCACTTAAATATACTGAAAAGTGCAGCGAATAAACTGCTAAAATACTTTCAGTCTGCCAAACATTAAACATTTGAACAATGTAACAGCCAAAAATAAAGGGGACAAAACAATAAGGCAGAAAATGTCCAAGATTTCCTTTTACTACATCCTCCTTTTGGTGCGAAAACTGGCTACAGGAAGAGGGCATTCTGCAGGCAAGTGAACTGCTCCCTTGCCAGGGCCCTTATCTATTTTGTTGGCAATAGAAGCGTATTATATTTGTGTACATGGTGATGCGTGGTAAGCAGCACAAATTTAAACAAAAGGGTGCTCAGGGCAGGGTTAGTCTCTACAGATGGAATAACCAACTTTAATCAATCCCAATATGAGAAATCTACTCTGAGCCTAAGGTGAAACCAATATAGGGGAAATTTCCCCCACATTACTGAGGCTAAGCAGCAAACCTGAACAGAATGACCAAAACCAGGAAGGAGGAGAAGAATATGCCTCAACACTGGGACAAGTCTGGTGGGATGCCAAAATGGGGAAAAGAAAGGAAGTAAATCAAGTTCATAGTCTTAGAAGTAGCCCTCTGGACAGGTAAAGCATCAAAACGCACTGAAATCTGATCTCTATGGTCATGCACTCGTCTCCCTGGGGGAAGTGGGTATTTAAGTTCAAAGAGAAAACAGTTGATGTGGTTCAACGGGTGAAAGCAGCATAAGAAATGTTGTAGCAAATGTCGTCAATAAAGAACAGACAGCAATAGGATGCTTATTATTATACCTATTCCCTGTAATGGCAATAATTGTATCTGTTAAATTAATAGGACAGGTTTAATCAAAAGACTCTCTATCTCGACAAGACCAGACTATATCTTAAAATAAAATGACATTCCATAATGGTGTACAGTCAAGCATTGGAATTATTAATAGCAGCCCTCATATTAGCACATATAGCAAAGAAATTCACCAAAATGATGGACTGGAACAGAAGCTATTTTTCTGGATCACATTTGAAGATGAAACACAAAGAAAAGCCAGAAAAGAAAAAAAAAATGGCAGCAGCAAAACAGGTGAAATTGAGGTTTGAAACTCTCCCACTCGATGAGCAGGGATCCATAATAAATTCTAAGTCCTCCATTAAAACCCTAGGCCACAGTTGGTGAGAAGATTCACCAGGCCTGGCTGATCTTTCTCCAGATTTCGAGGGAAATGAAAAGACGAAGATGGGAGCCAAACTCAGAAGCATAACCTATGCCCTGACCAAGTTCTTGTCGAACTCCATAGCAGAAGTGGCAGAAGTGAATCCATCCCGCCATCTGCGATCCAAATACATCCCTCACCCTCAAAGTGCAATCTCGACCCCTCACCCTGCTGCTGAAATGATAAACCTTGTGAGTCTCCAAAGTTTATAGAGCGAGTTAAGAGAGATCATGGGGGGCTTAAAACTGATCTGATCAGATCTTCTCTCCTGGGGGTTAAAACGGAGAGAGTATCTTCCCCAGGACATGGCAGATTTAAGCTATGTTGTGTTTTGAGTTCGGCCTGTGACCCAAGTGGTATTGACCCTCAGCGAGCAACTAGAGGCCTCAGGAGCAAGTCTATCGTCCTGTAGATTTCAGCAGAAGGCCACATGCATCAACAGGACAATCTCGGGAGACACTACAACAGGCTAAAAATGGTGGAGGATCCACCATTTGTCTGTGAGACTTGGGGCTCAATGAAATGCCATGATGTTAAATCCAGTCAGATGAAAGAAGAACAAACAGAGAAGCTGTAGACCTGAAGGCATTACCCAAACCCGACTGTCAAAGGTCGGTCACCCCATGTGGTAACACACTCTTCTTTTCTTGTTCCTGCCTTTCACCAAATTGTGCAAACCAACTTTTAAGCTGGAGTGTTTCTAAATGTCCTCGCTGCAATCTGATGAAGGCCAGCTCGCACAAAGGTGGGAAGTTGTTGCCAGGCAACTCTACACCTCAGGCAGTTCTCTTTATTTTCCTTTTTTTCCCTGTTGGATCACACTGTCTTTGACATCACCACAAAATAAGAGCAGTTTTATGCTGGTTCATAGTCCCAGAGTGTCTTAATGCAAGTGAAGTCAAACATTAAAAAGACAGAGGATTTACAAGGGAGATGCCTGGAAGGCTGGCGAGGACTGCAGGGATCAGATCGAGGGAAAGGTGGGTGGAAGGCGGGACTGAAGATAGATAAGAGGAGAGATAGAAACGTAAATGACAGAAGGAAAAGTCAAGGAGAGAACCTTGATATTTACTTGAAAAAGTTTTGCAATAAAACGTTTTCAGAATTTATAGACACTTTACCATTCAGATCGCATCTGGGTTGCAAAATATTACTACTGTGAACATGAAAGTCGTTTTTTTAAAAGACAGGGAAACAAGGTCATATTAGATTTTCCTTTTAACAACTTTCCTGAGTTTGACTTTGGGTGTAACGAGTATCCACTCTGAATTCTAACACAAATTCTAAGTGTTGAGTCTGAGTAGATTTAGATTCCAGCGGTGGTTGCGTAGGATTGCTTCCAACTCATGTTATCCAAACCGTTTTCAATAATTCCAGAGTGTTGTAAAGTCCAAAAGTTAAACTTTTTTAAAGAACAAGACATATAGACTTTCAAAAACAACACTGTGATAAAAAAAAAAATTAATTACCCTCCTGCTTGCAACACACAAAGAAATGAACGCACCTGTATTAACAGGGCGGTCTACCAGCATGAGTGATATTCATTAAAGTTGATTTAATTTGGAAAAGAAAAAACTAATTCAATCCAAATAATTAACTTTAATCAAATTGAGGATGTTGTTTGAGGATTTTTTTTTTTATGTGATGATGACATTCACAGCTTTATTCAAAAACCTTAAAACCTTCAGATGTAAAACTAGAATTGCACTCGGTAGAACGCATATCTTGTTAAGGCCCAACAGTCCACTTACAATCAAACATGACCCAATATCAAACTTGATAGCCTTGTATCACTATATAAAAAAATGTATTATTCCTTTAGAAATGAACAAAAATGTCAACAACAAAAAAATCCCCATCTTGCAATGTTTAAGAAAGTGAAACAAAAAAAAGTCTTTGATGCCTACCAAAAGTTAATGGGGTCTATTCTGGGCCAAGACCTATCCTCCATCCAAGTTTTGTGGAAATCTGTTCTGTAGTTTTTGTGTAATCCTCCTGACAAACTCCTTGTCGAAGGTAATAATGTCATTCAGTGTGTGACCAGTATAGAAATGTTGATGTGTATGGGAATGTGAACATGACAGAATGTTTGCACTTGACAAAAAGTCGAAAAATAGGTGTCGGCAACAGATGCTGTAAACATTTTTAGCTTCTGTCATCTTCCTGTCTGGCATCTTTCACGTCAACGTGACTTTCATCTTCTGGGAGGAGGAGGTTTGAGCTACAGGCTAGAATGACACATTGTACAACACCTGTAACTGTTGCTGCCAGTCACAGTTCTGTCAAACACAGGAGAGCGGCTAGCAGACTGCAGCAAACATGTAGAGGAAGTGATATAGACTGAGACCCCTGTGGCTGTTCACTTACATGTAGGTGGAAACAAGCTCTTGACAGGAAGTGTACACATCCTACCAAGAGCCAAGGTAAAGGCAAGGCATACAGACATACAAATAAAAAAATCTTAAAACATGCATCACACTGAATGTTCTTATTCTTATGTAACCACACTGGCTGACTAAGAGCACGTTCTTATTGAGAGCAAGGGCCTGCAGGAGCAAATGTTGGAAAATAAGTCCAACACACACTCGCATACACACAAATGTTCGGATGTAAACTGACTCAAGCACACACACACACACACACACACACACACACACACACACTTACTTTTCATAGTTGTCACAGGCACAGTGAGCGTGTCAGGATTCCACCCATGGGGCCATCTGTTCCGCCATTGGCCAATTCGAGGAGACACAAACTCAGGAATCATTAAGGATGCAATATGGCTCCCATGGTAATCACCAGCCTTCGTCAGTTCCATTGAAAATGAGCCACTGGGCAACAGAGAAGTAGGGACAGTTTGTTATTCACAATCTGTTCAAGACAGTAACATTTTTATAGGCCATTTTCAAAACAGTAAGTTGGACTGTGAAGACTGCGAGTAGGATTTTAAAGGTTGTTTCTGGCAGTAACAAAATACACGAAAGCTCAACAAAACAAAAACGGTCATCAGACACTTTACTTCAGCATAGTAATATTATCATTGGCCTCACTTTCACTGTTGAAGAGTGTCTGACATTTGATTTTGAACATCTACAAATGCATTTCCATGACAGCTGTGCAGCAATGGTATCAACTACATATTTACCATTTCTTTGTCTGAGTGCTTTCATTTAGGCCTCATTTTAAAGGATAAGTTCACCCAAAAATGAAAATTCAGGCATCATCTCATCTTCCTCAGAAGATCGCATGTGTGAAGAAGACGACTTAGATTCTGTTGTTTTATGAACATGTTGTACAACCGTCTTCTTGGCCCTGTGGTCTACCGAGTGATCATTAAAGTTTTGGAGTTTTTTCACATGCTCCCACTCAACACCTCACTTCACAAGCCTGCTGCCGTGTCCCTGCAAAACCACATCCTAAACTCAATCCTACTCATCCAATTTTCTTCCTCTCATGTTTTTTTTTACAGTATAGTGACCTCCAATGTCCCACGCAAGTGCTCCAGGCCATGACTGACCTGTGTCACTACCTTTGTTATCACTTTGAATTGTCCCCACTTCATGCCGCAGGGAGCCTTTTTGATAGACTACATCAGACCATAAAAAGCCAACCATTCAGAAGTGACTTGATTTTACTCCCCCCTCATGTGGGCAACCCTTTTAAAAAGTGTCCCAGGAGCTGCCATGGTTAATGTCTCCTCCATTAGAAAAGACTTCCATTTTGGTGGGAGGAACGTTGGATGGCTCAGTGCTGCCACCACTGGGGTTTAATAAGTAGCTACCTCGAAACAAATGTGATCAAATCAGAGTGAAACCAGCTCATCTACTTAAAAGGCTGGTGTGACAATACAAGTATGAGATTATGTGCAACCTTTTTGTTGTTATCAACACTTAAAACGGGAGTGGATAGGGTCAACAGGGACCAACAATATATCACATTATTAGCATAATTGCCCCTTTAAGCTCATCTGAGGACGGTCTCTTTCAACACAGAGCTGCGACTCAGCCCAGTGTCTTATCTGAAAGTGATTTAAGCCATGCACGTCACAGAACACAAAGTGCTATCTATAGTACACCCTGAAGTTATTTCAAGTATATAAAGATAACAGTGAAAAATGTGCGACAATGACAATAGCTAATGTAAGATGCATGAGCTGCATTTTATTCTTTGTCCCGACCTCTGATAAAACCTGAATAGGCCAATTAAAATCAGTGCAACTATCCCATTTCAGACAACGTTGTGCGGCACCATAAAATTTGCTCTTTAACACAGGTCCCAGGTCTCCTGATGAAAGAATGAGGAAAGAAAAAAGGGATTTGGTAATTACTCTCTCTGCACAGCTTGCTGCGCTCTGCGAAAATGAGCCCTGGAGGTCTCCTGCAAATTTTAAGGTTTCCCCCGAAAAGCAGAACGTGCGGATTATCTCGCTTAATTACCCCACTTGTTCTACCTGATGCCTCTGTGATGCTAACCAAACAACATTCTGACCTCCAGCACACATCTAATAGGAGACTTCGGTGCTCTCTCCTTCTCTCTCCTTTAATATGTTTGTTTTGGACGAGCGCAGCCTCTGAACGTGTTTAATTAGAAGTTAATGTCATCAGTGCTGGATGACTTGTACAGAAAGCCCTGGATTAATGGCAGTGAATTGGGAGGCAAGGTGTTGCATTTTGCTTTTGCAATCAGGTTCAGGAATACCACACTGGACACGCACACACACAGAAAAGAGAACAGACTGTGTGTCTCAGTGGAATGGAAAAGTCTCTTGCTGGGGAGACAATGGCACAGGCCTATTTAGCTCAGAGATTTGAACCACTGGAGCAGGTGTTTTCTTTCTGCCTCCAACACTGTGAAGTCCTCTCCGACAACACATCCAATAACATCACAGCGAGAGAAAATAAACATGCAGAGGCTTGAAGCTTGCTCAAAATAAATGATCTATCGCTGTGACCATCATGTCCACTTTTATCATTGTCAAAGATTATGTAATCATTGTGCAGTGATGCAGTGCACGGTATTCAAATCTGTTCAGGACTGCAAGGCAACAATGATGGGGTAAATTTGCAGAGTGGGTTGTCCACTGTCCACCAAGTTTTGCAATTTCCTTTTGCAGGGAAATTTCAGAAGATTTTCAAACAATACTAAAATAAATAGAAACCCTTTGATGTATCATCGGTAAGTTAATCAGTCAAACATCTGTTATACTTTGGGAAAAAATCAGTAATGTAAAGCATGCAAAATTATCTTATGATGGGCTAAAAATACTTAACATTATGGGGTAAATAAGCTTAAAGGTAGGTACAACCCTGCATGTTGCCTGGCTATCTGTTGACACTATGACATGATCAGAGTATAGCTCCATCTAGTGTAAGAAAAGGGGTAGAAAAATTAGGTTGCAACTAGTCTGTATTGCCCTGATTTGGCCTCAAATATTGTGAACAGGGTTTTTATACTATGATAAATGATAGTATTTAAAAAGATATTACCTGAATTAACTTGTAGCAGTCAAAAATGCAGTATTTATTGCAAAAATCAATACAGGAGGAAATGTCCCACTGACATATAAAGTCAGTCTGAAGTTTATCCTCGAAAGTGTCATTTTAATGTCTTAGACAAATCACAAATGCTACACAATGGGTGATGAAATTCTTATTTTCCATGAGCTCAACAGCACCAGAACACACAGCGCAGATTTGATTGCTCTATAATTAATAATACCTTTAACGAATTTCGACAATTTACCCTGAAATTGCTAAATGAGATTGTGTCGAGAACAGAATATATCGCTTGACAGGAGATGCCAACAGCAAGAGAGACAATTGTGGGAAGATGGTGGCATGAATACAAAGCAGAGCGAATGATTAGCTCTCCCTGCTGCTGTGTTCAAACGCTGCATTGTCACTCAGGCGAAGCTGCCAGTAGTTCCGTCAAAAAGAGGATTAGATAATGACTGACTTTTTGGCACGAGAGCAATTTTTCTGTGTTGTAGGTAAACACCTGATGAATTTTTCTAATATTTTCATATGAATTCATTCTGCAGTCCAGCTCTACCACCCAGATATATATGTGTTAGCTCTTCAAGCAAGCATGGCTTGAATACCACACATATCTGAGATTCAGATATTCTCCCCTGAGAAGATTCAGTGTTATGTAACATGACTTTTATCTTTAAAGTAGCAGTAGGTTCATTTAAAGTGGAGCAGCTGTCTTATGTTTGATATTCAACTGGATCTGTCAAGTTTTGAGGTGCCGTGCGATCCAATAAAAGATTTCAGCAGAACTGTCTATTAAATTTTGTGTGGGTACCAGCAGCTCAAACTGTGCTGTATATTCACTGTTATGGACACTGAGAGATTCAGGCAAACTGTGGGGGCCGAGATACTGATGCACAGCAGACTGCAGGTGTGGATGAAAGCGTGCATTAACTGAAACCACACGTTGACAATCTGTCAGAAGCTTAGTCAAATGTATGACATTGTTTATGTACGTGGCATGTGATGAGACACTCAGTAAAGCGTTAGATCTGGTGTCCATCACATGTTGCTAGTTAAACAAATTGCCCACATCAACAAGCTGCATGCCTCCATCACGCACAAAGACAGATGCATTTAATATCCTGTGGATGCTTTGATAGTCGATCCAATTTGATCTAAGGACAGCATCAGGTCTAGTGATGATTTATTGCTGTATGCTAATGAAATATGATGAGGTTCTTTTTGTCTGTGACCTGCTGTGTTTTTGACCCATATTTGTATTTTGACTGAATTAATTTCTCTTGTTCATAGTAAGAAATGGCAAGCACTTGGAGACACGGGGTTATTAGACAGGTACGCACTAGCCTCAAAATGACTGTTGAAAATTCAACACCAGCTGGTTAAATTTCACTAGTAAGAGTTACTAAATATCACACATTAAAGGTGACCTATTATGTTTTTATTTTTAGCCTTTCCTTCAGTGTTTTATATAGAAAGAACTTGAAAGCTAAAAAGCACCAAAGTCTGCACCGACAGAAGCTCGTCTTTCCCACAGAAAACACTGCTCCTCAAATGCCTCGTCAGTAGTCCCGCCTTTAATTCTGTGACTTCATGACATCACACTACATCACCATGTCACACAATTGTGTAATTTATGTCTATATTCACGGTAGAAATTAAACTAACTGGAAGCTAAAAACACGAGAGAGGCGACCAGGGACAAGGTGAGCAGTGCTGGCTCAGGTGTGTGAGCTGACCAATCAGAGCAGACTGGGCATTTGGGAGGGGAGACAGGAGCTAAAACGGAGCATTTCAGACAGAGGGCGGGTAGAATACTGCTGCACTGGGCAGTGTGAGTGTTTTCTGAGTATTAAATCATAATCCTGAAATGAGTATTATATGTCTCTTTTAATAAACCATGAATGAGAAACACAACAGCAGTCAACGGTAGAAAACTGCCCTGTACAGCTCCCAATTTAGGATTTGTCAAACTGTGTAAACGTAATGCTGAACAATGTTGACAACGAACAAATTATTTAGTTACCTGTCTAAAAGAAATCAATTCCCAACCCATTTCACGAGGATAAATGTATGAACGTGGTTGGCAAAGTCAATACACATGCAGAAAAAGGTAAGGTGGATGTTTGTAGGCATGGAATCAGATCCTCGTATTCATGTCTTTGGCTTACTGAAGCATTACATCCACAGGCAGCATATTCCCCGCTCACTCTGCCGACTGCTGTCGAAAGCTCCTAGGGAAGTCAACTCTTTCCTATTACCATCCCCATAGACTGTGTGCACAGAGGCTGTATAAAGATTCACTCAGTCAGATGGGATAAAGTCAGCGTTAGAGTCTGGAGAGAGATTAGGATAGGCAGTGTGTGTGAGTGTCTTTGTATGAGCACACATGTATCCGTGCACACTCTCACATAAAGGAGCGGAGAGACCGTATTATTCAACAAACTCCGGCATAGTGAGAGAGAATATGACGAAGCAAAAAGAAAATGGAGGGGAAAAAGTGGAGTGAGTGGGAGAAAATTGTCCCTTGGGCTCTTCTGTGAGAGCAGACTCCATCTTTTCTTCAGCTATAGAGGGTCTGTTACAGTGTATCCCACTGAGACTGCACCGTCACAGGCTGAATCAAAAAGCTCTGCACACAGACACACACATACTGTATGCGCTAAGTGAAGAGGAAGTTAATCTATACTTCATTTTTGCAGTGCCATTGCACATGTTCCCTCTAATTATCCCGAAAAGGGATCATGCTAAAGCTTGTAATATCCCCCCTGGTCCACAGTGTCATGCTTTGCCTTAACTAGACAAGAAAAGCACATGATCCACAGTCAAGTTAGCAATAATAAATATGCAATGTCCAGTATGACCTTCCAAATAGACCTTAGCTTTAGGCGCCGTTTAGGTTTAGGAGAAGATCATGGTATGTCATGTAAATTAAGCACGCTACATAAGTTGACTAATTAATGCAAGTTAAACACTGACTTCTGGTTTGACACAGGGCACACATCACACTTTCCTGAGTGAGAGAGATATTTTAATATAACAACCTTATTGGCACAATGCAATATCTGTATAAATGAATGTTCTCACGAAGAAAATGCTTCTTGAGTATACAGTACGTTCATATTCTAATTTTGTCTAATATCCCCTCATGTCAGGCTTGATTCCTGTCATCGCTCATCTTCTTAATTGAGCTTCGTGTCCACGTCTTTATTAAACTAAGTAAATAATATTTGGGCTGGATTTCTCTGAACCTGAAGATGATGAAGGGAGGTGCATTAAAAGTTTCGGCTGAAGTTCAAAGACTTGCACTTAATTTCGAAAGGTCGTTATCTTACCTTATTGCATCAGTTAAAAACATCCTAATCTTATGTGAAAATTCATGACACTTCCCATGTGATCTTAGCCCGAGTGATAATTGCCATTGTTTTCTAGCTGCTTATAGCAATAATTTAGTTCTTAAGGCCACCAAAAAGTCAGCGTAGAAGGTACAGCCAAAAGCAGGAGATGGAAGACAAAACCAAGAACTGGACTTAAATGCAAATGGGGGGGGGGGCAGTCTCTTAAATTTAATATCAAACCTCTAGTCTGTTTGAAAGTCATACTGAGAAGAGAGAAGATGTTAGATCACTGGATTTAAATAGATCAATGTCTCCATCTAGTGGTTTAAAGTTGTAATTTGAAGGAGTTTAATCAATATAAAGTTTCAGCAGCAAAGGTGGAAGCAAGAGGTTGCAAAATGATTTGTTTTAACAGCCTGGGTTTTTCTTTTTTGGGGAGGGGGGGGATATATTCCATTAATATTAAATAATCCATACATGCATGTATTTCTTTACTCTTCGAGCTTGCTCATAGAAGTGGTGACACTAAAACATACAGTTAAAAAGCCTTGTGTGTCTTGTATTTACTCAGCAACAATTTCACAAAACAAGTTTATTTCTAAGGCACAATCCAAAATGTGAAAACACAATAAACACAGGAGGCCATGGTTCCCTGATTTGTATTAAAAGGCACAACTGAAGACAGACGAAAGAACTGAAAATGTACTACAGGCAGCAGCTCCACCTACAGCTACTGCTTGTGTCTGAGCTTTAAGATGAGAATTAATCTAAACAGCAATGTGAACTTTCAGCACACTATTCTAAAAACTGATGTGGACCTTTACTATGTGTTGGCCTTTGCACTGTAGTGATTTGTTGGCTACTTTATATCAAGTAGTGAATATCCACAAAAATGGTTTCATATTAATATCACCAGTCATTTAAACACAGGGATAGACATGAATTACAGCAAGGTTCAATAAAAGGCTTAAGTTGTATCTGTAGTCGCACAATACAATTAAGATTAATCATAGGGTGACTTCAAAAAGTGCCTTGTAGAGTTTTGATGATTATCTTCTCCTTTCATGTTTTAGTAAACACTGATTGCATATAAGTACTGTATTGTATTTTGTCAATACAATTTCTTAAGAAAGAATATTCAGTCCATTCCTCTCTGAGGTAACAACTTTGCCAGCAGAGGGAGACCACTTCCCTCTTCATAGGCCACATTTTCAAGCACATTCAGCTCAAAGCATTTCCTGCTCCCCAACAAGCTCTACCCATCAAGACCAAACCTCCATATACAAGAGAATCACGTCTTTGCTCTGAATCCCTGATGAGGGCAGTGTAGCTCGGTAAAAACCTGCTCTTTTCAATCACGCCATTAGCCGAGCTCCTCTCTCCCTTCCGCATATAATACAGGTCTATTATTAAGGATAATCATGCCTCTGCCTGGATCAATTATGGTACGTTTTCGGCTGACAGAAGTCAGTAATGACAGGCTGATGGGTCCACTGGTTTGGCCCTGGGAAATAAAAACAAGTCATCCACATGCTTTTGATTTCTGAAATCAGTCTCTGTGCGAGCACGGCTCTAACATTTGCATAAAATGTACTTGAATGTGCATGTTCTGGATGTATTATATGTGTTAACACAGCTCTAAGAAAATAAATATTAGTTCTGAATTGAATCCTGAAATATTTCAAACATTTAACATCTTATCTTACATGTGATGTGCTCTGAAGACAGCAGATTTAAAGTGTGGTGACCTGCAACATTTTAAAAACCCCAAATTCTCCTCTCACAACATGAAATACTTATTTAAACATGAGCTGATTCTGAAGAAGTGTTTTCTATGCTTTATTGTAGCTAAAAATAGAATTCACAGTGAGTTCCTCATTTAAACAATTAAACATTTACCACTAGCATGTTGGTTCAGTCATGAATAAGAGATGAAACATGAAACAAGGACACGACTGCTCCAATGAACTGGCAGATAACTCAGCTAAATAAGGCATAACACACTCTCTCTGCCACCGAGAGAGGGGTGAATCCTACAGTACATCTGAAATGTATACTACTACTTGTCTCTTTCACTGACCTAGAAATATCCTCCTGACTCAGTGAACTAGCATTCAAAGTGAAGTGTACTCCATATCTGTCAGAAAGCACTTGTGTTTGGTGCTCATTCTGGGGAATGTGGGCCAGGTGTTACCAACTCAGATGCAATTACTCACATTTGGAAAAGAAAACTTTTATATAGCATGAGCGGAGATGCTAGTAGAGACGTCCAGTAGATGTGACAGCTGCCTTATATACTCGTTAAAAAGGTGGCAGGAAGCGCTTGAATTCCTGATGCTGCCAGAAAAAAAAGTTGATGGCGACTGAAGTTCGATTTAGCTTATCAGTTTAAAATTTTGCCCCATATTTGGCTTCACTGTGACAGCAGAACTGCTGCCACTGTTGTGTTTCACTGAATTCATTCAAAAAAAAGAATATTTATCAGGTTTTAGTTATTCATCAAACAAGGGGCGACCTAAATCTGAGCTGCGGCTACATATTCAGTGACACGTTAATGTTAAGATCTGCATGTCTAAAAATGTTTTTTTTACATTTATTTCTGAGTTAGACATCAGATGCATTCATTAAATATAATAGCAAGTCAGCCATAATAATTTCCCAAGGCAGCACTGCTCGGTGAACTCTTTTGACTCACAGCAAGAAGGTCTGATTCTTATTGGAAGACGAATTACGAGTAGAGGTCGCACTTCAACACATACATAACGATCGAGTCCGAGTATGAGAAGGCCTTCACAGTGTGAGTCCTTTGATTTGATTGAATCAGTCTAGTCTGACAAAGAATGGAATGTTTTGAATTGAGTGACATTAATGTTTGATGTTGATACAAAGATCAGAACAGCTGGCTGATTTGACAGTCACGACATGTTTTAACAAGTTAGTTGGCAAGTTATTATTATTATGCTTAATGACTTGAAACCAAAATGACCATCAGACTCATTCTCACTTATACTAATAAAATAGATATAACTATTCTCCAAACACCACAGTGGAGATGCTAACTTGTGTTTTCTTTGATATAAAGGCTGAGAGAAAACAAGGAGGCACTACAAATATGTGATCATTGTCACACTGCATTTACGACTATTTACTGACTGAAAATCTCGTCAGTGAGGACAGCTGGACAAATTGATTTGGCAAGTGACTATTAGTGGTTCTATTGCGACTCCTTAGTCTAAAACTTTTCCACATTTCTATAGTCGTTGGCTTCACACTGTGTACTAAATATTAAACAGGAGAAAATGGACTAAAGGTGACATTATTTATAGAGTGAATGTACGATGAGTTTCTGTTTTAGCTCTGTGATGGACTGACCTATCAACATCGTTTCCGGTCTTTGTGCCCAAGGCATTCAAGGACAGACCCGGTGACAGATATGGCTTCCCAGGGAAACATGTTTTTCCATCTTTTAACAGAATGTGGTGAAGCTTTAGACAGAAATCTCACAGATTAGAGCTGTAGATAGAACAGCGACAACAACCCTGGTTGGCCAACCCACTCCAAATAAATCTTATATCTAAATATTCCATGGTCTATGTATCCATCAATTTTCCATACCTAATCAGGATCCTATCCCAGCATGCACTTGGGGAATGGCAAAAAAAAACACAGTTCACCAGTTCACTGCAGGACTCCTGAGTCATTTAAATCAACACTGTCCGTGTGAAAATCTAGCAATGCTCACTATCTATTGCTTTATATTCCTTCCATTCAGTCTTTAATTGCCAGCGAATTAGCAAAGCCTTTCCACTGTAATTTGTAGCTGTGATATAAACAATAGAGTCCCTGAGGGGAGATGTGCTTTGGGACGTTAACACAATATGAAAAGATTGATATGTGGCCTTATGCTTTGTTAAAGCCCACATTGCATATCACAGAGCTCTATGGGCAGCAGTGTTGGCAGCTGTCAGAACCACCAGGAGGTGTGCCAATTTGAGCCTGAGCCAACACAACACGTCAGAGCAACTGGCACAGCACAGTCACTGTGCCTCCCTCCGAACACAAGGTGACCAGGTTGTTACGAATGTACATCTGCAAAGCATCTGGTGAGCTATATGTGGAATATAAACTCACTTTACAAGGACTTCATACTGGCTGTTTTATGGGTGAATAATTTCTGTATCAAGCAGAATTATTAATTTGCTTAGAGTGCATAATTAGGAATAACAGAAGTACGGCATCACAAAGCTTCCAGCACCCACTACCTTGCAAAAATCCATGACATCAGACTAGAACAATTTTATTAAGTCTTGCAGTGCTTATAATCAAAATATGATGATTGTTGTTGTTTTGAACATTATATAACCACCTAAATCACATTCATGGTAACTAATCAGCAAATTAATAAGGTTTAAAAACATAAAAAAGAAAATTACATTTATTTTTATTAGTCATAGATAATAGATATTCAGGAGTATGGAGGCTATGTACTGCCTCTATCACCCATTTCAAATTCTTGCTCCATTTCCCCCAGATGCTCATCGAGTCATGACTATTTCTCCCTTTCTCTCTGTCCTAAGGCAAGGTGACGTGGAAAGCACTGAGTACGCTTTAATGTGTATCCAGACACAGCTTGTCAGCTTTGAACTATACTTGTCTGACCATCTTCTCCATGCCCATCAGCCAGCGTTAGAGAACTCTTATCCTAAATTGATTCTGCGCTCCAGAGATCTATGAGGAAGGGCGAACACAAAGCGAGGACTGACAGCAGACTTGAGAAGCACTTAGGGCATGTGAAAAGAGGCAAGAGAGGGGTGTTAGATAAAAATGGGTGAGCCACGACAGTGATGTCTTGTTTAGCTGCAGGGCAGAGGTTGGTATTATAGATTTGCCCATGTGTCTTTGCACCTTATCCCCCTGTCAAGGCTGTGCTGGTGCAGATGTGTGTCTGTCTCCTGATCCTCCTGCTGCTGGACAAAAAAAGTGATGATTCTGCTTTGGTTCGAGATCTGTGACTGAAAGCTTCCAGGCTTAATCCTGACATCAACTAATGTGATGTGACAGGGTCCTTGGGCAATACGCTGACCTGTTACCTGCTCACTCTCTCAACTGACAGTGTCAGCTGAATGGATCAAAATGTGTATGAAATTTGAAAGTTTCTTGGTTTTACAAGAGCAACAGAATCATATGAGATCAGAACTGTCAAGGTGAACCTTGGGGATGTGGCCTTAAAATTATATTTTTAGGCTATCTTGGGACATAAAATAAATATATCAACATTTTAAAGTTTCCCTAAAAGCACTTCATAAATGGATATAATATGATGGATATGGATATTGCAAAATTATTGTAGGAATGATTACTGCTACTAGGGATGTTCATGCTTAATCGATCAATTGTTGTTTTCCATTTGACCGATTACAAATGTATTAACAGACAATCAGAGATGGGTGAGAATAAATCAAAAAAGAATCTTATTACAAATCATTAATTACTAATACTTGCTTAGCAATTATGTTTCAATTAAATACAAAATACTCGTCTGAGAAAATGTATGTAGTAAAAGCAACATTTCTGCGCGATTTGGCGCCCCCCACAGTTTCTGAGTGCAACACCACTGTGGTCAACACAAATCCCAGTTCTGGACAATTTGTCAGACGAAGGTGCTAACTACAAACAAAACTCATTATGTCATAACAGTGTTATGTCTTGAACACTTGTATGATGAAGTAAACTTCAAAGTTACATAATGTTGCTGTACAACACAAGTAATTTAATTTGTGGTTAACATTTTTTTTGATTTTACATTTTAGCCACGTAGCAGCCTCACTATGGGTTGGATTTTGTCGTGCCAGTTGTAGTATCGTGACGGCCCTATGTCAAGGCTTATTTTTTATCTTATTTTTTAGTCCAGTTTCTATCTGCATGAATAGTTAGTGATAAATGCTCACTGTCCTTGAAATAGCACTGAAAAGGGGGATTGTCTCAGAACACACAGAGCAGAAATTTTGGCTCCTGCAACACCGCTGTCCCCAGATTTTTAGAAATGATGCTATTTTGGCAGTGATTCACTTGTTCCACAATTCAATCCGTCGTAATAATCCACACTTGGTTTACGATATCTCAGCTTTAACTAATGTGCTTCAATGGATTTCTGTTTATCAAAAAACCTCTTTTGAAAAGCAGTTTAAAGGGATTTCTGTCTGGAGATGGAATGAGATGATTCTGGTGCAAAACACCCACAGACACAGAAAATGATGCATCGATGAAACTATTTAAAGTGAAAGGACTCCCTTTTTCTTGAAAAACATAAACTTGTGACTGTTGAGCTGCCTGAATTTTGAGCCGATATCAGACATCATGTACACTTCTAGTATTTAATCGTGATTATTTATTGCATGCTAGATAGTAGAGTCTGTGTTTAGGTATGTAGGTCACATGTATAATCAGGAGATAGAAATGCACAAGCATGCAAATTCATTAATATACTCGTTTAGCAGGATTTAACATTTATCAGAGACTATGGCTGGATGCCACATTTTGTTACATAAGTCATTGATGACAAAGTTGTCAGTGTGCCACTGATACCACTTTATCTGTCCAGTGTAAATACACGTGGACACTATATGCAGGAGTGGGATGGTTACATAACAAACAAATCTACACAATGCGAAAGACCAGAAAAATCTTTTTGTGCACCATTTCAAAAACCTAAACTACAAATCTCAAGCTGCCAAAATACTGCATGAGCCATTGTTTTAGATTAGAAACTGTTAAATGTGAAAATACACGTGCAGCACAGAAGAACACATCAGATCTTGAAACTCACTATTCTCCTCACAGTGTTTCTGTCTGAGACATGACAGCTCTGCAGGGTGAAGAAGCAATTAACAAGGAAAATGATTAGTCTGATTGAAGCAACGGAGAGGCAGGAGACAGGGAAAGCACGTCAGAGAGATAGCAGGAAGGAAAACTTCTGACAATGACTTTGTGACACAGACTTTGTGCACACACACACACACATGCGCGCGCACACACACACACACTAGTGGCTGATTTCCCCCAGAGCCTTCGGGCCTGGACCACGGCTGCCTTTAGAGATAAAAACCACCCTGCTATCTCTTGGAGATTTCACTTTCTTATAAGTTCCATGAAAGCTGTCTCATGCGTTTTTTGAAGTCGGCATGAAGCGCGCCTTACTTTTCCTTGCATGTTTAAATCTATCTTTGTAGTTCATAGAGTTCATTCTTACCTTCTCCAACAACCAGGCTGCTGCTTAAATGTTTTTTCGCAAAGGTTGCCAATTACCGTAAACGTGTAGGTTTTAAATGTGAAAAAATACACAAGGAACGGCTCAAAATATGGATTGATTCGCCTACCTCCTGCATTTCTCAGCGCTGCACATAACGCTGCTTAGCTGACAGTATCCGACTGGGTGTGGTGACAGCTCATTTATTCTGGAGGCCCACAGGTATTTTTCAGATAGTAAGCGTACATCTGACATTTTCAACTGAACACCTGGGCGAGGGAACATATCCACTAATAGATTGTATCAGCAAGAAAGTGGTGTTTGTGCTGACTGTGTATAGGTGTGCGTGTGTATGAATGCACAAGTGATATTCCAGCCACATTTATCACTCACATACTGTAAACTAACGCTGCTAAGGGATGTGCTGAAACTGTAAATCTGAAAAAAAATGTTCCAACTGAATTAGTGGCATTGTCGTAACTGTGCTGTGCTAAACAGCAGCTTAAATGCTATACTGCAGGAATCATCGTTGATAATTCAGTTGCTTGACCATTTTGTCACCATGACAATCAGAGTGACCATTAAACAAGCAACAAAGCTGTGTATGAATCAGTATTTTTATGGTTCTATGGCCTGCAAAGCTATGACAAGGTTCACTGGTTTATGGTGTGCATCTTAACTTAGTAAACCACCAACCTACTTGCAATGCAATTGTTTTTAAATGTTAATTCATTTAAAATAGAGATATTGAAATAATGTACAATCCTGATTCCAAAAAAACTGGGTTGCTGTGTTTGAATGTAAATCAAAACAATTTACACCAATCATGTGTTTTACAAAGTAGTGAACCTCGCCCCATCCTTCTTTTTGGATCATTGCAAAAGTTTAATGCCCAACTTTTTGGGAATCAGGGTTGTAGATGTATTTATCATTAACTGTGTAGTATGGCACAAAACCTCAGATGGAAGAGTTTCTACCTTTGGTGATGCTTCAATAAATCAGATGTAAAGAGCCCCATTTCGGGAGATAAAGTGCAGGTTAAACTTACTTGTCCAGTCCTGTCAGGTTTTCTGAGGACCAATGAGGCAGATTACGTCTCCCGGGCTATTAGGACCCATCTGGTCTTTTTCATGCTTTTGCTTGAGGACATCATTATTTTCCATCACTCCAGCTCTCCTCTGTAATTTGATCCTTGGTGTCCTAATGAGAAAGACAAGGCATTACACAACACTACCTAAAAATAATACCCGCCCTTAACTAACCGATCCTCCTTACGTAATCATATGACACATATGTTTTTAATGCGTGTAAACAGAATGACTATTATAACACTGAACATTATTTCACAAGCTCTTATCGTTAATCTTCTGTGATTTTGTATTAACGGCTGCTATTGAAGGTTTTCAGCTTGGATGCCAGAATCTCCCTCAGGCAGCGCGTGTAACATACTCTGAACTGTGCACTGTTCACTGAGGCAAGCACAATGGGTACAGTGGGGCCAGATGTGAATGCATTTAAAGAAGTCCCAGCTGATATTCACGGTGATGGGGGCACACACAAGCAAGCATGAGCACGAAGAGGCAAGTTAGAGCATAGACGCGCAGATGTGGTTGGAGAGCTGTGCTGAAGAACCTATTGACCTATATGAGCATCTTGTTTGGAACAGGCAGGGATAAGATGGACTGCAACTCAGAACCACACTGACCTTATGATTCCTCACACATAACTCAAGCCCTCAGGCAATAAAGGCACACTGAAAACTCTTGAAACTCTGCACAAGCAGACAATTAAGGCCTGACTTTGCATTCTGACAGGGAACATTTGGTCAGTTAAACTGCTCTGCGAATAACTAATTAGGGTCAGCGTGTGTAACTGTGATTTAAGAAATTACATTAGTTCAGCAATTTCAAACCACAGATGACACATGAAACAGAGAAGAAATAATTAAAATGCCTAAAGCCTGTAAACATTTAAAATCAAATATTTGCTTTCTGTCAGTCGGCTCCATTTTCTCTGCCTTCACAAGACAGTTCTTTTCCTGTCTGCGATGCAGCCTTATTGCATAGAGCTTATCTACTTGAGACATAAAAACAACACTTTGGATGTGACATCAAGTTGTTTCTGTGTCTTGCCAAACATCTGGGCCATAACACAGACAGTATGTTTACAAGACACAGCTATTTCATAAAACATGATCCTTCCAGAAAGTGAGTTGGTTCTAGGAGGAAAACTTTATTTTCAAAAACGTCTGTGCCTTTTCTTGTTGATCAAAATACTGACCATATTCCTTTAACTGTGCAATTATTATCATGTTTGGTCTTCTGTATCTGTACCCATTTACTCTACAAATGATTTATTCTTTATTGACATTTTTTCATATTGATCTTTTAATGAATAACTGCAAGTACAAAGGAAAGTCCAGAAAAATCCAGCAATGACCGAATTCTTCTCTCTTGGCTTGGACAAGATACTATTTCACTCAGGCGTGAAGAGAAAATCACGGAGGGCAGATTGATCCTGACCCTGTCTGTTCAAAGTCTCAGTATGTAGAACTTTGCATGAGACAAGTGGATGACATTCTGAACAATATGATTTACTTCACAAATAATGTGTTTGTTTTTTTTTCTCCATCTTGTTCAGACCACAGTTAATAAATCAACAATAAATTATGATTGAGTGTGATTTAAGTGAGGAAAGTAGAGACTACAGTCAGCTCAGCAAGGGCATGTTATGTCATCAAAGATAATTAACAATCAGATACATAACTCGCTGCAAGGATTGCTATAACAGCATATTTAAATCAGATTAGTTCTCACTGCAAAAACTTTGCACTCCAATGCTCCCATTATTACTGTTCTGCCCAGGCCAATTAAATAAAGATTAGCCGAGCCTTTAAGCAAGGTGCTTATTGTGTTTTATGAGGTTCGGAACCATTGAGCAAAGGTTCTGAAATGCCAAGCAATGCATTTCCCCTTTCAAATGTGTAACATGACGATGTAACACGGCTGATTTCTCACTATCACTTCTTGTGAAACTAGAAATCCTCTAGAGGCATTTCTGAGAACACTGTGGATCCTGCCTGATAGCAACCTCTGTAAATGATCAGCCAAGCACATAAATGTAGATGGTACTTTTTCTCTTGCAAAAAGGTTTTCTTTGAGTAGCTCAGAGGGAGAATCAATCATTGGGGCTTGACTCATATCACACTGAACCATTAAATAGGGTCCCTACAGGGATTCTTTTTGTACCCTTCAATTAAAAATGGTTGAGTGTTTCCATTACACGACAGTCAGTTTCTAAAAAAAATATTAGTATTACTTAAAGAATAAAGATTTTGCTTCTAAGCTGTGAAATGATCCTATGTTCGCCAGCTATTAACTCCGTCTGTCTCCCTTTGGTGCTGAGCAGGTTGTATTCAATGGGTTTTTAATCCAGGTACACAAAATGTTTGTTTTTTAGTCCAACAACTTTAAAGATGCATACCACCACCTACTGTATCTGAGTGAGTAGATGTTGCGATTGTTAAGTCAATGAAAGCAAATTGGCTTCATATCATCGTCTCTATTTATTGACTACAATTTCACAGATACCAATAAAGAGATGATAATACATACTTCCCATTTACAGCCCAATGATATATCGTACATCCCAAGTTTTCAGAGCTGTTTTTTTAACAATACCTGCTGCCCACTATGGCCAGAAAACAACAGCATGAGCGAAGTGAGAGTTCGAAACCAGCACCAAACCAGTAAACTTGTGGGCCAGACTGCTAAACAATGAGGTGAAACTCACTATGAAGAGAGCTGCAGATTTGCAGGATAATTCTCTGTAGATTCATTGCAATGAGCGACCTCTCTCACATTACGCAGTCATTAGCCGATAAAAATATTGAGTGTTGCCACTTCAGAGGTCGGGTTATCAATCCTGGAAAAGATGGTTAATTGTTAAGTCTGATATTATACCAATGCTTTTGGTTGGTAACTGCCCCCAAGCCAAAACTGTGTATTGTTGACTCTCATTCTCAGGCCGTCAAACACCAACGAGCTGAGAATGAGGCTCATCAATCAACTAACCCAAAGCATCAGAAGGCCCATTTGATGACGTGAGAATGACACTCAACAATCAGCTACCTTTCTCAAGAATTGCTCACTCCAGCTTTAAATCAATCCCATATTAGCATTCAATGACACGCTTGGTCACTGACTCTTTACTCCCCTTGATACAGGAACTGCATACCAACAATGACAAAGTGAAATGACACACAAGCAAAATGAGAAAAGTTATTAATTTCCGATTTAAAGAGAAAGTTAATTTATAACAGCTTTGTCCAATCATACAAGCAGACAGGTTTTAAACAAGTTCCTTTTTACCACCCTATCACCAATCACCATCAAAATTAAAAGGGTTTTTGTCATGCAGGTCATTGGATCCATCGACTCTCATCTAAAAAAGTTTCATTAGTTCTGATGGAGAAAGTACAATAAAGCCTTACAGATGAGAGAAGGAAATTACTGCGCACGCAGCAAATCTGGTTGCTTAAGGCGTTCTGGATTTTATGGGTGAGAATGAAAGAAGGGCATTATTAATTGGAATTATTAGTGAAAATTGGCCATGGCCGTCGCTCTCGGCAGCAAAATCCAGTTTGGCTTTAAGGCTCATAATCCCCAGCTGAAGCTTTCTCTGACTATGTGAGTGAAGTTCAGGTGACAACTGCAGCTCGGGAATGTTAACCAACCAACCAACAGTCTGCATCTTCCAAGTACTATAAGGAAAGCAGAAAAATACCCACTGCACCAATGTTAGAAATGCCTGTGTGCAGTCTACACCCTGCGAGCATGGTGTCACAGGAGAGAGAAAGAGAGTGTGTGTGTGTGTGTGTGTGTGTGTGTGTGTGTGTGTGTGTGTGTGTGTGTGTGTGTGTGTGTGTGTGTGTGTGCAAGTGTCAAGAGGAGGATGTACTGAGGAGTCTCAAGATAGTAATCTATCACACAGTCAACCATCCCTGTGCTGTAGCATAATGCCACCTTGGTATTCCATGCGCATATGCACATGCACGCCCACCCACACACACGCTGTAGAGTCAGTATGCAGCAGACTATGGACCCACAAGGACGAACACATCCCATAAGAATCCCAAACAGCCCGTGATGTCACCACAGTACTATTGGCCATCTGCAAAGCCTGTTGGTGAGACTGTGCACGTGTGTGTGACCAGGGCTGACTAATCTTGGCCGTCATCACAAATTCCCCGGCGGAATCATTCATCAAACTCTTCTTTGTCCTCCCCTGACACACACACCACACACGTAAATACACACAGCCTCGGCTCCCAACTCCAATTCATCATCCTGAGCCAAATGTTCAACTTGCCAAGTGTCCCCTTTGCCCCTCTGTGCCAGCTCCACTGCTGGTATTACTTTACTTCAGCAAAGCTCACACCTGAGGCCCGGTCACATCTGCATGCTTTGCACCACACGTGAATGATAAAGAAACATTTTCAATACATAAGGGAGGGAAGCTGAGCTGGGATGGAGAGGATGAATCTCTATTTACTGACGCATATGAAACACTTTCCCTTTGATAAAAATGTATATGCCGGTGCAGTAGGGACTTATCTGCTGGCTATGTACTGAGCTACATCTATTCAAATCAACCTGCCGAGTGCACACACAAACAGGATACTTGGGCTTTTGGTAGGGAAAAATGTGGCTACATCCTCCTGAGAGGATGAGGCACTAAACATTCTTTGCTACTTGCATGAAGTTAACACTGTATGACAATGTAGGAGGGATGTGGAAATGAATCATATAATGGCAGCACAATTAATTAGAATAGAATCAAAATTCAAATTATTTTACAATTCAAATGTGGTTAAGGGCAATATCTTTATTGCAAGATGATGCAAATTCTTTGATAAAAAGGTGAAATGTGACTTTTGAGAAAACATGTTTGGTCGGTACAGACCTCAACATATATCACATCATCATAATTTTAATAGCTTTTCTAGTCTAATTTATACACACTCACAATTTAAGGTTCAGTGTCTTGCCCAAGGACACTTCCACATGCAGACAGAGCAGCCAAGCATCAAAACACTGACTTTCTGATCAGTTGATCAGTTGCTCTACCTCCTGAGCCACTTTTTAAACACAAGATCGATGTCATTCTTGTCTACATTATTGTCAAATTCAGATGTGGAAGCAGAAAATGCCATAGGCTAGTAAAGCCCAACCAATTTATGTTGGATGGTAAAAGGGAAACTAGCCAAGGGTTAACTCATCACAGGCCTTACACTAGCAGTCACACAATGTGCAACATATTACAGTCTCCATTCCATATAACTTGCATGTCTGGGAAGAAATCAGAGCAAATCCATATGGACATAAACTCCACACAAAAAGGATTGGGGCTGGAAATTGAACTCGGGACCTAGTTGCTGTGAGGTGACAGTGCCAGCTGCAACCTCGGCTCCCAAGAAAGTCACATCTTCAGTATACTGTAATCGTATCCAACTTACCTGAAGCCTGTCAAGAGGGACAGCGGTCCTCTGTGCCTCTTAACATCTTATAGGAATGTAAAAAAGAAAAAGAAAAAAAAGCACTGAGGAGCAGCAGAGGCCAGATAAATATTTACAGACTGTAAGTATGATAGACTGTGGGCGGTCTTCGCTTTCCCGTATTTATTTTAAGATTACGTAAAGACTTTGGTGATTAGATAATCAAAGCAGCGGTGGGCTTACATTTGAAGGTGCACCATAATGGTTTTTCAAAAAAGCTTTAAATCTAATAGAATATAACTAAAAGGCCAAGGAGATAAAGCAATTACTGTCTGGCCAGCCTCCTAAGACCTGAAAATTCCATGAAGTCAGATTTGTCCTCTGGCAGCAGGAACGTGTGTCCTCTGCTGGGATTTGCAGCCCATCACACCGTTACGTAACTATCTTTGGGGACAGTTCCTTCCAGCACAGTTTACAAACACACTTGCATGACTGAGAGGATGAACCAGGAAGGAGGAACTCGCAGTTACGTACTTTGGTGAAGACAGAGGAGAAACACTTCTCGTTTTCACTCAGTGAGCAATGCCAGGGTATGATGGTGTCATTACAATATTCTGTGCTTCCTGCCAGAGGTCAGGTTGTTTATAGTTTCTGGAATGGCCGGCCAAAGACAGAGTTATGAAGAACTTTATGTACAGAAGTAAAACTGGTGGAAGCAGTTGGTGAGTGCTGACAAGGAAAATACTTTCGGACACTGTAAAAGGTCCTTTCTGCTTATGGACAGGCGAGCTTACATTGTAAAGCCACCACCTTTAAAATGTGGATGTTGTATAGATCAGTACGTATACATATATAGCTGGCTACTACTTATTGATTTCACTTGTTTAATACTAATGAAACTACGAAGCAAACCCTCTAAAATGTTGTTACTACAATTGATACTACTGATTATGAAGAATGTCAAATACAAATATCTGTGTTTTATGACTTTTGCAGCCCTGCCAAACCAAAAGAATGTTCAAACCTAATTTCATTAACGATTACATCGAGGATGCTGTCCAACACATTTCCTACACTGAGAAGATTAGAACATTTTCAAGTCATGAAATGTTTAGGGCTTTCAGGAGCTTGGACCACTCGTTCGTGTTTCATAACAAAACTCAAACTAGGCTCAAAGCTAAGAATTTCTTCCAACATTTTCAGATGGCTCAAATGGATTTCTCCACAGGGATTAACTCGAAGAGTGAACTCAGTAGAGTGTAGATTTCTGCCAGGCAGGGATGCAAAGATTGCAGCTATATCCACAGGCACTGTGGATAATAGACGGATCAGGGGGGTCGGTTCATGAATATCTGCAGACTGACAGCGATGGGTTGTAGGTGGGTGAAAAACACATCAATAATAAGGAAAAATGAATTACATTGCCTATTAAAAACTATTGCATCATTAATATTAAAGCTTCTGTAGTAACAGAGAGTGAGAATTTGAATTCTCTTCTGTTTTAGGAATTTCCTCGGCCCTGTCAAGTTTGTATCTTCAGTTTTTAGTTTTGTTGTTCAAATGTCTCACGATAATTGCTGCAGTGACATTACTGCATGCATGGAAGCCTTTTTTAAATTACCGAATGCAATGGTTGAGCACTTTTACATCAATAAAACACACAAGAAATCACCTGGACAGCTTACACTTCCTAACATAACTCACAAGGAAATACAGCCTACAGGGAAGGGTAGAGGCGAAGCAAAATGTCCGTTTGTGTGTTGGACTTTAAATCAGAGAAAAATAATTTGATCCCGAGGGGCAGGTAGAGGATTTATGCATACCTGCAGATTTGAATGATGTCAGAGCTGATCTGCTTATCACCATCGTGTGTATATTGTATTTTTGGGGCAAAGTGAAGCAGTTGTTGTTCACTTGCAGCCCCTACTGGCCAGGTAACAGGTAACTCAATGGCGAGCAGTCAATAAAATAGGTTTTTCAAAACTGCTAATCAGCGCAAACCCCAAGAGGTCCTTTATCATACAGTCATAAATGTGCACAAAAGTATTCGGATGATTGGGTCCAGTAGTATGCAAGATAAGCTGCGGACAGATACTGCGGACAAATGATAACAAAGGATTATATAAACTGTATGTAACTTAAAGTTAATTAGCTGGTAACAATGGAGTGGAAAAACCTAAAAGCAGCTAATAATTGCTAGCATTAAAATCAAATCAATGAATAAATTGCATAAAATGTTAAACTAATCTTAAGAGGCCATAATGTGGTTGCTTATTTGTCATGTAGATGCTATTTTCTCTCATTTCAATATTGCATAATGACTCACAGACGAGGTGCCATACATCCAGTATTTAATCCTACTTTATCCAAGAGGAATCAAGTCATCATTAAATACTCCCTATAAGACTGTGTCTTCATCTGTGGCTCATATATCTTTTGCCTAATGAGGCAGCCAGTTGAGATGATGGGTTGCCATTATTGTGGCTTTGGGGATGAAACTCCTCATTCACAAAAGAAAAGACTAATTAATTTCCTTTTCTGAATTCTTTTCACAATTTCACACATTGCTTTTACATCCCCTCCTCCTGTTTTTTTTCTATCTTCCAGATGTTGCTACAGGCCAGATATAAAAAAGTATAAACGATGGCTGAATTCTGTCTGCTGTATACGTGTGGCTCCAACGAGCAGCAATAAATAGGTGGAATTCAAACACTGACAGCACCTATGTTGATGATGTTTGGAGTGCCTGTGCATAAAAATGAATGAGTGACTGGCTGACACAAGAAAGAAAATGGTGTGGGTATTTACTGGTTGATATTACCAATTTACTGTCCTCATACTCCCCCATCCTTTTTACATCCTCCTGTTTCCCCGGCACTCATCATTACAGTGATGAGGTTAACTGGCAGTCAAGACAAGCAATTACCTTTACCCCACATGCCCACTCCTCAATGCAAATATGCCTCATTTTCATACAGTTACAATAATTAGTCACAAGGCTGAGAAAATGAAAAAAAAGTCCTAGTGATTCCCCACAATTTGTTGGATGCATTTTGCTACAAGATTTGCATGATGTACTGCCAGCTATAAATGTGTGCACAGACACAGGATGTAAGCGAGAGATAATTGAAAACAGTACAAGCCATAAAATGCAAAATGAGTAACTGTGAGAGTGCTACTGTATTTATCAGTTCAGGGTTTTACAGATAAATCTATCTGGGAGAGCAGCGCACATTAATGCACGCAGTGCACTAACAATGAGGAGCTGCAGTGACGTCTTTATACTTATCTGTAGTGGCAAAGTCACATTATACTACTGCTTAAGGCGCTACACTGTACACTTACTGCAGCATGCATATCTGTGCTCCCATTCCAAAGCATAGCTCTGTTATCTGAAAAATAGTACATACATGTCTAAACTAGGTTACAGCTATGCACAGAAACACTTGGGGATGCCACGTTTGTGCAATAAAAATAGCACTCGTCATGTAAAATCATTATTATAAAGCCACACATTGTCATATTGCATGCAATGGCTTCAAAATGTGCTTCAGAGTTTGAATGTGAGAATTTGAGAAAACCACATTGTATTCATTTCTTTTGTCTCATAATGTTGTAATGAAAGGCTGCTAGATTCAAGCTTTGATTAAAAACAAACCCCACTCATAATTCGCTTCAGTTCTTGTTCACTGTTAAAAGCAATTTGGAAATAAAGCTACTCAGGCAGACATGAACTACATTAAAATAATTCCTATCATGTTCATCCTCACACAACCCCCAAGACATTAAACATGCTGTCAGAGCCTTTTTAAACACAAATCATCAAATCAATTTTTATCTTAAAAGTCAGTGGGATTTGCTAAAGACTGCTGGCACACACTGACCATTAAATTTTAATTAGGGCTTGGACTGTAATCTGCACTGAATTTCTTTGGTATCTATGAGATAAAACATATTGCCTTTCTTTTATTGTTCTGATGCACAAAAACTAGAGATCCTAGTTGGCTGTAAAATTTAAATATGTTTGTGAAATTGTCCTAAGCATACAGACAAACCACGGTAAACAAATGTTCCAAATTCGCATTAGACTGAGCAAATCTGAGCATGATCTGGCAATGAGGGTGGCGCTTTCCAACAATCTACCTGTATTTGTTATGGTATACATTCTTATAAAAACAAATAAAACCCATAATCACAAAAAAAGGCTTTTATTTGTGAATACACGACATATTCTATTAGGTCTCCCTCCCACACATGGAACCAGCCATGTATAAAATGCTCTCTGAGAGACCCACAAAGGCGGAAAAACAAACATTAACTCTCACTGTGCTGCGTTTCTGAAAATAGCTTCAGTAATTAGTTAGCTACAGTCACTGCATTCGTATCAGCACACAGTTTACACAGCCATCATGCAAAACCCATCTTACTCATTATTCAGTGAAATCTAGGCCACTTCTAATCAACAGTCACACGAACTAAGATTAGATGATTATAATAACCAATATACTGATGGTTGCAATAACCAATCTAACTTGATGGGGGAATAATATGAAAAGACTACCCCATCAAAGGCAACCAAACCTCTAACTTGATGGGTCAATCCATCAGTTTTTGGCTTCGAGAGAGCCAGACTCCCTCTGCCAGTTCCTTAGTTCTCTCTGACAGCTTCCATTCTGCCCGGTAGCGTAAATCTTCCTTGTCATCGCCCGAGTCTACCAGCTCAATTCTCAGGAACGTTTCTCTCTCCAAGATCATTGACGCAAACAACGAGTCCTGAGGTTGTCTGGCTCTTGGCAATCTCGGGGAGGAACGGGAAACCCAGCGGAAACGGGGTGGACCACTTTTAACCCCTCTGCTTTTGACTTCCTCTTCCTCATGTTTCACCGGTATCACATCTCTATCATTTGAAGTAGATGTATTTGAAGAGCTCTCATTGGTTGATGACGAGCTGACAGAGGTCTGTGTGTCCTCCAATTGGTCGAGGTCAGCTTGGTAGGCTAGTTTCCCGCTACTTTGCCTGAAGATGGACAGACAAGGTGGCCATCGGAGGGAGAGACATCGCGTCATTGCCAGCCATAATTCCTGGGGCCTGAATAAACCTGACCTTGGAGGTTCATCTGTGCTGCAAAAAGTATCCAGCTCCTCCAATCGAACGCATTCTGCTTCCACACCGGCCCCCGTAAGCTCTGGGACATGTACTCCATTAGAGTCTTTTGGTGACACTTCTTCTGTGTCCTCATTCCTCGATGGTGACTTATTATCTTCTCCAAAGCTGAAAGAGCCACTGAACCTCTGGCTCCTCTTCATCACACGTTCTACCTCCACATCTGAATCTGACGATGACTCGTCACTTGATGAGCATCCACGTGGTGACAGCTGATGTCTGGAATCCGTTGACCGCGGCTCTTCATCCTCTTCGGACTCAGAGGAGCTGCTCGCCCTCTGGCCTTTCCTCATACTTGGACAAACAAGCCCCTGCTTTCGCCTAATTTGTCAGCTGCCTGGCGCTTCTCTTCTTTCGGCTTACGAGAGAAAGCTTGTAAGGAATTAAGGAATGTAATCAAAGCTACCACAACAACAACAACAACAGCGACAGCAGCTCTGCTAGCATGGCACTTTCTGACATAATCTCTGCTTCAAGAGGCACAGCTTTGGCTACGGAGATGGGCAGTGATGACGCTGTGATGTCATGTGCCCATACACACACAAACCCACACAAACCCCTGCATGGCTATGTGTTCACGCTCCAGTCGAGTGAGCGCTGACTTGCCTCAGAGGGAAGTGATGTCACATTGCATGATGTCATACCTAGCTGCAAACCAGGAGTCTGCAAATTGTCTGTGTTTGTATGAGAGCACAGATGGTAAAAAAAGATGCCCTACCCACAAAATATTTGACCTAGATGTGTAAAACGGGAGTCTTAATAGATAAATGTTTTTGTTTGTTTGTCCCTATACTACTCCAGTTCTTCTTGCAGTTATTGTTATATTGGTATTCAATTTCACATAGTATATTATACATACATACATACATACATATTTACTTAATTTCTGTAATTTCTGTTGCTCTATATCTCTAATTATAAAAGGGAAAGCCGTTTTTTTATATATTTTTATAATCTGTTGTATTGCATGATGCTATAGCAAATAAAATATAAATATTGCAAAATATACTATACTACAATAAACAACAAGCACTGAAGTTGTATTCTCAACAGATTTTTTTTAGTGCATCACAAAGAATTGTTGAATTATGTATTTACAAGAGTTGGGGACTGATCTGATCCAATATTGGCATCTGGTGCCCCTACTGATTCACTCATTGTCTATTAAAGTGATGTCACAGATCGATGTGCCGATTCAAATTCCATAATCTCATAAATTGACTGTCCTTACCCACTTATACAGAACTGGCATTTTCTATGGTAACCAGACCCTAGTCCTCATTCCACGAGCAACTGGTAAGGCATATCATTCATTCTTGAAGTTTTTGGTTTGAGTGTACACTAAAAACACTTTTATCATTGTTTAGCCCACTTAGCTATCACTTCTAAAGCCCTGAATGTCCAGCCCATGCATCAGTTATCATGATACTTGTCCAGAGCACTTGAAGTATCACCCATAACCTCCCAAGTGGCCACCCTAAGAAACTTATGTATAGAAATCTACTTAATAGTAGTTGATGATGTATTGCTGTGTACTTTAGAAGGCTTTAGAAGTGTTAGCTAATGGGGTGAAGCAAGAGTAATAGTGTTGGTAGTGTTGAGTCGATAAAGTTGCTATAGATGTTAAAGAATAAATGAAAGTATATTAGTGTCCTGTTACTATGGAAAATGCTGGTTTGGCCTGTTTTTTTCCCATCAACCTTTATCCAGGTGCCCACCAAAAGTTAACGGGGTCTATTCTGGGCTAACACCCATTATCCTTTCAAGTTTCATGGAGATCCATTCAGTGCTTTTTGTGCAATCCTGCTGACAAACTAACAAATGAACATGAAGAAAATGGAATACCAAAATCGAATCAGAACTGAGAGACAAATGGATCAGTTTATATCTCAGTTTTTTGTTTTCATATTTTAGAGCGCTGTGGGGCAGAGAGATGAAGGAAGACTCCCACCTGCAGATACTTTATGTCTAGTAGTACGAGAGTATGTGTGTGTGTGTGTGTGTACCTCTGGCTCCACGCCGACAGTGACTGTTAGGTCACTCGCTATCATCTTTGCTTTTCCATTTATGGTTATGGGGCTTGCTCAGACTGCACGTCTCTCAGGTCACTCATTGTCCACCTTCTTGCATCACTGTTACGCAAAAGGACATTAGTCACCGCCGACTCCAGGCTAGCAAACCATACCACACGCACACATGTTGCAGTTGATGAAACCTGGTGAGTAAATTTTTGTGTGTAGGTGGATGTGTATCATTGAGACAGAGGGAAATAACAGTTACAGCTCACACATTTCGCTCAAGGAAATATTTGCTATGCATTTTCTTTCATCTTTCACAGTAAACGTAGTGCGGCCTATTAATGTGTGGTTACCCGCTCAACTAGCTCAGTGATAAACATGTCACACCTCCATTTGTGGGAATGAGGCCAAAGTGAAGTTGCATTAACAACAACTCAATTAAAATCAGATCACTGGTGGGTTTTTTTAAAAAACAACTGGATGTGATAAGTCAATAAAATGCAGGAACTCACATGGACCAATTCAAGTTACTTTAACTCTCAAACTTGATTTCCGCGGTAGCATTCATGAATTTGAACAAAAATACAACATTGCATAAAATTATATCAGTCAGTTTTTAAAGCACTTATCGCCCTTTTTATCTTTACCGGCTGATATAATCAGTCAGATAAAGAGACCGCAAACAGATGCACACAACAATTCACACATACAGTTTGTAAATTTTAATGTCATCTCACACTCATTCTAGGTAAATCCTTCAATGCAACAACTGAATTGAGGTAATCGTGTTTAGGAGCTTTGTCTGGGTCCTGTAGCATATGAGTCACCGATGATACGTCAGGAATGCAGTGGTGGGAGAGCACAAAAATATGGAGAGGCACACTGCTGCCTCTACTCTAAAATGTCCCCTGGCAGAGTCGCACAGGGGCTTGGCTGAACACCATGGATCGCTTGTGTAAGTATGAGTGTGTCACTGCAGTTTTCTGCAGCGTCTTCTGGCCTGAGCTGTCTCCCTCTGCGGAAATTACAACGCTTTGTCACTGAATAATGTACCATAATAGAGTACGTGTTGTGGAAGATAGGAGGCTGAATGAACATTCAATTATTAAATACTTTCTTGATGTGCCTTTTTTTTCTTGCCCCTGCTTTTCTTTTCTTCCTTGTTTACATTGCTTTGTTCGTATTCATATTGTTCAAATGAAATAAACGTATATGAAAAAAAAATGAAAAGGTGCAATAAGAACAGAATTTGTGTTGAAAACATTCATATTACAGTTTTGACTTTATGACAAGTAGTAGTAGTAGTAGTTGCAGAGAGATCTACTGACGTTAGCATGCTAACCATAGTCCTCTTCCGTCCCGGTCCAAAGCTTCCATGCTAGCAATGCAAACACAAGCCCCCAGGAAGAGCGCCAGGTTTTGAAGCCAACTTTTGTAGTGTACAAACCGTGTAGTTATGACTCGCTTGACTGCCATAATTTGATCCATTTGGTCCAATAAAATTTGGAAAGTCCATATTTTACTGTAACGTCCTTGTGCAAACACCAATAAGTCACTGCTGCCGAGAGATCCAGTGTCACCAGCGTGATGTCAGTCAGTTGGCAGCTTTGCCAAGCCTCCATAACAACACCGGATAAAAGCGATATGCACCTTTTTTAAGGTTTCATCCTCCGCTGTTATCTGTCTTTTATTTGTTTGTTTGGCCATGACCGTTAATAGTAATGTTAACCGCTTACTCCCAACGCCAGCAGAGACCAGGACAAACAAAACTGTCACGTGCAAACCACCTACTCTGTCCGGCCGACCAACCACTGCCAGGTGAACGCGTCACTAACTGTGCGCCGCTTGTGGTATTTTCCGTGAAAGTCGCCACCGGCACCAAGTGTACAATCTTTGGTATTACAGCAAATGAGGTACTAATAGGTAATAATACAAACTCAAACTCAGGTAAATAAGGTCCCCAGAATACCATTTGAAGCTGGGAAGGTGGCAGGGTCCGCCAAATATAAACAAATAAAACAGTATCAAACTGTGTTCATACTGTTCAAATTGTGTCATGAAAATAAAGACAGCTTGTTTATTTTGTTTGTTTGAGCGTAAAATAGTCTGTCAATGATGATCTTTCACTTCTGATTAAAAAAAAAATCCCCAAAACTACATAGTGCACCTTTAAATTGCTCTTAATAAGTCAGTAAAAGCTTAAACCTCTGATCAACAATGCAGGAATCAAACAAATGAACAATGTAGCCTAGCTGAAATGATTTTAAACGGGCTTAATCCTACAAATGTGTTAATATGCCAGACAACTCCCTTCACATTAATCTCACTGTGGCTTGATTACACTTCATATGATGACACAGAAGTCACTTTTATCTTCCCTTGATAAGGTAGCTTAATAAAAGAGATGTCATTTTCAAACGTGTGTTCGCTTCAAGGACAAAAAGCAGTAACTTGTGTAACACAGGGAGGGAAAACAAAGAAGTTGGAAACACAGCGTGGCCGCCATCATGAAAGATTCATACAGGCTTTGAACGGCAGCTGCAGATTAGCAAGGCGGGAATGTAGCATGTTCCCGTTATCACAGCTATTTTTAGGCTGCATTCTCATTCATTATTAACAAAAAACCGAGGTGGGGAGCCGTATACAAGCCATTAAACTCACCCCAAGGCCTCCTGCAGCTCGCTGAGATATCTAATTCATTAGGAGCAGGTGAGTTCAGGGAGCCACTCCAGGTCCCTGCGACAGGCCGCGGCCAGAGGAGGGCGCAGCGGACTCCTCACACTTCCAGGCACGGGAGGCGAGCTGGAGCCAGAACAACGTGCGGATGTAACGCGACTTCCGATTGGTCGAGATTTGCGGCGGTTACGTGAAACCCGCCGTCATTGGGCGGCTGCGAGTAGGCGGCGCCGTGCATGGCATTTCATTGATATAGCCTACAGCTGGTGGCTCTCAGATCAGCCACACGGAGTGGAAGGGCTGAGAAAGTGACGAAGGCTTGATGTAGGGGGTTTGTTTTTTTTCAAGAGGGAGCTCGAGAATTGTTTTCTTTTCTTTTTGTTGTTTTCTTGGAAGAGTGGCACACCAAAGATTTAGAAGAAGACACAGCCAAAATGCTCTGCCACGTTACTCGTCCGGATTCGGTGGTGATGGAAGTGGAAGTTGACGCGAAGGCGAACGGTGAAGACTGTCTGAATAAGGTAGGCTGTGTTGGGATACACGATCACGTTTTATTTGTTATTCCTGTTCCTGTTGTTGTTGTTTAACAACGCAAATGCATGGTGTGTCAGGGGAGCAGTGCTTTGGCTGCCGTGCAAAAAGTTTAAATTGTCCCATTTTCCTTAACTTGAAACGACTCATCGCTCGTGTGTGTGTGACTCAAATATTCTGGTGAATAAATTTAGGAAAAGGCAGTTTTTATTTATTTATTTATTTTATCTCTATTGACATCATGCTCACTGTGAACAACAGACGCGCAACTGGCGCTACATCTGTCTCAGTGTTCACGTTCAGTGGGGAGGACGGAAACAAAATGTTCCGCTGCGTGAAACGTGACAAGAAACGGACACATCTGTTTGTCACAGTGAAACCTCAAAATGTCGATTCATGATTCAGGGAAGAAACGTCGGGCTTGATTCACATGTGGGGCAGGAAAGTGCCTGCGATCTTACCTGCATGGCTTAGTCAGAGGCAGATGGCTTTGTGGTGGGGGGGTTACTAGAGTTCATTCTCGTGTTGCCTTCGCGAGCGCTCAGCGTCTTCCTCCTCCTTCTCAAGTCAATCTGAAACTTAACTCTGAGCACACTTCCCTCCAAAGTGGACACGATCGGAGCGGCATTATGACTTTTTCTTTCATCAAGTCGTTTTCTCCTACTCAAATAAAATGTTAAAGCTCTTTCACATGCGCGGCATAACCCCAACTTTGCTGCTGGTGCGATGAATGAGTTTGATCTGGAGCTTCCGGGCACCCTGCAGACATCCAGCAGCAGTTGTGTAATAACCTCATGGCCGCCGACGATCAGGGGGCGTGGGATTGTGGGTTCGATGAGCCCCCTTTTCTTTCTTCCTTTTTCTTTTTTTTTTTTTACCCCGGGAGAGCCTCCAAGTTCACTTGCACCCAATCCTGAGCTGCAGAATATTGATGGCTTTTTATCTGTGAGAGAGGACTAGCACAACCCCCTAATGAGCAGAGTGATAAAAAGCACTTTGCAGAGACGTTTTATTAGCCTCTGTGCAAACCTTGTGGAACCTTATTGATTCCTGTCGAGGAATTCACTTGATTCTTTGGGAGCCAAAAGTCAAGATGGACATTTGAGCCTTCTGTCACAACCTAAACTCCAGACTTTGGACATGTACACTGGTTGCACTGGTGCACCTAACTTTTTCCTTCAGGTGCACAAGCACACAATGCGGGTGCACCCTTATGGTACATTATATAAATGATTGTAACCAGGAACATTGCAGATGACCTATAAGATTTTCTTAGAGGCTACATATTTATTGGCTAAAGATTTTCATTGAAATCTTTGGATATCTTTATCCCCTTGGAGCCTAAAGCCAAGATGGATTGTCTCATTTCAGGACTTTTCAGCCTGCTGTCACAACCCAAACAGGGCTCCCGGCTAACCTTTTTTTTTTTTAGCACCGGTTCACTTTTTCATTTGGGTGCACCAGCACATAATTTAGGTGCACCCTATAGCACTTTAAATCATTGCAAACAGGGATAAAGGTGCTGAATAATGTTATTATTCGGCTAAATCGCAGCACACCTAACAAGAAACTGCGATGACCTCAAAGATGCGCGACCAAAACAGTTGCACCCTGGAGCCCTGCCAAAACTCAACATGTTCGGTGCCCTTTTCACATTGTAATCCTGCTGTAGATAAAAATAAATCTTTAGAACCTGTAAAGCTTCCTCTGTCTTGATTTGTTATGTCCCTTGGAATCGTTCCCACAGCGCTGATCCTTGTTTTGAATGTCTCTGTCCAGTTTTTTTTTTTTTTTTTGGTGACTAATTTTCTTTCATCTCTCTCCAGGTTTGCAGAAAGTTGGGCATAATTGAAGTGGACTACTTTGGGCTGCAGTTCACCGGCAGCAAAGGAGAGAACCTGTGGCTGAATCTGAGAAACCGCATCTGCCAGCAGATGGACAATGTGGCGCCCTGTCGACTGAGGCTGCGTGTCAAGTTCTTTGTCGAGCCCCACCTGATTCTGCAGGAGCAGACGAGGTATGTTGTGCCAACGTTTCACTCGGTGTGCAACGAGACTCGTCACATCTGTTATCAAGAGATCTGGGTGCATCTAACCACTCTTGTTTATGACACGTCCGCAAATCAGCCCTGAAGAAGACACAGAAATTAAATCCGCCAATAAAACAGCTTTTATTGCTTCGTGACACGCAACAAGGATCGCATGCTGGGAAAACAGAACCCTCTTCGCTGGTTCACTGATCATAATCTTATAGATTTGTTTCGAATACAGTGAAACGCCCTGTAGTAACCTCTTTCATGGGTGCTTCTGGGGTTATTATAGGTCATACTGGCTGAGCACCAGGCAGGAAATGCGATCCAGCAGCTCTGGGGCTGTGCGTTGCTCAGCGCCTGCCCCCTGGGACCTCTGTCACTGCCCCCATTCAAGTTAGAATAACTTTTGTTGTGCTTTTTTTGTTTCAATTGTTTACGGCCATTTATGTCCGAACAAAGGCACAGCCCCATCCATTTGGCATTTCTGCAGATGCTGTTTGGAAACTGCGACAGACCAGCGCAGGGTATTTTTCCTCGTGGTTTTTTTGTTTTCGCAGGAATAAGTCATCATGAGTCAATGATGCAGCTGGTATTCATGAGGTTCTGAAAGCATTTTCACGAGCACTTTGTGTGAGGTTTTTTTTTTTAATTCACGTGTACCTGAAATGTGATGTTTTTCATTTCAGAAACCAAAGAGCCAGCGAAAAACTTTACTCCAGCAAAATATCATATTGGAGTCACATCTTCCCGCACCGTCTTTCCTATCTGCCAGATTGGAACAAAAAAACACGAGTCAGAACAAAAGTAACAAGCCCTGACAAGTCTAGATCCTGACTCAGTATTCCCCAGCCCCCGATCCGTTTGAAGTTTAAAAATAGCAAGTGCATTCGCAGCACTCGGAACCTGTCCAAAAAGCTTGTTTTACACAGCGTCTGGTGTGATACCGCCAGGGTGTTGCATTCACCCCGGGCGGCACCGCCGGTGTTTAATACCGGCGGGTCGGAACGACGGACGGTGGAGGTAGGGCCGGCCAGAGGGTGGGGGGGGGGGGGTTTGTTTGGTGTCTTTTTAAGCTCCGCCACGCTGCTCTGGCCCTCTCGCTCACACACATGCGCAGCACGCCACCAGGGCTTGTTCATTAAACTGACATGTATCTGTTTTGGCCGGAGTTTAGTCTGGCATTCCAGTCGGCCCTCCAGTTCACCCACGGCCCCACCTTCAGCTGTTTTTCTCGCTCCCTGCTCCCCTCCCTTCACCGTGCCCTATCAAATCTAAAGATTTACTTTGCTCCTTTGCCAAATCTTTTATCGCTATCACGTATGAACAGTCACTGCTCACACTTCCTCTCTTCACCCTGCACTGGTCCATATTTGGCAAAAACCCTTTCTGATGAAGAAAGCGAAAGGCAGCAGGGAGGAGGAGGAGGGGTGTGGAGGACAACTTGGCTGCCTGCGCTCTGACCTCCACCAGATTAGCAGGGGTTATCAACAGATGGCTGGCGTCGGGCGGGGGTCGTGGGGTTGCGAAGAAAAGGTGAGATAAAGACGTGAGATGGCAGGAAAGGGTATGACGGGCCGCTGTTAATAAAAGCTCACACATGGCACACTCCAGCACGGCGTCAAGTTAGGTGTTAGATTTTTTGCGCGCGGCCTTCGTGCCATCCATCTGCTCGGATGTGATATCATGGCGTGGCAGGGGGGGCAAACACTGGCATCGGTTTAGAAGACGAGGGCAAGATGTTGACAGCACACAGCGGTGGCATTTTGGATGTGGACACACAACTCTGTAAAACTGCTCTGCTTAATTTATAAGGGCAATTAACTTGTGACAGCACAGTAATGCCACATAAGAGCCATAGCTAACAAGCTACTTTCATTGTCGACTCATCTGTTGGTAATTTCCTTGATTAGCTGTTTGGTCAGATAATGTTGGAAAATGAGGGAGTCCTCCATACCACAGATATTCCGTTTACTGCGACAGAGGCTTTAAGAAACCAAAAAATCTTATTTTTCAAGAAGCTGGAATCAGTGGACCATTTCATTAAAAAAATATTCCAACCAATTAGTCCTTTCTCAAATATTTTCAGATATATGTCTAGTGCATCTTACCATTTCACTGGTGCACCTAGAGTTTAGAAGTGTTTATTTAAACACTTGAGCTTATCAACCATTTCTTGTTGCACATGCTTCAGTTTAAAATGAGGAAACTCCTGATTTGTTCAAACTTGATTTGTTCATTATCTGAGCGAATGAGTGCTTTCGCGACCGGGCAGAGTCCTATTTATACTAATTTATTGTGCTGTAACCTTTGGCCTACTTCCTACCGCGGGCTCTGCACCACTTGTTCTGCCTGCAGGCGAACCTGAGAGCTTTTCACGTATTGCCGCGCTGCATGTTCGTTGTGTTTACAGTCAAGTTCCAGAAGTGACTGAAACTGTCGAGCCTCTCGACACGCGGGCTTCTTAACCACACGGCGCGTTTCAGTAGCGTTTGTGAGCTGGAGAAACTGCTCTCTGCAGCGTTTGGACAAAGCAAAGGGGCCTGTGTGTTACGACGGCGCTGAGCTGAGGGGTGGGCCTCCCCTTTTTCTTTTTTTTTTCGCCCTTCTTATAGGCCTTATTACGTAACCTGCGTTGGACGGAGCGTGCACAGAGCTGCTTATATAAGCGGCTGTGTACTCTGCTGCCACGTAAAGCCTAGCAGGTCATTCCAGGGTTCAGGCTCACATGCAGCTGACTATTTGGGCACTTTGTCAATTATGTGCCTCCAAAATGTACAGTCCAGACTGATTTGTATACATTTTTATAACCAAAAAAGTGGCCACAGGCTTAATCTTGTCACATTTCCTATAATCACCGATAGGTTAGCCATATAACCTTTTTGGACGGAGTTCCTGTAATGCACACAGCCAACGCGCAGGCCACTTCTATTTCAATTTTAAGGCTTACGTTCAGCCTGATTCTCTGGCAGCCGTGTCCTCTTTCTTCTAAAACCCTTTTTTCTTTAATCTCATTGCTCCGAGAGCCTCCCTCCACCCTTCGCTCCCAGGCTTACTTTATAAATCTAGCATTTCCCTGCTTGCAAATGCATAACGTGACCTCCAGCTGCTATTTTGGGCAGCTCCAGGCGCCACAGAAGGGTCACGAAAACCTTCCAGTGGTCGGAGATGCACTGAAAGATGCTTCAGTTTCTCGGCCTAATTTATTTATTATTTGAAGCCAGCAGGTCCCAAATTTAGTTTCCCAAAATATAGATCTTTTTTCTTTTTTTCTTCTAAACATGTGAGTTGCATTCATCTGTGTTTCAACCCGCGTGGTGTAACCGCACTGCCCACGGGAAGTTTTTATTGGTTAAAAGCTGACTGACCCAAGGGCCCCAACAACAGCCCGTGTTATCTGCATCATTAAACACAACTTGCTGGGGGGCTGCTTCTGGATTTAAATTTGTGAATGTTTCCCCTTCATTAGCCCCTGGTGTTTAACATTCTGATCAGGCAAACACTGGATACACACAGCTATTAGAGGCTTTATCAGAGGGTCCTTATTGCTAACCTGTTTTAGCCCCCCTGTGGTATTGGGTTTATCTTCAACTTAAACCCCATGTAGAAGCCAGATGATTTACAAGGAGGGAAGAAAATGGTCACAAATTATTAAAGAAGGATGGTACAGTGACTTCAAATATGCGCTCCAGAACGGCCAACTCTAAGAGGCTGTGAGATGAGCTACAAGAGAAAACATTTTCCAGATCAAACCAAAAACAGATTTCTATCTGACTTGAAGAATTTTGCTCGGTCGATGTCATAGCTCTCACTGAACAGCGATCCGTCCTTCTTATGTAATCCCAGGCAGTGCAAAGAGACGCTGGTCGGGCGGCTGGGGACTGTATCTGTAGAGGTGAATGTGTGGCCTGCCTGCGACAGACTATCGAACTGTGCAGGGTGTTTCCTTGCCTTTACCCCCAATGCACTGCTGGATAGCTTCCAAACCTGCATAAAGGGCTCAAATTTGCATGTACCAACGACACTTAGAAGAAGAAAAGGGTGAGCTCCGCTTCACTCGGCTTCATTTTTACATCAGATATTCTACGAGTTCACCCGTGGAGACGAGAGCAAAATACCTGCGCTGCCTCTTCAACTAAATATTCTTGCAAAAAAAAAACATTTGAGGTAATTTATTCAGGTCACACACCAGTTATCATTTCTAGCCCGCTGTGGCACTGAGGCTACGGAGACAATCAAGCCCAAGATCACGCAAGTCACCCGAGGGTCTTGAACATGTTCAAATAAGCCAGCCAAGGTTTTATCAGCAAGCTTATGAGACGCCTTTGCTTTCCCCCGTAAGTTTCTCTCCCATGTGTTTGTTGTGCACTCGAGTAACCTATCCCTGCTCTGTCTTGTCTGAAGTCATAACATTAGCCCCCTTCCAAGAACGGCAGAATAGTTATATTTGTTTGGCGCCTGAACTTTAGGATTGATGCCGGGCTTTAATCACCGTTTTACCATCCAGTACAGAGCACCGGCCCGCAACCCCGAGGCATTTAGCATACAAACGGCTCCTTTGTTTTATCGCTGGATAGCTCTCAGTCCGGCTGTGGTCCGGGCAAAAGGCTCATGTGTTATATTTTAATGCCGAAATGATCATTCAGCAGCCCTCTGATAAAGTACAAGATTAGAACTACAATAAGCGTTTGTGTCTGACTTTCCATGCGGCCCACACTCGCGGAGAAGATGGCCAGAGTTTACCATAGTTCATTGACTGATAGTAACCTCGCAGCAAACGGCTCCTGGCAGTGTGTTATTTGACTAGCTCACAAACCGCATTGTTGAGAGCCCGACCGATGAGGTCTGAGGCTCTACTGGTGATTGGCTGGGCGAGGCGCAGTCTCTAGGCAGAGGTGTTGGGTTTCAGTTTGGTGGGGACGTTTTGTTCTTCCGTGCAGCGCTGACACTCTGCACACCGGAGGACTACAGCGGAAAACACCGAAATGAGAGAACGGTTTTACAGATGCGGGGGAACAGTTGAGTTGACTTGCCAATGAGTCTTCAGCTACTAGGAAAAAGTGTCTTTTCTCGTCCTGTCATGAAAACCCTTCAAACGGTCCAACAAGTTGCTTAAAACGCTCAAACGCTGCATTTTTGTGGGTATTTCAGTGTTGCGAATTTGAGCGGTTCAGAGCTGGGGCAGAAGGAATGCGCTGAATTATTTCATGCCCATCTACTTAGCTCCGCTCTGTAGCCAGTGACCTATTTTCAGATATTCTTTTTTCAGGATTGTGAAGCCTGCTTTAATTGAATTATTCCAGCCAGGCAATCAAGTATTCACACATTCTTGCAGCGACCCACACGGCTGCTTCCCTCCCCCGCTAGGGCCGCAGCTAAAGACTGTTTTCACGACAGATCAATCTGCCTATTTTCCACGATTTAATCGATTAATTGTTTAGACTGTAAAGTGTCAAAAATTTGTGGAAAGTGAAAGTGATGTCTTCTTCTTTTTGTCCAACCAACAGACCAAAACCCAAAGACTCTTCGTTTGCCATCATAATGACAAAGAAAATCAGTAAAAGGATGCTAATTTATTTTTTATTCTCTGTTTCTCCACAACCACCGTTTTGAAGTGCATTTATTTCTTCCCCGTGCTGTCAACATTCTCAGGGGTATTATGACTGTAAATGAGTAAGCCTCTTACGACTGTTTATGGGTTATCTCTATGAAGGAGAAACAATGAGGGTGTCTACAGTGTAATATGGTGGAAGTAGGCCAGGAGACTTTGGTCTCGGCACCGACTTCCTGCCATTCAGCCTGCGTCTGAAGAACAAGCACAGGATTGCCTTGTTCTTCGCGGGTGAGTCTGTGATGACACGTGGTGCAAACGTGTCTGAATCGTAACGTGTGCCGCCCCTCGCCACGGCGAATCGAACGGGCAGAGGAGAGGTCCAGGCAAGAGACGGGCTCCGGTGGATTCTGTCCGGCCGAGTCAGAATGATTCGCCTGCTCAGATGCCCGTTCGGTTGAGCATGGGGGTCATTCATCCCTTCTGTCTGTCTCTTGCCTCGTCTGCAAAAGAATAACATGAAGCGTATCCCCACATATTCAGTCACGTCACATCAGCCTCATGGATATATGGACTGTCGGCTCTCCCGTGCCCCTCGGCTGAGGATGGACCTTGACATGTGCTGAGGCGGCACAACATGAGCTCAGCAGGCTGATCCTGGGACGGCTATCTTGAGAAGCTGCCCAAGGAAACCCAGATAGAATAGTTGTTATTTTCAAAATAATGGCCTGGAAAACAAATGGTTAACAGAATAGTTTTTTCAATTGAATATAAAAGAATGGAAAATAAAATGGTAGAATTCAAGTGAAATACAAGTACCCAGGTACAGTGCTTTAGAGAACTGTACTAAACTACATTCCACGACATTCTGACAGTAAATATTTTCAGTTCCCTAATCTGTACACAACTCCTGCTCTTGTTATCAGAACAGTAGTGTTGCAGTGAGTTCTCATGACTGTGCAGAGCTTGTGTTTCAGGACAGATACAGTAGCGGTGCGGCTTCACGGGGGCCTCGGCGGGAGAAACTGTTCTTTTGGGTCGTGTTGTTGTGGTGTTTGGCAGAGCGCGTATATCGGATGTCTCTCATGCAGCCTCTGGGGGGAAGACGGGCAGTAACGGCTCTCAGTGAACTGCTGTTACTCATTTTTTCTGTCTGGCTCCCGATTTGTTTTCTGACTTCCCAAAGATAATTGGGATTTTTCTGACCGAGCATGCACACCTGTACGGCCCTGAACCGCAGGAATGCAGGGCGTCTTGCTCAGTAGGCAAACGTTGCACACCATGGCGTGCGTTGCTGTCGATGAGTGGTCAAATGACACAATGATGAGGTCGAACTCGGACTGACGAAACAGGACGAGACTCGTTGCCAGAGTGGCATCACCCTAACTAACAGGCCAGGACATGTGTGGCAGCAACACATGTTTTAAGATGACAAATGCCTTGCTCACTGGCACAGTGACCGACATTAACCTCGTGCCAGCCTCCGCCTGAACTAGAGTAACCTCCGCAGCTTGCCCTGCAGTAACCCTTTGTCTGCGCCCTGCAGTATCAAGTCAGCCCTATTGTTTGCGTCAGGCAGGTAGCTAACTAGCAGCGCTCCATCACATGACGCCTGCTGGGCCTGACACAATAGGGCACACTGTGTGCGAGTGTGTGTGTGTGTTGGAGGGAATGGGATGTTTAACACCATATCAAAGCACTGTTTGTTATGCCTGAGGCTAGTCAGCTACGGGGCTCCGTTGTTATGGTCTGGCTTTATCAGTGGCGGTGTAGGCCGACTCTGTTTGTGCGCCTCACAGCTGCTTCTTGGCCGCCGTCGACGCTCCTCTGAAGCACCGCGCGCTGGACGAGGCGTGCCTGTGTTGTTGCGTTCGGGAGCAGCTGCATTACACACGTGTGCGTATTGTGCCACCAGTCATCACGCGCCGCTCCCTCGAGCGTCTGGGCTTCTCGGTCCCGTAGGACGAGAGGGGAAGCGTCACCTCCAGCTCGTTCACATCCTTTGTAGTTCCCGCAAGACGCCCATTCCACATAAACAACACAACAATTGGTTCATTTTAACTTAATAAAGGGGGTGATAATGAGTTGCTACATCCCCCCTCCTCCAACCAAAGTGTCCCTCTAAACCCTCGCAAGTATCCTCAGGTCACAGTTGACCTGATTTGCACAAATGAAAAATGTCTCCCTTTGCATCAGGCTTCAAAGAGAACTGAAGCCCTAAGGGAGATTTTTTTGTTTGTTTTTTTTTTATTGGAGAGGAAATCGCATGCAGTTTCAGGCCCAGTCTGGTTTCAGCCGCATCAGGAAACAGTAGGCCAGGACATGCAGTCGTTTTACAGTCCATAGAGCAAAGGGTGTGTGATCGCGGAGGTTACGTTCGGTCACTGTGCGTAATCGGTGAGTAGATCGAAAACGTGACATAAGATTTTGTTTACGCGGAAATTACAGGATCCCAACAAGTCAACAACATTATCCAGCGGAAAGCGGTCCGACCTGTCGGACAGAAGCAGGTGACTGCAGGGCAGGTCCGTGCGCGTTAAATCTTCTTAAAGTCACCGTGCCAGAGGTCACCTCAAGGAGGATCTGCTCAGGTTACTTCAGTTCAGCGCCGTTCACGCTGTAAGCACCGAGTCGGTGCAGGGTGTTTTCTCCTCGTGACGTCTTGTCTCCCGCGGCTAGAAGGAAAGAATGCCTCACATCTTCTGGTCAAAACAATGGAAAGCACCAGCCACGGCTTATTTTTTGACAGAATTTCAGCTGTTTTGCTTGGCCACACCAGAACTCCGTGTTCTCATTTAATCAGACAAAACAATAACAGCGTTGTTTTCTCACCACCGTTAATCTTTAAACCATCAAACATTTTGACGGCCATTTTAGACCCACCTCATTTTTATTATTCATTCTTCTATTGGTGTGGCGTTATCGCACCACATTTTTTTTTTGACAAGGAGCCAGCTCATTTTAAGGCTTATTATTGTGTTCAACATTAAAACTTATCGCTGAACAACACACACTGGCGGTCATGCATTTGCCCAGCAGATGCAATGAGGCACAGCTGCGCTCCGTCCAAGTACTTCCTCTGCCATTCTGGAGAAAAACTCGCATTCGACTCTGAAACTACTTTCCCCCGTCTCAACTTCCACTTTTAGAGCCTCTAGTGAATTCACACTTTAGGAAGTTTATTTGAGGAAGAGATCGAAAAAGAGAAAGTGACGACTGAACAAACGTTGCTGTCGCTTCTTCCTTTCACACACACAAACACACACACACACACCTGCCGTCTGTGGTGAAATTCCAGCCCTGTAATGACCACCTGCTCCGGGCTGTTTGCGCTCCAGACGTCACGGCTCCTCAGTGATTACTCATGTAATGGGTAACAGTTGAACAAGGGGCACTGATGATAATTTGCCCTCTCTCTGGTTAAAAGTGATATTTGTCTTTTGTCTATTCAGTTAACAATTTTCCTTGATTTCACATCTGACCAACGTTCTTTTCTCTTCCTGTCCACCAGACACGTTTTCTTCATGCACGTGAAGGAGGACCTTCACAATGGCCACCTCCGCATGGGCTCAGAACAAGCAGAGGAGCTTAGCGCGCTGCTGGCACAGGCGGAGTTTGGTGACTACAACCAAAACACGGCCCAGTACTGGTACTCGGAGATGTGTGGAGAGGAGCCCAGCACCGCCACCATTGACAGGTAGGATGATCTTTAAAGGAGACCTGTCCTTCGGTGTGTTCAATATGTTTTTTGTGCATGTAAAAGGTCAAAGTCCACACCAACAGAAGCTCCCCTCTCCCACAGAAATCGCTGCTTCTAAACGCCTCATCAGTAGCCTCGCATTTAATTCTGTGACTTTTTTTCCTCTGTGTCCCGGGGTCAGACATTTGCATAACTAATGCCTCGTGGCGAGTTTTTTGTTTTGTTTTTGCGCAGCTGCTCTGTTGTTGGTAGCAGTGCTGGCGCCAGGCATGCGTGAGCCGACCAATCCGAGAGGAGACGGGAGCTTAAACGGAGCGTTTCCGAGCATTATTCAAAGGCCCTATCCCAGAATGTTTTTATTCTCACCACGTGTAACTGTAACACAAACCCCGCCCTGACCTCAAACCAGCAGTAATGATGTTGTTGTGGTTTTCACGAGGCAGCTGGTATTTGAACAGCATCATGATGGTAAGCAAGCTCTGGCCAATCATTAAACTTTGACTTTTTGTGTCAGCTCTCTTAAAGCTCTCTGAGAGAGGCAGTCCACCTCGTAAAGACATGATGACAACTAAATGACAGTCATGGCAGTGAGCCAAAGATGGTTTAATGCGACAGCTGGTGTTGTCCTAAATCGACTTGGTCCGAAAGATTTCAAAGATCAAAAAAGTCACCAGTGGTCTTCAAGGCCGAGCGCAGTGGGACTTTATTTGCCGCCAAAAAAAGAACGCGATCAGACACAGACAAAATCTGTGAAAAAAACAGAAGGTTCAAAGCATTGAGCATCATCTTTTAAACACACAAAACTGGGAGTGTCTTCTCAGGCGTCATGGCCTCAGCCAATCCCTATTCTTCTTTATATCTGCTGACATTGCTATTTTTCTATGGAAAATCCCCGCTCTACCTTCTGCCCCTGCGTGAAGCTTCGGCGTACGTGCAGAACTGCACATCGACCAGTTGCTCATCACCTCGCTTTGTGTTTTTTTTTAAGATAGGTGTCTCCATCACTGGCTCTTAGAAACTCTGGCCTTCAGGCCTTCAGGATTTTTGATAACAGTCCCTTTCTTGATGCGTCCCATTATGTCTGATCACTCTTTGCACTGTATTTGTGTACATCATGAAAGTGTTACATATTTGGTTATATGATTTAATTCTTAGATTTGTGGCTACATTTTCACACTTTACATCATCTGACTACAGCAGCTTTAATCAGTAGATGCACTTTTCAGTCAGCTGGTGCCCAGTAGTCTGTTTCATCAACTCTTTCACACTTACTACCCTTCATTTCTTACTTTTATCATTATAACTGTTATTATCAGTTACCATTAGTCACTATTTACTAACTGTGGTTATTTTATACAACAGTGTTCAAGGAAATGAAAGGAAACTAGTTTTTGATAAATCAAATTTGTATCTTGCGTCAAAAATACCAAAAGTGCTGCACCATGTTGACCTGATGTAGTCTTTCTTCTGAGCCAGGGTAACTGAGGTGAAAGACTTAAGCTAAAAGCACATTACAGCTAAACAGCTGACTGACCAGCCAAGCAGATCAGCTCGCTGGAGATCACATAGCATGTGCTGACACTAACAGATTCCTCTGTACATCTTGTATGTACAGAAGTGTGTGACAGTCACTCTTGCAAGGTTATGGAGTCCAGAAACATGGATCCCAACGTGCAAACAACACAGCAGCGGCCGTCCCACCTGCAACTGTTGGGAATCCATCCAAGAATTACTGCAGTGTCTCCGTTTTGGTCCTCGCAGCCTTTGGCGTGCCCACTGGAGCGATTTGGTGTGCACATGGCACTGTTGCTCCCAGAGTCTTAAATTATACATTATCAAGCCCCATCTGCCAAACCTGCTACACTAAACTCCTTGTCCAAGTGCTGTGTGGAGCCAGCAGGCACTGTTGTCCTCCGCTGCACCTCCACTCACCCCCACCCTGTTGTGGATTCAGGTGCATGCATTTCCCAACAGTTGTTTTCTATACATTTCATAGACTGATCTCCCTGGTGTAGATGAGTGCGGTATACATATGCCATAGGGATGGAAAGCGCACTAGAATATTGTACCGCTAAATACGTACAAGTAAAAGTTGTTATTACCACACAAGAAACAACCTTGTTACAGTAACAAGAGAGTCCATTAGGCATTTTCTACCACAGTCTGTAGAAACCAGCGGGTTTCACGGGCTAAAAGAAGCATTCAGTTCTGCTGCCTAATCATTGCTCTCATAAGTGTAGCTGTCAGAACAGACCCAGTTTTACATCACAGCTCTCCGCCTGAGGCTGTGTTCGACTCTGACAGCTAAAACACACTCTGGAGTCACACTTATCCTGTTTGAATAATACAGCTGTCGCGGCGGCTGTTCCTTGACAGAAGACTATTTATACGGAAAAGTTTGTGCCAGAAGTTGTCATTTCCAGTCGGCGCCGTGGAGCCACATAAACTCACGCGGCCGTGTCTCTCGTCCCCTGTGCAGCATCATCTCCAGACACAAGGCTCTGGAGGGCTCGAGCCAGGGCTCCGTGGAGTATCAGGCCCTGCAGCTGGTTTCCTCTCTGGAGCACTACGGGGTGGAGTGGCACTGGGTCCGCGACGCAAACGGCCAGCGGTTGGCCATAGGAGTCGGTCCAGAGGGCATCGCCATTTGCAAGGAGGACTTCAGCTTAGTCAACAGGTATGCTCCACGTCTAAATAGCCGCGTGTATTCTTAAAGGGGCACTTTGTGGTTTTGGATGAGAAAATCCAACTTAGAATTGTAATTATTCACAATATGAATGAGGTTTTAACAGTTTTAGGAACTACAAGTTTGTCTTAAACAAAAACTCAACATGTAACCATTTCTTCTTTTTTTTTCCCCTCTCATCTCAGAGTTAGCTACCCAGTCATCCAGATCGCCACCCAGTCGGGGAAAACGGTGTACCTGACAGTTACCAAGGACACAAGTGACAGCGCAGTGCTTCTCTTCAAGCTCATCAGTAACCGGGCAGCCAGCGGCCTGTACAGGGCCATTACAGAGACCCACGCCTTCTACAGGTAAGAGCTAAAAAACAAATATCATTCACACACACACACACACACACACACACACACACACACACACACACACACACACACACACACACACACACACACACACACACAGCTCCAGCTAGTCAACTTTAATAGGAGTAGGCCTTTAAAAAGCTTGCTCCGAGTCAATACTGCCTCAAGTTATTAGCAGTGGACTGCAGGTTCATTCCATTTGAATGAATTTCTAGCTCTGCTGCTCAGTTGAGTTTAATGTTTCTGTCACAGCTGTTAGTCATTCACAGATCTGACCTGATTTTTAGAGGAATCTTTCTCCCTGTGGCCTGTTTTGATAAAGTTTATTGTATACTGTCCCTCACTAGGACTGGTAGATTATTAAACTCAGACCTAAACCACGAGTTCTGCTCTACTTGCCAATCAGTTCTTTCTGCATTCTCTCACATTTGTACATATTGACCTAGTGAGCTCCTGTTTTCCCTTTTTAACCCTTTTATTGCAGTATAAATACATGCCAAGTGGCACGCATAGTCACACAAACATGTCCATGACCCGATTCAGTGTAGTTGGTAAAGATGCATTTTTTTCTTCTCATAGACAAATTTGCAGTGAACAGGGACGTTTTACTACGGCTGAGCTATGAAATTGTTGTCAGTCAGTCACAATAGCACAAAAGGTACAAAAGACAGCACCATCTTTTGTTTCAGGGATGGGTTTTTACCTCGGAGTCTGCAGATTGAATGTTTTTTTTTTTGAGGCCGGTCTTCATCCTGCCTGCTTGGAAACAAATGTTCAGTGTTTATCTCTCCGTGATGAATGTGGCATCAGAACAGGATGAACGTTACTGTAGGCGTTGCTTAAATAAGCAGTGCTGAGGGAATATTGAATAAACAGACAACACAACAGTGAGGGGAAGAAGAGGTTACTGCAGTTCATTTTGGAAGTTTTCCCTGACGTTTGTCACGTCTCGTTCTCCTCTCTAGGTGCGACACGGTCACCAACGCAGTGATGATGCAGTACAGCAGAGACTTCAAGGGCCACCTGGCTTCCCTTTTCCTCAATGAAAACATCAACCTGGGCAAGAAGTACGTCTTCGACATCCGACGCACCTCCAAGGAAGTGTACGACCACGCACGCCGCGCCCTCTACAACTCCGGCGTCGTGGACCTGATGTCCCGCTCCGGCAGCGGCGAGCGCTCCTCTCCCTCGCGCTCCCCGAGCCGAGACGACCAGCAGGACGAGGGGCTGGACTGCGGCAGCTGCCAGCAGAGCCGAGCCCTGCAGGAGCGGCTGCAGAAGCTCCGAGAGGCCCTGTTGTGCATGCTGTGCTGCGAGGAGGAGATAGACGCCGCGTTCTGCCCCTGCGGCCACATGGTGTGCTGCCAAACCTGCGCCAATCAGCTCGAGGTGAGACAACTGTTCGCTGGCTGTGACAAGATGGAAGAGCTGGTTTGATTTTAGTTGTTGATTTAGTCTCTAATTATTTTAGCGAACGGATTAGTTGTCCGGCCTGTAAAATGTCAGAAAATTGTGGGAGAGTGACGATCAGTGCTTCTCAAAACCCAAGATGACGTCCCAAAATGTCTTGTTTTGTCCACAACCAAAGATATTCAGTTTGTTGTCATAGAGAAGTAAAGACAACAGAAAATGTATTATCAAAATAATTGCTGGTGATTTTAATATTAAACAACCTTTGATTAATTGTACATTGAAAATGCTGATTCCATCACAATCTTAAAAGTAGTACTATATAAAAGGGAATAAGAGGCAATTAGAGAAGAGGCAACAATTGCTTTGTTTTCTCTTTGGTCCCTGACTTCAGGCACCTCAGCCTGCTGTAAGTTCCCAGCCACACTGAAAGCTCTTTAATTACACTTCAGTTCCAACTTCTGATCCTTTTTATGGTCCTTTAAACAACATCCAAAGCTTTGCTTACACTCCACTGACCTGATTGTCCCCCCCCCCCACAACTTAATCAGCTAAATGTTGCCCGTCTTTGTGGAAGCAGATGGTGTGTACGTGTGCGCGCGAGTGTGATTTTGTCTTATGAAGGGATTACAGCAGCCAGCCAAGTCTTGCTTCCATTAACTCGACTAAGAAACGTGACCCACTTAATAGACCTGCGAATGACTCAGTAGAAAACTTAAGACGAGGGAAGTTTCGCTGCTCTCGACGTGAGAGCGGAGGCAGTTTTCACAGGCTGTTAAAATGGTGCATGATTCAGCTCGTCTTGACCTTTTTAAAGTCTCAGATGTTTAACACTTAAAGCGGTCAGATGACGGTAGAGGTGGCAGCAGTACTCTCCCCGGCTCATTCCTGTAACTCTGCACGGTTTGTTTGTGGTTGCCTTATCTCTTTAGCGTGCTGGGTTTTATTGGCTCTGACTCCTCTCTGTTTCAAAAGTTTATCACTGTAATCAGCCTTGTATTGCATTCGAGCACTCTGTAAACTCCCTTCTTTAGCCTTTGATATGTGCCCGCAAGCTGACTTTAAAAAAAATAAAATCGGTGGGGGCGCCCAAGTAGCTCAGTTGGTAGAGATGATTAAAAAAATGATTAAAAATAAATGAACTTGGTGCTCAATTTTCCTCTTCTTTCCCCCCCTCAGCTGTGTCCCGTGTGTCGGTCGGAGGTGGAGCACGTGCAGCACGTCTACCTGCCCACCTGCACCAGCCTGCTGAGCCTGACGCTGACCGACAACCACCAGCACCGCAGCAGCAGCATCCCCGCGCCCATCCACAGAGACATGGACTCTCCCCACAGCCGCTCCGCCACAGAGTACGACCACAAGATGTACCACGCATAAAGAGGACTCCGCCGAAAGCCACCAAACTCCACTATGAACACTTTGTACCAGCCCGGATTGAGGTTTCCCGCCTGGACTCCACGACCTACCAAACACAGAAACTCCTGAGCATAATCAAAGATCGATAAACTCAACCCACTCCCTCACGTTTGTTTGTGCGTGTGCGTTTTGTTGTTATTTCACTTTTGGACCGTCAGTTTGTTCGGTCCGTTCTGAGTATTGTTGCTATTGGTTGTGCGTCATTCTGTCCAAATCTTGTATGTTTTGAACACCCCCCCCCCCACAACATGATTTTTAGATTAGGCTCTTATTATTCTTTAAATTATTGGATCAGTTGACCTGATACAGACTAGAAACTCGTGTATTTTTTTTTTTAATCATGCTTTGAATTTTTTGTTTTGGTTGTTTTTTTCTTTGCTCCATATCAGGCTCCTAGCCCGCAGAACCCGAACCATATGACGAACGTTTGTTTTAGAATAGTTGTACATAATGGAATTTTTTTTTTTCTTTTTTCATTTTTAATGCTTCCTGACATTTTAAAGCGCACCTGTTTTTGATTTAAGAACAGAGTTTTATGGTGTAACAGAGTGAAATGCATTGTTTTATATTTGATTTCTCATTTGTGTTTCGTGTTCTACATTTCCGATGCCAATCGGGGGTTATTCAGAGGCCAAGCAGCTCTGCTCCAGGTACTGCACTGCATGCTAACGAGACACACTAAGGCACTAAGGCCACAATGGTCCCGTTAGCGTGATCTCTGGGTGTAACAGGTTCTTTTTTTAGTCCGCTGGAACTGTGACCGTGAAGTGCAGTATCTCGCCGACACTCCCACAACCTCCTTCACCTCGAAAACGGGTCTTGTTGATTAACTGCCACTCGTCCAAAACAACAAGCCTAGTTTCTTAGACTGCTGCACCTTCACATTTTTATCTCCATGCCAACAGAAAGTAAGAATCAAGAGCACAAAATGCTCTTCTAGCAGACAAAAAAAAAACCTACATGGTTTGATTTGTCTAGCAGCAGCTGCTTCCTCTGAAAACCTCTGCTATAAATTTCTTCTCTGGGGTGAACTAGTGAGTTCCTTTTGATTTATTTTAAAGGGTACTAGGAGATCTGTACGTGCAATACTTGCTTGCTTTTTGAAAAGCTTTTCATTTTTCAAGTTTTATTTAATTTCAAAGATTATATTTAAAAAAGAGAGAAAAAAAACTACGTTGTCACTTTACCAAGGAAGTTTTCCACGTCTGTAGGAGGTTTGGCCTTAATGTAGCAGCATCGCAGTGTTTATAATAAACTTTCCGCAGACCTTTTTTTTTTTTTTTTTCTCTGGTAAGAAAAGGAAAACTTTATTTCTTTAATGCTGACTCGATTAAGCTCAGTCACTGCAGGGGAACGACTTTTTATTTTTTCACATTGTACAAGTAGCGATTTGTTTCTGTTTTCTGAAGCAAAGCCACTATGCTCTGTAAAATAATTTAGAATGAAATCATTTTTATATATTCTGTTTTTAACAAAAGAGAAAGTATTAATAAAGTTGTTTTTTTTAAAACAAGCACTCTGGATTTGTGGGACATTTGTTACAGTTTTATATGTTGACACCATGTTGAGTAAAACCAAAAATCTATCTAACTTATTTAGGTTATTTCTTAAAGTACTTCCTTTCCTTAAATCTTTTCCTTTTTCTTGTAAAATACTTGATTGTATCTCCTTTAGAACTTAAAGAAAAGAAAGAATCTTTAAATAAGATATCTGAAATCGAAAAAATCTCTTTGGTTGGTTGAGCTGCTCATAAATCATGTCCACCGAGGCCGTGACCTATGACGAGGGCTTAAAGGGCAAACCAAGCAAAAATGTGTCTCACAGTCATCTGACCAGTCATCTCCCTCACGGCCTCTGTTCCAAGAGGCAGATGTACCAGCAGATAAGTTTTATTTAAGGAAATTTGGTTAACACCATTCATGAGACCATTTTTTTACTCAACAAACCTGCGCTCTTGAAACAGTCGGCTCCAGAGAGATGGTGAGAAGAGAAAGGGCAGAAAAGGTTTTTAGGCCTGCTGTGTGTGGTGAATACCAGCTGTGACTCCTCCAGCACCCCAGGTGTGTCGTACACTGAAAGGTCATCGCGTCACCTGTCACCGCCAGACAAGGGAAGGGATTTGAGAGTTGCACAGTCTGTGGTACAAAGAGGCTCTCTGAGTTGATGAGGCGGGACAAGCTCCAGTGGACTGCGATTATAAAGTCTGCGAATAATGGTGAAGTGTAGCAGCGACTGATTGGTCCGACTTCATCCCTCTTTACTTCCTCTGAACCCCTCTGTCTTTTCTCTGCCCTCCGGATGAGAACGCTTCTCCCCTTTCTTTTGTCTTATCTGTTTCTTTATTTGCTCTCAGGCATCACTGACATTTAACAAACCTAAAGGACACCTCCAACAGCGACCCAAGTTGGTAACTCTTCATATTAAGATCCTTGTAATGAGCGTTAGTTTAAAGGTAAAAAGGTCCTTATTAGAGGCTTGTTAAAGGTGTAAAATAGAAGAACAGGCCTGTCGAAATCATTCTAATATCAAATCAGGGGCAGCGTATCACTAGAGTAATCGCTAACTGCTGCTAACTGTAGCTGCCGTTAGCTAGTTAGCTCAGTTAGCTGTGAAGCTAGTGGTCTGGACTGGGAGCTCGGGAAGTGCTGGTGGTTATGGCTGGGGCTAGCCGGTTAGCACGCTAACGTCAGGAGATATCTCCACAACACAATACACAGACGTCACAACTTCATGGCTGTTAGTTCACTCAAATTCTGTTGACAAATTTTGGTTAACTTTTAAAATGTTTTCAACTAAAATTCTTACATACTGCACCTTTAACATTACTGTGGGTTAATAAGACCACATATGTGCTAATAATGGTATCACAAGCATGATTATAGATTATAAGACATTTACAATGACTTCTTTCGAAACAACCTAATGAGTTTCTTACAATTGTTTATGAAGGTATTACAAGAAACAAACAAAAAAATCTGTGAAGTTAAACTTGTAATATAACCTATAAAATCAATGTTAAACCTTAACCAAGCTTTTATTTTGTATATATTTCGATCTATACATATGTCATTATGCATTTATTAGCAGTTAAGCATGATTTTTATAGCTATCTGATCTAAAGCAAGAATATTTTCTTTATATTTTTTTGATAAATCCTTTTTTTACGCCCATATTAAGACTTTTTGGAGGCTTCTGCCTTACTGATGTTATTAAGCATCATCTACAGGAGCAAGTTTTTAAGGCATCTTTTATACTATTTTATAGAGGAGCAGTTTTTGCCAGATGGGAATGAACATTACATAATTTGTCACCCCTGAGTATTGGAAAAAACTGACCTCTGAGCTGATCTGGTTGCAATCCTAACAAAACGTTTCTGGAGGGGCTACATTTTATGGAGAGTTGTGGGAAAAGTACAAATGTACAGAACATACTGTCCACATTCTTGGCACAGATCGCATACATGCACATACATGCACAGCCAGTGACATGTAGGTGAAGGATACTAACAGGAAAACCACCAGTCATGTCAGGAAAAAGGGCGGATGAGCTCATAATACTATTATGGCTAAAAAAAAAAAAAAAACAGCAGTGGAACAACATAGAAAAGGCTGCAACGACGTTAAGCTCTTTAAAAAACGAGACAATTTGAAAACATTTTCTTTTGTCACACTAATCCCAAACCTGCATTAATCTCTTGTTGAGGAATTTCCAACATCGTGTGGATTTTGCAGTGGGAGGTGACACGTGGAGCCAGAGTCAGAGACGAACAGAAAGACGAGAACAACTAAAAGGGCTCAGTGGCTTCACCAGAGACTGTGGATTTTGGATTTGCCTAATCTGTCACATATTTATGCTCCACTGGAATCGTGTTTTCAATAAAATGCGCCTGCAATGTGGGACAGTTACAGCCCTGTTAATGATTTGTTGAAACAATTAAAGGATAAGTTCACCACTTTTCAAAAAAAGATTATATGTAAATCTCCTTTCCTCTCGCAGTAGATTCAGACGTATTGTCACATGTTCTGCCAAAACTGCTTTCAACTGTGTCAGGATTTACTGGCTTTATTTTGCAAATGTCCCTTTTTCTAGTGTGAATGTAACCACAGGCACTAGTCAATAAAACCTGGCAGGGGTGTGCTCTACGACCCGTTTCCATCAGGAGAACATACAGGCACGTCTGACTCCACCAGGAGCTACTGTTTATTTTGTTACTGCTGGATTCAGAGTTACTCAAAACTAAACTAAAGGTAAGCTACGTGTAAGTATAATTTATTGTAAACAGTTTAATTTACAGCACAGACTAAGCGGACACAGGAAGGTGTCTCAGATGGGATATTAATCTGTAGGTGTGGGGAGACTGATGTGATTACTCAGGCACTTCCTTTAAATAATTCCCCTATTGTCCATGTTTTAATTCATGAAATTCCAATCTTGTCATTACAGATCCATATCTAACAGTGCGCCCTGTCGGCTCCCCTGTGTGTTTATCGGCCTGCGCTGTTGCCCTCAGTGCTGAATTACTTCAGAGTCGCACGCTGAGAGCAAATGTCACGCAAACATCTGCTGCATCGATGACTGACTTGGCTACTTTGCCCGTGTTTACTCCACACGCCAGAGCCCACTGACGAATAATAAGAGCTCAATTTGGGGCTCAGCGAGCCTTAAAATTTCTATCAGTTCGGACGGAGGTGACTCATGTAAAGTGCTGTGCGTGGTGACAGGCCATCTCAAGCCTGCGCCTCCAAAAACAAAACACTATTTACAAGGCTGAGGCTGTCTTACACTGTTAACAAACACCAGGTTTACACAGTAAATACTGACAGTAAATTACTGCGATTATGCTTTTGCAATGCATGATGGATAATAATTTGGATTATTATGGTAAACTGCCGTGCATTTGAATTTAAACAGCATTCTGAAGGCCTACAAGTGGTCCAACAGGGTACACATGCAAACAGCATGCTAACAGGATAAAAAGCTAACATACAAACAAGCAATATGGTTGTAAAAATTTTCACAGTACAATTTTGTCAAGAAACACAATATACCACTGTAGTTTTCATCTATATTACTTATTATTCAAATAATTACAGTATGCTGCTGTGGATTTACAACAATAAATAGCCAGTAATTTCTGTAAAATTACAGTAATAATTTAATAAGTCTGTAATAATACGGTAAGGAATAGTCTGATGCGTTGTGATATTGTATGAACCAAGAGGGAGCATGTGTAGACTGAAAAGCAGTGGGTCGATAACTGATCCCTGTGGAACCCCACAGAAAATGTTGACCTCAGATCTGAAGTTGCTATAGAGGTGTGGAAGAAATCCTTTAAAACATGTTGAGAAACATTGAAGACCAGGTTCAGATAAGTTAAAAAAAAAATTCTCAGGTCTATTTACATTTTTTTTAAGTCTATGTAGTGGCAAGAATATTTAGATACATACCTGAGAATTAGGTTAAGCATCTAGAGTCCAATTTGACAACATTTACAGGCAGGATAATGCTATAGTTATGAGGCACAAAGGGGAGGAGAGCATGTTCGAAAATAGATTGACAAGTAAACAAGTCTGCTCCATTCCTCTGCATGTCACACTGTCTCTGAAGACTTGCCATGCTTTCTAGTTAACCCAGACTGACATCTAACCTACTTCTCTGGAGCTTGTTATTGTTATTTTTACACTTAATGCCAATTCAAGTGCAGTCCTTACAGAAGCCAGGGCCTACCGAGAAAGAGGAAGTGCTTCACGTTCAGCACGACGTCGACTCCTGGCTTCACATTCTAGTTCATCACTGCAAACCTGACAACATGAAGCGCTGCATGTTCCCTGGTGGGGAAGGTTCTTCTTCAACCTTGTTACCTGAGCCGCTCGCATCGAAGACAAATAGAATTTTTAAGTTCTTATCATTTCAACTCATGCCAGGAGAAGAACATCAAAGATGCTCACCAACTTCTCCCACCCACCGCCATGTGGCTTCACATCTGCTCGGCCCAGTGACACACTGCTGGGGGAAAGCAGCCCCTCTGAATGTGCACGAGATAAGTGAGCTCAAGGCAAACAGAGCCCACCTCTGGGTGCTATCAGCTGGTAGCTGGATACAGGGTGTGTGTGCATGTGTGTGTGTGTCACGCCTCTGTGTTCTCTCGAAAGTTTCGAATGATTGTAAACAACATGCGACCAGCAGGCTGTACAATGTTCTCCATGCAGAGAATTTGCCATGAGCACGTTCACCTCTGTATGTTACAGAGAAGTCTGGAGCTAATAGAGACTACTGTGACCTTGTATTCTCTGTGTGCCTGAGAACTGGTAAAAAAGCTGTAAATATAAAATGAATTGAATAAGTTATTTCAAAATCATGAATAAGAGCAGTAAGTTTATATCAATATTACAAGCTGCCTCATCTAAAATCTATAGAAAACATGTACGACTATTTGAAATGGTACTAAGTATCTACAGTCTCAAGTATTCATCTACACAGAGCAAAGAAATGCTGGCAAAAAACATCTGCAATCCTACACACCATTTTCATTTGTGTAAAAAGTGATGTTATTCATAGGCCTTTAAACCTATGTAATAAATGGGTAGTGAGAGTTATGGATGGGCCGACATATCGTTACAGTGAAAGTATCATTTCCCTTCCCTGTTATCAATACGTACAAATATAGATAAAGCATGTAGGTGCTCTAAACGGGGGGGGGTCAAGTTGCCCAACAACGTTAGAAATAAATATATATATTTGATTATGTTTGTGCTGAAGTTACTCTGTGATTCCCGTCCATAGTGAACATGGAGTCTTATAAAGACTGTGAGATTATGAGCCAACACTAATGCTCACAATGGCTGTGCTAACATATGGATTTTTTGTTGTAGATAATAACTATCACTGCAGTGCTACCATGTTAACATTTGCTAATTTTACTTACCACAAAGTCCAAGTCAGGTTAAATTATGGATGATGGCGACAAAGGAAAAATAGGCCACAATAACTGATCTAATGGGCTACATGAATGTCTGTACCACAGTTTTTACAAGCTGCTGAGGCCATTCACTCAAAACCACAAATGTGGAAAAATACAGGAAAAGTAAGCAGAAGAGCAAAGGATTGATTGTGATTCAGTATCTGGGGACCGTTACGTCAGTCGATCCAGTAGTCGTGGAGACATTTCAGTCTGGACTAAAGCGTTGGACCCACTGACTGACGTGTAGATAACACAGATAGCGAGTCCCCCGACTATATAGTTAAGACATTAAGTAATGACAGATATTGTATATCAGTGCAGACAGTTAGACTGACTCATGTCGTACAGGCAGTAAAACCTGCATGTACATACAGAGATTGCTACTTGTTGCACTTTCACCTACTCCCTCCCTCCCCGCCCGGCCTGTAACTCAGATGAACACCTGAGACTCCAGATGTGAGCTCTTACACAAGCTGACATGACAGATATGCGGAGAACATACAGTTAAAAGCCAGACTGTTCTTTTCTTATCGGCTCTACTGCCTCACAAGGCTTCAAAAGGCTGACCTCATTCAGCACCTCTCTTATCAATGCAGTTCAGTGTGACGTGCACAAAGGGTTAAAGAGCAGTGGGGTTACAGCCACTGCTGCTGCTTTACCTCATAACTGTGCATTAGTCTTATCTAATCACTTATATAATGATGAAGCGTTAGGTTAGATATCTGTGGATCCATTGACAATCATGATGAAGGTATCTTAACTTCTGTGTGGTGAATAAAATGGATCTTTGTTGGACTTCCATCCAAGACATTACTCCACCTCGGCGTTACAAATTTAATTCAGCCACATTATTTTTTACCTCACTTGATTCTTTTTTATTCATATGGAAATGTTTACCCTGAGAACCCCCCATTTCGAATTCCATTCTTTGTTACAGGCTCACAGTGCAGGAAATGAGAGAATATCTAGGGAAAAAGTTAATGTGGACAATTTTCATGCTTTCAGGAATAACCGCTTCCTGGAAGGACTGAACACAAAGACACCCCAGTCAGAGAACCATGTGTCTCATTGTGCTGCGGAGGCAGTGACAGACAGACACAGATAAATATCATAAAGGCACATCTTGTTGCCAGGAAACACTTTAACAAGAGCTTTGACCCTGGCGCTCATTCTGCTCTCAGCTCAGCCGCTGTTTTCTTCTGCTGTGCTGACATCTACTGGTCTGTCTCTGTACTGACAGTCAATAATACATGATGGGAGGTTAATGCTCATGTACAGTACAGTGGGGGGTTTGCTTCAGTTCAGATTGCAAAATAACATGAACGCACTGATTTAAAGTTGCTCATAACCTCAAATTAAATTCCTAGATCTTCCTGGGATGTGGTTGAACAGTAATTGCGCTCGTGCTGAAGTGTAGTGATGTCTTTAAGATGACTTTTCAGGAACTGTCTTTTAAGTCTTAACTCATATTTGTTACAGACAGTGGTGTATTCATGTGACCTTTCAGTTATCCACTTGCCTTGCGGCCCACTTATACATGTCTTATATAACACAGTGGGTGTTTTTCTTTCACTGTGCGATATTTAACCCTCTGGACACATTTTGAGACGTATAAGAAGCTGAGCCTGAAGTCGAGCACATGAGTGTGAAATCAGCCTTCTCCTGTCAAAGTCTCGCACAGTGAGGCTTGATGAGTGAGGGGATCTACCCTAAAGGACCTCGAGCAACTGACTCTCCTGTATTTATTTAGTTTTCTTTCCTATTCTAGCAGTCAGCACCAAGTGCCATGCATCATTTCATTCAGAGGAACATTAAGGTTCAGTCTGGCTCATTTAAATTCCCAATTTTACATTTGCTTTGTCTGAGAATGGATGAGTTTGCCAGAATAATAAAATGAAATAAAAAAGTTTTTCTACTGTGAACTCAGACAGAGCCTCAGGAAGTTTAGTTTTTTTAATTATAATTATTATTTTTAAAGACGGACTCGATCTTCAACTTCCACATGAATTTTGTCTACGTCTGACCCTTTCTAAACAAGTTATTATGATTTTATCCTCAGTGGTTTTCAGTGAAAAAACAGGTTTAATGCTCTATGTCATTTCCTGACCGTAGATGTGCCCAAGAAGAGAGTAAACAGAAAGGTTATTAAATCTTAATAGAGGACATTGAAGCAAAAGTGAAATATATCATCCACTGATCATGAACAACAGAAGTAGCTTGGCTACAACCGTTGCTCGCTGGCACAAAGGAAGAAACAACGGAGCCAAACAAGACTTGTGTGATACCACTAAAAAGCACATGGAGAGGATTAGTGGTTCAAAAGTTATTAAACATTTTAGAACAAAAACTATTTGTAGCCGCCGGTGGCTGTTTGGGTCCTTCAGGTTCAATACCACTCAGAATACAATAACAGACCATCTGATCTAAGAGAAGAGATCAGAGAACGATACACAGAAGTATTTCTTTTCCTCTTCTTCGGTGTGCATAACTGACAAAATGCTAAAGCACGGCAAAAGAGAGATCAGTGGATGCATTAAAAATTTAAAGGGAACACAAGCTGATCCAGGAAAGATAAAAGACATATGTACAGAAGCGCGATGAGGCATTGTGCTCCCTTCTGCACACTATCCACCGCGACTACTAAATCACTTTTCAATCAATTTTCTCCGGTCTGTCCTCCTCTGTGTCTCCACGCCTCTCCCTCTGTCTGTCTCTGTGCTGTCTGCCAGCAGCTGAGGGAGCAATGCCCCGACCGGACAGCAGGTGTGCTCTTACACACTGCAGCACACAAGCCACTGCAGTGCTGCCATGTCTGTGTGTGGAGTGTGTGTGTGTGCGTCAGGCAGGCGTGCCTGCCAGCTTGGCCACTGATGCTGCCGCCACTCTGCTGAAGGAGAGGAGGGAGAGAGAGGACGCTGGAGGAGTGGAGGGGGATAGAGAGACTGAGAGAGAGAGAGAGAGAGGGAGTCCAGGCCCAAATAAAGCCATGGGGGCCGGGGCTGGGCTGGGCCCCTTTCTGCTATAAATACACTGGCCGCCTGGAGGTTCGGGTTTGGTGGTTGGGGCTTGGGACCAGCGACCACCACTGCTGTAGCAGCCTTCCTCAGGGGATTCTCCTCCGCATACTCATCCTCCTCACCCTGGTCATCAGTGTTCTGGGCATCCAAGATGCCTCGCGTGGACGCAGACCTCAAGCTGGACTTTAAGGATGTCCTCTTCAGACCCAAGAGGAGCAGCCTGAAGAGTCGCTCAGAGGTCGGTGCCGTTAATGAGTTGCGCTCTGATAATGTAATCTAAGTGTTACAGCTACAGTTCAATGAAGAGACTTTTCAGGAGGAGTGTAACCTGCTTACTGTTGCATTCAGGAAGTGCACTTACGCTTACGCCTCGACGGCTGGTGATGCAATAGAGATATGTTAACTATTTATACATGGGGTGCACTATACAGGGCAGTAATTTGAAGGCCTACAGTACTAACCCTGTTGTCATTTATTATCATCACGATCAAAGATGAAATTTAGCTGTATTTACTAACAGAGCAGCTTGTTAATTAACCCTGTACTCTTTAAAGGACGTCTTACTAAAGCTGTAAAATGCTCCCTCAGTGTAATTCTATATTGGAGTCTTTTGTTTGGTGTAATCCAGTAGGTGTACACCGTCTTTGTACTTGGGTGAGCAAAAAGAGCTGTCCTGTCGGAGCCTGTAACAGAGGAGTGACCTTCCTAAAGGTGACAGACAACAAGGCAAGCCTGTGGCAGACAGACACTACAAATGATGAATGTCAGCAACAACAAAAGGAAAAGAAAAGAGTCAGAGAGTAAAAAAAAAAATCAGAATGGGCTTGATTTTGTCACCGATCCTCATCGCCATAAACAGGTTTGACAGGCCACAGTGTATCAAGCACCCGCCGATGTGCCTCTCGGGGACAACACGGCCCCTCGCCCTTGTTGTTTTATCCCCGCAACTTCCTCAACTTGGTTACATGTCACCAGATCAGGAGCTGGAACCGACTCGAGATCATGATACTGGCGCGGTGGCACCAGATCGAAGAGGCACATGTGGGTGGGAGCTGGCGTCTGACAGGTGGCGGGCAACATGAGACACAGGGGAGTTCTCAGAAAACCTGTTTAAAAATAGTACCGTGCGTTACAGTGAACCGGAGCACATTCCATACGCCGCGGAGCTATCAGGGTAACATTAGATATCATATACACTGAGGCCCACGGCGGCACAAAGAACACACAGTACCCAAACATGTGCTGGTGTGTGTGCTGAAGGCAGCGAAAGCCAAGTCTGCATTTTGTCATGTGTGTTGAATATCTCACCTCGTGCTTGACGTCCCTTCAGATGCTCCTCAGCTAAATAATAAAGAAGGCACCTAAAACAAATGAGATGATTTCAGACATCAATAGTCGACACAATATGGCCTCCTTGCAGCGTATACTGCAGCCAACACGCCGCAGCCAAATCTAATGGCCCGTGCGCTCCGAGAAGCATTCGGTCTGTTGACATTCTGCCTGCGCTTGTTTGAATTATTGCTGCATTTAGCAGGAGCAGAAATCCACCTGCCATAGCTGAGCTCTCCAGACGTCCACAGAGAGGGGAGGGCGCGAGCGAACATCATGGAAGACGAACTGCCTCAACGAGAAGAGGTCATGTGGCAGTCAGGCGCCGATGCGACCACGACCGAGCGGGAACTGCCATCAATCTGGACGATTTTTGCAGACGCTCGCACTTCTGCAGCCAATAAACAGAAGCTGGTACTGGCCCTTCAACTTGTATGGCTGCACATCTGTATCAGCTGAACCAGATGTTTTCATACTTTGCCCCCAAACAACTCTCTTTTCACAAACTTTTGACTTTAGTTACATTGAGGCTGGTTTGACAAAGATGATACTGATATATACAGAATTGTAATGGTACATTTTATACTAGAGCTCTTAAGACTGTTTCAGAGCTGAGGCTGTTGGAGCCATGTGTCATCCTTCGTCATGATTTACCAGTAAATCTTCTGGAAACCCCTGACTCAGCGTGCTGTATTAAAAAGAATAGGCCCGTATTGATTTGCTGCAGCAAGACGAAGGATACCCGCGACTTGATGCGCCTGCGTTCTTATTCGTACTTCCTCTCGCTCAGACCGTCATGAGTTATAGCTTCGTTTTTGCTCTGAAAATGTATTCCACCGTGAAGAAGGTTATGGCACACTTTGTACTGCTAGCCTATTTCCACAGCTGCAGTGGTTTTGCATAATAAATGTCTTGGGTCTGCTCAGCGGAGGCTTTCAGCAGTGTGAGACTGTTGGTTCTGAGTAAATGAAATCATCGCTTGAAAGCTTAAAAATCTGAACTTCCGCTTTTCATTGTAACCCTCTTTTTTTCGTACCTTTTCTGCAGCATATGACCTCTTCTAGTTTAACTTAAAGGTCATCTACGCAGTTTTCTTGGAAAGAAACAAAAGTTACATTAATATTCAGTGTTAAAACACAAAGGTCTTTTGTGTATCCTTGAGGCCTAACTAACAAATGCACTGAGAGGTTCCATCCCCACTTTTGCAAGGCCAATTTTTTAAAAAATACTCCAAAATGGGATATTGTTATTCGTCCGTTTCTCAGCTCGTAGTCTTACTTTTTACTGCCTTTGTTGGAGACATTGCTACTTTTATTGTTGTAACATATGAACGTGTGATGAACCTGGATACGTGTGAATGATAGACCCACGATTGTGCCCGGTGGCCACTCGCAGTATTGCAGTTAAAAGTTAAGTTAGAAGCATTTCCCCTGTAGATTACTACTATTAAAGAGACGTCTGTAAAAATGTTGACAGGACACCAAGAACTGCAGACAAGCTCAACTATGACTCTTTCCATTATTCACTCTGTAATGTCTGTTAGCAAAAGTTGTCTTGAGCAAGCTAATATTAGCTAACATTAGCCAACATTAGCCACTAGAGCTCCCATCAGGCCAAGTAAGGATGTAGCAGCGAAACTCTTATTGCTCATGAATTCAAGATATTCTTTACGAGTCACTTCAAAGGAACATGCCACATTTATGTGTAAACTCCACTCATACAGAGCAGCTAATAGTCCAGCGGTTAGTTGCGCTAACTCTCTCGAATAAGATGTATTTTTCGATCTTTCTGGAGAGAATCACTGCTATGATTTGCATCGTCAGTGGTGATAAAATACCTTCCTGTAAGAGGAGCAGCCAGTGTGTCGCAATGAAACCCTGCTTTGTTATCACGTTACAGCGGCGCCGTGCTAAGCTAGCCACCGGATCTAAATGATTCAGTGCGTCCCCACGAGGACCACACAGACCCAGAACATGAGCCACATGGCTCCCATCTTCAGACAAAATCTGCAGTGACAAAAAACAATCTCTCCTTCACATGAAACATGTTCCCAGTTGTAATAAGAACGAGTCATGTCTCGTCCCACTCAGGTGGACCTTCAGAGGACCTTCACATTCCGCAACTCCAAACAGACCTACACCGGCATCCCCATCATCGCCGCCAACATGGACACCACGGGAACGTTCGAGATGGCGCAGGTCCTCAGCAAAGTGAGTTTTCAGCTGTATGAAAAATAAATAGCAGCATCGTTGTGTTTGTGCGTTTGTCTGCCAACATCTGTACGCGTCCTTCCACTGAGATTTCTTTTCAAGTAGTTGACATAGAATCACAAAACAAAACAAAAAAAACAGGATGCTGTGGGAAGCCATGGGAAATACATGATTTAGAGAGCTTGTCCTAGAAGCAGTTAGACATGTGCCGGCTCCTGTGATGTAGCTGGTTTTCTTTTGTGGAAGTTGAAGTGTCGAAAATAATGAACTGATTTGCTCTTCAGCCTGGCGACGGGCTCTTTTCTTGCGTTTAAACGATAAGATTAAAGGAATTTCTTGTGCTTGACGCGCTGTGCTTCAATTTCTTAATAATTTATCGACTCCCTCTTCTTTCTTTCTCAGCACACACTCTTCACAGCCATTCACAAACACTACACGGTGGAGGAATGGAAGAACTTTGCTGCTAATCATCCAGAATGTATAGAGGTAATATCACCAGTGTAGGTTTGTTCCTCATTAGCAACAAGAAAATAATGACGCACATTTTCTGAAAAAGGCAGTTGTGGCTTTTTCCTCCACAGCACATAGCCGCCAGCTCAGGCAGCGGCACTGCTGATCTGGAGAAGCTGTGTGCCATCTTGGAAGCCGTCCCCGCCCTCAAGTACATCTGTCTGGACGTGGCCAACGGCTACTCCGAGTACTTTGTGGAGTTTGTCAAGACGGTCAGAGGAAGGTTCCCCCAACACACCATCATGGTATGAGGCACGGTTTTGCCACCTTTACCGGCAGTTATCATGATGTGCTGAGAGATTTGTGTCTCAGGGGCTGATGCTGGCTGTCTTGCAGGCCGGTAACGTGGTAACAGGAGAGATGGTGGAGGAGCTCATCCTCTCCGGCGCTGACATCATCAAAGTGGGCATCGGGCCAGGTGGGTGGGCACGAGTGTGTGAGGGCGTCTGAGGAGGGCGATCCGTCTGAGTAAGCAGGCGTCATACACAAACACAGACACGACTGAGACATGAGATAGAGAGACACGCTGTCTGAGGAGCGTTAACAGCGAGGTCGGTCTTATAGTTCTGACTTCACAGAGCCAGGATTTCAATTACAGCTCTTTGGTTGTAGTACATGAATCTAACACATGCTTTTAATTAGGGCTCTAGTGTCCATTATTTTATCCTTTGCTCAGTCTCCTAAAGGCCTCGCATTCAGGCACTTACATTACATGGACTTGTCTGATGTGTGCGCTTGTGTGTTTGCAGGGTCCGTGTGCACGACGAGGATCAAGACAGGGGTGGGCTACCCACAACTCAGCGCTGTGATCGAGTGTGCGGACTCAGCCCACGGCCTCAAAGGACACATTATCTCTGTAAGTCCCCAGACCAGGGTGCAGAGACGTGACAAGGGACAGCCGCAGTTAGTGAAGTCGGCATCAGATATTAAAGGAGCAGTTTGTAAGACATGAGAATTTTAGTCAACGGAAACGACAACGTTGACAGTCTTGCTTTGTCTTTTTTAATCACCTCCTCACCTCACCTTACGGCACGAGCAGACACCAGTCATCTAAAAGGCTAACTGACCTGAGCCGCTGTAAGGAGTTAAGATGCCTCCTGCAGTTTTGGAGGAACCATTTAATTCTGGTCATTTTTCTATTACAAATAACCCCTCTAGGTACACTGTACTTATCAAAGTTATCTTACTTCTGCTGGTAGAGAGGAGTTACTGTCTCAGTTGTTTGGGATCTGTCTGACAAAAATGTCATTAAAGCTGCAACAAGGAACTTTCATGTTTTGTTGATTCCCTCGGCGTCTTTGGACAAAATATGTCAAAGGAGAAACAAAGTAAAAACAACAGTGCAGCTTCATCCCTCAGGCTGTGAGACTCCTCAATTCATCCTCAGGACTCCATCGTAAAGAATAGCTCTGATTTTATGACTTATCCAACCCAGATAAGTTAGAATCTGACCCTCTGACAATCAGCAACAACTTTACTGAAATAGCCAGTCTTGGTCCTGACCCTGTCCTACACGTATCCCTCAGGTCCTAGCATACATTTCCCATGGACCCTCTAAGCCGTAGAGTTAATCAACAAGGCTGAGTAAATATCAAATTTTTGCTTATTTAAGTCTGTAACACTTTTAGTTTCAAATGTTTATGATAATACCGGGCTGCAGCCAGTAGAGGGCGTCCTCAGTTGTCCAAAGCTGGAATATTAGAGACATGTTGTGTGAAGCCAGACAGTAAGACTGACTGTGTGTCTCTCTCTCCCTCCAGGACGGTGGCTGCAGTTGCCCTGGAGATGTAGCGAAGGCCTTTGGTAAGTCTCCATCCCGCCATCTTTGCTCTGTTTTACACTTAAACGAGTCACGTATCGGGGTCTTGTGTGACCGCGTTGAACTGTTCTCACAAATCTAACCACCCTGACCTCTCTGCCTCGGCTCCACAGGCGCCGGGGCTGACTTTGTGATGATGGGAGGGATGCTCGCGGGTCACGACCAGTGCACCGGGGAGGTGATCGAGAAGAACGGGAAGAAATACAAACTCTTCTACGGCATGAGCTCCGACACAGCCATGAAGAAATACGTGGGGGGAGTTGCTGAGTATAGGTGAGGGGGACTGATACTTGAAGTGAACAAACTACAGATTAGTCAACTACAAATTGTCCTACTTACTCTCTCTCTACTCTGCTCTCAGGGCGTCCGAGGGTCGGACAGTGGAGGTCCCCTACAGAGGAGACGTGGAGAACACCATCCGCGACGTGCTGGGCGGCCTCCGCTCCACCTGCACCTACGTGGGCGCCGCCAAGCTCAAAGAGCTGAGCAGGAGAACCACCTTCATCCGCGTCACACAGCAGTCCAGCCACATGTTCACTTAGCGGGGCGCACACGGGTCCACATACACACAGGTCGCATGATGTGCAGTGTGTATTGTGCAGAGTGTTTCGTGCAATAGGAGGACCCTCACCGAACGCACCTCGACATGATCACCCAGCCTGTTTCTCTCAGGATATCTGCCGTCAGAAAAAAAAAAGCTGTTAGTTTCCTGCAGGCTGTGATTCAAATAAACTCAAATATGACTTGAAACATTCTCCCGGGAGAATCTCGGCGCAGTTATCGACTTAATCCTGTAGCGAGTGCGTTTACATGCTCACAGACTCCATAATGTGAATCCACCAGAGTCATTTCTGAATAGGGGAGTGCAAATGTACCTTATATGAACAGGGATTCATTCTTACTACTGAGGCATGCGTACTTCACATCTGATCTTTCAAAACACTCTTTCTAGATCCGAGAATAGACGGGAACGTCAGCTAACACATCGCATGTAAACACACGCGCAGCAGGGGGAGGCTGGTGCTCGCGCTTCGGTCCCCTCGGGAAGCTGCTGAGCTGTATGCTGGAACGAATGTGCGAATCAATATGCAAGATTCAGAGACGTCACCCCTTTAACTGTCACTGGAGAAATAAAGTGCATGCAGGGCTTTCTGCTAATTTCCTCACTCGTGTCGATGTTTTTTTTTTCCAAGGTGTGCAAATCACACTCCTGATGCCAGGCAACATAATACGTCTCCTCAGCATCTGTGTGTGTGTATTTTAGGTTGTGATGAAGACAACACTGAAGACCTCTGGATTTATGTATTCTAAACGTCCGACACACTTGAGATAACGCTCACTCACGTTGAAGTCCTCTTCAGTGACTCCACTGGACCCGATATTTCAAATCAAGTGCATGTTATAGGTCCAGTTGAAACTAAGAATCACTGTGTTTTGTAACCTTAGAATGAGCCGTTTATCTATACAGACGCCCAGAATGAACAAACCAATCGTTGACCCTATAGAGGCCCTTTCACAGTTTTTGCAACCACCGTGGGGGAGGAAGAGGTGAGGTGTATTCAGTTGGTTGCAATCCGCAGACCTTCAGGAACTGTGGTTTCCGCTGCATTGAGTAAGCAAGGAGCTTCAGGGAAAAATCACATCAAGCGATGCCACAGTGGAACAGTGAAAAATGAAAGTTATAATTCTAAAATACAAACTGAGAACACAGAAAATTGTGGTAATGAACCCAAACAGCTGGTGAACGATCAGCGGGTTTCCTCTTTAACACACATGAATCTGCATATTTGTTTCAGACATTTTCTGTCAGACATGTCAGGACAAAGTTGCCGTCCATCTGAGAAAGCTAACTTTAAGTTTAATTTGTCACATTTACATTTTTGTCAAAAGCGACTTACAATAAGTACATTTGTCACAAGAAAGAAAAAAACACAACATTTTTCAAGCCCTTGTATGAGCATAGTAGCTGCTATTTATACCTTAACTGCATAAGTGCTATGATCTAAGTGCTAAGGATAAGAACATACAAGTGCATATATGGTAATAATAATACTGTGATATGAAAAAAGGTCCTTTTTTTCACTTTAAAACTGTTCATGCTCACATTATTTGTTTGCTGCTGCAGAACAGAGCCAGGTGATCATATGATCTATATGTTCTGTGTGTCGTCTTAGAGTTAAATTTAAAAAAAAAAACCCAGATGTGCTGTTTTCGCCCCCAAAGTGTTACAGTCAACAACCGTTCTGCTTCATAATTAATTTGTTAGCCCAAATGTAATTTAAGATGAAAATTCTTTGGTTTATATAACATTAATGAATGGGCAGTGGATCAAAACAGAACAATGATTTTGCCTGGAATTTCAAAAACTTGTGTTTTACTCACTATACTGTGCAGGGATGGGGATGCCTTGCAGCCTGCTGTACACTAGAGGGAGCCATATTAAGCTCTATTTCTTTAGAGGCAAATCAAAGCAGGGAAAATGTCACAGCTAATGAGGCCTTAAATGCGGCATTTGTGTTTGTGTTCAATAAAGACACAAGACACGCGTTTATTCCAGATATGTCAAGGTTTCATTTTTCTTTTTCAAAGAGGTGCATTTGTACAGTTGTCAAATACATACACCGACAAGGTTTCTCCATTGCTATAGAGGAAAGGGGTGGTGAGACACAGGGACTTGGTGAGTACAATATAGTACAAACAAGTTGGCTGGGAGCTGCTGCGGCCCCCCCTGCAGGCCAAGACTGTCCGTGCAGGTCTGTGCTGATGTCCGCTTCTCTGCCACCGTCGCACGGGCCAAAAAGTTTCATATCAGTACTTGGTGTCACAGGTTAGCAGAGAAAACATCTAGACCGACTGGTTGCTAGCCTCAGGGCTGAGTGTTCAGAAGAGGGGGGGGGGAATCAAATGAGCCACAGCTGACAGATAAGCTCCACCCGTCCGTGGCAGTGGGCAGGGTCAGAGGTCACGAAGCGTACAGCCTGTGCCCCTGCTGAAGTGTTTGTCGCCTCGCACAGAGCTGCAGAGCAAAGACGCCTTGGTACACTGAAGAGTAATCCAAGCCGTCTCCAGCGTAATACACAGAATATCATAATAATAATTCATAGTTAATTGTCAATAATGACATTTGTTAATCATCTCAAATTATATGTAATAAATTTACATATCTTATAACCCATATGAAACAGCCCACTATGTAAATTGATTGGGGTGAAACTAAACTGTTTAGTGGGCCACTACAAGTTTTTTTTTGTTTTTTTTTTCTTCTTTCTGCCTGAGTTGGTTATCCAGCGCTATGGACATTGACGACGTCATACAAAAAAAAAAAAAAAAAATAGAATGAAAAAAAAAAGGAATCCTGATCGAATTCTGTTCACTTTTAAAACACGACAAAGTGCCAAAAACACATCCTTTTTGCAAAATGAAAGTACAAACATCAAGAAACAAAGAGCACACATGCCTTATTTTTCTGATCGAAAAGTCAAAGCTCACACACCAACATTCATTGTATTTGTAAAATTGTGCAAGAAGCCAATTTAAAATAAAAAAAAGAAAAAAAAAAGACGACATTTGCAGTGTTCCTCCAGTGAGGAAGCTTGTCATAATAAACTCAACAATGACACATTCTCTACATAGTTTTAAGTCCCCTGACATTATATTGAGTGCTACAAGGAGACCAAAAACACAGAAAAAAAGCTCCTGCACCAAAAGGTAATGCAAAACAAAGCGAAGGTTTGTACGCACCGTTTTCACACCGCGCCACCAAACGGAGCTGCGCCTTGAAAAAAGACTCCTCACGGACGCCGAATTGGAACTCAAAAAAATGTGAACGAAACAGGACCTAACAGACGGCGTGGCCCGGCTGGTGTGCGGTGGAAAAGATTCCAAACAAACCCAACAAAAGAAGGGATGCATTCCATGAGAAAAAAGGTTTTTCCTAGTAGAAAGGAACCAAGGAACCACCTAACACCTCGGCCCGTTGGACCCAAGAACGCGCCGGGCGCCAAGCGAGATGGAGCACAGACAGATAAACACAAGGTTACGGCAAGGTGATGTGCAAAAACTTAAACTGAACCATCTCTCTTTTTCATCCTTATTCACCCCCTTTTTTATCATTCTCATTCTCTCTGTCTGTTTTGAATGAATGTTACCCCCTAGGGAAGGTATCGGTCTGAGACAGAGGGGTTAGACCGAGCCCGTCCTAGGATTAGAAAGTGCTGAAACATTATCAAGTCTTTTACATCTACTTACATGTGCATCTCTGTTGGTTGGTTGTTTTTTTTTTCTTTTCTTGTTTTTTTTTTTTGCTTTTTTTTACAAAAAAGTGGTCCCCACTAGCAATGAGGTTTAATTTTTTTCTTCTGTGGGTCTCACCTTGAACCGTGGAGGGTCAGGGTTTACGATCTCACAGACAGTTAGAGGAGATAACACTCCGTTACACACACACGCACACACACACAGACTCGCCTCACACGCTCATACACGTTTGAACACACGACATATGTTGCAGACACACTAAGGAGACATGACACAGTCTCTCGCACACATTCAAATTGAGGAAGGCCGCAAGGACAAAAGGGGAAAGAGACGAACTCTTCGTCGGTTTTGTTTCACTTCACAAACATCCTGACTCTAAGATGTGACACACACACACCATCGGACAGTATAATACACAAGCCATTAACAAGGATGAGACACTGGAGTAGGACTATGCTACATACACTTGGCACAGCGAAGATGTGTGTGGGTGGGAGGGGGGACAAAATGTAAGTATTGCACATTGTGGTACATTTAAGGGGATAAAAAGGGTCAACGTGGGATTATCGTAACAAAATCAAAAACTACACCAAACCCTCAAAAAAAATGTTGCTATGATGTGCCGTTCCCTCTCCTGCATTCACAGCGTGTCTACAATTCAGATTGCTTTGTTTCATAGTCTATAGTCTATAATTGAGCATGCATTTTCCACTTAAGTATAAACACAATGACCTGTATACGTCATGAAAAGGAGACCGAATATCAAAAAGTGATGTCTAGAGGTCGGATGGGGGGGCGAGGGGGGGGCAGGCGGCCCAGGCCAGGCCACACTGAAAGGTAGCTAACGGTTGTCGAGGGTTAATCGATTGCTTCGCCTCAGGAAGAGGTGCTTGTGAGGCTGGCTGGCTATGATTGGGTACCTGAAACGAAGTTAACGAGGTCACTACGGGAGTCGTGGCAACGAGACAGACCTGGACAGACACACCTGCAGTGTGACAACAGAGCTCTGACCGGCTGGGACAGTGGAGGTTTCAGGGGTTATGTTCAGTTACTGCATATATGAGACGCTTCCCTGAAAAAACAAGCAACTGGCGTTGCGACTGCAATTTCTGTTTAAATGTACTTCATGATTAGGGGAACTGGAGTACAAGCATCTTAAAAAACGTTTTTCCAGTGAGTCGTATTTTCTCTGTGGGAGGAAAGGAGGAGTTGTTTTGGTTGCAATGCTAGAGGAATATTATTAAATGTTTTATTGCAGAGAGCTTGAGTGGAATGACTCTGTGTGTGTTCCACTCACACACGAGCAGAGTGCCTGAATATTGTCGAACTATTGCTTTCTAAGTTTAACCAAGGCGACAAAAGCGTCACCTGGCTTTGGCTAAAAATGTTTTTTTTTTTAATATTAACCTGACTACTAGACGTCGTCGTTCTAATTGTTTTCATTCGTTGGGAAAGGGGGTCGGGGGAAAAAAAGTAGACATTTACAAAACACACAGCCGCGAAACACACAGATTGCGCGCACACACACACACAGACACACCACTATTCCTACTACTGACGTTGATGATGTTTCAATAGGAAAAGGAAGAAATGAAAATAAACGACTGTGGCGGCGTTGATCTGAGGAACCCTGTTTTATTATAAAAAATAAAGCATTTTCAAATCTCATATTGGGTCTACTCATTCACTCACCATCACCACCCATCTGCCCAACTCTCCATCCATTCCTCATTCACCTGAGCACACATCCATCCTGCCATCACCCTGGTAAACCCTCACCACCTGAAACAGCGTTGCCCCGCCCAGCTAAACGGATATACAACCAGCGGGATGAAAACATGACTGAACCACTTCCTTCTTCTCCTAGAGGCAACCGACGACGCTGCTGACCGAAAAACATTCCTGCCATATAACAACACCTGAATACAGAGGCAGAGTAGAGAGCTCAACAGATATGCCTGCGTGACGCCACCTCTTCTCCGCCTTCTTGACAACACGACTGTGCCAGTAACCTGCAGATGCTAATCTCACGACTGTCCATGCTCATACTGTGAAAACGTATCTGCCGAATGGCACCGGAACATAATGAAGCCCAGACCATGTGTGTCCACCGCCACCGATAGATTTAAAGGTCCCACTGCGCTCAAAGTTTGAATTTCATGTCTTTTCATATTATAAAGTAGGTCAAGGTGAATGAATGAACCTTCAGGGCAACATCAGCAGAGCTAATGTGGGCGGTGTCTGCTCAGGCCTGTGAGAGCTGACCAATCAGAGCAGACTGGACTTGAGAAAAATCTTCAGTGACTAATTTTTCATGCCTAAACCTACTAAATAATCAAACTGTCCTCGTTTTCATCCCTGAATAACCTGAATAAACAAATTGACTGTTTTAACTGTTTTTATATTTGGCAGACCCTGCCACCCTTTTTAGCTTCAGACAGCGTTCTGGGGACGTATGTTATGGAACTACGGGAAAAAAACTGTTATTTCTGACTCATTAATGTTCTAAAATTCTGACTCCAAAGCTTCACAGAGCCCCTTTAAAGAGACAGGCAATAAAACGGAGCGTTTAAGATGGGTGCTGCAGCGGCGGACAGTATGAGAAATCTAGTACGATTTTTGAACATTAAAGCCTTTTTTAGAAACATTTCCTAACAGACACCCAAAACAAAAGTGTGAACCTGAAAATGGGACCTTTTTAAAACTGCCAATTTTCAATTACCCTTTCCTCACATGTAAAAACTGACTCGGTGGATTTCAGTTCTATTTCAGAATCTTTTTTATATGCAGTGTAATCCAATAATCATCAGGTGGCACACACTTCACATTACATCTTTAAAAAAACAAAACAAAACAAAAAAACAAGCTGAGAAATAAAGAACAGAGCTTTCATATGCAGGTAAAGAGCCCGTGAGAAGCTTTGCATACAGAGCTCTAATCATTAGGACAACCAAGCAAGCACATCTGTTGAGGTATCTGCTACATCTCAGCTGAACCCTAGTCCCTACACCCTAGTTTCAAGGGCAGTGAAAGTGGACCAAATAAAGTCTCAATTTTCTTCTTCATACAACTAACAACTGGTATATCTTTAACTAAAGTCAGTAAATTCAGTAGGCAGGCACATGTTAAAATTCTGTTTTACAGCTGTGGTTATGTTCGTAGGAACTCAAATGTGATTTGACCTTAACTGCGCTGATGTAGAAACTTCTCCTCTAGTGCCTGTTGAGGAACAGCAACCCTGGTCTCCTCCAGTGTGTTACATGGTCTAGGGCTCGTTTCAGGACAGGGCCGTTAAATATTACGTCTCCACCTTTTTTCTCCCTCCTCCTGATGTGCAAATTGCAAGATTCTCTTAAGTACGACTCCAAGTAGAAACACTGGACATTTAGCACTGTCTATATATCAAATGAGTACATCCTTTTCCTATACACAGTATACATACAATCATACACAGACTCACACACGTACACAAACACACCGCAGAGCACTTTCCGTGCAACTGTACTGTTCTCAGTGTGCATTCATTTACTGAAATGTCAGTCAACTAGTGTCTTTGCAGGAGGGGACAATATGCACCAAACTCATTCATCTGCTCATCGACAAATACAGTACATGTTACAGGTCATTGGGTTTCAGGGAAGGTCTGTACTGTTTTGTGTTTGTGTAAGCGTGTGTGTGTGTATGGACAGACACAGACCGGCATCATGCACACTCGAGCACACGCACACTTACATTACAAACATATGACACCCTTCAAAACATCATTGGGATATTTCAAAGCCTTTTTTCCTCGTTAAAATCTTATGCCAGATCTCAAAACTTTCAAAAACACATTCCAATACTTTTCCCCTACCTTTTGCATGGTTTGCCGGCTATACAAGCGCACATGCTGAAAACCGCGAAATCTTCCTTTTGTCGCCGTTGTGTATTTTTCTCTAACCACCTACTGACTGGAATTTTCTCCATAACAACCATCCCTTTCTTTGTGATCCCATGGCACATCCGCTCCCACGACCCCTTCACTTTTCCAAAAGCTTCACCTTTCCAAAGTGCTGCTGCTCCTTTCCACCCTCGTCTAAATTTAAAAAGTCTAAAAAGAAACATACAGTACTGCTTAAAAACAGAGACAACAATTTTTTTTTTTTTGTCGGCTGTATGGTGAGTGTGACAGGTGTGTTAAGTGCTTTGAAACATCCTGACCCTCTCAGAACTGACATGCAAGACTCTCTCGGTTCCTCTCACACAGCCTCTCTCTGTAAAAAAATATAAAGAAATTCATCAAAAAACGATTGTATTCATTGTATGAAGTCTTCCTCTTAACATTTCGTTTAAAGTGAAGTTCGCCAACCCAGTGTGTTTGCACTTGTATGTGTTAGGTTAGGGTATCTCACATTTATACATTAACATTGACCCACCGAGGTTCGATCTAGGACTAAATGACCCCTGATTAAGGTTTTTGACAATCATTGAAAACAACTATCTGGTGAGATAGAAGATGTGGGGTTCAAAAAAAAAAAAAAAAAAGAAAGAAAAAAGAAAATGAAAATGCTGAAGATGAAAGTAAAGACTCCACCGTCATCAAACTGAACAGAGTACGTTTTGTTCCCTCTCTATTGTGTGGCACACTGGCACTGCCTCTGACGTACATAAAGATGGACGACGCTACTCTACTTCATCCCACTGTACAAAAAAGAAGACATCTGGAGCCAGAGGACTGCGCAGTTAAAACCAAACTTTGGAGTCTGAGTTATCATTCACTTGGTGTGATAACCATTTATCTGACACATACTTTGAGTTTTTAGTTTGGCCCTTGTCCCATCGGCTAACATGAAGGGGTCGGGATTTTATTTATTTTTTTACCTATACTGCAGCTGGCCACCAGGGGGCACTCAGAATGTTTTGGCTCCACCTTTGGTGTATTTGGTGCTGCTGTTTTCTAGGTTGCATATCTTATAAACTTTAGGAATCTTACAAATGATCATTTCACTGCTTCATGATTGATCAGCAACTGAAAAGATGATGCAGAGTGAAAATCCGGAGGGACATCAGGTTATATTTCAAGGTAAAACAACGCGTTTTTATCACCCGTTGGTTAACGACAGCATTCAACCACGTCCTAGCTAGCGTTACCGTTTAATTACATGAGATATTTTGGAGTTCATTTACGTCTTTCCTGTTGTATTGTTATACTATCAAACAAACAGTGTGGTTAGCAAGGAGGTATCTGAACTCTAATCCTAGCTGTTGTCTCACAGAAGCTAACGTTAATGAGTTACCAAATGTGTTATTGTACCTTGAAATATGGCCCCATGTTCCTCCAGATTTTCAGTCTATTGTCTCATCAGTTGCAAAATAATCAGGAGGCAATAAATGATAACAGTTTGTCAGATTCCCTACAAAAACAGCAGCATCACATTTGAGCTTCCCACCCTGAGTGTGACATCAGAGGAAAATGGCTATAATGTGAATACAGTCTATGTCGTCCATCTTTATATACAGTCAACTGGCACCACTTAATGACATCACCGGTCAGGCCTGGCACACCCTGATGACACTGAATAGTGCATAGTACGTTTATAATAATGAGATGGATTTTCCAACTCCAGTTCTGAATTCGCTGATGAAACATTTTATGATTTAGCCACAAATCCTCCACGCTCAGGATCAGCTGATGTCCTATCGCCCCTGTGACTCACTGTGTAAAAACCACTGGCTCGGCAAGAGTTGGTGAGAAAAAGTGTTTTCATCCGGACAGCATCTCTTGCAGAGCGCAGGGAGAGAAGTCACTGTCAAGAAGCTAACTGTGAGCTAATTCAATTTAGAATTTACATAATGTGTACTGCCTGCCAAGTGGAGCCATCAAGCATTGCTACCGTGGGCCACACAGCCACCAATTAACATTTAGCACACTCCACAAATCCCTCACCATAAGTCATCTCGTGAAAACCACCAAAACGGCACCGATTGCTTGTGTGATATCAAATCCATCTATAAAAAAAAAAGTGTTATAAACTACATGGACTTAATGTAAGGTGATACCATGTAGGGTAAGTTTACCTCTACAGTACAGTATTCAAGATAGAAAAATAAAAACAGAAACAAAACTTTAAAATCAAGACAAATGAAACAATAATGTGGGCATTCATGTTTTTTCTTCCAGATCCCAATGGTTATTTAACAATCCTGCTAGCCTTCACTTGCCAATATTCGACCTTCCCTCAATACTGACTTTCACCTCATGAGGGATGAAGGAAGGTTTGGGCAGGGTCAAGGGCGGCTCCTCCTCTGATTTTTCTACTTTCCGACCTTCGGGGGCAGACCATCTCCTCTTTCTACCCCCTGATGGCTTACTGGAGCCAGCTTCTGCGCTGTTGACCACCTGACCTTTAGAAACTCTTTCCCCAAACATGAGATCTCCATTTTCCACATTGTTGCCCCTTCCACTCCCGTTCCCACTTCCACCCTCCCCTCGCTGGCTGATGCCGTTTTCCCGCTCGCTGTGCCTGGAGCCTCCTCCACTGCAGCTTTGGGGAGCGTCTGAGACAGCTCTGTGGGGTTTGAGGTGGCTGGAGGCAGGGGTGGCCAGCTCCAGGGGCTGAGTCTTCTTAAGAGAGCCATTCCTCAGGTTCTTGAGGGTGAGTGAAATACAAACATCACCCACAGAAAGCTTGGTGCAAGGCAGCTCCAGAAGCTGGGTGGTCCGGTCGGGGCAGCATGAAGACCAGCCTTGGCCAAAGACGAAGAAGGGGTACTCAACCAACACCTCCACACTCACCTGAAGGAGAGGGAATGGTGGAAAAGACATATCAGCAAAAAGACACACCTGTACTCAAAAATAACACTGGACCTGTGGTTAGATCAGATTTGGTTGACGGTAACAACTGACCGACTATCACCACATTCTGGTTCAAATATTGCTGACCCTAACTGGACAGCGAGATGTCTGTTTTGAAGTGTGTTTTTGAAAATGTAAGAAGTAGAAAGTACAGCTATTTGTGTTAACTGCAGGGGCTAAAAGTAGAAAGTTGTCGGAAAAATAAATACTTAAAAAATCTGCTTGAGTACAGTAACAAAGTATTTTTATAGTGAGTGTACTTCATTACTTCCCACCTCTGCACTGAAGCCCATTCTTCCCCACAAAAACATGCAGAAATCTCTCATGTCATAAACTCAAAACTGTTCTAACTTTGGCAGAGAAGCGTGTGTTCATGTTCATGTGTAAGGACAGAGAATGGACTGCTTGTCAAAAGCGACAAGGATGTTATTTTTTGGTCTAAATTTAGCTTAATGACAAGACATTTTGTAGCATCCTTAAAATCAGCATGACAATTATGTAATAACTCTGATGGGGTCGTTAGAGGCACAGCTGGATATTTGTGGCATAGCTTTTAAGAAAGGAAATACAATTCCCACTTGGAAGAAATGTCTTTGTGACAAAAAGGGGCAATAACCTACAAATTAAGCCTTGTGACCCATTACAGAAAATCAGTAAAGATTCATGTAAAGGAATAAATTATTCCATCTGAATTCCGGATTAAATTCTGACTGTAACCTGCATTGTCATTTGTATGTATGACGGAATGAAGACGTGCTTCGGTGAATGCCTTGAGATATGACTGGTGCGGAGAAATAAACCTGAAGAGAAAGAAGATGAAGCGATGGAATAGCTGAAATATCGCAGAGAGAATGAGAAGGTGGGAGTGGAGGAAGTTACTGACATGGAGATGAAAAGGCGAGATTACAAAGGGAGGGTGGGTTGAACAAGAAGGGGAGTGAGGAAGTGAGTGTGAAAGAGAACAATGTCAAGAACGATACGAAGTGTAAGATGTATCAAACACCCTCTCAAAGCAAACGTCAGGCAATATTTTCCCTCCCGTATTATATAATTTTTGACTTCTCCGAGTGTGTCCTCTGAGTGTGGACTCAAAGCTGCTACCACCTCTCAGGAAAGGGAAGAAAAAAAAGTAAGAAGAGCCACTGATGGAGTACAAGAGAGAAAGATAAGTCTTTGAAAGATTGTCAGCTTTTGTGGGGTACAGTATCAAAGAGCAGCCGGGGGCGGGAGAGATGGTTAGAGATGTGCTGTGTGGGTGGACGAGTCACAGCGTGGACAGATGAAATAGATTAACTGGCTTTAACGCACACCCTCAAAGACAGTGAGGCGGCTGCATGTGTGCATGTGTGAGTGCACGCAAGTGTGTTTGAAGGAGTTCGGTAGAAGCAGAGGCAGAAAATAGAAGGATAAATTGTAGCATAGTATTAGATGTTAGGAGATTACTGAGAGATCGAAGTTTGAAGAGGGAGAGTTCAGTGTCAGAGTACAAAACATGATCTGGGGGCTCGTAACCTGAGTCTTATTCTAAATCAGTGCATCAGGTATTTTACAGGAAATGAACAAATACTTCAAAGTATAACATACGGCAGTAGAAACGCGGTGCTGTATCAGTGCACTAATGTTCCTGGCTTTGCTGGATGCTTGAAAGAAAACCTGATGAGTCGACTCCAACAGTCGAATCAGAACATGCCAACATGACATGTAGCGGTACACGACAACCATCCAAGTGCATTGAACTAAATCATAGAGGGAATAGCAGAGTCCTGTGAGATTCATGATTATAGAGTCATTAATAAGGGAGCAGCTCAACACTTGTCATTCAACATTAATAGCACCAGCTACAGAGTACACATGAAAGCCTTCTTAGGGAAATAGCTTGGCCTTGCATTGTGCTAAGGGTTTTATAAAGGAGTTTAAAAAGACTGAAAACATACAGTGAAAACCAGTAAAACACTTGATAGAGGACTTGCTAACAATTAACCAATTATGAAAAATTGTTATCACTTTTGCTGTCCAGCTAATCTTTTAAATTGGCAAAGTTATAAAGGTCCTGATAGAGGCTACCACAAAGAAAACGTATTATCTTTGTAAAATCACTCTAAGAAAATGCATTTAAGGAATAGTTTTACTTTCTTATACTATATGTAAGACTGTTATAATAGAGACAACTGAAACCAACCTGTCTGTGCATTAACAAACGATGCTGCACTGGCAGTCAATTAGCTTAGCTTAGCATATAGACTGCAAGCCAGAGGAAACGGCTACTAGCACCTCTAAAGTTTAACAATTAACATGTATCGTTAATCTGGAAAACAAAACGTAACAATAAGGTCATGGATATAGTTAGTTTATCGTGTTTTGCTTAAAAACACATTATAATGTTCTATTGATAGTTAACGTAGCTGCGAGGAAGGTGGTTAGCACTGTGACTCAGCATTTTTTGTTTCCTTTAACCTTAAATTGTGCCTGTGTTATGTGTTTTGCATATGTTCTGATTCCTGTTTTCCATTTGTACTTTTGTTGCAGTAAAAAGTAATTCTAGAAAGTTACGCTTGTGTTTATTGAAGGACTTGACATTGTTAGCTAACGGCCACTCATTGTGAGGACAGTATAAACACTTGGATTCGGGTAAGGATTGAACAAACATTATTAAATCCTGTTAAAGACAAGCTAGTAGACATATTTTCCCAACTTTGAACAGAGCCAGGCTCTGCTGTACATGCTAAGCTAAGCTATTTGCTGATTAGGTCCATTGTTAATGCACAGACACAAGTGTGGTATCAATGTAAGTTGTCCCTGTCTCTCACCTGTGCACGATGTTCACCAACAGAAAACTGAACCACAGCGAAGTTGGGTGAGCTGTGGCTCCCTTCAATGCGCTCCACCGTGGACGAGTCGATCTTCAGCTCACTGCTGATCTCAGCACTCTGGATGAAGTCCTCTGTCTTCAGGTCCTCCACGCGTTTCAGCTCCCCATCGGCCAGCTGGATGATGGAGCCCTTGATGAAATATGGGGGGAGTGAGGGGGGCGCCACCGCACTGGATTGGGGAGGAGGAGCAGAAGGAGCGACCAACCCAGGTGGAGCAGGAACAAAGGGCAGATGAAGCTGGGCTTGGACCACTGCACCTGAAGCGGCATGGTGATACGAGCCGGTGGAGGTTTCCAGAGTCTCTCCTTTGGGGGCAGTGGCAGCGATGTATGTGTGCGGGAGTGTGGTAGGAAACGTTGTTGCATGGGTGGATGAAGTTATGTTGGAGGTTACAGGTTCCAATGTGGTTACTCCGCCTCCACTAACAGGGATAATGACCGGTTGGGCGCCAGGAATGAGTAAGTGTTGCTGTAGGCTGGTGTGGTAGCTGATTGGCGTATGCTGGCTCCCATTGCCCCCCGCGATGTAACCAATGATCGGCGGCTGTGGGTAGATACTGGTGGAGGGAAGCCCCATTGACAGCGACTCTGTAGCGTTGTGGGTGGTCTGGATAACGGTCTGGGGTGACAGTGTGCTGACAGCAGCTTTCAGGCTGTTGACACTTAAAGGGGGTGGAAAATTGAAAGAGGAGGTGGTGCTGCAGGAGGAGGGTGTGCGATTGACAGGCTTGCCCAGGATGATGCCACCTTTCTCCAGGTGTGTGGGGGCAGACGTTGTCAGCTTCTCAGGGCTGGCTCTAGGTGGTACCATCTGGTGGTCTCCATGACTGTTGGGCATAAGCATGACAGAGGTTCTCAGCCCTGAGGGATCATGAGTAGAGTACTCTGATGGCATAACCAGCTGGCGGGCCTCGTAGGAGGACAAAGAAGAAGTGATGTCTCGTGATTTGCTCCCATGCTTAGAGAGGTTGGACTCTGGGGACGCCCCAAACCGCCGGCCCCTTTCCAGCTCTCCATTGTGGAGCTCTCTGGGTCTGGAGTTGACTTCCTCTTTCCTGGTGTGTCCGTCCGAATACTGCACCACAACCTGGGACATCCCATGTCCCAAAGAGTGGTGGTGATGCAGTGACTGGGGAGGAAGGTGAATGCCTCCTTGGTGATGAGGCGACGGCACAGTCCGTGGGGAGGTTGACATATGGACATGGTGAGGGGTGAGATCTGTTGGGGGTGGAGGCATGGAGGTACGCTCTATGGATGCTCTCTGCTGGTCATGTTTGGAGGCATGTGAAGGAGCACAGACTGTCTCTGTGTGCGAGGGTCTCTGTGCAGCCAAAGAGGAGGAGGAGAGGGGTGGAGGTGGAGGAGGCGGTGGAAGCAGTTGAGGGGAGATGTAGCCTGTGTATGGGGTAGTGTAGGGTGAAGCTATGAACTGCAGGTTGGGTGGCAGTTGGGTGTAATGGACAGTTCCTCCAACTGTGGACTGTGACAGAGGGGACGTATACACTGTGGGAAGAGATGAGACTAGCCTCAGTGAAGAGGAGGAGGAGGAGGAGGAGGATGAAGGGTCTGATGTGGAGAAGATGGATTTGTACTGGGGCCCATCAGACTGACTGGAGCTACGATAGCCGCCCACGCCACTCTCATTCCCACCGGCCACACTGGCGAGCCAGGCCATGTTCTCTGTGCGCTGGCTGTCAGAGGCAGGTGGCATGACGGGTGAGCGGTTTTCAGATGGTAACGTACATGAGGGGATCTCCCTCTTCTTTGGGGGCAGACATTCATTACTGCGTTCCTGGTTGGACTTCATGCTGACTTCGCCTCGCGTCCCTCAACTGTACTTGCGTTACCTTAACTGGACTTCTACAGCTTTTCCTTTCTTTTCTTTTGTTCTCTCTCTCTATGACTTTCTGTTTCACTTTCTTTTCTCTTTTTCTCACTTTTGATGAGCTGTCTTACTTTAATTAGCTACAAATTAACTTTCCCAATCTTTTCACTTTCTGTCCAGTTCACCCAAGGCCGCTGAATCAGGTCTTTGTCTTGATTGCAAAGCAAATCCAGGCCCTAACAAGCAGGTGAGGAAGGATTCAAGATGGAGATGGAGATATGGAGGGGTGGTTAGAGGGGAGGGGGTAGGGCGATCTGTTTGGTCCAGGGGTCTTTAGCGCCTGAAGGGTGAGCTCAGTGTGGTAGGGGAGAATGTCACGACGTCACACCTGCTGCTGCCGCCGAGGACGACGGGGGGCCGAGTGCGTCGCACTTCATGTGGAATCATTTCCCTGCAAAAGCAAGCCTGCTGACACCCAGCACAATCCTGCGGAAGAGAGAGATAGGCAGACTGTCAGGAGAAGGCGTAAATCTCACACGGATGATTAGATAAATACTTACAAATTTAAAGGCCATGTATATTTCCCAGCACTGCACGAGTGCATCAGCTAATTGTTTTTCAATGAAAAGATTAAATAAGCTGACACACCAAGCTACCCAGTGCACCTCATCATACAGCAAGTATGCCTGGTTACAGTGCCACAAAGGCAAAGGCAGGAAATATTAGACCTTCCTAATCTCTCTCCCATACAAGCCTGTGGATGTTTTGTTGAAGTTGTTTAATGCTTCTGGACTTTGAATTCCTTTGTAAAGGACTTGGGTCAGATTTCCTTCGACAGTTCAAAGGATGTGACCTTATGCACATTCTTGAGTGCCTCGTCTCAGCGCCTCTCTCCGCTCCCCAACAGTAGCTAACAGAGAGCGACAGTAGCTAACGTTAGTTTTCAATGGAGTCTGCTAACATTAACAAACAACTTCAAGCATTAAGTTCTACAGAGCCCCTTTACGTTCTTAGTGTAAAAGTAAATCAGCTTTTCCTTACTGTTTGGTCAAAGCATTAATTATTAATCACAATATAGCAACTTAAAGCAGCCTAGGTCAGGTTTTGCAATCTGTTTCAAATTCAGTTCTAGGACTGTGTGATATGGACACGAACATAGAAAACACCACACACGTAAATGAAAAACGAGACATATGGGAGCCAAAGATGTACCAAGATATTCAGGAGCACAATCAAAGAGGAGAAACTCTTGAGCTATGCATTCACTGCCAGGAAGGTCGGCAAACAGACCATGAGCCAGCAAACTGCAGACGCTCTGCAACAAAAAATTGAGGAGAGCAAAGATATGCACAAGAACTAACTGTGTTTGAGGGCACTTCAGGCTGTTTTGAAGGATGATTAGAGCCCATGAGCTGATGAAATGATGCCCTCCAGCGACAGATTCAGGAGGTGAACTTATAATCTGTGGCATCGCCTTGTAGGTGGGCTGAGCAGCGAGCCGGTATGTAAAAATGTGCATTAAATTTCGTTCTGAATTAATTCAAGGATAATGAAAGTTGAAAACTCAAAAACGAAATGAAATAATAATGAAATTCCATGCAGGAATTTATATTTTGGACAGAGTGCATGAGTCACTGGTGACTGAACTGTCAGTAGAAGTGGAAAAAAAAACAAACTTCAGGAATGATCAAAATCAAAGTCTTGGGCTTCTAGAGCGCATCTTAAAATAAGTTGCTGTTGTGCCACCATGCCGCTATTTGATGTGATTTTTGGTGCCTCAACAGTGGGTAAGCAAAATAATTGAAGCAGAATATCAATATTCCAGAAAGTTCCTATGGGTTTCCAGAAGCCTGCACCACTACTAATAATAGTAGAATAAGTTTCCAGCACCTGATGTACTTGGACCTCTGATAACAAGCCTGTGCTGTACTCAATAAAGCATGCGTGAGTGCGCACCACATGTGTGTGTGCCATCTGTTAGCGAGGACCCCCTGCTGCAAAAGATAGAAAGCTTGGTGTGAATCTCATAAATAATGTACAAGCATGTCAAGCACATGTACCCACCCACACACACACACACCCACACACCCACACACATACACACATACACACACACACACACGCACACACGCACATACCATCTTGCTTGCTCAAACACTGACACCTGGGCATATTCAATTATGCTGACACATGTTCTTTTCCTGACACACAGCACAACTTCACCCACAAACACACACTCTCTTTTCCAAACCAGTGCACAAATGCAGCACACACACACACACACACACACCGGCTCAAGTGTACAACTTCAAGACTTAAAGACATTTGCACACTTGAGAGAGGGCACAGTATCAGTTGACCAATGCACCACAAAATAAAAAATGCGCAGCTAGCAAAGCTGTTGTTACAGCAACAACTGGCCAACCGCAATATAAGGTGTGTCACTTCAGTTCCTCATTTAAGAGTTTGCAAAGTCAGTGACTTCACTCTGTCAAGGGCTGAGTGTGTTTTATGCGAGAAATACTGCAATAAGACCAAATGAACCGAAAGGAAAATGAATACATGAATAAACCGACTCAACTAAAAAGCCAACCATGAACATATAGGCTGTTCACATTTGGTATTACCATCCGTCCGGAGTGATAAGATCACAAGTTGACAGCTTTAAGCCCATCAATCCACGCCTGGCATTACATTTGTCTTGAAAACAAACAGATTCAAAACATTTTTCACAAAGAAAAAAGTATCTACATGTATACATTTGCCTAATAAACAAGTAGGCCTGGGAGTCTGGGGACTTCATCCACGGACAACAAAAAGAAAAAAAAAAAAATACTGATTTTTATGAGGAAAGAAACAACTTGGTGTATTACATTTAGTGCTGAATTTACAAGAAGGCTTGAATAATTTGAAAAATCATCTAAGTTTAGTTTTGTAAAGTTTGTGAAGTTTCTCCTCGTACAACAACTCTTAAAATCATGCAATTTGAAATGGTGTCTCAGGATATCGTGGTTACTAGTTCAGTGGTCGACTGAAACGAACATCTGCTGCTAACATACAGAAATGAGACAGTGTGTAGTACATTATGCCTGCTTTTTCTTGTTGTTTCCTGGAGGATGTCAGTTGAGTGGGCAGTCTTTCAATGTGGCCCATGACACATGTGCATTCACAGTGCTAAAAGAAAGTGGTCACATGCGGCACAGACCACCTCTGAGTGATGGGATCTCAATGCATCTTGGGAGTGTTATCGGATCACTCAGGACACATGTTGTGAACAGGTGTGTTCACCAATGTGAACAGGGCCTGAGACTCTTCAAACATTTGAAGGCACTTAATCACCTAAAACATGTTAAGTCCCAGCCTATAGCTTCCATTGTGATCTAAATATAGAAGGCATACCTAAACATCATCCAAATGTACAATGATGGACTGGACAATGTGGAAATTCACCTTCATCCAGGTTTATTTCATGATATTTTATACCTGTTAAAGAAGAAAGGCAGTAACAATATCAACCCTCTGATAAAATGAAATTGTGCTTGATCTGGCTTCCATCTTTGCTCTCTCCAGCAGACACGAGAAAGTCGTCTTCAAACTTGACATAATGAAAGCCTCTTGTGCGACATCATTACCCCAGATTGATGCACTTATCATTGCACATTTGGAAATACTGAGAGTCTGTAGACATGGAGCAGAATGGAACACTTTGGTTTGGTAACCTCGTTGAATATAAGACTGCAATTGTTGCCGACTGAACTCACATTAGCCCTCATAACACTGCCTCTTTTATTGGAGATGACTCCGACCCTCTGATCTCTGTGGATGCAAAGCCACGAAAGATTTAATCCTTCAACCAGAATGACGGGGTCAACCTCCGAAGGCTCATTCGATACTAAGTGCACCCACTGTGTGTTAGTGTGTGTGTGTGTGTGTGTGTGTTCTGTAGGACGAGGGACATCTTGCATCTCAAGCAGATTCCCGTGATTTGAGAAGTGTCGCAGTGCTACTATACACAACTGCAGAGACAGGCGTAGGAGTGAACACGCATGCAAATTCACATGCACATATAGTACAAGAGCACCCGTGTACACACACACACACACACACATACAGCGTGTTATGGTAGTGAGCGCACACGCACGCATTCTCAAGCGCGCACCATCTGTTCAATCAAGCAGGAATGACTCAGAGGTGTGCTGAGAGGTACTGTTGATCGGTGAGGTTTTAGCACCGAGATGCAATCTTCTCCGCCTCTCCCTCCTTCACTCTACCTCCACTCGACTCCTCTCCTGCCTCAGCCGGCCCACTCCTCCTTCTTCATAACTCCGTTCTCAATTATCATTCTTCCATCTAATGGTTTTATGGTCCTAATCGTCTGTCTCCTAATGTCTCTGCCTCTTGTCTCACATTAATCTCCTCCGTGTCTCTCCACTGTACCACATCTCAATAACTGTACTGTCTGCGCCCGCTGTGTCACGAAACAGTATGGACGGATATTCAACAAGCTCTCGCTCAAACGAAAACTTCGAGATAAGAGGAGCATTATGTGTCTGAGAGCTCTCAGATTAGAGACATTTCATATCAGCTGTCACATCAAACACTGACAGTGTACGTTCAGCCGCAGATCTCTTCATGCTGCCATCCTTCAGAGCTTTTATCTTCAGAGCGTCACTTCTATAAGTCTGGCTTGTGAGAAAGGTTTCTGAGAGCACCGGGAGGAATACTCTCCTGGTACACATATTATATGCGTTGTGCAATGGGATGCAATGTACCACTGTTACATACAGTATGTGTAGGAAGCATGGTAAGGCAGGCAGCATATCATATCATATCATATATATTGTAGCCTATAGTGTAGTGTCACCTTCTTGATCAAAGTGATGAGTAGAAACGTGGAGTTGGGGGGAGAGCAAGATGTTCACAGAGACACACTGCTGCCTCTACAATTATCTCACTTATCATATACTACAATATTTCTATGGTCATTTCATGGTTTTGTGCTGCTGAAAATACACAGAAGGACCAAGTCACCCCTTTAACACAATATCTTAGAGTAGACATGAGTACAGGTACAGTTTTTATATCCATCACCAAATAAAAAATAACAAATCACCTGCTGACAACTGCCAGAAGAAAAGTGGTTTGTCATCTCGCCTGGCTGGTGAGTTATACAACGAAAACCTCAGATGATACAATATATAGGAACTTGAGCTTTAAAGCAACATTATGTAGATATTGGCAGTTTGTGCGATTTGGCGCCCTCCACAGTTTCTCAGTGCGACACCACTGTCATGCACATCTGTGACAATTTGTCACTATGTAATGTAGGTGCCAACTACAAACAAAACTCATCATGTCATGACAATGTCATGTGTTGAAAACGTGTATGTTGAAGTAAACATGTATGTAACACCGTGAGCCGACCCTCTCACTGAAGTTACAGTAAACAAGCGATAGAGACAGAGACACCATTCACTCTGTTACAACACCCAGATCCTGAAGGAAATATATGACGTTTCTTTGTGGCAAATCTTTCTGCCAGCTGTTTGGTGCTGGGCAGTCAGCTACAGTGGGATTTTAGAACAGCTGTTTGCTGTGAATGGAAGCAACACCGATAAGGGAAAAAGTGAAAGAAGCAAACATTCTCCGATAATTACCTCCACCAAGGAGGTTATGTTGGTTTGGTTGGTTGGCTGGTTTTTCAGCAGGATTACACATGAACTACTGAACGGATTTGCACAAAACTTGCACAGAGGACGGGCCCCGGCCCAGGAAAGAACCCATTAACTTTTGGTGCAGATCCGGTCGATCCTTTTTCTTTAACGTTGCAGTGTTGAAGATTTTTGGTAACGTCTCAGGGAATAAAGCATGAATCTTGACGAGATAAATCCGGTGTACTTAGGTGGCTGGCAACTATGACTCAGTACGATTTGATGCGGATCTAGCAGATTTAAATATGTTTTATTTGATATTGGATTAGGCTTGAACGAATTAAAGGGGACTGTTGGGCATTGGTTGAGTTATGCACTCCACTGAGTCTACTGAGTTTACTGAGTGATTAGAGCAGATTTAACAAAAATACTGCCAGAACAGAAGGGGAGATACATACATAGTAGAGTTTGGCTTGGGTCCTTTTTCTTCTACTCTGAGCTGAAGTGTCAGTAAAAAAGAAAGAAAGAATAGAAAAAGACTGTACTGAAAGTGACAGAGAAGAGGGAGTGAACTCAGAGAAAAAGACTCAATCTCGCTCTAAACTCCTCAGCTGAGACTCCACTGAGGGCTACATTCCCTCCTTATTAACCCCTTCCAGCACACAGGCTGAGAAACTTGCTCGAAAAAACTTGAAAAGCAGCAGCAACAATTAGTGAAGAGGAGGATCGACAAAGGGGCTTGAGGGAGGGATAAAGAGGGGCAGGACAGTGGGGAAGAAGGGAGAATGGAGGTCTGAGAGTGAGGAAAAAGTCACATGGGAGAGAGAAAGAGAGGCGAGCTCAACTGACCTACATTGCAAAAAGAGAGAGAGAGAGAGAGCATTGCTTCACTGAAACTGACACTCAAACACACATTCACTAAAAAGCCATGTCACCTGAATCGTGCTGAGTTTGCAGCGTGTACGTGCCTGTGTGTGTGTGTGTGTGTGTGTGTGTGAGTGAATGTGTGTAGATATCAGATGACCTGTAACCCAAGCCGTCTGTCCTCCATGTGCTTTAGTCTCCCACACACACACACACACACACACACACACACACACACACACATTCACAAACACAATGATCCGCCTCACCAAGTCTGTGTGTGTGTGTGTGTGTCTGTGTGTGTGTGTGAGTCAGTAACCTGAATCATTCACTCGCGCGCTATACTATTGTCCTTCTACGGTCAAAACAGAGAATGTGTGTGTAGGCTATATGTCACCCTTTCATTTCTTTCGCGCACACCCACACACAGGTACATTCAGTAAACTTCTTTTTCTTTCTTTTGCGCGTAAACAATCGGGAAAAAAAACATATGGATTCACGGATAAATGTAAAGTTCTCATATACTGATGTTTAAAACCCTGCAAGGAGATTAAACTGATCTTTCACGTATCAATTATGTATAAAAAACAACATGTTACAGTAATACACATCAAACCACATACACTAATACACTACTAATTGCTGCGTTTAAATTATATGACAATATATAATTTATAGATCCTTTTAGTTTATTAAAGCAGCAATGGAGTGCTTTGTGGTTATAAGCGAGAGTGCTACAATGGTATGGCCAGCAATATTGTCGTTATGGTCATTTCCAGCAGTTACAAAATGTCAGATATCAGTTCCTTTTCAACTTCATAAAGGACATATATTTATTTTTTGTGTCTGTCCCAAGGGCATTCATACAGTATATTCTTAGTACAGTGGTCTGCTGCTGGATGTGTGTTCATTAAGTTCATTAAGAGAAACAAAAAAACTGTAAAATTCTTTGTTTGTGTTCGCATGCTTGGCCAATAAAGAACACGAAGAAGCTACACGGACACTTAACACACGTTCAACCCAGCAGCAGAAGAGATCTCTGCAATCACCAAAGTTTAAAGGTGGACACCCGTGATTAACGTCACCAATTCAGTACCCGCCCAAATCTTAAATATGATCACAATCTCCTTATCTGTTCCCGAGTTATGGTGCTGACTCAAGGCTGGAGTTTCTGCCAAACGTCATGATGTCACAAGTTGATCTTCGACCTTTTGGCTCTAAAATGTCAACACCTATTCACCCATCACCTACTGGACATTTGTGGGAAATTTTGTCATAATTAGCATATGAAGTTATGGCCAAAAACTTGTTTTCGAGACCCACAGTTACCTTGACTTTTGACCACCAAAACCTAATCAGTCCATCTTCGCGTCCAAAATGAAGTTCGTGCCAAATTTAAAGAAATCCCCCCGAGGCTTTCTGGAGATACGGCGTTCGCAAGAATGGGACGGACGACCTGAAAACGGAATGCCTCCGGCCGAGGCTGTCTCTGTCGCTGGGGGGCATAAAAACGGATGCGTGTGGGCTACATATGTCTGTTGTATTTGAGTGTGTGTGTGTGTGTGGGAGTGTGTGTGCGTGATTGCCCAGTCATAATCATAATCATGATCAAAGGGATAAGTCCAACGTGATGTGTTATCTCACTGCTAAATATAGTCCAGCTGGAAAGTACAGTGTTGCTGCAGGCTTATACTTCTCTGTCTCTCTCCACTTCTCTATTTCTTCCTCTACGTCCCCTCTGTAGCGCTCCGCCTATGTGCTTCTTCATTAGTGTGGGTGTGTGTTTGCATATGTGCATACACGCGCGTGCACGTCACGGGGCCCTTCGCCAGACTGGGAACTCTGACAAGGCTGCCACTCTCCACTAGTGATTACACACAAACAACAACAAACACACACACACACACACACGGGAGTATGGTCAGATAGTGAGGGAGTAATGGAGGACAGATGGAGACAGAGAGTTAGAGAAGCAAGGGGAAGGGAAGAGGGAGGGAGGGAGGGAGGGCGAAGGAAGGAAAAGAGAAGCAAGAGCTAAGAGTTACACAAACAAAGAGAGACAGAGATGGAGGGACACAAACGACTGTGAGAAAAAAAAAGAGAGAGTCTCTTTCAGAAAACAAACACTTAGGCAGCGTTGCATGACTTGCACTTTCTCACCCCTCGACAACCCTGAGGTTGGGGCGGGTGGAGGGGGAGAGGGGTGGAGGGGGAGAGGGGGGGGGTAGACACACAGACACACAGTCAGGGAGAGCCTGAGAAAGAAAAGAGCCAATGGGAAGCGAGGAATGAGAGAAATGTGTGGAGGAGAAGAGAGAGCGAAGAGGCAGAGAGGGGATACACTTCAGGAGGAACGGGAGAAACAAGTGACGACGATTGTAGAGGAAAAACTAGGGCAGACGCAGTACGCGCTAACAAACGACATACTGTGATACAACAAGAAAAGCGTTCGGGACACACACACACACACACACACACAAACGCCGACTCCCTCTCTCTCTCTCTCCCACACACACACTTCATTCAGAGCGAGCGCAAAACTGCGTGAAGTGTACTTACCAGGGTAGCAGGAGTAGCCCACTTCTGCAGCATGCTCCCTCTCCCCCTCTCATTCCTCTCCTCCCTTAACTTCTCCTCCTCTCTCTCTCTCTCTCTTCTGCCGTGTCCCTTGTACGGCACCCTGAGTCTCTCTCTCTCTCTCTCTCTCACTCTCTCGCTGTCTGTCTCCCTCTCTCCTCCTCGAGCTGAAAACCCTGAGCAGATTCAGGGTACTTGTGCTACAAACTGCTCCCTGCCTTTCTCACCACACCCCCCACACACACACACCAAACACACACACACACACTCACACACAGCCAAAAGTCCTCTCCTAAATCTTGACAGCGAGGCAGGAAGCTCCCTCACTACCGCTGATGCACAGCACTCAGGTGATCTCACACACACACACACACACACACGAAATTGGTAGCACACACTTGCACACGCCCACAGGGAGGGAGTCCCGCATGCAGAGCTCCAACGTGTATTATGCAAGGGGCTGAATGCGAGCCAGAGCTCTCACACTGTCTGCCCTACACACACACACACGCACACACACACACACACACACACACACACACACGCACACACACACAGGGCCCCTCCCACGGTTCGCTCGGCCAACTTCATCAGGTATTCATTCAAAAAACACACACACGCCAGCTGGCTGCACGCCCAGAGACCGCTTACAAGCAGCGAAAGAGAACGAGAGAGAGGAGAGTCAGAGGGAGAGGGAGGGAGAGGGTGGGAGGTTGTTTCAGTGAGAAGGGCAGAGAGGGGGAGTGTGGGAGAGATAAAGAGGGAGGGAGGGAGGGAGGGAGTGAGGAGTAGAGATTAGAGCGAGAGAGAGAGTACATGAAAGGGTGACACATGGCCGACTCCAGTACACATACAGATATGCATGTATTTTGGGGCTGGGACGACAACTAATCTGTCGCTTTTGTCTCACTTTTATTGATGAGTCAGGATCTATAAGACGTCAGCCACAGTTTCCCTAAGGCACAAGGCGATGTTATTCACGTTGTTTGTTTTATCTCACCGACAGTCTCAAAAGAAAAGATAGTCGATTTAAAAATGATACGAAAGGCAGCAAATCCTCACATTTGGGAAGCCGGAAGCGCAGAATGTTTGGCATCTTTGTTTGGTAAATGTAACACAAATCATGTCAGGACTACATGTATCATCAATACACGTGTCCTTACATAAAGTCAGACGTACACAAATTCCTATAAATACACTGAATATATGTTACATGCAAACAAAAGCAACATCAGAACCACAACCTACTGTATTCCCCCCTTTTGGAGACATAGTACTGTACAGTAGGTGTCATGCTCAGGCTGCACTACCCACTTTCCACCACTAGATGTCACGACTGATCACCTCACCGACAGTGTACAGCAGTCTATTTCCGTTAGTTAGCTGACCTAGTTAAAAGACCATTTGGAAGTAAATATAGATGAAATGTGCTCCTCAATGCTAAGAGATGTAGCACGCACAGGGAAGAAGTGAGCACCCGCTCGTAAGATGTTAACGCACACACACACACATACATACACGCACACACGCAAAGTCTTGTAATGATTCCCACCGGACTCAAACGGTCTAAACACGCACCAAAAAGCACATCCTGTTTGTGTTAGCCGGCCTTCCTGTCAGCATGATATCAATCCCGGTGTTCAACATTGGATATTCATGGAGAGTTTAACTATTGCGAGGCAGGAGGCGGTTTGCAAAAGTTTGCTTTCAGCGTGGTAAAGAGGACTAAAAGAACATACAGAATGAGCCCAGAGAGGCTCGGCTGGGTAAGAGGATTAAAAAGTGGTAATCTGAGGGTTCTTTTCTGCACTTTTAAAAAAAAAAATTTTTTTGGGAGGCATTTTTGGTGATAAGCACTCAGAGCTATGGCATTTTAAAATGTATAAATCAGGTGGTGTACAGTGTACGATGTCGATGATGATTCTCTTCTCAAACTCTGTGTGGGTGCAGTTTTCTGTGCACTTATTGCAGAAACTGTTCTGTTCTCGGTTGTTGTTGTTGTTGAAGATATAGTTCCTGATTTGTTATAGCCCTGTGCCCAACAAAAATCACAACATTTCCTTCCTGTTTAGAAATGTAACCATCCACTTTTGGAAATTATAACATTACCCAAGTGTGTCTGGTAAATATTGCAAACAAACCTTTGCTTCACTCTTACACACCAATGTAGAGTTAGAAAAGAAAATGCTCCGAATAAAAACAAAACTTTATAGCTCAAAAGAGAGCAGGATGAAGAGACAGAAACACAAGGACATAAGTAAGGAAGGAGACACTGACAGAGTGACTCGATAAACATATAAGAATAAGACAGACAGAAGGCCAAGTCAACAGAGACTGAGAGGAAAACCAGACGAGACTCAGCTGTTTCACAGTTGTTTCTGTTTTGTCTGGTGACCTCAACGGCACAGCGAAAACTCACCTGTTGCCTTGGCAGCTAATTGGAACCCCTCGGCATTTAATCATAATTCATTTGTGTGGGATTGTTTACAATCTGCCGCCGAGTGCAAGCAGTGCGAGAGCGAGGAAAAAGAAAGGGAGAAAGTGGGCGTAAAGAACAAGCACAAAGAGTCGAGAAAAGATAAATCAATCGTGACAGACTGCACGTATTTTTGAATGGTTATTTTAGTTTTGTCTCTGTGATGTCTTTGTTCGTCTGGTCTGTCTGGTTTTTCTTTCGATCATTTCTTGAAACCACACAAAGTTCCTTCCACCACCAAACCCATTCCCCCGACCGGCATAAATATCACATTTTCTCCACTGTATAACCATTTCAACCAGGGACCCTGTTTTGGTTGGATGGTAATAGCCAGAGACTATTAAATATCTCAAATGTCACCACTTCATCATAACTTGCTAATATCAAATGTCACTCCTTCTGCAAAATACATATTTTATTGTTCCAAAGCTTAATAATGTCTGCATAAACCTGTCACCTCCTCATAGTTTACACCTCTACTCTATGACTGATGGATTTTATGTGAATGACATGAAACCACCAGTCTCTTAGTTACTTTATACAGCTGGAGAAGAACATGGAGAGCTTGTTAAGTTTTTTGCCATATACTGTTGTTCATAAAAACATATTGAGTATTTATATGAGCTAAACACCAGCCATTGAAAACAAATCCTCCTTATTGCAGAAACTCAAGTCAGTCCCGTACTGGAATTAACCGATTATTATGCTTCCAATTTAACGATGGCCCACTAAGCAGATGCAGTCATAAATACAATGCTACAGTACTTAGTCAACAGCTCGTGTCATGTGTAAATAATTAAAGCGCCATCTGAACGGCCAACATCATAAATGCACTCTAGCCCTGATTTTTCGGGATCATTTCGTTTATCGTTGCCTCCACCTGGTTTCCTTCCGAAGTCTGTACTTCTCCCTGTTTACGATACATTTTCACAGCGAGACTCCTTAATACATCCATGCTCGCGCCTCTTACTCCTCAGGAAGTGAGAGAAAGGGTGAGAAGTGGTGAGTACTAAGAAAAAAACCCACGACGCTCCCTTTAGGACAGTGGTGCAGGCTGCAAAGCACTGCAATTTGAACTACAACAAGTATTTGGAGATGGCCACAGAGGGCAGTGCCATGGACAGGCTCTCTGAGGAGCAGGGAAAAACTGAATGAATGAATGAAAACTGATGAATATTAGTTGGAGTGAGAGTATTTAACATATCAATGCTGTTTTATTTCACTCATTATGTTATTTTCCTTCTTTAAAAGTCATGCAGGAAACAAAATCTCAGAAACTCACATTTTTCTGAGGAAGGACCCCCAGATCCCTCACTCTGGTTTCTAAATCCTAGGAAGGAGGGCTTGCACACAAACACCTACTGGCTGCACCTGGATCGGTCAAATGCCACTCGTGGGCTGTCTGCTCTGGGATTTCAAACCGGACTAACATGGCAGCCCATCTGGAAACTTTCTCTTATATCATGAAAAATAAAATGAGTTGCTGAACCGTCAGCTCAGTTGCTGTTTTACAGGAAACTCCAGAGGCGGCGAGTTGCGCTGGATGCTCCCGGTTTGCATTTAGTAGCCTAAGCCTCAAGTTCGCGCAAATGAGCAGCGGGAAACATGACGCTCCAACTCTCTAAACGCAAAGCAGCGCTACCAGAATGCAATGCCGGCTGCTTACGTAGACCTGTCTTCTTCCAGGTCACCTCAGCGGAGTGGAGGCCGCGTGACTCGGGCACCACTTGTTGATGTCTTGGCCTGCTCAGTCGTCCTCCTGGATCCACGCTCTTCATATACCGGTATATCTTATATAATTTACTTGTATCAGATATTCTGTCAATGAAATTTTTTCCCATGTTAATTTTTTTTTAAATATGGCAAGTTTATCTTCACTTGAATTGAGGGTCTAAGGAAAGAGGATGTTGTTCACGGTACAGATTGCAAAGCCCACCGAGTCAATGTGATTGTGATTTTGGGCTATAAAAGTGCAACTGAGATGATTTGACTTGACAATGAATGGGAAGCGTAGAAATGTCGGCTCCTGCGGACACGTACAATTAGTCAGTAGTACAATATTCCTCATCAAACATGGCTCTACTCTCCTCTTTCTCTCATTTGTTCTGTCTTCTGGCGGAGTGGAGAACGCTCGCAGCCAGCGCCAGTCACTAAGGAAACTGATGAAAGGCTTCTATATATACACACACACACTTATATACATATCACAGACTTTTCTCCTCTCTCCCTCTCACCCCCACACACAGACTCTCTCTCACTCTCTCAGCCGCCCCCGCAAACTTCACACACACTGTGGTTACGACAACACTAGCCCTCCCCCCTCGCCGCCGCCGACCACCTCCACCCCTTTTCCCAACACTCCCTTTACCCATCCGTCCTGCCTTTCTTCTCTGCCGGCGAAAGTCTCAGCTCTCTTGTTTATCTGTGTCCTTCCATCTGTCTCTGCGTGCGAGTGTGACTGTGTGTGTGCGTGCGGGAGATCGTGAGACAGCAGGTGCAGAGCCACCTAATGGTCACACACCGAACACACCCGTGCAAACGATCACTGCGAGGCCGGCTTTCACGAAAGGCACGGCCTTATCACAACATCTTAATCATGTCATACCCATGTTCTCGTCTTAATCTATCATTCATAACCTTTTGTGATCATTACATAATCGCGTACAAACAGTGCCCTCTGAACCGCGAGGCGTTCACACACACACACACACACACACTCCACAAATATCTTCCACTTCCCGTCCGTATCCTTCATCTTTCTCACAAACCCTCTGCCAGAGTTGTGTTAACTTGCTGGCAGTGTAGTGCGCTACTTCAGCCCAAGCCACATCCCATTCACAAACCTACTAATCCACACACACTATTAGATCCCTGCTAGTCACACACACAAAGAAGTATGCATGTGTGTGTGAGTGCAGGATTAGGGAGGGACTGGAATGGATGGGCAAATCACTGCTAAGCTCCTCTATTGCTGTATAATCCCACTGAGTACACACACACACACACACACACACACACACACACACACGCGCGCGCAGATGCACAAGCGCGTAAATATAAAACATGCCTTCGGACGCGCACATGCGCAAACACCAGCCGATGCTGTCTCGCTCTTTCAATTTCACACAAGTACAAGAATGCACACACCCACACACACAAACAAAAGCAGTCATCGCAGACATTCAGACGCACAAATATGCAGGCAAATGTCCAACACACTCATTCAAGGGCAAACGCAGACATAAACACCCCAAATATTATTTCAGAGACAATATATAATCCTGTTCGGAGAGTGTGTGCTGCTGCTGCTGCACAAAAGGGAGTAAGAGGGAAATGTGGGAGGGGAGGCAGCTGCTGGGAGAAAAGAGAAAAGTAGAAAGGCAGAAAAGAGGATTGAGAGAAAAAGGGGGACAGATAAACGTAATTCAAACTCCATTCATCGTTACTCCATCCGTTCATTCACTCTTCCCACACGACTATCGCCGCTTTGTCCGGTGCTTCAACATGAGAGCTTGAAAAAATGAAATGAAATTGGGAAGTGGTGTATGGAGGTGTTGCACGTCGGTTTCCATTAGTTACGACGATAGCTCAATTAGCATTTAAGAACACGGAACGAGGCCACTACCTTAACTTGGCTTTTCATTGGTTATTTTAAGTAAATGGAAAAAACTACAACAACGCTCCTCCGGACATGAAGTTTAATATCTTTAAGATATTTCATATTTTGCACAAGCAAACTTCCATTTTAAAACTGAAGTTCAAAGTGCACTATGTCGCAATTTTAAGTAACAGTTCTAGTAGCTTCCTGACAAGCAATATGCTCTTTGTATTCTCTCCCCAACCTAAATCAAGTCGGTTTTGCTTAATTGTTTACAATCTCAAATATTAATTTGCCGCTTTAAAGTAGATTCTTAAAACTCATGCTACGTCTTGCAAACTACTATTCCTTGTATCAAGACTCTCTCTGTTTATAGGTCCGAAAAAAGTTGCATGGTGTGCCTTTAAACTACAACCTGATACCTACAACCACCATATGTTGGATTTTTGTGTGATTATAGCTTCTTTTTTATTATTCAAATGGAATATTTTGTCTGAGGAAAAGTTAGATATCTTTGTTGCTTTTAGCTTTTAACAGCTATATTTCTTGTTCAATTATTTAATTTTTATTTTGCAAGTATTGATTAATTATTTGATCTTTAAAGAGTCAGAAATTGGTTAAGAAGTTGTACTTTGCAATTTGATTTGTGGACTGACCTGCACTAAAATTGGGATTTTTTAAGTTTTACCCCTCAAACCTGTAATGAACAAAATGTGACCCCCATTATAAAATGATGTCCATAATGCACCTTTATAATGCAACACGCCCATACACTCTAAGTATACATGTAGTAGCTCGTCAGCTACTGACAAAACAAGCTTTTTTTTAAAATGGAATTTCCTTACTCACAATACACACAGAAAGTGAATTAGCAATGCCAATTTAAAACAAATCGTCTTTAACGTTTATCACACCTCATCTCCGTGCTCCCTTGATCTTTTAATGTGAGTGGGCCACGGTGAGAAACACAAGCAGCCAATTGGACTCAGATGATGTAAGCGCGATCATTTTCTGTGGTTGAGGACAGACAGACAAGTGTGGGATGTGCGACTCTCAGGGGCGGCAGGGAGCACGGCGCTAAACAGGCCCGTACACGCCTGTGGAGACAAATGTAAAACGCACACAACTGAGGACGAATGCTGCTGTATTTACCTGCACATTAGAATGGAAAAAAAGGAACAAACTGTTTTGGTTTTTTTTCGCTTGATGGTTCCTGCATGTGGCCACATCTAGGACATGGAACCCTACTTCTGTGTGTGCTGAAGGTGAACTGCCCGGCTGCAATGGGCACAGGCAGGCAGACTGGCACTAATTGGCATGAATGGCCATGGCGGTGGGCATTGTGTGTGTGAAGGAGAGGTGGGTGACTGCTCGGCATGTGTCCTTGTCGGTGAATAATGCGTTCCACCTTTTCAGAGGACAAAAATGTCACACAGGCAGCAGCACTGGTTGAGCAGCACGCAGACACTCACAGATCATCAAAGGCCTCCGCTGCTCCACACAAACACACACCGTACACCCCTGAGACTCGACAGGACACGCGCACACACTGTACACACCGCAGCTATACAGAACCCAGCCGTCATCCAGACAAACAAATTCCACAGCCACAAACACACACACACATACACACTCCACAGGTGTCTGCATGCTGCCCAGCGGTGTCTTCTCCTGAGGCCAGAAGCTGCCTGCTGAACACAACAATAAGCTTTGAATAAATACACAAACTCGTGCATGTCCATTCACTCTATACAATGAAAAAAAAATACATAATCATGCTGATTGCTGTCGGACTCCCAGAGGGGAAAATGGCTCTGGTCAATTGGGCAATTTCTACAGAATGAAGCCTGTGGCGGTAGGACCAAATAGAAGTGGCCCGGCATTGTGGAAATACCAGGCATCGCAGGTCAGAAGCAAACATGGAGGAGCTGATAATGTTGGAACTGTACAACACGGCACTAGCCTACTTTTTTTACTCCCAAATATCAGCATCCGTATCGGCCCCAAAAATTAAGTATCCGTTGGATTCTAGAAAGACGCTAATATTGGCTGGCAGTACCGGCCTAGCAATGCACTGGCTGGACTTTAATACACGTTTCTCATATTGTGTCTTAATTACACAATTCTGTAACAAACATGAGCCACAATTTATGATTTTAATTCAATATAGACTTCCCAGTGTCTCCTAAATTAACAAATCTGCTTGCATATGGAGGCCACCGTTAAAATATTCACACGCACACTCCAAGTGTCCGTGATGGAGTCGAGGGAGAGCAGCCTCACTGATTTGGAGGGAGAGTTTTTCAGGGAGGCAGACTGACTAACAGCACAGGCGTCTCATTGCTGGTCCGACTACTCTTTCACTTCGTTTCAACATCATTATTTTCAGCCCGTTTTTATGCGCGCGCACACACACACACACACACACACACACACACACACACACACACACACACACACACACACACACACACAAACGTACACACAAACACAGATGAAAGGAAATTCCATCTCAGTGACATTTTCTGGGTGGGCCTTTTTTCGAACTAAGGAAAGACCAGCGAGTGTGCGTGTGTGTGCGTGCGTGTGTGTGTGTATATATATGCGCGTGTGTGTGCTCTTACCCAAAACACAAAACACTTTTTGTGCTCAAAACTCTTTCGACATGCATGCAGCTGTCTCAGGGACCGAAAATAACATGTTTTAGAAGATGTGGCAATCTCACTCGGTTGTCTTGGTTGTATGCATTCTTACAAAACACAAAACCCTTTGACCCTGACACAATTTCAACACCCAATTTTAGCCTTAGACCATGTGCATAATGATAGTTTGACAGCGGTTATGTAAGGATTTGCGGTGGAAGGGAGAAAGGGAGAGGGGAAATGTGCGAGGAACAAAGTAGGGAAGGAGGGGCAGATGAAAAGAGGAGAGCAGGAGAGAGAGAGAGAGAGAGAGAGCAGGATAAATTAACAAGAAAATGATGGAGGAGCAGGATAAAGATGGAGAGAGACAGTGATGTCACCTTCTAGTGGCACTGCAGTGAGAGGGACAAAGAAAAAGAGAGGGAGAGAGAAACGAGTGAGACATGGAGAAAGAGACGTACGAGATCTATTAGCTGATAGAAGTCATGCAGACAACCTCCCACTCCTTAGGCAATTGATTCGACGGTATTGTGGTACTGTACGTGTGTGTTTGAGTGTGTGTGCGCGTGTGTGTGTGTGTGTGAGAAAGAGAGAGTGAGTGACAACTAAACTCTGGCTTTGGGCCTGGAGGCATAATGTAGTACTACCAGAACTCCCTCTTTTGAGACTGCACTTAGTCTTACTCCTGTCAGAATGTGTGTGTGTGAGTAAGCACGCATGTGTGTGTTTCTGTGTGTATGCAGGCCTGATTGTGCTTATGTGCGTTTGTGTGAAAGAGGCAGATCAGCAGAGGGAGAGAATGAAAAACTACGGCAGCATGTAAATGTGAGCTTTAGTCACTTCAGTGTGTGTGTGTTCTTGTAAATGTGTGAGGAGCAAGATTTTTAACAACGGAGTGAGGACATTCAGAAAAGTGAGGACATTTTGGCTGGTCCCTGCATTAAGTGTTAAGTTATCATTAGGTTAAAGTGCAATAATTAAGAATCTTAAGAAACAGTTTTGCTGTTATTATGTATGTGTATCGTGCTGCAAAAATATCTACTGAAGTTAATAGCTTGTTGGAATGCTAACAAGCTATCCCTGTTTCATCCCAGCCCAAAGGTCCTGTGCTAGAAGGGTAAACACCAACGTATACCCGGTGATCTGAGCCCCTAATCCTGACTGCTCGCTGCAAGGCTAACTGAGCTAACTAGCTAACAGTAGCTTCAGTTCACAGCTTTCAGTAGTTACTCCGGTGATATGCTGCCCCCTAGTTGTTTTGACTATGAATTTGACTCCTGTTCTCACATATTGCAGCTTCAAGGTTAGGGAAAGGGGCAAGGTAATGCATTATGTCAGTTAGGGTCCAAAATATTTGGGGCTGAGCTCCTGCAAAGCTTTCGACTTACCAGCCGATGTACTGTGCATCCAACCCTCACCTATGGTCATGAGCTGTAGGCAGTGACCGAAAGAATCAGGTCACGGATACAAGTGGCCAAAACGAGCTTCCTCTGTAGGGTGGCAGGGCTAAGCCTTAGAGATAAAGTGAGAAGCTTGGACATCCAGAGGGAGCTCAGAGAAGAGCCTCTGCTCCAAAAGAAGCCAGTTGAGGTAGTACGAGCATCTCATTAGGATGCCTCCTGGGTGCCTCCCTTTGGAGGTTTTCTGGGCACGACCAACTGGGAGGAGATCCTGGAGCAGACCCCGAAGTCACTGGAGGGATTATATGTCTCATCTGGCCTGGGAACGCCTCAGGATCCCCCCAGGAGGAGCTGGAAAGCATTGCTGAGAAGAGGGACGTCTGGAATACCCTGCTAAGCTTGCTGCCATCGCGACCCAACCCCAGATAAGGGGAAGAAGATGGATGGATTGATGGATAGGTCCTAAATAAGGGTCATCTAAAGAATCTGTGTGTTTGTGTTCTAACATAGGTCATATTGTAGGTCCTGCTCACACAAGGTAAACCATTAAATCTTGGGGTAAAATCTTGGTATTTAGTTATTTGAAGGGTTAGCTTTAGCATGCAGCGGTTATGGTTAAGCCCTCTGAGGTGACAGAAACAAGTTTGTGTATTTGCCTCTGTGTGTGAGTGTTTCAAGAGGACAGCATAAAGGAATGCCTCGGTTCAAGACTTGCCAAGAGCACTTTTCCCATACGCCAGAGAGCCAAGACTTCCCCAACCAGCCAAGAATAGCACCGTCTCTCTCTCTGCCTCTCTCTCTCTATCTCACAATCACCCCCCCACACACACCCACACCCACACACACACAAGCACTCACACTTTTTACTCTTTGGATTAAATAAGAAAGAGTGTGATAGTGTGAAGAAGGGAAGTACAGCTTCACACACTTCAATCGGCAAGAGAAACAGAAGGAGGTACACTTTCTGAATCATTATACTCGGATTCTAAACCCCGGAAGACACCGAAAGACAGCAGCCTCAGTGCCAGATATGAGCTTTGGCGACATGTTTTTGATCGAAATGTCATGCTCATAAAACTTCAGAGTTGAACTGAAATGAACTCGGAGGCAGACAGAAGGAGCGAAAGAGAGAAAGCAAGTGAGAGGGGAAGACGCAGAGAAAGAAAGAGAGACAGAGAGAGTGCAGCATTCAACAACATACAGACAGAGATTCCAGCAGAGTAACTGCAGCTTTCTCTAAACTGTCTGCTCCCTGTGGGGTAAATGAGAGTGCTCTCTGCCTGTGAATGTGTTAGTGTGTGTGTGTGTGTGTGTGTGTGTACACTTAAACAAGCAAGTCTGTTTAAGACAAGGACCAGAGTGCACTGCCTGCTCCCACTGGCACCAAATGTTGAGGCAACAGAACAACAGGCAGCAACATTGTTTCTGCTCCAAAAGCACAGAAATACTGTACGAGAAAAACAAAACCATTACTCACAAGAGTAAGGAAGTCGTGTTTTTCTTAAAAAAAACTATTAAAATGTGAACGACTTAGCTCCGCATCTTAAATGACTTCAACCAGCAAAGGATGCAAAGATATTGTCAAGCAAAACTAATTTTTCGCAGCGATCTTGCGGCTTCTCCACAGCTGACTCACTCACTGTTAATGCCTGTGCTGTGCAATAATGACATTTTTTTAATTAGTTTGTGATGCATATTATCAGCTCATAGCTGGACAGATCAGCGCTGCCTCGAGACTTAACCTGCCAATTAGCATCCTGACACTCTTGCAGATTCAAACATTTGTTTTCTCCTCCTGGTGGAGGTCGGTGAGTTATTGCATTTATATGTCCATTGTTAAATGCTCTCAACAGAAATAAACAGACACGCAAGTGGAAAATAACTTCATCTGGGGGAGGGAACTTGCGGAAGTTTGTTTAAATGTTTGTTCACATTGAATTTCTTTGACTCACTGGAAAACTTTGAAACTGGTGAGATGAGAGACGCTCCATCAGCCAGAAGGACTGAGTTCAAATCCTTGACCTCGAGCTGAAATGTCTGCGAGCCAGATAATCGCCGGCAGCTCCAAAGGTGCAATTCTGCAGCTGACCCTGTGGTCTTACTTCCCCGCAGAAGGGGAGAAAGTGAAAAGAGAATTTTTCCTCTGGGGATCAATATTACCACATGAAAAGACCGCATTCATGCTGCGATTAATCCACAGAAAAACCTGTGGAGTTGTAGCTCATGGTTCGCTGGTGATTTAAAGAGTCGCGCATTTGTTTATGTAGAGATTCATCAATGAACAATTAGATACCCAAACACACACGAGTAATAAGTATAAACAAAGCAATATTATACAATACTCCCCCCTTCCTCAGGCCTCGCAGGAACATTATTTATAGAGTGTTTGTTCGCGCTCTCAGCACTGCCAATAAGGCCTCCTTTCTCGCAGGAAGACCCCTCACTAACTCGTTCCTGAAGGTGTTATGCAAGAAAATATATGGCTGCTCCAACAGAGGGCTCAAATGCAGGCTCATAAACAAACACACTGTCACTAGGCAGACTTACCCTTAACCTAAAAACGGCTCTCCTCCAAACACAACAAAGGCGAGAAACTAACTTTTTACTCGTCTGACTCTTGTTTAACCTGTATACAGAGGAATCATCTCCCATATTAGTTCAGTAAATGCATTATATTGCATGTCAGAGGAGGAGGATTATGAGAGCAAGTGACAAATTCGAAGCAAGTCATACAGTTATGATGTGCCGTGGCTGCAGGCTACAGAGAGGAGAACCCCGGTTCTTTCCCTGCGAGCTGCCACATCACTCACATTAAAAATCAAACGCACTTTACTTAACGTGCATCTGTGCTGCGACCAGGGTGACAGGTCTATCAGCAGAACAAGGCTCTTGGCTATGTAGAAAACACAGGGCAGAGAAGTCCTTGACGCCAGAACCAATTATGTCAAATTAAACATGACAGTCAGACTAGCAGCTTTTACCGGCTGGATGCTGTGAACCCCAATTAGAAGATACGGACCCCCCTCGATTAACAAGACTAGCTTACGCAACAAAAGACAGCCTTATTAATTTAAGTGTGATGATGCATACATGGCACATGTTAACAGCAGGGGCAATCTCACCTCATTCAACACAGCTCCTCCGGACCCCCCTGGTTTGTCAGCAGGTGGTACAGCCCATGGAGAGGGTTCCAGACTATATCCCAGAATGCAGTGTGTCGACTCGGGCACTCAGCACTCCCTGGTGGATGGAAACAACAAAAGCTGAAAACTAAAGTATGGAAAGGGCTTCGACACATAACCATCAATATGGGAGTTTAACATCTTGCCTCACGGGAGCTGGGGCTGCAGTAGCTCTGGTTACATGGACAATATGTCTTCTTCTTCTTTCTCAATCTGACTGAAACAATTCTTATTAGAGATTCCAGCTGAACCACTTATATTGACGATACACAGAAGAAGTTTGTTTCCCTAACATTAATGAGAAAATTAAATGTATTCATGGGTGACAATATTTGCATTTCCAGCTTTGTTCTTCTTATCAAACACTTGTTTGACCAACTAGTTTTGAGCCTTTTAACAATCCTTAAATCTTTTAAAATCTCCAACAGAAATGCCGTATAAGCCACAGACTAGTACTGTTTTACTACTGTCCTTCCTATTTGTACACAATGCCTTTATATTTACTGAAATATTTTGTGTTCTTTTTACAATACTGGTCTTTGACATGCCAACAGCCTCCGAGGAAACAAAAATACTACAGTGATTTTTTACTGGTGATGAGGATAACGGTGGCGCATCTTAGTGACATGAAGAGAAAAACAGAGTAGACCTTACCGCACAAACAACTACACAAATTTCGGAAAAATGTATACAAAAAATATAACTGCACATGAACACAGACAAATGGGTCTCAGCCTAGGTACACACTTTTTTGGAACATTCAGTTGAAAGACATAAAACCCCAACCGTCTCGATTTTAACAGGCTTTTTTTTAACATTCCCGTCCCTTGTTCTTGTTGAATGTTTTTGTTCCAGCCCTTTAAAACTTTTCCCTCTGTAGCTTTCATTTGCTACCGGATACAAAGTGCTTCATTATTTTAAAAAACTTACATACAAATGCAGGTCATTATTATAAACAAGGTCCTGTCATATTCATGGGGGGGAGAAAAAAAAAACCTTGCGTGCATCTTTAAAGACATGAAATGTGCAACGAGCTGACTTAAGCAGACACCCACACACACACACACACACCGGCATGAGAGACAGACTGGCTGATTGTCGACAGCGTGCACACACTCTGTGGGACTAATTAGGCAGGTTGTGGTGGAATGATGGGGATGTTACGGGGATGCGAGAGACATGTTCCCTGCTGTTAGTCAGCTGCAGTGTGTGTGCGTGTGTGTGTGTATGTGTGTGTGTGTGTGTGTGTGTGTGTGCGTGTGTGTGTGTATGTGTATGCATGTGTGAAGGTGTGTGGGATGTCAAACATCCTACTGACCCACTTCTTACATGTCTAAAGATGAGGAAAGAGGTGGGTTTGTGTGAGCGTGTGTGTCGCTGTCTAGCTTTGGGAACATGTTTTATTGCAGCTTGAAGAAGAAAAAAAAAAGGGAAGTTACATTATGTTGCTGGTGTTGCTTGTGTGTTACATTATTAATAGTAAAATATATCATTCCATGGAGTTTTTCTGTTCTGCTCGGTGACTCTAATCTGCAGGGAATTGAGGGCTACGGTGGAAATGAGACACGATAATGGTTCAGTGAGGCTGATGCGTAACGAGAGAAAGGATCGGAGGAATGTCTGGTATGGCAGACATGGGAATATCAATAGGCTTTCAGAGTGGGCTGCAGTATAGTACGTATGTATGTAGACTGGCTGCATGCAGATGTGCTAAAGATGTTTGTAAGGCAGAAACAGAGGAAGAAAAAATAGTTGTATACTGAGGTTCGCAGACACCAACTGGCAAATGAATTCATCATTTGGCATTAAAAAGGCAACAGAGAAAGAGGGATGGAGGTAACAGAAGACAGAAGAGACAGCAACAAAGAGTGAGAAATAGCAAAAGTTTAAAAAAAACAGAAAAAGTAGAAGAGATCCAGAGGCGACAGGAAGGAAGACAGATGGAAAGAATAGAAAGGATGGCGAGGTAAAGCAGACAGAGAGAAAAAGAGAGAGAGAGGCGATAGGACGGCAGAGAGAGGGAGAGAGACAAAGAGAGAAACAGATGGCGGCGGAGAAGAGGCAGATAGAAACTCGCTGGGAGGACAACACTGGCACAGCCAGCGAGGCACAGCGGGGAGGATGGAAAGCTGAAAAATGTCAGCGGAAAAAGGGAGGAGGAGGATGGTGAGAGGGGAGGACAGAGCAGGGCGGAGAGAGAGGCTCTCAGTCCAAAACTCGAACAACTTTTAGGGAAAATACGAGGACACCTGTCTTTAGAGATGTCAAGTTTTAATATGACACCTGTTAGGAAAATACAGAACATGCTCGGGTTGAATATGTGTAAAAACTCCCAGTACTTCTCCTGTGGAGCAGTTTGATTACATTATGAACAGAATCTACAGGGAACATGAACTTAAATTCTCAGTGCTGATATAGTAAATGCAAAATAAATGCTTTTTGAGCCTGATTGAGGCCCTTCTCCTTGAATCAAACTCATATCAGCTCCCAGTGCACGCTCACTTGTCACACACACACACACAACTAAAGACACTTTGTCTCCATCCATCACGGCCAATCCAGAAATCAGGCAGGCTAAATTAGTCAGGAATGCTTCGGCGTGAACCACATTAAGTGATCGGCTGATTGAATTGCGCAGCCCAGCGGGGCAGCCCGGACCTGACATGAACTGTGTGTGTGTGCGGTATGTGTATGTGTGCTCTGAGGTTTTGTCTGTATTGTGTGTATAAGTAAGTAAGTAGGTAAGTGAGGAAGTAAGGGATAATGCCTGACAACAACACAGAGGCAACCATTCTGCCCTCCTGATCACCCATTAATTCCTGATGACGAATGACAGGCTTTGAATAAAATTTGACATAGCGGCCAAACCGTGTAATTACAACATCATGTCATCCACCTGGGCCCAAAAAACGTTTTCCCATAAGCTTATATTGTGAAAGATGTAGCCATACACAACCCCTGCGAAATGACTCATTTCAATCATACAATCATAATTTGAGGAAACATCCTCCAGTGAATAGGACGAACCCTTGTTATGGCTTAACATTATGCTGGCAAGATTCAAAGTCTGTGTCATCGCGTAGGGTTTCCAAGCTGTTTGTACAATTTGACGATATGTTTAACAAGAAAACTAGCTAGCTGGCCACATCATTGTCCCCGAATTAATATCAAGATTTCACAGACAAATGACAACACAGCCTGAAACAGCATGATAAACAGCAGACAGGATGTGAGAAGGTTGCTTAAGTTCAGAGGAACAGGGTGGGAACGAGGCAGGGACAGACGCTATGGTTACTCATTGTAGATATTGGCTGATACTACGTAGCCAGAGTGCTTCACTGGAACTACCGAGTCCATTATCAGGAATTAGAAGAAACCCCTCAGAAAATCAGAATCGAGTTTTCATAAGTTAATTCAACCTCCAAACAGACAAGTGAGAGCATGTTTGATGCCGCAGCACTCGTGTATGTGTTGCCAAGTCTACCTCACTGAGTGAACCTGAAGCTGAAAAAGGGAAAAAAAAAGTACAGTCTTTTGTGTCCACGTCCTTAAATAAATCTGTGCGGTGATTTAAATGGAAAGGCGACAACACTCAACATGTCAGACAAGTGTTCTCCGTGCGAGTGTTTCTCTGTACTTGACTACATGCTGGCGTGATTACGCCATGATTTCTTTTGTCCACCCGCTCACTCTCCATCACTTTTTCAGTTTGGAGCGCTCGCATTCTTCCCATTCTCTCTTCGGCCAAGAGTAGTAAAAAAAAAAAAACATGTTGTCTACCCACAAAACCTTTGCCGACTGTACATGTTTTGCCAAGCAGTGCACCCTTTTTAAAAAAAAAAAAAAAAAAACTGGCTGTAGGCTTTGGAACCGTAAGTACAGGGTTTAAAGGCTAACATAAGCAAAATATTCCCTCAACAAAGCCTCTGAAGGTCGCATTAAATACAGAGCTCAAACTCATGCTGGATGACTGTAAGGTTAACGTTTACAGATGACAGAAACATGACAATGAATGACTGTCTCGTCAAAATGCGCGACACGTGTACAGAGAGATGTGTGGGAACATTTCATAAACCTGCTCCTGTAGTACACACCTCATCATTTACCATAAATATGACAATCACACTCGCAGGAACACACACACACACACATAGACAAAATACTTTCGGAGCTGACGTAGTGTCTGACAGCTGTTTGGTTGGTTGAGGCAGAAGAATGCAGCGAGTCTGTTGTGTGTGCGCAGATGTGTGTAAGTGTGTGTGTGTGTGTGCGTGTGTGGACCCGGTGACTGACCATCACTGTAATGTAAGGGAAATGCCTTCCTCAACCACAAGCCCATTTTCCGAGACTCCAACATATCTGCCATACCACAAGCTGAAGAGTCAGCCCTGCGAAGGTTCAAGGTGCTCAAAGCTAGGAGGAATGTTATCTCGGGTGCGCACATGTCTCGAAAAGACCAGCGTCCTCCTCTTATCGCCATCTTTTATCTGCCGCTCCACGCTCTCTTAACGCGTTGTTGGAAGTGTGTACGTGGCAGCCGTGTGAGGTTCGGTGGCATAACAGAAATTCCTGCAACGGACCTGAAACTATTTTTAATATCCAGTTTTATAAGGGAGGTGGCTGGAATGGAAGGGAAAAAGACGGAGAGATCACGAGCCAGGAAGCGAACACAAATCACTCGGCAAAGACAAACATAAAAGAAAGGTCGGCGTTTCCAGGTTTACAAAACTCTCTCGCTCTCCCCTTTCTCATTCCACTTCCCCAGCTCGTTCAAATCAAACGCCATTTATAGCCTGCTTCGTAAACCCTCATGCGGTTGACAATCGGCCATAATTGCGATCAATCCGCACCGTAACTGAGAAAGCTGAAAGTTAGAAACCTTTCTTCTGCCATCAACGAGAAGCTAGCCCGTTTCAATTTCAAACTACATAGCTTTGAAGGATTGAATGTTCCCTTATGGTTGGAAAATTCTGCTATTCTGAAGCTAAATAAAAGATTGAAACATACACTAGATTATCTGAAATTGCTGACAAACAGAGCTGTTTTATCTTAAGATGTTATGATGACCTCATGCCCCACCAGCTCATGTTCAGAGTTTTACGTCTGCAGTACGGCAATTGATCGCAACATCCTGCGCTAACTTAATTGATCACGAGACACAATCCAGCTCAGTTCGGATGACAGCCAACGATCGATCATGTTGCATGTTTGTTTGTTTGACTGTGATTTAATTATGACGTATCACAACCTTTCAGAGTTTTGACTACTTCAGTAAAGTCTATCTGCTCAGTAAGTCAGCTGTAGTCTCTTCTTCGCTCATTATCAATAAAAAGCAAACAACTGGTTAAATATTTTCATCGTATAACATCTGATCAACTCAAGGAGGCAGCTGCTGCTTTAAAAGGCTCCATCGTTTTCTGTTTTCACTTGTTCCACACATTCAGAGACTCTGTCAACACCCTTCATGACAATGTTTAATAATAACAAAGCAGGCAGGTTGTAGCGTCCCGTCTGAGGTTACACAACTCCACTTGTGGGTGGAGCGCACACGCACGCACGTATTCCTGCGCACACACACAAACATGGAGAAAAGGACGTGCATTCATTTGTCCCAAATAAAGACAATGGGGTAAGAGAGATCCAAGGCTGCATATGTGTGTGTGTGTGTGTGTGTGTGTGTGTATAAACTTGTGCGTTAAGAGGGCATGCTGAGAGAATAGGAAGCGTGCTTTCTGTGCCAACCCTCTCCTTGGCAGTCAAACAAGGACACTCACACACACTCACACACACACTCTCACACACACGCACACACACACACACACTGCTGAGCGTTTTTAATTGGCCACTGATTTGCCAGTTAGTGTTCTTGCCACTCTCTTCACCTCACTGTGCTGGCCCCCTGCCCTACAGCCTGGCAGAGACACAGCTGGACCTGGAGAATGTGAGTGTGTGGTAGTGTGTGTGTGTGTGTGTGTGTATGTGTGTGTGTGTGCGTGCGTGCGGCATCCTGAAGCAATTTGTTTCGCAAGAGTGAGTGTGTCTCTGCGTGTGTGTAGGTGTCATCTCAAACAAATACGCTTCGTGTTTTGCTTATGCTCGAGTGTGTGTAATTGAAGGAGGTTCCGTCTCATGGTCAGACTCCTCAAACTCTCTCAGCCTCTATGAAGTCACACACTGGACAGATCTCAAGCGTCGTGACCTCTCATGTGGCTGATACTGACTTTACTTTTCTCTTTTTTTAAAAAAGAAATAAATAATAGTTCAGTCATAGTTGAAAAGCTTGTGAGGGACTTCATGAGGGGCATATAGTCAACATAGTGTGCAACAGGCTGTGTGTATGTGTCACCACGAGATTGCATCCTCTCCTACTTTATTTTGCAAGGCAATGACAATCACCACTCTGCACACACTGACACACACACACACACACACACACACACACACACACTCACTCAGACAAGCACAGACACACACAGCTTTGAGCAACCCAAGGTCAAAACAAAGAGGATGAGATAAGAGCGTGTGCATGCGTGTATGCGTACGTGTGTGTGTGTGTGTGTGTGTGTGTGTGTGTGGTGACATCATTACTAGAGCAGAGCACTCTATAGCTGATTGATGGAGAGAGGGGTTGTTATGGTCGACTGCCGTGAGCTCATTGCCCAGCAACCAGACAATTGGTCCTTGCCACTGTGTGTGTGTGTGTGTGTGTGTGTGTGTGTGTTTTATCTCAGTCACAGCTCACAGGACGTATGGGTCAGCCTGTCTCACTCACACACACACACACACACACACACAACACAGTCTCATGCACACACACGTGTTGAAGTACTGTATTGTATACTGTATAGACGTCCCATACTGTGCTGCTTTACTGATTATCAAAGAGCAGATTGCTTTTCACATACTCATGTACACGCACACACTCACGAACACCCACAGACGCACACACTCACGAACACACACGCGCACACACACACACTAGTAACTAGAAACTCTTGTTCTCATCTTGACTGCTAATCAGCAGACACTGCTGTGTAATTGCTGCTTCTAATTCTGCAACTAAGTTGACTAGTATACATTTGGCATTAGAACAGTGATTATCCACAGTGTGTGATTATCACACAATGTGTGTGTTGTGTGAAGTACTGAAAGGAAGGTCTCATTCATCCTATTTCTTGAGGCACTTCTGGCTGCAGATTTCTCAGTTTTTCCTCTCATCTCCGTCTCAAATTCAAATTTTGCTTCATTTGCATGAATGCGTGTGAGCCAGTGATGCAAAAGTAACGATGGTAATAATGTTAAGTGACAATTAAAGATAACAGTGATAGGTCAAATGGAAAATATCCAGTGATCATGCATACACAGCTCGTAGAAATGCACATGCAGTACTGTACATACAATAAAAGCACATTATGAGATACAAACCCTGGATACAGAGCTGTTTTCTCTCTGAACTGATGGCGGGCAGAAGTATAAATACATGTTTCTCTTTCTCTACATGACTCTTTGTTCCTGTGTTGTCTGCAGCTATGGTTTCCTGGCAGCCGGTTCCTATAGCCAGTGTGTCATAAAATCATAAAACAGTTTATTGTTGGTGTTGATTTCTTTGGGGTTTGGGACTGTGGGTGATGAAAAGGGCTTCAGCTGGTGTTAGAGAGCCAGCTGCCGGCGCGGGTCATTCTCTGGGTTCCGTTGTGCCACATAAAAACAAATTCTACTGGAAGGAGTCACTTTGGGACAAGTTGATTCAGAGTTTCACAGCTTGAGATGGAGTAACGTAATGTCTTGCAATAAGCATATTTGCCTAGCTTTTCAAAGGAAGAATAAAACTATACCTAGGGGCTAGTTTTATACGCTGGAGAAGGCCTCGGCTTTCACCTTACACATACTGTTTTACAAGGCTGAGGAAGTACAACTCAAAATTAAACTCAAAATATATTCTCTGTACATATTTTGTGTTCTCGATAAAGAGGAAAAAGGAATCACAGCTCTCTTTTCTACTTGCAGTACAAGTGGTTCTTCGTGCCCACATGTCATGTTTCTCCGAGCAGTATTCACGAGGGGGTGCAGGACGAAGAAAATGTTCCAGTGCATCCTCTTTCTCTTTTTCAGAAGCACAGAAACTCTGACTGATGTGTTCGGACATGTCTGTTTTCGACCTCACACACGTGCCCTATCGGTTTACCAATCACACACATGCACACCGACACGCTTCTCAGGTGACCCCTCATTGAGAAGCAAACCGAGGAGACACAATACTAGCGCCGTGTCATGGCTCCGCCTGCTCTGATGTCACCTGAGCGTCCGAAACTCATCAGGCTCGTCAGCAGGAGCGAGCAACGAATAAACGAGAGCAAAACAGCGATATTTTTGAGTACTGAATAAAAACAAAAGAGTATCAGGGAAAGTTCCCATTGTATCCCAACTGCAAACATCTGTTCTATAAAATCTCTAATTATTTCTGCACGCATATCATCAGGCTTCATGCAAGCAGAAGAGTAACATACATTATTTCAGTCCCCGGAGGACGGATTTGCAGCCAGATTTATAATGCGTGATATACGAATTGGGAAGCACTCCTCATAGCTGGAGGCCCGCTCATACCACAGCTCTACTGTATTAACAATACTGTAAACACACACTCATTTTGGTGGCTTTCCAAGCAGATTACCACATAAATACTTGTGTCTTTGAAGAACGGGTAAAACAAGCGAGCTGCGTCGATGATGGCGACGAGGATTCGCTGGTTAGACGCATGGGGCTGGAATAAAAGCTGCAATGGCGAGCCTCTGCTGAGAAAATGATAGATGTCTAAAGTGGGATGCCTCAGGAAGTCACTGTAAAGCTCAATGAATAAAACATTTCAAAGCCAAGGTTAGGGTGTTTTTATTCCCACTGAGATCACACATTACAAGATGAAAAATTGAGTAGGTAATAGTACGAAATCTCCTGCTGATTGTGGCCTAATTTATAAATGGGGCAGCAGTGCAGCCTCATGGTTAGACTGACCGTCTCATGAGGGAAGGTCACAGGTTAATGCGTCCTTCAGTGAAAGAGCACCGCCCCATTAAGACGAATCACCGTCTCTTTCTTTGCCTTCTACATAAATGTATCAGATAAAATGTAGATGAGGGTTACTGTTTGTGCGGTGGGTCACATTTTATCAATGAGTATCTAATAATGTGCAAGGTAACCCACCTCGCCCGCATAAAGCGAGTAGTTAAACCCAGACTCAAACGCGGCTTCACGGCTGCACGACTAAAACAAGACCGTCTTTGAACCCGAGACAGATCAAAAAAAAAGAGAGAGACAGTCAGAAAAGAAAAAAAATACAAAAATTGCAGAGGCAGATGAGGGTGGGGTGATAACACAGAGAATGAATAAAAGACAGAGACGAAACACAAAAGAGAAACCGAGTTGAGGCTGAGTATAATAAAAAGAAAAAGGAACTTGTCTGCGTGTGTGGCGCTCTCTCTTTCATTCTGAAATGCTCAAAGACTAAAGCAACACTCCTGAGACACTGCTACCAACACTGGTGGGACACACACACACACACACACAGACACACACAAGTTCATCCTGCTGGGAGACAATCTCTGCGCAGCCCTCCTCTGAACCAAAGTAATGATACGCTAGAAACTCAGACAGACAGATGAAGGGAGAGAAAGAGGCTGAGTAAGAGAGAGAAAAAAAAACAGATGACAAAGAATTAGACAGAATGTGCTAAAGATGTATGTTGGGAGACCAGCTACAAGAGTAAATCTAGTTTACACTACTCTTATATGTGCATTTAGCAGAAATCAAAGGCAGATACAAGCAGAACAACAAAAAACTGTTCATCTAATTTAACTACCATATCAAAAGGGTTAAAAAATTACCTTACATTGCTCTGTTTCAGCTCCTGTCCCTTTAAGGCCCCACCCCTGAAAATCCCAGTCTGCTCTGATTGGTCACTTCTCACAGGCCTGAGCAGGCACCGTGTCTCTGCACCAGGTCTGCAGACGTTGTAGTTACAGTTGGGACGTCACGACCACATGAAAGTCCTGACCGCTTGTCTAAGTGCATAGTTTCTAAAAACTGGTTGTGTAGTTTTCTTGCATTTAATATTTCCCCAGTGTTTATACAGCACCTCGGCCTGCTTTGCCAAACCCTTTAAGCTGCTGTAAGTGATATTTCTTAAAGTAAGTGTTAAATAGCCCTATATTCCAAAAGTAATCAGTTATTGAGTGTTTGGTCAGTAGCCCATAGCCTAAACAACAACAACGCTTACAGCATCTTTAATGAAGATCATATTTATGCCAGTGATTTCTTGCAAAACACAGATGTATGCGTGCCCAAGCTCAGTGTGTCATCTCGCCTTCCTCATCCGCCATTATTTCTATAATCAAAATACTTTCTGTTAATCTCTGATGAAACATTACAGAAATAAAAGCGATACAATAAAGAAACCTGCCTCCTGCAGACAGCTGACAAACACTGCTGTTTCTCTCCACCTCTGCCCTCGGGGGAGAACTCACAACATCGCTGTATATCCCCTCACAGCTTATAGGATAAGTCTTCCTCGGCGGCGTGAAAATGTGTGCCGTACACGGCTTTATCGCCAATCTGCACGGCTGATAAAGTCGGACTCATCATTTGCCGTGGTTGTTACTGGGGCTGCTTGGTCTGGGGAAATAATATTCTTGCACGCCTTGTTAACTCCGTTTCTCTTCGGTTCTTTCACCCGCCCTCATTTTCTATTGTGTCTCCGTCTTTCTCCTCACAAACCTCCTAATTCTCTCGTCTCCCTCGCCGCCTTTTTCATTGTGTTCTTTCAATTTGTTGTCTTTCACTTTGTCTCCTACTGTGGCTGTGGGCTGTAAATATATCTCGTCTCTTCCTCATTTGACCTTCCTGCTCCGCTCTCTCCTTTGCCCCCCACGCGACACACTCGCGAGTTGAACAGTGATGTGGCCCTTCGAGTCAGTTTACTCATGTGTGGTCTGTCGCAGACTGCATACGCTCGTCAGAGGAGCACTCGGAGGATGTTTTACACACGGCTCAATTCCACGCTCAATTGGTTAACTGACAGAGCGCTTTTGCTGAGAACGAGCAAGTTGTGACAATGCTCGGAGTCACTGCACAAACACAAGAACTTCTTCAGGTTACTGTAGTATGTGAGCAAACCAAAAAGAACAAACAGCGTTGAAAGAAACCTGTCTGCTAAAGTCTCCGTAACTTTTTCAGTGAAAAGTAGGTAAAACAGGTAAAATTTAAAAGGAAAAAAAGAGCAGATGAAGCCTGACAGAAAGAAATGCAGGGACAGATATGACAACCCAGCATATAAAAGTTTGTTTTTTTAACTTACTGTAACTCCACAGAGCGAGCACCTGACCGCAGTTGCGCTTTGCAGCCAATGTCGAACACAGATGAACATGCAGGCACGTTAATGAGCGTCATATTCCTTTAAGAGTGTGGGTTCTTTTCAGCAGTCACACACACTGAGCCACGTCTATTAATAACCCTGCTGTTTTTGAGGACTCATACATTTACATGGGAGCTGTGCACACACACACACACACATTCATAGAAGTCCACATATGCATTCTCATTCTCTCTCTCTTGCACTCACACACACACACACATATTTGCATACGGGTACACATTAACTGTGTGACGCTAAAAATGCTTTTCCTGCTTCATGTGGTTGTGTGCGTGGTTTGACATCACTCTGACAGTAAACGTATGGTGTTTCTCGACATTACAGAGCGGTTCAGTCACATGGTGTTCAAGTGACAGCGAAGAGTGATTTGGTTTTTGAAGAGATGTTTGCCTTAGCTGGAATGATTTGCGTCACTTAGGTAACTTAGTTATGTAACTTACTTTACTTAAGTAACATGACTGAACAGTATGACCTTTTCCAAAACCTAACCAAGTAATTTTTGTGCTTAAACCTCACCATGTAGTTATTGTAAACCTAGTCAAGTAGTTTCAGTGTCTGAGCCCAACTGTTTTGGTGCCTAAACCTCAACAAGAACTTATTGTGTCTAAACCTAACTGCAATCGTTTCACAATGGTAACAAAAGTCCACAAGTTGTAGTGCGTCAATATATGTCATGTTTGTCTGCAAGCTTTATTTTTATAGTCCTACGTACACATACTACCTATTTTTGCTGTCTGTGGAGCCATTTCTATGCAAAGCGTATGCAAGAAGTCAGCAGAGTGTCATCATTTGAAGGTGACAGGCCACTGACCATGCTGCTGTATTTGACACGTTGAGACTGAGTAATTAATCAAATGAATCACGGCTCCATTACATTTAAAATCCATTATTACATCGTGCTAGTGAGCGAGCATGTATAATGGGATTTTTTTTTTTTTAACACTTGCCATAGTCGCAACATTACAGGTGTTACTAATAACATTAACGATGGCTCAGATCGAGTGTCCCAGTGAGTCATGACAGTGCAACAGTGAGCCAACATGCACAGTGCCAGCACCCTGAGACTACAGCAGCTAAATGGAATTCAGCCATCATTCATTTTATGATTTTCACCAGTGCTTCTCCTACTGTAGCACGTCAAAGTGTCTTCATTTTAAAAGAGTGCATGTGCAATATGTATTTCTGTGTGTTCAGGAGTGTGTTATTACTGTGTTTGATCAAAGGGTTGTCGAATCTTTACCACTCGCCATGTAGAGAGAGAGACGGCACACACTTTATCAGCTTATACAGCAGCCTAGAATGAATTCACCCATCCACACAGATGTACTGTGTCTAGTTCTTTTCCTTCGATCACAAATCAAAAAGTACACTGTGAAAAGGACTTAATTGTGTCTACATCCACCATCCTTAGTGTGTATATATATATATCCAAACCGTTTGAAGCCACGTTCATCGTGCGTGACTTCAATTACAAAAATGACCTTGTAAGATCTCTCAGCGAAGATGCTCGCAGGATGTTAATCCCTTGTTTATCAAAGGATATTGCGTGGTTGTTTTGAAGGTCTGAGAAGTGCTTTGAAAGAATTAAGTAATATGTGTAATGCATTTGTGTGTGTGTGTGTGTGTGTGTGTGTGAGAGAGAGAGAGACAGGATGACATCATTACTACCACTGGGCGCTGGCCGGTGGAAGGTCATTATGGCTTGCTGCCATGAGCTCTTAGTTTGTGGACGTGCGTGAACGTAAACACCACTCTCTCTCTCCCTCAGTGTGTGTGTATGTGTGTGTGTGAGGATATTATATGGAGTTCATAAACACAATTTACACCCCGGTCTCTCTCTCTCTTGGCCCCTATAAAATTCTCTCTACTTCTGTCCCTCCTTTCTTCTCTGTCATTCTCACTCTCCATCCACCCCCCCTTTTTCTTTTTCTCTACACAGCAATTGGCATGTGGCGATGTCCACAGTATCACATCGCGATGGAGGATTACATCGTTGTTGGGTTTAACAAGGAAAATAAATGAGCCAAGGAGACATACAGTCACTGCACTGCATTAACAACTTTCTTTCCAACTCCTGCCATACCGCAACTTCTGAAGAAACACTTTTGGATGCTACTATGGTACAGGGCTCAGGAGTCAACGACTGCCAGCCCAACAATGCCATCATCCATCAGCCCAATACTACTTCCATCCCTTTCTTGCTTACTTGCAACCTACATGACATTCATCCCTCTAAAAGATGATGTCAACTTTTCGGATTAGCAATAATACCTCACTTACCAAGTAAACCAAATGTGATTAGAGTCAGACGCAGAGAGAACATAGTCACCATCTCATCTCTTCGTCGTTCACTCCCTCCATGGAATCCCCACTGCGCTCGAGTCTAAATTTTTCCTCTCTCTCATCTCACTTTCAGCATAAATATCTCCCCCTCCACTCTCCTCCTCTCCCTCCATTCACTCCCCTTCAATGTCATGCTTGTCCTTCTTCCCACTTTTCTATCCGTCCCTCCCCTTCCCCCCCCATCTGCTCACTGTCCTTCACCTCCCTGTGTCTGCACCGCACACCTTTCCATCCGCCCCGACTTCCTTCACTGCCTGTTGTTCAGTAGTTAGGTGAGGTAATACCCAGTTACACTCATAAAGTCTCCCCGTGCACACATAGACGCTCTGTTAGAGGCATAAAACAGCGCGATCATAAAGCTGACACTGCTGTCATTCAGACTTATAGCAGTGGGGAGAAACACACCCAGAGAAACAGCGGAGGGGAGCGGTGGGGGGGCTGAAGGCTACAGCACAGAGGGGAGCCACTACAACAGTTTACTGCAGTAAATCCAATGAAGAGAAAACTCAGTGTTAGACTGGAGGGACTTTCCTATATGCTCCATTCACTCTTAGTATAACAACCTTACTATGCATGCGTGTGTGTGTGTGTGTGTGTGTGTGTGTGTGTGTGTGCAGGGGAATCCGCAGTTTGCTCCGCTCAGTTTCTCATTACATCATCACATGGCGCTCTGGGCTCACTCTCTCACACACACACACACACACACTGCAGACACACACAAGCTGGTTTACACACCGGCAAAAATACAGACGGAGACATAAAAACGGGTGTTAACTGTAGCTGCGTGTGCGTTTGTGTGTCAAGCGTGGATATGCTGTAATGAAGTCATATGATTGCAGGGGCACGCTCGTTGACTCTCAAAGAGCTTTTATAATTCCTTTTCGATATGACTGTGTATGAAGAGAGAGCGATGAGGAGCAGCCGAAAGGAGAGGAGAGAGGGATGGAAATTGAAAAGAGTGGTAAGGCAAATTGAGCTTGTAAAAGAAAGAGAGGCAGAGAGGATGAAGGTGAGAAAATACAGCCACAGTACTCCATCACCAGTTAATAGAGTACAGCCTGCATTGGGGAAGTAAGGAAGTAAGGAAAGAAAGAAAGAAAGAAAGAAAGAAAGAAAGAAAGAAAGAAAGAAAGAAAGAAAGAAAGAAAGAAAGAAAGAAAGAAAGAAAGAAAGAAAGAAAGAAAGAAAGAAAGAAAGAAAGAAAGAAAGAAAGGCATAGTGACTTAAAGACCCAAGAGACACAGACAAACAGAGAGTAAACAGAGTGAAGCTGAGATAAAACAGCGTGTGAACCTGAGTCAAAGACAGAAAAGCAACAGAAAGTCAACTCGCACCATGTTTCTTCCATATCTTTGTCTGCTGCTGTCATATAAAACTGACAAAGACATACAACACTATAGAACTGTCAGTGTTGAACACTTGAGTAAAAGCAAAGACATCGTTTTGAAATATTAGTGTGGTAAAAGTCAAAGCCGAAGTCTTAAAGTATCTGATGCACTTAAAGCTACTCTGAGCCTTCTTTCTCGACGTCGACATTAAATAGCTCTATATTTCGACACTGTAGAGTTATACAGTGTTTGGTCAGGGACCCATGTCTCTCCTCCTCCCGTTCATGCAGTAAAGGACTAAAGGAATATTCTGGTATCCCTGCTTACTTTAACCAATCAGGACAGAGAACTCCATAAAGAGGCGGTCCTGTAGGGAGCTGGCAGAGAGCAGGGTCCTTCGATCGTCACACGGGAATGACACAACAGGGAAAGCTACTCCCGAGCGCTCCCAGTGCTCCAGATGTAACATGCAATCTCCAAAGTATCTTGTACAGGAAATACTCTAGTAAAGTGCAAGTACGTCAAAACTGTAGTTAAGCACAGTGCTTGAGTCGATATACCAAGTTAGATGTCATCACTGAGAACTGTAACCATTCAGTTAATCTGCTGTGATTCCATTCTTTTCATGCTTTCTATCATTTAAAGTAATTTTGCCGTCAAACACTGATTTAAATGCCAAAAAAACGCCCTAATGATGCTAATAAATATCAGTGAGAGGTTTCAGTGTGAATATAGTTCAACATAAAAATCTATTTATCCGTCCAGCTAGTGTTGCACACAGTACTGAGTTGGTGAATATGGGTCTGACTGACTGCACAGCTGCTTGAATGGCTGACAGCCTGGTTACCTGAACAGCTGTGTGACTCACTGCACAGCTGCAGGCCTGGCAAGCAGACAAACTGATTATCCGTCTCACTGGCTGGCTGCCTGGTTACTCAGCAGCTGTCTTGCTGACTGATCTAGCTGGCTGGCTGACTGACTGGATGTTTGCCGGCTGAATATGGAAAGGACCAGCCTACTGACCACATACCTGCACGACGGACGTTGTTGGCTAATATAGCGGGTACCGTATAAAGTGAATCTAGTAACGTGCATGTGTTTACCGCCTGCATCCGCGAGTGAATGACTGGATGTGTGTGTTGCTTCTCCATGCACCAGGAGGGGGCCTGTTGCTCTCTGCTGTTATACAATACATATTGTATAACAACTGGCAGTGTGTGGGCGGCTCCCGCCATCTGGAGAGAAGCAACCCCTGCTGTGCCTGAAACTACACACTGCATGTGTGTGTCTCTGTGCACTTCCGCGTGTGTGTGTGGTTGTGTTTTTTGTCTACCCCGCAGCTACAAATAGATAACACGTCATCTACAGTAGTTCGGTTCCTGGGTTCATGTACAGCACGAATTCAAGGAAGGTAACTGAGCGCATGTTTGTCTACCGTTCACCCTGATAAATACGACTAAAAGTGTATCATTGTGAACGCAGCAGGGGTTTAGGGATTCTTCATCACACTAAACGTGGTAATGTCCTCTGGGGGTTTGACAGCCGACAGCAGACAGTGAAGACTTCATAATGTGGCTTAGCAGGAGCCAAAGTCTGCCGGTGCCGCTTCGCTCCTCGTTCCGGGTTTCCACAGAGATGGGCTCAGCCAAACAAACAACGTCTTGGCGGCTCTCCGTCCACAAATAAACAAAGATGCACTCCGAGGAAGACATGCAAGACGCGCGCACACACACACTCGCACATGTACATGCGCGCACACAGAGTAAATAAGGTGCTGAGAAAATCCAGTCCATCAACTCCAAGTCAGTGCTCGACAGCGAACTGTTGCTATGGAGAGGAAAAGCACAGCTTTCCAGTCTATTTTAAGGAAAAGTACTTTTTTTTTTCCACTGCATATATCAGAGTCAAACAAACTGTGATAGGAAGCATTGTCACTACACCGTATGGCAATATGTGAAGTGCTTTTTTAATGACCAGACTTCAGTGTGTGTCCTTCTGCTGCTGATCTGTCACTAATTAGTCCCACAAAAAAAAATGAAGTTATGTCACGGCAAATAAAGACTGCATAAATGTCCAAATTAGAGTATGTATTACATTATGAATAGTATGCATGAGCAGTTACTGCCTTCATTTAAATATCAAAGCTTTTACTGATAAATAATAGTATCGTATGCTCCGTGCTACCTCAGTATTAGCTCTGTATGTGCGTGTTCACGAATGTGTGAATGTTCCTGTGTTTTTTCTTTTGCTTCAAGGTAGATGTGTAAGATCCACGCAGCGAGCGAGGTGTTACATTGCCTCTGTTTTTAGCAGATGACTTCACACCTCGGGAGGAAGTCACTGGAGCTCACATCCTGCCTGCTGGATTAGTGAATCCCAGCTTGTCTTTTGCGAGCATCACCTTACCGACTGCTGATAATCAGATCCTGAATGCAAAACTTTATTTCACACTGTTGTGGCTGCGTGTGTTCCTGTGGTTCACATGTGAATATGACTGAGATATATGTTTGTTCACGATGAGATAATGGTATTAGTTTTATCTGTTCAGTTTTAGATATCAACTAAAACAATGCACAAGCGTTATACTGCTATGAGTTTACATGTTTTCTGCTGTTTTCTGTCTCATTAAACTTTCAATTCAAAAACTTTCATAATGACATCTGCAAAACAGTGCATTTTAATATAATAGAATGAATTAAAATTGTTTTTTGCTGCCTTGAGAGCCATAAAGAGGCGTAAAACACATATTTTAATGAACCCCAAAGTTCAGGTGTTAGAGATGCTAATGTTATTCCTCCGGCTTGTCAGGTAGGGACCACCCATGGTGTTGAAAAGCAGGAAAACTGTGAAATACCTGTACTTAAATAATGAATCGAAACATCTGCTCTCGGTGAGTGGTCTACAAAGAGGAGATGTGTCACCTCACTGTCTTTTTTTACGCCCTCACCTGCTGAAGCACAAAAACACACGGATGATGCACGCACCCAAATGCAATCAGCACAGAGAAAAGGCAATTCTTAAAACACTTTAGCTGATACAAGTTAAATGTAATAGTCTGCGTTAGTTGGCAAAGTAGTCTGTAGGAACCACAAATATATCTGCAATTTGTGTGTAAAACAAAAAACAGAAAAGGCCAATAACTTTTTTGTGAAACAGGCCAAAGTACTGACAGTGGTTACTCGGCTGATGGCAGCTACACACATGTTCAAATTAATGACCATGGGAAATAAACCCTGGGTAACACCCAGGCCCGAGTAGAGTACACAGGAAGACCACCGCTGTCGTTACGTCATATTTCATCATCACTACTTCCCCTTTTCTCCTGAGCCCCAAACAGGAAATAGTTCTGGCACAAATCCCCGGGGCCAGTCGGTGTAATGAGGCCTGTACTGTATATGTGTGTGCGCTGAAAGTGGGTGTGTGCACAAACTCGCATGCGTTTCGATCTGCCCCTCGTTGAAGACTTCTGTGCAGACACACACACAGACATACACACACAGGTCTGTAGGGGTTATGGGAAAGAGTCTTTGGCTGCCATTCTAGGAGGGAAGGGAGCAAAAGAGCAAGAGAAGAAAACAAGGGCGAAGCAAGAAATAGAGCGCAGACAGGCTTGTAAAACATCCATACGTGCACATCAGCTGAAAACATACCATTCATTTTTTTGTCATAACCTTAGAAAGGCACGTTCTTTTTTCTGACTTGGGCAGGCTGCTGTACAACCGAAAATCAGGCTGCTCTGGATTAGATTTGACTAGGGAAGAATTTAACTGTAGAGCCCGGGCCAATGGAAAAATACCAGGGAGGGGCCTCATAAATAACTGGACCAATGACAGCTCATATCAATATTGAAGAGCAGAGAGGACAGAGGAAGCAGTGGCAGAGGGAGTGACATGGAATGGGATGAGAAAAAGCTGACGGTCTTGACTTCGGTTCATTTTAATGACACAAATCTTAATTTAATGTCCTATATGATAAAGTGTCTGAAATACTGATAAATGCTGAGAGGAAATTTTCAGCAGCCAAAGCTGACGATAAAGAATAAATACTATTACTATTACTATTACGTTTTTATTTGAGAAAGGATAAATACACATGTCTAACTGATCATCAAAACTTCTGATTCATTTCTAGAAACTAGCTTCTTTAGTTTAAGTGATTTGAATATTTACCATGGTGTTAAATGTGGGATGCTGGACAATATGTGAGTCAGAGGAAGTTAAGAATCTGAGGAAGACTTAAGATGAGGGTCGTCCACACCAAGAGCGATCACAACAACGATAACTTTAATGATAATGATGTCAGTATGCCCACTGATGAAGGATAATGTTCTGTAAACAGTGGCGCCTGCTGTGTCTGCAGCTGAGGAAAATGGATACTGATGACCTGTTACTGCAGAGTTTTGTGACAATCTTCAAAGACGAGAGTTAGGAGAATCCAACACTCTGTTTAGGGAGTTGTCCTCTTTTGAAGACAAATTTTATTCAGACTTTTGTACGAGTCAACAGCAATTATCCTGGCATTCGTCAAAGAGGACATCAGTGAATACAAAACAAGGTTTAGAGATCCCATCAGTGCCAAAGATCGTTTGGCAGTATCTCTCAGGTAAAATTATGATTTTTATGTGTAAGATTTGGCCTTGTATGTGTTATCTAAGCTTTAATTAAGTTGTATAAATAACCAAGACTAAGTAATTAGAAGAGACCATCTAAAAAGCGTTTACTAAATGCCATCAATAAGCTTACATAAAAGAAGTTGGCTACAGTTAAAAAACAATATTATAAGTACTCCCGCAACATTATTTTGTAGAAAAATGTCTCTAAAATCAAGGTAATTGATGAATTTTGATAGCCACAGTAATCATTCTTTAGCCCCACTCGCCAGGATATGATCTCACCTCAGTTTGAGACACACCATTATTTTTAAGGACACCTGGGGACATTTCCAGATGGTTTTTTGGCAACCAGAACCCAGATATTTGTAATGATTGGAAGTCAGACCGTCTCCATCCTTGATCGTGGCGACCAAAACAGGCATTTCAAGCCAAATCATCATTATTATTATTTTTTTATCTGATTCAAGTGGTTTTTGTGCATAAATGTGACAATGTGACAAGAAGGAAATAGAAAATTCAATTGAGCTAACATTTATCCTGGCGACTGGGTTGCGTTGTCGTTAAAGCTGTGGTGTGGACTCCGACTTCAACTTGAGTTAAAATCATTAATCATTTTTAAATGATGCATTTAAGTTACTGATATAGTTATCGTTCTTGGTGTGGACAGCTCTATAGTCAGTGATCAAATGATAAATGTTGAGATGTAGCCAGTGCTTGCTACCCAATATGATTTCCATGAACGCACCATCTGTACCGAGGCCCCTAGACTAATCTAATCTATCGAGAACGTAAAGAAACAATCAAAAAGTTATCCATACATCATCTGAGAGTGAACCTTCCTTTGTATCCATCCAGGCTGTCATCTCTTTCTTTTTCTTTAAAGCTCAAACATCAGCACAAAAGACACGACTGCTGCTATTTGACATGCTCAACATAGCATAGGTTCCCTGTGGAGCACGTTGGTTATTAGTGCACCATTCATCAACTCCTGTCATAATAACAGGATAGAGTCCTGTCTCACTGCCAACACTGAGCCACAGCATACCCACATGAATATTCATTTGGACCGACTATCAATACATGACACTAAATCTATACAAACAAAACAAAAAGAGCACTTAAATGTAAATCAGATATTTACTCCTTGGTGAGAGATTTTAAAGGTTGGATCAGAAGAACAACCTGCGTGGGGTGTGTTTACAAAGCTACTCTTGTCTAAAAGTGTTTGTGACAAAGAAATTGTCCTTTCTGCGCACACAGAAACTCTTTATCATAGATTGTAGACTGTAATAGATGGCTTTCCTTACTTAACTGATTGAAGGAAGTATTAGCATCTCATTATTTTGTAAACTGCTTTTTCCAAGGTCAACAGTGACATTCACTCTCAACTTTTAAGCCAACACAGACAAGAAGTGCTCCAGAACAGCTGTCCACTGGACCTTGTGGTGAGATTATTTTGTCACCTGCTGATTTCAAGGTAAGGAACGAACTTTCAATCTTTTAAAATGCTTAAACGACCTACAAGGAACATTTAACTGGTTATCAAACAGTCGATGCCTCAAAATGACTGATATAAGCAAACAAGACCATCAGAGAGAAGATGATCATTACCTACTCTATATCTACTCTAGTTATTCTTAATGCCTTCCGGGATGGATTTTGAAAGTTAAAACTATTGTCATGGTGGAGTGCTGAGGACGAATTGAGGAGTCTCACAGTCTGCTCTGTAGTCTGGTGGTAAGGGAGCAGATAACTTCTGTATTGTCAGAGGGCAGCAGAACAACTTTCTTATCACGGAGCATTTTATGTTGGCCATGCTACAGAGCTATATCTTGCTGTTGGCTTGTTATTATGAATATATAACATTACTAGCAAATGTTGACAGCTTCTAGCTTTAGCTAAACAAGATTACTATAGAGTGCTGTTGGACTGATGGATTTTTGTGGGTTAAGAAGTTAGCATCACCCTAGGTCCATTGTAACTCTGTGGCAAACATGAGTTTATTAAAGTTACGCACGCAAGATAATCTTCACAGATGAACACCACTTTTATGATTTTTAAAGCATAAATTAAAATCACTAGAGGTGAAAAGCTAATGAACTATGTAGCGATCGCATGACTTAAACGTTACCACCACTAATTGTCCTACTACACTATACTGTAAACACATTATTATAAATTAATCACATGAATTAGAATAGTCTGTAATTAAAGTCCATCTAAAGACGAAGAGTAGGTGAGTCTCTATTTTTTGTGTGGTGGCGTTTAACATCCCCGAACATTAAAACCATGTTATGTGCACACATTATCCAGATCATAATCTTTCAATACAAGGCAGCGGTGCTCATTCTGCTTTTGTCCACAGGGGCCGCCAGGATCAACAAAATGAAAGTTCCACATGGCAGCTTTAAGCAAATGGACTTTTATTTTGCATCTTCTTCTTCTTCTGGAAAAACAAAAAAGAAAGAAAACAAAACAGGAAATGTATCTTAGAGGAGTGGCGTAAAAGCTGCAAGATAAGATATCAAGCGTGTTGAAGGTGCAGTTTTCTCTTTGAATAATGATGATAGCAGACGTTGTGTTGCAGTGATGGAGAAGGCATTGCGCCTCAAGTATATCTTTAAATCTCAACTCTCTTTCCGTCTCTGTGCATTTGCTGTTGCAGAGCAGGGTGGAGCCTTATGAAGAAAAAAAAATGCTGGTGTGGGAGTTGGGACGACGCGCGGCAGTAAATAACGACTGTCTCAATGCACGGGAGATTTTAGACGCAGTAATAGCAGCCTGTGATATGGGCCAAATCTGTCTCCAAGGACAAAACTGGATTAACCAACATCACTCAAATCACAGTAATGTACACACACACACACACACAGGAAATACTGGTTCACAAATAAAGCTGACCCTCCTTCGCACCCATCTAACAGAGGAAGACTAAAAGAGGAAAAAAGAAGGACGGAAGGGCCGAGGGAAGATAACAGTGTGTGAGAGAGAAAAATGAGATCTAAAGAGGGAGAGAAGAGAGAAAGAGATGGAGAGGGAGCAGAGAAAGAGGACAGGCGCTTCAATAATTCACAAACTCCTGCTTCATTTAGAATAGAATCGGTGCCCAAACTGGACCCGCGTGTCCTCCACTCATCGTCCACAGCGGTCGGCTCGCTCATAAACTCTGCGCCTTTTCCTGTGCATCGAGCTCGTGAAAGGATGAGGGCAGCTCTGCCAACGAGCAGACATGGATTTCTATTAAAGGAGTAATGTAGATTCATTAGCACGGCTGGTGCCGTGGAGGAGAGGGGAAACGGGCTGCATTACATTTTTACGTTGGACCTCCTTTTCAAGTTTAGCAGTGTTTCAGACCACTCAAAAACACAGACATCAGCCAAAACACTACAACCAACAGTACTAAAAATACTTCCACAAAGCTGGCAACTACACAGCTCCTGTGTGTGTGTGTGTGTGTGTGTGTGTGTGTGTGTGTGTCAATAATTCTGCACACAGAAACAGACAGATGGATCAGATGGAGGTGGCATGTCTCATTGTACGTGTGTTTGTTGCTGCAGCTAAGAATCTGGTTTGTATGTTTGTTTATCCTCGTGCGATGGGCTGATTTGCAAGCACCGTCCCATGCTTGGCACTTTCCAGGAATCGTGCAGCATCACTCCAAAAATGCGACAAAGATTCCCCCCTCCCCCCGTTCCCTGAAAGCCATTACTCGAAAATATCAAGCAGCTGAGGATAACGAGCAGACGAATCTTACTGTTTTGTGGGTGAAGATTTCATCATTCTGCATAAATAAAAAAAAGAAAACTTCAAAAAAAACCCTCAAACGGACCAGATGGAAAGACAAAAGAGAGAAAGGGCAAGAACACCGAAGGCATACAAGAGGAGGGGTGTGTGTGTGTGTGTGTGTGTGCGTGCGTGCGTGCGTGTGTACTTACAACACACGTTTGTATTTGTAATGATTTACATGAGTGCCTGTGTGCGTGTGAATGCTGCTGTCATTCACGGTGACCTGCAGCAGCAGGCATCTCTGTTATGTAATCTTTGCTGTCAAACGCATTCACACACACCTCCGCACATGGACACACACACACACACGCACACACACACCTACCAGTGCCTTCGAACAGCTCAGAGGTTATTCTCGAGTCGTGGTGAGAAAACCTTGCGTGCCATCTCAGCACAATCAAGACCGGAGCGTCCGTCCCTGCTGCAGCTGGTAAATAACTAACTAGTGTAATTAATGGTTCAAGTCTGAGGTTGTACTGCTGCTTCAGTTATTTTAGGCATGACAGCCAATCAAAACCCTTATAAAACTCTCTCAGAGTAATGAACAGCACACACAGACTCATCATCAGGGTGATTTTTCAAGTAAAGGACCCACCTTTACATCTACAACAGTCGAGATCAGTCAGTCCGTCCAACCTCTGCTTCTTTGACACATATTTATTAATGTGACACGATGGCAGTTCTTTCACCCCCTCGCTGTGTGTGTGTGTGTGTGTGTGTGTTTATGTAACCTCCCACACAACAGTCAACACCAGCCTACAGTTATGTACAGTGGCAGGCTCGAGGCTTTGTGCTGCCGTGTGATGTGTACAGCACGTTCCTCATCTGAGGCTATCACAATACTGTATGAAGTCCCATCAGAGTGCGGCAGCACAGCGCTGAATTGCTGCTTGAGAGGGGCCGCGTTTGTGCAAATGGATTCATGAAAGAGCCGGGGATTTTCAGCCCAACAAAGGCGTTTTATTTAGAGGAGAAATTATGCCCATACGCGAAGGACGATGAGGAGAGTAATTAAATTAATGTGCGGGTGCTGTATGTGGAGTTTCCTCCGAGGTCATATCATTGATTCTAGCAAATAAACCACAACAGAGAGAGCTGAAGTGATTAGTCTATTATTAGAGCAAGTCGATTAGAGTTCAACTGACATATCGGTGGGCCAATACTATCAACCAATAGTTGCTTATCAAAGATCTATTGTATCGATCTTTATGGAAATACTGCTTTGAGCGACTTTGGAAACTTTTTTCTTTCTACAGAATATAACGCAGACAATAATGGCTGGGGTCATTTATAACTAATAAATTCCCCGGTGAAGTTTACTGTTTCAATGCACTGATGTTATTTTGGACAAAATATTTTATTGTTCAGAGTATCAGTCGATATGTGAATATTTTTTCCCTGCTGTCGGTATCAGCGTCGAATTTAATTTGTAACCATTTTGGTGGAATTTGTTTTGAGTCAGTTTTCAAGACAAAAATTCCAAATATTTGCTGGTTTCAGCTTCTCACATGTGAAGATACTGTATGGTGATTTTTTAATGTTGGATATGCTATATTACATAGTTGACGTGTATGCACAAGGACTGTACCTTATGTATTTACTATGTGTTTTTTGTGTATTGTGTTTTATTATGTAAGCTTAAGCAACTTATTTGGTCACTTTGCCCTTAATGATTTCTTTCTACATGTTGTATAATGCCCATGTGAAGCCCTTTGTGACTTTTGTCTGTGAAAAGAAACTTGAGGGTGACCCGGGCTAAATGCAAACACCTGAACTGTACTGTCATGAGTCATGAGTTCTCTTAATTGACTGAATTCCTGTGTTGCTCTGCCCACCGTGCTCGGGGATCCTACATGTTTAAGGAGCATTTTACCTCACAAAAGGGGCAAAAAAACAACAATATATGTCATAGTTTTGATTAATCTGTACTTATTTTTTATTTTTTTTGCTAGAAACATCATTGGACAGACCCACGCTATACATTTTACTTATCAATAGAGTTGATGGATTGTTAGTTGGACAAAAACAAGTATTTCTAAGAAGCCACTTTGAGCTCCAGGAAACTGTGATCAGTTCTGACATTTCATTAGTAAAAAAAAAAAAAAGGATGTATTGATTATTTGGGTAAAGTTAAACAATAATGCTCTTTAAAGAATAATTTTTCTTTTCAGCAGACTTTGGCAAACAATGCTTTCAGATGGAGAGATGGAGCACTTTTACTGCAGGTATTTATAGGTTTTTTGTAGGGGTGTACAAAAATACACTGCAACTTTGAAAAATCTCTCGTGTACCCATGTTGAATAATGTCTGCTCACCGTCACCCTGGACTGTTCCATTAAAATCCCCCAACCGAAGCTTATCTGCCATTGTTATACCGTTCAGGAAACCACAGGCCTTTACATTAGCCCCGGGTTCACTCCGTTCCCCCAAGTGAAGGAAAACTTGTTTAGCTCAATGGGCTATTAGCCCACACCTCTCCACGCATAAAAGGATTGAGTAAAGGAGCATAAGTGGATAGAATATAGGGATACTGGTAAGTGGCCATCCATCAACGCAGCCATACAGCCTGAGCCGACGATTTTGTGATGGCAGGCAGGCCTGATACAGTACAGTACAGTACAGCACTAAACAGTAAGAGAATAATGGTGTGATTTTTTTGAGACAACAGACCAGAATCCCGCAGCGAAATGTTTGTTTTACCACAAACAAACACATTATGCTGATATGTTTGTGTGGACAGTACGTAACTGTAAAACAGGTTACGTAAGTCAACACTAGCTGGCACAAACCAAATCTTAATAGGAAGTTTAATTGTCTCCCAGGCTCCTGTCAAGCCGACCCGTCTGGTTTTCGGCAGGCAATTATCACAGAGGGTGGGAGGCTGTGATTGGAGCTAACAGCTCAGGTATCATATCATTAGATCACGAGTACGAACCAATCTGCCAATTAGCACCACTTAGTGTCCGCGCAGCCACTCCAACCACCTGATGAAAAGGAAATTGACATTAATAGCATTCAAACCAATGGCTGCTAACTACAGGGTTCGTACGGGTTTTTAAGAGTCCAATTCAAGCACTTTAAAAAGGTACTCGAAGCCATTATCATCACATCAAAATTGTTTTAAATGCAATTGTGAAATATAAAGTTTACAGAATCAATTTGTAGTCACAGCAAACAATGTTTATTGTCAGGTTAGAAGTTCTTCTATTAACTTTATATGTTTTGATTCTGATTATTTATTCCTTGCTTATTTCAACACCAGGAGACGACAAACAAATGTCATGACGGGATCGTATAATTTCAAATATCAAATGATTTTTGCTTTACATGAGTGACCGTGTAGATGAAGCATTTTTCAGGGAGTCTATTTGAATTCAAGCCCGTTCGTCGACTTGCAGACCTAATGGTTACGATTTAAGCCTTTTCCAGACTCGCAGTAGTTGGCACAAACCCCTGTCACTGTAAGAGACGAGAGGAGAGCGTGGCAAAGTAAACGGCGGGGAGTTAGAGAGAGCCACGCAGAGAGAGGCAGAAGGGAACTGACAGAAATAAGGACACACAGCGAGATGAGAGGGGGAAAAACGAAGGGAAAGTTGACAAAAAGAGAACAAGATAACAGGGGAAGAAGGCACATACACAGAGTCGCACGCAGAGAGACGGAAGGCAAACGTTGTGCGGGAGAGAGTGGGCGGTCAGACAGACGGCACTTTATCATTGAGCCTCGTTGTAAAAGCAATAAGCCCTCTATAGGTCTCAGCATAAGGACTTCCCAGGCACCACGAAGGCCATCCCCATTCATCTTACTAAAACCTGAAGTTGCTGAAGCGAGCTCGACGCCTCCTGGGGGAGGGCTTGTCATCATGAACTCCTGAGTATTTCAGAACATCCAGGCTAAAAATCCATAAATAAATCCCAGAAACCCCTTTATTCGTTGCAGGTGAAGGGGCCATCCGCTTTTTCTGTTTCATTATTTTAAACGAGAAGATAAACAAAACTTAAGACTCTGAGCTCAACGGAAACCGCTCCTTAATCTTACGCAAAACTTTTTTATTGTATGTAATTGGTTGTTTTTGTTTCTACACTGGTAAAGTCAAATCAGTTAACCTTATTTACACTGTACAACTATCGTACAGGAATGCAGATCCTTTTCTTATTGTAATTATACGTAATATAAAGTTTTATCTATATCTAGTTTATTCTTTACTTTTTGCTTTTCAGACCACCCCAGAACTGACAGGATATGCACGAGTCCTTCTAACCTGACACACTTCAATCAACTTGTTAAATAAATATAATCAATCGTGTAATAATTGTATCTATTCCGACGTCTTGTGTTTTATTTGGAAATTCCTGTGTTTCATGTACTCTCTCTGTGAAGCAGTGTAGTCAGTGCATTCCAAACAACAGTTGGGCTAATGCGCAATTTTCTGCCACTTAACTTGATCAATTTCTCAGCTGCATTAACTTGAACAACAATGTTATTGATTTGTTAATACCATGCAAATCATAACCACGTAAAAGCTTAAAGGACTTCAATCTAAAAAGTAAAACAGTTCTCCAGGGCCCCATTTCATATCACCAAGTCAGCTGATCAGTTCATTTTTCACAGACGCTCCGTGAACACCAGCCTTAAAAAACATAAACAAATCATAAACAAATGAGTAGTTCCGTGATTGTACAGTTGACATTTGTACCAATAACCTGAACAGGTAACTTGACTAACAGGAGAACCTGTAAATTATCCAATGTGCCTGACTTCTCCATCCTTTCTCCAGGTAATTATCCTCTGATGTGATCACTCCTGCCGGTCGCCACCCACCAGTCCCTCTTCTCTACCTCCTTATACTTTCTCGATTGTCTCTCCGTCTCTCTCTCTCTCTCTCTCTCGGTGCACTTATACCGGAGGTGTGATTGCATTAAGCTGCCGAGGGCGAGGGGCATTCCCGTGGCCATGCTAATGCACAGAACAGAATGTACGGCGGGAGTGAGTGTGAAGGAGAGCAGGAGAAAGGGCTGGAGTAGAGGAGGGTGAGGGGGGGCATCCATTACTATAATCAATTTTACCTCACTTGAAAAAGGTGGCTGCTGTGAAAGGAAGACGACGGAGAAGAAAAGAGAGATGAGCGGTGGAAAAAGCCTCTCATGGCTGTTAGTAAATCTGAAGCGCAACTTCATTTTTCAACCTTTATTGCTTTCTCACACGAGCACCCAGAGCACCCACACAATAACCAAACACATTCCGGTGGTATGTTATTATCCCCGTAGTGCGTTTTGTAATATCCTTAAAGTATCCTGAGACGCTCACGCTGAATGACAGCAATTAACAAGACCACTCAAAGCTCTGCAACAATCACAGCTTTTTAACTTCGCTCACTGGTCAGGTTACAATGCGCAGACCATAAATCAGAGGGGCTGCAAAACCAATCGGCAAAATTCTCACTATAAATACAGCAAAACCACAACAAAGGCAATATGTCGCTCCATCCAAATAATGAGGGATATCTTTCAAAGCGGGGGCGGAGGACAGGGAATACCCTGAAGGAATAACATCTAATGCAATCAGATCGCTCTGGCCAATTAGTCGGCACTAGCCTAGCCAGAGATGATGTCAGTCATCATTACTCATTGCTTAATGCTATAAAGCAGAAGGGAATCAAGAGCAAACAAAGAAAAGAGCAACAAAAGTGGGTCGGAGTTAGGAAGGATGCTGGATTAATCACGGCAAAGAAGGCAGACAAGCGCTCTTCTGTGAATAATGGCACCCACACGGAGTGGAATTACGCACGAACACACACGCTTCTTGCTGTAAGTTCTTGAAACGCACATTTTATCCACCTTAAATACGGATTTAAGAGTAAACGCTTTGATATATTAAGTCACCAAGACACAATACACACCACAAATATGCAGACGCAGGCATCCACCCTCATTCCCACACACACACACACACACACACACACACACACACACACACACACGCTCGCTCGCAGACCCACACAATGTTCCAGCACATGTATGGCTCATTAGCGATGACCCACGGCAACATGTTTTTCCATGCTGATGGCTAGATTCCAGTCGATACCCCACAGCTCCACATGGCATTTCACATTTCACTTACACATGCACTTCAGCATGTTGCGGTTTGTCAACAACTGAAGGCTGTGTCTCTAACGCGCCCACGCACTGTACAGCACACACACACACACACACACACACACACACACACACACAGATGCAGATACTTATAAAAGAAGGTAAATGTATGTTCTTGCAGGGAGTCACTCACAGTGATGTTTATCAGGACAGAGTAATAGAACGCAGGGGTTGAAGCCGAGCACACATAAGCATGCTGATTAGCTCCTGTGGGGGAAGCCAGTGCAACCCCTGTACAGATATCAAGCCCGACTTCAACATCTCTCCTTTGTAAACAGGCGGCGGCTTTATGGAACATAAAGGAGCTGCTGCAGACGCTTACTATAACAGAGTTATTCTACTTCAATTGCTTTTGATTTTGTGGTTCTCAGAACACAAAGAGCAGATTGTTTTACCCCCTGAAACTCCCTTTTTTAAAATTGTATCAACCGTGCAAAAAAAAAAAAAAGAAGCTGTTTTTATCAATACTATGACATAACTGCTTTGTCGGGTGGTATTAGGAAGAGAGACAAAAGATGTATTGTGGAGCGTTACAGTCCTGCAAAAAGGTTTATGCCACAGTTTCTCATTTTTGGATCTGGAACATGTATGAGGTCGCTCGACATGGAAACCGGATCGTGAGAGATTTCAAATGTGATCGTGTTACTTTGTTAGATAAATTCAGTTAAAATGAATATTAGATTGTAAGCCTAAATGAATTATGCTGGTTTTGTAACCTAAACAAATCCAATGTTTTAAATGTAGTATTTTTGCTGTTTTTCTCCACATGTAGATCTGGGTATGTTGTCGGGTAAAATTATTGCATTCATGTGGTATCGCATTAATTGAACAAATTAATTCTCGACTAGAGACATGACGGCCCCCTCAAGTCAGAGGAACAACTTCAAAAGTCAGACGAAAGTAATATTTGGTAAATATTTGGTTGATGGTTATTAATTCATTTTTTTTTTACAAACATATCCGTGTTTCCTACACATATACTTTACTTAGGAGTTCTGCTGCACAGGTCTATCAACCACCTGCTGTTATGACAATGGAACTGCAAAATCAAAAACGCCTGTGTGTTTTTGGGCCAACTTCATCAAAAGCAAATAGCGTTGCTGGTAGAGAGAAACAGAAGGCAAGCCCTTGTGTGTGCATTAAGGTGGACGATTCTGAAGAGAGATGGCTGTGCCACAAGTTCACAGCCGTTCTGTGGGAAACACTGCATCTAATTTGTAATAAGTAATATCAGGTTGTTACCGTCAATGTGGAGTGACCTTGATTAGGCATTAACCCTGATAACAAGTCTAGTAATGCAATATCTTAGCTGTTTGAGGGGATGTACTGAAGTCTGGAACAAAATCACTTGTAATGCAATTTAGTTTTCAAACTTCAAACAGCTATCAACGTGTTGTTTAAACGCCCTGAGCAACGATTTTTGTCGTAGGGCTGACCCAAATGGCAGCCAAATCACCATGGTCAACAGCTAAATCAGTGCCTGAACCTGGGACAGTGACGCGTGACCGCGTGACAGCCTGGCTTGCAAATTCCAACGCAAGATGCCGATAAAGTCAAGACATCAAAAACTGAAAGGATGATCCCCAAAATGTCGAGTGCCTGACATGCCATAGGAAACCGGCGTATCACAAATCGACCACGAGTTTGGTTAACCACCTGAAAGCTGCAAGTAACAGCTGAGCCATCTTGCACTTGAAATGTCTTTATGGCTTTTGGTTCCGTCCCCACCGCCCGCCGCCGAATATTCACGAATATTCTCACTGAAGCTTCAGAGCCCTAGAAATGGTATTCTGGACAGCCCTTCATACAGTTTTCATATTCCAACTTAACAGCTCATTAACACACCGAAGTCCAAAGAACCACTACCCAACAGGGGAAATGGGATCATCTGGGGAGCATGTAAATGCAGGGATTGTCACACTTGTGACGGGTGGAAAAATTCAGCAATTTAGGCAAAGTCGTTAGACGTTTTCACATGGACTTAAACTTTCAAGAAAATATCCTTACAAATGTCTCAACAAAGGAGTCATGATATGGTTTTTATGAGCCTTTTCAAGCTGAAAGGCCTTGGCTGAAACCTTCAAATGACGTGTGTTCAAACACGCTCCATTGTGCTCTTTTCTTCTCTCTTGCTAAGAGTTTCTAGTAGCGGCACAATAGGCAGTCTGAGTCTGAGGTCAGCCTCTTCCAATCTTTTTCATTCATTCCTCCACTCTTCATTCGTCCGCCTCCCCTCCTCTCTGCCTCGCTCTTCTCAACGTAGTAGTTCAGGATGAAACACGGCGAACTGAATGACACTGGGCAGGGTAATTAACTACTTGCTTATTGTGCGGAGACGAGCATAGTACAGTACGTGCGACATGACAAGTAAAGAGGGTGAGACGGTGACAGAGGAGACAAAGCAGGAAGGAGACGGAGGAGGAAAGAGAGAGATTCAAATTCAACGTGTCCCGTCTGTGGCCGGCACCGTATTAGAAGAGAGCGCTTTCGTTTTAAGATGCAAATTCTGTCGGTTCACTCCAATAATCCGCCCTCTCTCTCTCTTATCAGCCGTCTCTCCTCTCCCTTCTCTTCTTTTCTCACCATCTCCACCTATCCTCGTGTGTCTTACTACTACCCCTCCTCACCCTCCCTCCCTCCGTCCGTCCCTCTCCTCTCTGTCTCTGTCTCTCTCCCTGCTTCGTTCTGGGGCAGCTGCTGTAGCAGTTGGCAGTCTCAGGTGTGTGACTGTGTGTGCGTGTGTGTGTGCGCGTGTGTGTGCGTGTGTGTGTGTGTGTGTGTGTGTGTGTGTTCCCCTTGCTCTCCAAACCCAATTCAATCCTACTATGAGAGCGGGGGCCCAGATCAAATAAAGCAGAGCGCAGCTATTACAAGAAAACAGAGAAGGGGAAATCCATGCTCACACACAGAGAGCCAGAAGGGGGGACCTCTCCATTTACTTGGGTTGTTTAACCCTCTGAAGGATGCAGTTTGCGCTACATGTAACAGGCGTCTTACTACAGGAAGTTTTAATTGCATTTTCTTTACGTCTGACATGCAGAATGGGTTTAATGCTAACATTTAGCAGGCTAAAACACAACAAGTTATCTGGATCCACGTCAACTTTTTTGCTTGCCGCAGTCTAATGTCAGACAGCAGGGACGGGTTCAGTTTACTTTTTATCGACCACTTGGACTGACACCTGCTGGCATAGCTGGACATCTCATGGCTGCTCTGGAGCTTTATTATCGAGACCATCGCAGGGTTAATTGGTAATTTGACATCTTCAAGATTACTGTGAGCCGTCGCTGCAGGCTGCATTGAGTCAAACCATGGGAGAGTGGGTGGGAGTCATTTCAGTTTCAAATGAAAAAGAAAAATCAATCTCTGGAAATATAAAGTTAATACAACGCTGTCAGATTTGCCCTGCAAGACAAGTTTACTCTCTCTATCTCTCAGTGTATAAAATATCACAGCCTGGCTGTGTAATAATGAAATCAAAGCCAGGCATATCTTTTTTTTATTTTTTTTTTCTATGTGCCCCGGGTGCTATCTCAATTTAAAGTTAAAGCCAACCAATAATGTAAGAGGTTTAATGAGTGGATCAATGTGATGCTTCCAGTGGAGAAACAGCAGAAAGAGAGTTAATCTTGTTCCTGATTTCTGTGGATTCTGTACAGAGCCACAATCAGTCAACGTTTTATGCTGTATTTTATGGGTCTATAATTTAATTTTAATAATTTCAAGGAAGTTTCCTGGAAAGAAGTATGTAATTTGGTACTAATTGTGTGGGGAAATCCCACATGAGTATTTATTCCTTATTCAATTATAGCTGTAAGCTTTCCTGTAGACAAGTCTCACATGATTGCATGTTTAGCTGACCTACCGGGCACTGAATAAAAAGACTCCCAGGACTTACACACGCAATTTATTGGAATATGATTAGCAACAAATTACGTTGTTCGTTGCATAAAACTTTCTGGGGAAATCCAAAGAAATGACCAAGAATTGGCAGACCTGTAAAGGAAAGCGGTTCCATTCTTTTAAATTGAATTTTGGTGGCGTCCGGAATGGAAATTCTCAGCCACATGAGAAAGAGGTGTTGTAGAAGTCTGCGAACATACACGGACACACAGGAGATGCACAGCATACTAACTACTAACTATTCATTTTTATAATAATTGTTGACATGCACGCCTGGACCATTGTTGTTTTTGTCTATCTGATGTGTTTTTAATGCGTCTGTATGTTCTGTGTTGTACCACAAATTGCCTCTGAGGAGGAAATTCCAATTTTCCGTCTAAGTCTTCTGTTTTTCTTTAGATAGCTCTCTAATGTTCAAGCCTCATGTGATCAAATGTACGCAGTCCCTATTCAACCCCATTTTCTGACATAGATCTAAATGTAGATGAATGTGTTAAGTCACTGTTCACGTCACAATTATAATAATGAGAAATGACACTTAGACCCTAAAACTAATAATCAGTATCGTATCGTCGATCACTGTAGACATTGTTGAAAGGAAATGTTTTGTTTTTTAAACAGACAAATTGAATGTCAAGTAGCTCAGATCTCGCCAGAATAATTAATACAACAGATTCTTAGCACACACGAGCCAGCCAGAAGCCACATTCACCATCTTAATAACTCACATATATACATTTTATACAATTTATGGCTCATAATGTTAGCTGTCAGTAGCATATGTTAATGGGACTCTCTGTAAGCCATGCAGGATACAACATAAGGAGCACGTCAAACATCTGAACACACATGTCAAGTCTTGAGTGTTTGGATCCCGACTCCACGTCCTCAACAGGCGTCCCTCCCCTATATAGAAGACTGACAGTCTGTATACGGCTCCCCCATTAACAGCCATTTTCTGACATGTGTTGATCACCACGACTTGCCGCCCAGCGTCATTGTTTGAGCTTCGAGACTGTCAGCCCTCCATCTGCTCATTTCTGAGGCTTTCTGCTCGGAGAAAGGCGACTGTCAACAGCGAATTTACAAAAGGGAGAGGAAGCAGGGAGCGAAATGTGTAATTTCCATTCAGCGAGACTGATGGGTGAAGAAAGGAGGAGAGTGGAGAGAGGGAGGGGAAGAAGCAGCAGGGAAAGGTTGAATCCGAGCGAGAAAAGAAACAGAACTTAAAAGGCCACTTTATATTCATCGTTTTTGTTTAATTATGTACTTTCTTTACATCTCTTTCATCTAAATCTTACCTTTAATTTATTTTTTTCCCCTCTCTCAGAAGCTCTGACTCGTTTCACACCCCTCCTCGGCGCTCCTCACTGAATTGGTACAAAGTTAAATTAATAAACTAATTAGTCTGCACTTCATAACATATTTGTATACTTATGAAACAAAGTCCCCAAGCACACTGAAGTACCTCACAGCAAAATATAATGATGCTGTTGTTGAGTCAAGTGTAACTGTATATTGCTGAAGGGTGATAAACAACAGAAAAAACTGTTGAGTCAAAAGTCAGCGGGTATGCCGCAACTGGGGTGAGGCTCAGAAGACTCTTTTGATTTTTTTGAACTAGTAAAACTCTTTGTAGTTTCACAAAAAATGCTGCAAACAAATCTGTACGTTGGCTCCGTTTGTTTCTAATCTTCCCCTCACTTTCTGTCTTGAAAATACATCCTTCTTAATAATAAAACCCCGTCTGAGACACTGGGTACAGCAGGGGGAAGATGAGACGGGATTGGTCACAGCAGCGTCTTAGGACGGAGGAGAGGACAGGAGGAGAGGAGAGAGAGGAGTCAGAGACCAAAGGCAGGGATTGGCTTCCTCGCTGTTCTCACTGTAAGCCCTTCTATTCATTCTGCTCTCCCTCATAGGAGAGAATGGAGCTTCGGCACACAGCTGGTGAGACGGAGATAAAGGACTGACGGAGGAGCTTCAATAGATCCGGCGAGCAGAGTGCAGAGAGGAGGAGGAAGAACTGAGTTTTGAGAGACATCAGCGGGAGGGTCAACGTGAAGAATCAAAGGACAGATCATGAGAATGAAAGAGGAGAGGAGGAGGAGGAGGAGGAGGAGGAAGAGGAGGAGGAGGAAGGAGGGCGAAATAGCAAAAAATCAATAGGCACAGAGAGTGTAACACCATGCAGGTGCGATACTTGGTGCAGGTGTACACTGTCCAATCTGACAAAGTGACCTTATTTTTATTCTTAAAAAGTGAGGGAACCCGATTACATCAAAATTACCAAGTAAAGTACACTATTCATTTTAAAGTGATAAAACTCTTTAGCTCATATAGCTTAAATGTAATAGTCTACTTTCCATTGTAATTATGACGCAATCGGCCTCCTTATGTTTTCTAAAATAAAGTCAACTTTTAAAATTTACAGTGCAAGTTAGATTTATTTTCCCTGAGAAGTACTGGACGCTCTCTCTTCTTCAGGCTTTTTAAAATCCTGCAGGTTGAGGATTGAAATTCTGACCATTTAATTCCGTTTACCTGAAGTCTACCATCTGCTATCAGCGTAAAGCCAAACATATCCCCAAAAGTAAAGCCTTGACTTGTTATAAGGGGTCAGAACACAAAGGGAACCCCACATCTAGTGTATTCAGCACGCAGCATTTTGCTGCATCCCTAGTATTTATCCTGTCTGGGTTCACATGAGAGCGCTTATGGTAAAAGTTCATTGTAAGTCAAGACTGCAACTTGGGCTGGTCTGTAATGAGTCTAGAAACTGGCTCAAAAAGAGGCATACTGGACTGTAATGTTGTTTATAAAATGTTTTAACGACTTGTCACTTTCTGTTTGCTCAGGAGAAATCACAGCAGTCAGATGGTTATGTATAGGTGTTGCCATGGTTACCGAATGAGCTTGCATGAATACATCTCCTGTGCAGGCTGATGAGATCAATGTCTTAACGATGCACAATCAAAAGATGGATTGAATCGCAGTTTAGATTTTGAATTTAATGCTAAAATCACATGTCTTCAAACTCCAAACTCCACTTCGGCGCAGTTTGCTTGACTTGCGTCCTACCTGAGCAGAGGAGGCAGGGCTACTTGGGCGGTGGAGCCTGCTGCTCAGTTGAGAGGCGATGACCGTCTGGAGCCGCGGTTCTTGGTGTGAAGTCTGAACGGGAGGGAAGCGTTCCGGGTGTCTGTGCCGTCTGTCCACGTCTGTCTGTCTGCAGGTGCTGTCACCATTCCCTATAGGGGAAAGACAGAAAGACAGAGAGAAGGTTAACGCCGTTTCACTCGTATTCTACACAGCAGCAGGAAATTATATTTTCTTCCTGATACGATCGTCACTTGTTCTAGCTCAATTATCGCTGCATAATAACCAAATCACCTGCTATGCAATTACAATCATCAGCTTAACCTTCAGCCATTTTCCACAAAACGATTTGCCTTCAGTTTAAATGGCATTTGTGCAGAAGAGCAGCAGACACGCATTCCGACCACTTACTATTTGCATCAAGAATTACTTATCTTTTCCAGTTAGTCAGCGAGACAGTTAACTGATGTTTCAGCAGCACTGAGTTTGATTTAAAGAAAAAAAACAAAAATATCATAGAAACATAAAAGCAACATTAATGCGGTGTTGATAAAAGCGTGTTAATGTTGTGAAGGCAACCTGTTGACTTTGGATGCATACTGCCGTTCACGCATGCGACTCTCCCACACAAGACACATCCACGCTAGTTGAAGCTCTTCCTTCATGAGATCCTGATTTGTGCAAACCATGAACATGCAGCCCATGTTCATCTGTTAAAGTCTGTGCTTGAGATTCAACACCGGCTTTTACTGTCTCCCTGCTTATTCCCTCTGTCTCCGTCTCCTCTCTCTCTCTGGAGTATTCAGAACAAACACACATGCTATTTATACACTGACGCCCCATCGGCATGGCAACCACGCTTTGTTTACCCGCATGAGACACTGGTTTGAGGCGTGTGTTCTCCCTTCTTTTTTTGTTGAAATTAAAACATAGTTATTTGGAGGCATTTAGGTCTCTTTCATGAGCTCGGCTCGCTTCTCGGTGGACAATCTTTCACTTTGTCCAAATGCCTCCGGTAAACCGAGAGCTATTATGATGAAATGGAAAGCCGGGGATGAAACGAGTGGTTCTGCGAGACCAAAATTTACTTTGTTTGTTGGTTTTCTTGTTGTTTGGGTCATAGCCTGACAGAGCCGCTGTTAAAATGTTAAAATAATTTCACGCTACAAATGGTTATGTGAATAAATACACACTGATTCAACGCAGTTTCATGAAGCCCTATCATAGAAAGTCGTGCTTAACACCATAATAAACCTAATAGCATGTCCTGTAGGGTCTGCAACAATACTGAGAGTATCACACTTTACATGAATTATACTTTCTTTGTTTATTTCTTTCTATCCTCATTAGCTTTCACAGCCTGGTCACTAATCTCCCCGGGGTCCTTGAGAAAAGCATTTATTTAGGGCACTAAATGCTGTTTTGAAGTCCCATAGGTCGAAGACTTACAGATCTAGCTCTTCCAAAACTTCTGTCAACAACTACAGGGCAGAGCACTTAATCTCAAATTACTACAGTGGCACTGCACAATAGCCTATAGAGAAGTAGACTGTGGTATCACGTATCAGCCAGGTGTAAATCTAACTTTATGAAAGTGTTGCGGAGCGTTCCCTAAAACGAGTTAATCCCCCCCGGGGAAAGCAAATGTAGTAAAGTGCCTCATTTGATGCACAAGCACAGAGAAAAATGCTCGGCGCACCCATCCGACTCACTCGTCTCATTTACAGTAACCCTGGAGGCTGTTACCATGCCGACAAAGGCATGTCCCAAGGTCACGGGGCGTAGCATGAACCCTGAAACAAGGCATCACCTCTGCGACGCAAAATCAGGTCGGTTGATCGTGTGACAAATAGGCCCTCGGGAGAGAAACTGATACTTGTTCGCACTGAGCTGACACAAACTCAGCAAATATACAAACACAGAAGCATGCAGGCCTGTGAAACCTGCAGAACACCTCGTGCACGCATACAAAGCTTAGAGTCACGTACACACACTTGCGATACAAGACACCAAGAGTCCACAATGACAAAATGGAAATTAAAGTTTCAGCAACAGATGACAATGATAACTGTCTGACAGGTTGTTTTTAAGAGTCTATGCGCAATGAGCTGAATCTTGTTGTCTGACGCACATCATCTACTCTTAACTAACTATTTCCAAATTTGGATTTAAATCAGGAAGCATCTGAAGAATAAAGCAGAAGAATGAGTGAACCTTACAAACATGACCAGATGTTCCATGCAACGGTCAACAGTTCTCGATACTTGGCGCTACAGACACTCTGGTCGCTACCAAAACAGTACTGGCTCTATTTACACTGTTGCTTTAAGACCTTTAACTGTAATGACTATATATCTGTACTATCAGTGTAGATTAACATCTCAATTCACAAATTAAACACAGCTCTTTGCCATCAGCGCCATGAAACCATAACTGGCGCATTAACTACTGTACTTGCTTCTTGAAAGAGAGTCATTCAGGAAGTCATTACCTGCATTAAAAAAAAATTACAACCACCAATAAAATCATTCCTCCTCATCGCTCTTTCCACAACATATTTCAGTTGTATCAATGTGTAAAAAAAATCCTCCCATGAAGCAATTTCTATATCTGATTGATTTCGGAGTTGAAATCGGTACAGGGGCAGAGCTTTCACCTGGATTCAACTTGTCTGTTTAATGGAACAGCGTGGTCCAAATATGGTGCACACTCTCTCTCTCTCACACACACACACACACACACACAAATGCAAGTTTTTTTTTCACCAACTCAGCAGGCTAGGATTCAGTTCCCTGTCTGTCGCAAAACACACTCAGTAATACTGGCAGCCCTTTGTGTGTGTGTGTGTGTGTGTGTGTGTGTGCGTGCGTGCGCATCTCCATGTGCACCAATGAAACCATGCCCTCCCCCTTTCAGTCTGCCTTTCTATTGGTCCCCTGCCTGCTGTCCCTCTGCCACACACAGGGTTGGACACGCGTGCACGCACCCACACACACATCACACGCGCACTCTCAGAGACACAGCAAGCACAGCTGTCAACGAAGAGCACAGAGCCATAGGTGGGGTGTGTGCGTGTGTGTGTGTGTGTGTGTGTGTGTGTGTATGAGGAGCAGTGCAGTATCTCTTGCAGGATTACACCCTGACCTAGCTTGTCTGGCTAATGCTTCTGTTACCATCGACAACATCTACACCTCTAAGAGACAAGAAACTCGACTCCACGGCCACAAAGAGCACGTTATATTATGTTTTTCATTTTTTCGTTTGGATTAGAGTTCAATCTATACATCTCTGTCTCACATTTCATGTCACATCGGCTTCTGTTTTCACACATTATTCTTTTTGTTTTTTACTTCTACTCGTGTGTTAAATTAATATAAATCATACCTAGCAGGCGAGGAGGGCCAATCCATGCTCCCTTGTGGGCTTGCTTGGCTCCATAAGCATGTCCCTCTTTATGCCGCCTTTGTTCTTTATTTGTAACTTTGTACGCGGATGAAAAAAAAAAGAAGAATAAACCCTCGTATAAAAGGAAAAGGACCGAATGCACCAGAAGGCAACTGTCCTCAGACGGGAATTCCACTGAAGCCGACTTTTACTTGGCTACTCTGCAAAAGATAGACTGCAACAAACAAGCTGTTTTTCTGGTTTAAAATGCGTCATAAGTGTTGGCATCCAAGGGCCGAGGAAAGTGCAGCATTGCAAAGTTCTTGGACTGCACCGCAGGCTCTGGGTTCACTGGCTGAACACACAACAACACAAGCAACTAGCTGGCCAATAATAGGTGGTTAAGTTGAACACATCCCAATCTGCACCAGCCTACGGAGGTATAATTATTACCCAAATTATCGGAGATGTTATGCACAGATCACTGAAGCATCTCTTTTAAATAACTACTCAGTTTGTCGAAAAAGCCTCAGTTCATTGAGACTCTTCGTGAAGCACCAGGTAAACTAGTCATAATACATTAGATTACACAGGAACAATTCACACAAATGAGCCAGGCATAAACACATATCTCACATCTGTAATTGTAAACAATGCAGACATTGTGAAATGCAGTATTAGAAAAACATCTACTCAACCAGCTTAGCTTGCAAAGCTAAATCAATTTTATGACATATAAACTACTTGCAATAATTCTCAACTATTTCCTGTTTTACTAACTTCATCCGTTTCTTCAGTTTTGTTGCAGAGACATTCGAACATAAACCAGGCGTCACTTTTATCTGGATTAAATGGCAAACACTGGCAATGCTGCTTGTGAGCTATTGTACCAGCGCAGCGCAATGAAATTTAATTTAGCAGTGAAAGGGGAAGAGAGAGAAAAGAGGGCCGACACACACAGACACAAAGAGAAACATGAACTCCCTCTCGGTTGTGCAACTGGCTGCCTCACTCACCCTCGGCACTATCACTGCAGGTCAAAGTTCAGCACTCTAAAAAGCTGCTCAAATGTGCTGCTGTGTATCTGATGATCATGCTTTTTCCAGCTGATAAACACACACACACACACGCACACTCACGTCTCCTCTACCATTCATGAGTAGGCTTACATAGCACAGATACTGCCGCAGCTAAAATAGACAAGAGGCACTCTGACACTTTGTGTACGGCGAAGATAAGGCGGACTAACGTACAGAGATAAATAAAGATAAAAACACAGTATTGAGACAACGTTGGGAGGCGAAAATGTAGCAGAGGTTCAGACTGAAAGCGCATGCTCAGCCTCTGACTCGGATGTTAATTGACCATCTCCTGATGTCATTAAACTCTTTATGGTATAATAACAGCTGTCTAATGCCACTCTGTGATTGCATTACTTCACAGAGGAGTTTACAAAGTCAAGTCGATGACAAACTACCAAGGTTGTGTTCGTCCTGCTACAAAAGGCTTTAAGAGTAATAGTAAATCAAATCTAACATCATCTTTTTTCCATCTCTTCTTCTTCTTCTTCTTCTCTCTCTCTCTTCTCTCCCCAAGGTCTCACATCTCTACTCTCCTCTTTTCATTTCCTCATCCGTCCTCTCTAACACTAGTACTCTCCCGGGCAACGCATCACAGCACAACAACATCACCGTGACACGTGACAGAGATGTGAGCGAGGGGGAATAAAATACAGAGCAGAACTCACACACACACACACATGTTCCACGCTGTGGAGAAGAAAAGTTTGCGAATCTTACACAAATCGGAGAAAAGTGGAAGATGAAAAAAATGAGTGTGCGCATGTATGTGCAGCATTTAACCCCGAGCGTGCGTGAGGAGCTAACATGTGTCGGTGAGACTGTTGGAGGTCTCGAAGCGCTGAACATCAGCACAAGCTGCCACCTGAGGGAATTACTCAGCATTCCTCAGTCGAGCCGCGTTAGCACAGAGGGCCTGGAGACGCGGGAGTCGCAGGGAGCCCCGGCTTTGATCGGCCCCCTATGATCCCAACGCTGGGATAAGGGGAATATGCTGGGAGGGGGGCCTGCAGGGAACAAGCACACACACACACACACACACACAGACTCACACATACACGCGCACAATCACATCTTCAAAGGTGAAAAGATGCACACACACACAAACTTCTTTTTCCAAACATTCAAAAGACATATATGCTGCCCACGCATGCATAGTAATGATCTACTGTTTTTGATCCTTTCTCAAGTCTTCTTCCTCCCTCTCACACACATACTGTACAAGCAGCACACACACACACACACACACAATCTCCCAGCATTAGTACGGAGAGCTCTCAATGTCATCCGTACGCAAAGTCAATAAACTCTCCTTCACTTCACCCACACTTTCCAGCCCACCGACATAAACGTCGTGAGCAGCAAACCAAAACGACAGGAAGTAAACCGTCCAATTAAAAAACAGGCATTGAAATGCTTTAAAAATGTAGTGTACAAGATGAGTAAACAGTGCAGATGCGACTGGCCTGCTCTCCAGCAGTAATCTGACAGTAAAGCAGACAGCAGGTTCTGTATAATGGCCGGATTATAGAAATTCTACCGCCGTCTTACAGCGAGGTGAGCTGCTGCCGTAAAATCATGTTTCAGGAGGACTCATTCTACTCCTTGACACAAACTTTTGAGTCTCGCTCGCCCCCACAATTTTCGTTCCTGCCAGGGCGTGCTGAATGACGTGTCAAACCTGCACTCTGTTTCTTGCCTGTCATGCTTTTTGCTGCGGCGAGAGAGCTGTGTTGATGGCTTGAATGCTTATAGAAATCAAAGTTCGCTGATTGAGGACGGAGAATGTTCTGCACTCATGGTGGAAAACTTTGATGTGGCAACTCCCAGAAATGTGAAACCAAATGTAAAAACCAAAGGGATGCCACGTAAATATATTTCTGAAACAGAGAGATGGCTAATCTCAAAAATGCCTTTACCAAGTGAGGCAAAATTAAACACAAACGTGGCGGCCCAGCAGCAATCAGCACCATGAATTACATTTAAACAATCACAATAACAAAAATTCTATTTTGCCTCCAATACCATAATTGTAAAATAATTAAGAAAGAGTAAAGAAATATCACATTCGACCTTTTGTGATGACATTCGGTACAGTACTAGCCTTTAATGAACATATCTGTATCAATCATGTATCTGTAATGCACCAAATACCTTAACACCCCTCTCTGGACTTAGAGGCGAGTTGACTTTAAGAGGATAGTAGTTATTATGGGGCTCACAGCATGACCTTAGGAAGTCACCAACATACGTCATGAAGCACCACGGCTGTGGCAGGTTCCTGCTGGCAGCACAGGTGCTCACATGCACACACTAAACACACACGCGGATGTACAGACACTTGGCCAGAGCACTGCAGGTACCCTCCTCCCAACCCCACTGATGTACATAACCACACACATAAAGATGCACACACACACTCACACAAAGTGCAGGTGCTCACACTGCCCCACCAGCTGTCCCTTGAGATCCTGCTACAAGGTCTGATGACCAAGACAGAGAGGACGAAGGAACAGAGGCTCTACAAGAAAAAGGACTGAGCAGACGCCAACACTGACAGGTGTGTGTGTGTGTGTGTGTGTGTGTGTGTCTGTGTGTGTGTCAGGCTCACTTCCAACATGCTGCACTGCCCTCAACCCAAATAAAGTCCAGTTATCTTTGTTTAACCTTGACTGCTAGTGCTGTGTGTGCATTTGTGTGCATGTGTGTACAGTATGTGTGTGTGTGTGTGTACTGTGCCCTTAGTGGCCTTTGACAAAGTATAAAGTTGCTCATTTAAATCTCCAAAATCACCAAAACATGCCGAGGGAGACTTGCACGTGAGACTCAATAACGTAAGACAGTGATGTTACACCTCAGGTCTGCGTGGTTCTTTTGACTTCATGTTACGTCACTCTTTTGTTATCTCTCACTACTGAGACTGTCAATCAGTTATATAGCCGAGGTCACAGGGTCAGAGCAGCTAACACAGCGGCGCCACGCCCTGGGTGGCTGTTAGCATTCCACGGTGAGATACACTGTCAATACTTGACAGGTTGGAGATGTACAGCGCTGCTGTCCCGGCTTCAGAGGCCAGGCTCAAACATGTCTAGTGTGACCTCCTCTCTCCTGCAAAAACAAGGACCATGAGAAACTGCAAATCACCCCAGGAAGACTGTAAAAGATAGTCACTGTTGGAAGAAGTATTTTACTAAAGTAAAACAAGGAGTGCTCCCTTTTTTTGTTTACTTACAAGTAAAGCCTTGCATTCAATATTTACTTAGTAGTAAATAAAAGCTCCAGTTTCAGCAGAAGCACTAAAACTAGTATTACACATTTTTTTCAGAATGGACCATTTCAAATTAAGATAAGTTAGATTACTGGATTATGCTTTTTTGATGCATAAATGCTAACATCACTTTAATATTGCAGCCGACAGAGGTTGGGCCAAAACCTCATTTTGACCAAATCAGGCGTTGTGGCGAAAATGCCAGTCCTCTGACTCATTTGAATGAGGGCAGAGCGTCTGGTCTGTAGTAGTGCAGACCGCAGGAGGAGGTGGGGGAAAAAAAAGGCAGCCTGGTTTTTGGCAAAAAAAAAAAAAAAGTTAAAAACAGAATCAATTTGAGCTGGCAATCAGACGGGAAGACTATCAGCATGACCAGCAATGACAGCAGCATAAATGACCCAAAACACAGTGGAGTGCAATATTGAGTTTCACGTGTGGTCACTCGACTTGGCCCTGAGCACCAGTTTAAATCACACTGTAATGAGAGGCCTCGCATCCTGGTTATTTAATGAAAGTAAATGTTTTTTTTTTTCCATTTGTCAAATATTACTGTCCGGCCGCCATGCTAAACCTGCTACAGCTAAGGTATGACCCATAGATCAGAGGCAGAGTGGAACTGGTCAGTAAAGCTCACAATAAATGAATTAGGCCGAATGTTGTGGATAATACTGCTGGGTGGCCTAAAGTTGAAACAGACAACCCCCCTGCAACCCCCCTGAGGCAGACCACACATCATTTTTATACGTCCAAGGCATAAATACTAAATATCCTAAAGGAGATCGCTACCTTGAGGCGACAATGGTAACCACTGAGACACGGCATCACTCTTAAATGACGACATCCAATTCAAAATATGTTGCTACACGTCTATACATCACTAAATGTAAAATACAACTGCTCCACACTAAGGGTGGGGGGGGGGACATGCTGAAGCTTGCTGCAAAGCTGCACTGTATATTGTGTTCTTTTCGACTACGTTGGCGCAGCTGCTTGAGGCAGCGTGTTAGACTGGGTGTTAGTCACAGGGATGGGCACCGTGGGGCTGCAAACTGCTACAAGGTCACACTGAGATTACAGTGTTGGAAGGTCCGACAGATAAAACGCGCGCTCGCACAAACACAGACGCACACACTGTCAAATAAAGATCGTAGGTAGCTGTTGATTTTCCACATTTACATTTCAAAATATAAATATCATATGAAGCAGGATGTTGAATTCGAGGGCTTTTCTCATCCACACTATCTCAAAGCAGGAGTCTGTATGTCAGTATAAAGGAATGAGTTTTTTTTTTCCATGTACTGAAAATTCACATAATGCAAACAAGTAGAATATTCAGCTGTTATATTCTTTGCATCAACATCTGAGATAATAAATGTTGACTTCGCAAACAAAGCTCAATCCGGGGGAACTGTTGCCAACAGAGCTTGTTGCAGCTCAAAAGTTCAAATGAGGACATCAATTCTGCCTTTCTGTGTAAAAGAAAAGGCACATGCATTATGAATCACACACACACACACACACACACACACACAACAAGCACACATGCACGCAGAGTCTCAGGTCAGGGAGTTCTAAGTGCAGTCTCTTCTGACACATACTGTACCAAGACCCTCGCTCACACTCACGGATTAACATGACTACAGTACACACACACACAGGCACACGTGCGCACACACACACACACACACACTCAGAGACACACACACACAGGAGCGCCCCGAGTGTCTATACATGATTAAAAGACTGAAAGTGGGGCAAGTGCACATTTCTGGCTCTAGTGAAATTACTGCAGTTCCTTTCAGCCACACACACAGATACACACCCACACACACACACACACGCACATTCAACTCGCTCTATGTTCAGTAAGCGTGCACATCTACACGCACACAGCATTGGTGTGATAATCGAGCGATTCTCCCGATGAAGCAGCAGCCGAGACGGGGCGTAAGAGCCGAGGATAACACTTTTTAAATATCAGTCCCTCGCTTCCATTCATCAACCTGCTGAGTTAATGTTTTCCTGCTGTTCTGCACTTGACAGGACGGTGTATTAGCATTCTGTAACACCCAAAATATTAGATATTACACTACTCACCGCGGACTGACTGTGGGTCCGCAAGCTGCTCAAGCAAAACCTTCATGTCGCGAAAAAAAAAAGTGAATAGGATCTATAAAATCTGTGTGAATTGCATTTGTTTTATCAGCTTTTAATGTAAAGCAATTAGCTGTGAATGGAATATACTATTAGATATTTCGAAAGTAGCTTACACAAAGCTTCTCAGCTCAGCGCAAATGAAAGGATCAATTTAAAGGATTAAAAAAATATCCCAGGGAATTGAAAGGCCTCATTAGAGTCAAAACAGCGGTCGTGATGCTTGTCTTGCTGTTGGTGCACAAAGCTGCATCGCTGTGAAGTTCTGTGCAAGTACGAGTGCTGCGTCACACAACATTAAAGGAAAGAAACTGATCAGCTTCAACGATCAATTATCTAACAGACACACTCTGGTACACAACACTTAGATCAACTTCAGGCTTTTTTCTCTCCCTGCTCAAAACCAAACTTGGACCTCAGATCTCTCTTAAAAGACAGTCAGACATGAACATATTGCAGCCAGGTCCTGCTCACACTGAGTCACACACAAATGTTGAGAATCAGGCTGGAAATCTTCCATGACTCACAGCACTTTGGTCTGGAGGACATGGCTGAAATCACTCCTGTTATGTTCGGTTAAATGGACCTACGGAAGAGGTGTTGCATGATTTTCCCAAATGCTTAATTTCATATAAACCATGTGATGAAACCACAAAACTGAGAAGAAAACGTGTTCACCATATTTGTCAATTTACCCAAAAATGAAGCCTTTTTCAGTGTTGTGAAAAGAGCGACAATGGTGCACGTTACAAATCTTTCACTGTGTGCGCAGCCGAAGGTAATTCTCAGAGAAAACTAGACGGTCTGAGCTGAACCACATCTGGTCAAAACCTTTCTTTTCACGTCTCATGGGGCTTACGAACAGAAAGACCGTATAAATGAGCACAGGACACAAGCTTACTACTTTTACGAGGCATTATGAAACTGTGCCTCAGTTTTAAAAGATTAGAAGTAAACAACAACAATATAAACCCTCCAAATCTCTTCTCCAAAGCTCAACCAGAGGGGCCTGAGTAGTAATGCTATTGGTGGACTATAATCATGTGTTGCGCTTGGCAAACACACTTAGGACGGAGAAAAACCTTTGCAAAAAGTTCAAATAGAAACCTGCAAATCCAGCAGCTTCTTAGCAGCCTTGTGCAAGGTCTCCGGGAATCCAATCCCAGGGTGTTTGCGGGAGAGGGGACCTGGGTTTCTCTGTTGTGATTTGGGGACTGAAAGAAATCTTTTGCAATGTGAATCTTTGAACTTGTGGTTTTCGTCCAGCTGTTGATTGATCATTCAGCCGAAAAACGGGGTGTTTCTGTTTCAACATCGCCACCAGATCAACAGAAACAGAGATTATCACTTCCAAGAGAAGCTTTCATGAAACACAGATAGCCTGCGGGTCATGTTGATAAAGCTTAGACTTGTTGCAAGTCAGCAGATAGGAAGTGAAACACGGCCACGCTTGCACGCACATTTTAACATGCCCGTGAATGACTACATTTCACGCACATGCATCCTTAGCAAACAAAGCAAACTCTGACACCGTATTTTGTCACGTCTCTAATGCATTTAGCCCTAATGAAATGCGCGGGCTGCAGCAATCTCTCCGAAGAAGGCGACTGACGCAGAGAGTATTTTGCAAGCCTTTTCCCGAGGTATCCATGACATCTGTGAACAACCAAATATAAACACAAGGAGTCAGCGCTAACAACCGAGCTGCCAGCTAGACAGAAGCGAGTGGCTCATGCTGGTGAGCAGCAAAACGCAAATGTAAAGAACAACCTCCAAAACAAACACCTGCCTTGTGCTCATGTGCAATGGTAATATGCAACAGCACAGTCACCGGGATAAAATGCGAGCAGTTAACGTTTCTGCAAGCCCCTGATAAGTTAACATTTATACAAGTCACAGGCCTATGTGCCATAGTTACATTTGTGCAATACGTGTCATATCACATTCACATTATGTGTTTATGAAATTACTGTCTTGTGGAGGGGACGGTGTGGAAGTAACGAGCAAGAAGGCTGTCAACCTAGTGACCGCGTTTCGAGACTGCATTTCAACATTTGCAAGTGTGAAACCACTGGATAATTTAAAGGAAACCTCAGACAATTTCCATCCGTGTTCATGGTGACAAAAACCAAGGGTCTTTAACACGTGACCTCTCAACCTCTCCAACAGTGTTTGTGGCAACAGATGAATGATTGTACAAATCCCAGCCATGTGGTTTTTGCACCTAAACCTAACCAGACCATGAGCACAGCACGGTCACAATACAAAAAAAGGAAATAGCTGTAAGGTTTGAAACACACAACAGCTTCTCTTGCACAGTTTCTAACATGTCAACAAGGCTGTCATGTCTTGCTATATAACGCGAAAAGGAGTTGACCTATTATGCTTGGATCATGGGAAGGATCTGTATCTTGGCAGCATAGTTGTTGAAAATCTCATTACATACCGAACGATCAGCAGCAGTAAGTTCAAACCAGTCTGCAATTTCTGCCGCTGTTAATCCACTAGGAGGGTATTAGCAGATGCTAGCTGATGTTCAGTGTCACAGTGAATCACTGTATCCCTCACATGGTTCAGGGTCACTCCAGCTCTGAGGAAAAGGTCCCAGAGTTCAGGTCAGTTTGACCAAACTGCAAAAAAATCCAGCAGTGTGTGTGTGTACGTTTCTGTGTCTGTGAGTGCATGTTGCCGCTGGGTTTTCATCAAAAGCCCAGAGAATCTGGCTTACCCTTTTCTACATAGAGACCTTGGGTTGTCTGATGTCCAAGAACGGATCAGTTGGAGCAAGTTGCCTGAATGTTTTACCATCATTGTTCAACGAATGTGACAGCCCTGTATGTCAGCGGCAAATTAGGTCTCTTCATAATGTAGCGTGTTAGATAACATCTCCAGAGGAATGAATATTTGAGCCAAAGTACTTACAAACCAAACTAATTCCTTTTACCTTACATAGAATTTATAAAGGTGAACGGAAAACAGAGAAAATATGTTGGACCTTAAACAAGGCAATCTACTTAATAGGGATATAACTGCATCAACAGTGGTGGTATTGAACCATCAATCAGGTCCAACCAAGAGCTGAACTATTAAATATGAAATATTGAAGCAAGTAAAAAATATATTATCTTGAGGTTTTCTTTACCCTGCCAAGGACAATTGATGTGGCAGACAGGTATATTGAATACCTTTTGAAACACTCAGATAATAGTAAATCCCAGACTTTTGTCTGATCTAGACTGTTAGCAACCGTCAGGATTGTTTAGTGTCTGGCAGAAAGTAGCACATTAACAGTCTTTCACCTTCAAATCTGATCATTCAGAAGAAGTCTTCCCACCTGAGACCTAAACGAGTTAGGATCTATGTTTTTACACTTATAACACACAGATGATATGGCCTTGATCAGACTCATCCCATAGATAGCAACGAATGTGTTTTTGTCGTTATATTTCTAAAAGGCCAAATAATCAAATATCTCTTTATTATGCCAGATGCAACAAAAGTGCAAAGCTGGTTCTAAACAAGTCCAATTCATTTCTGATTACTACATTTCCAGGTCTTTTGAATTTAGGCCTGAATTTTTTTGGAGCCGTGTGAAGACCTCTAATCAGCCGATGTGACAATCACATAATCAGCGGTTGGGTGCCTCGGTGTGGTATCTAAATGATGTAGTTTGCCTCGAAAAAATATACCTGAAAAAAGTCCACATGTGCTACATTAGCGATGGCAGTTTTGACAGGTGCATTTTGTCCAGGTTTGATGTCCTGAAACAACATGAATTTTCGATGATCTTACTCATTAATGACCCCCACCCCTGACCTACATTCACACACTCTTTCCCCTCACCACACGACAGCCCTCTTGCTTTGAGTAAGTGTAAATGGTGTCCATGAAGTGCCTCCTAAAAGGGTTATGCTACCTCCGTACTCTCACCCCCCGCACACACACACACACACACACACACCTCTATTTCCACCCTTTCAGCAGCAGCCTACAGTGTCCTGTCAGGTTGCAAATGCACTCAGCTATCCATCTCAGGCAGCCACGCTAGAGGTAGTGTGGGGGCAAAATCGCTAGCAGAGCTAATGGCACGTTACGTAGGATTAAACCAAGCTGACTGGGCGCTCGCCTCAAAAACAAAAGCACTGGGCTGAAAGAGGAAGAGGGGGGCGAAAGCATCTCCTCACTCAAAAAGATTGTCTGTTGTTGGGTTTTGAGGCTAATTGGCAGTGAGAGGTTTGATAGGAGGTTAGTGGTTAAAGCTACACATCTGACAAGCAGGCGTAGTAGGAGCCCATTCAGAGTCTGCCTTGATGGAGGATGTCTTAAAGTGCTGTGGGAAATATTGTGCCAACATTTTCAGAACACATTACCAATCACACAGTGTAGCAAAGGCGGCGTGGAAACTCACAATTTTCTTCTTTATCTGCGTCGCACTCCTGTGACATTTATGGGGCAAGCTATCAGAGGAACACAGCGGAGAGCACAGAAGCAACAACTGGCAATAAAAAGTCCCTTTACTTGTATGGCCCTGAGTCATTATTGTGGTCTTACAGCACTTCACTATAACCACACTAGTAAATGGACAGTTGACCCCAAAATCAAAAATACACAGATTTGTCCTTGTACTTGTAGCATTATCAATCAATCTATGTTGTTTTAGTGTGAGTAGCCGAGACTAGCCGCTGTTTGAGTTGGTCAATGCACCAATGTTACACATTTAAAAAACTCAACCGCAGCATTCCAGGAATTATCACCCTGTCACTCAGGATGTAGTTCAGCAGAATAACAAAACTGTTTTTTTATCTAAAATCTTCTAACACGATATTGTCCCACCCAAACCACAAATTACGGTTCTGCCCTCTTAATGGCCACGATGACTAGTAACCTCATTCAAATCCCTCGTCTTACCATTTTCTAACACTTTAAATCCGAAATGTTGCCAAGCTGGCGAGCTGGCGTTCGTCTTACAAACCGAGTCCTCCATGTTGAAGCACTGTGTGCCTACCAAATATCGATGCGCGTTGCCTCTGCTGAAGCCAGACAATGTCATAGCATCTGTTCAATATTTGATATTGTTAAAAACATTGCATATCACACATCTTGATCATGTCTAATATTGACCCAAGCCTAGTACCGACATGTAACTGCTGGCACTAAGGTCTGTGGATCATCTAAAGTCATCGGGTCCAGATACCTAAAAAGAAACACGACTGAAATCTATCCATTTGGCATTTTAAGCACCACAGAGCCATATAGTTCCATTATTTTTAAGAGACGGCAGTTATCTCTATGGCCAATACCTCCAAAACGCAGCAACTCACGCCAAAGCAATCTAGAAAGATAAATGGCACTAAAGCGAAGAGAAAAAATATATTACTCCCAACAAAATGGAAACAACATCTGAGACCTTAGACCTTCCACTAAGGACAGCATTTTAATTAAAACCTCAAGATGAAGAAGTCTTTAGATAATTTTAAAGGGATCTACCTACTCTGATGGTTTGGATGAATAAGGGATCCACATCAAAAGTAGCAGGGTTACTCCAGACCATCAATCACACTTACATGTGTTTTTATCACATCCCAAATATAACGTGTTTTTGACATTGCTGGCAGCAACAGTCATTTCAGGCCTGTGCGTTTTCACAAATTAGACCTCCAGTTTCTCCTGAGGTGAGCTATATGTATTAAAGACACATATATGTCTATGATGATGATGATGAATCCAAAACCACCTGATACTGAAACTGTGGCTGGCTGAGCTCTGAAGTTTTAAAGTTCCCGTAAGAGCTATTAAGGTTATGGAATGTACAAATTATTTTTGGTCTGATGAGGATGCCTTGTGATTTCCCATTAGGTCAACTTTCTTCTCCTACCGCAGGTATTTTCCCTGGGCAAACCCCTGCAATGGATGCGTACACTTGCACAAGCACAGTTGCAGCAGGTTTCTGTGTTGTATGTCCGTACAAATACGTGCTATGAATGTCTTTACATTTTGCAAGTCATGTTTGAGATTGACGTGAAACGTGCGATTCTGCATGGAGTGCGGAGTGTATGTATGAGTGTGTACTATTGTGGCTCATGCAATGGAGGTATGACACCTCTCCCATTGTGGCCGTTGATAGTAGGTGACAGTGTCAGGAAAGCCAGACCACTGTGAAACCTCCCATTAACCTCATGTATCTGTGTTGTAGCTCGTCACCTGACCCTCACACACTTGTTGTTCGAATGGAAAAAAACACTCATTTGATCGTACCAGGGCTGCTGAAAAGAATTTCTGGAGTTAAATTATCATTCAAATGTGAATTTTTTGCTAATTTGGGCCTATATAAAAAAATAAAGGGCCTATGTCCACACAGCGTTTTTCATGGAACCAAAAGCATTTTTCAATTATTTCTAATGAGGAGCCAGCAAAGAGAAAAAGCGCTGCTCCCAACGTCTTCTTTCAGAGCGCTTCTAGTTGAAAATCTCTCAACTTTTCAGATAGGCGTTGGTGGCGTCACCAACTTAAGTATTATGAATTTGAATATAGGGGTGCACAAGTAGCTCAGCTGGTAGAGCGTGTGCCTATCTTTCGCTGAAGCAGCCCAGCGTTCAAATCTGACCTGTGGCTCTGGGCTGCATTCCTCCACCACTCTCCCATCCCCATTTCATGTCACACTTAGCCATAATGTCAAAATGTATCAGGAATGCTATTTAAATGGGATTACAGAGGAAGACTGACAGCACTATATCACACACAAACACATGCACACACACTAAAATACACTTTACAGCAATCTTGTGCAACCAGTGAGATGTGTGAAATAGCATTCCACCTTTTTTAAAGTGTAACAGCTGGAGGATTTTGAATTTCTCTTGAAGTTATCGGTGCAGTACTGTGCACAAAACTACAAAAATGAATACCATTAACTATGTACAGACATATTTGTCTTGCACTGTCACTACACTCGAAGCAGGAGTAATGTCACCATCTTAGAACATGTCTGTGTAATTTATAGCACCAATTAAGTTGCCTCTCCTCAGCCGACAATGTATGCAATACTGTAACTTTCAGGGGACGCTTTGGTGCTCATCAAGCAGTAGTAGCAGGCCACTTGAGAAACTTTGTAAAGGTATAAAACTCTCACAGATTCATGAAAGAAAAACTGAAAAAGAGACGCTCTCTAAAGAGGTGCTGATACTGTAATTGGTGATGGACTCCAGGGTCTCGTGGGCAGGCAGGGAACATCTTGGCTCACTCGGTCTTATCTCTGTCATCAGTGTTTAAGCACACCTCCCTGACTGTCATAGCCAAATGTCCCTGTTCCAATGTCATGAGCTTACTACATAGCTAAAGGAAGGTCCAGAAATAATAGCCAGTCAGTCAGGCAGCCAGCGAGTCAGTCAGCCAGACGGGTATCCAGAAAGCCTGTCAGCCTGCAGCCAAGCATCCAGTCAAATGTCCGGCCAGATGAGGCTGATCCGCGGCCATCCAAGCCTTCCAACCATCCAGTAAAATAGATGGACTGGCCAAGCCGCAACTACCAGTCACGCAGCCAGCCAGATAGACAGACGGACAGAAGAAATCCAGCAACTTGCTCTGTTAAAACCACACCACAGCTCTGTCGGAGAGGAAATAGTTTCAGCCTTACAGACACCGTTTTAAATATTGCCTGTGGTTTGGTTGCACAGGCTTGTCTCAACCTGTCCTCCAGTGCCCACCCATGTGTGCCCCTGAACACATGGTGACCCGAGTCCAGTGTTTTCATCCAGAGGGGGACGGTGACAACAACTGGCTGTGGACAGCCTGGGATTCAGGACTTCGCTGCACATGCCACATCGCGAACCATCAATGACATGAGCTGTTTGGGGATGCATTGTACTTGACATCGGCATCTCAAGGAATAAACGGTAGTAACTGAAAGCAAGCTTGTGCCAAGAACAACACTGGTGAAGGGTGGGTTTTGGTATTCCAGGGATTGTTTCTATCACTGGCCATTTTCCTGTTATTGAATTCCTCTCTCTAAATGCATATCCTCCTGGCTCGGAGTTAAGTCATTGTTGATACCCACAAACACACACACACCCACATTGCAGATGAGGGTCTGGGGGCTTCAGTCCCAACCAATGAGGTAGAAATACCACGAAAGTGAAGCACATGAGGTCATTTTTTAACTTAAATGTATTTTTTTTAATATATATACATAATTAGGCACATGAATGATCCTCCTCAGCCCCTGTGTTTGCATGCAGGAAGCCAGTGAGGCATCACATAAGTAACCTTATGCCTTTTTCTGAGGAAGAATATGGATGGCTTGGTGCAATTTACACTTTGTAGCCTGCCCGGCAGCATTCAAATGTAACCAACCAAATGTTTAGTTGCTGGGATACAAATTAAAATAATCTATTTACAGTTCACCCCTAAATTTACTCAAAGTAAGTTTTGAATCTGCAAAAAAAATTATAAGTTTACCCGAATATTTACACAGACAATTCCCGTGAGTGTGGTGCTTATGTTCGGGTAATGCAAATAATTTCATTTGGGCTCCAATATATGTAGATGACCCCGATTCCAAGCATTCTTCTTTCATCTCTCTTCTTCATCACTATCTATCTGGCTTTGTCCCAGGTTGTCAGCTTATCCCTGTCCCAGGCCTGGAGCTCTGTGGGGAAGAGAAGCGTCTGCAGGAGCTGTCTGACTGCCAGTCAGTGTCAACTCCCCACTGTAATCCTCTACTGCCTCCGATAAGGATAAGGCAGAGAAGACTGGGCCAGCAGGAAGAAGGAGAAGAGAAGAGAAGAGAAGAGAAGAGAAGAGAAGAGAAGAGAAGAGAAGAGAAGAGAAGAGAAGAGAGAAGAGAAGAGAAGAGAAGAGAATCCAGTTGCAAGAAGACGTGGACGATTGAGCAGAACGACAGAGGTTGAGGTTACATGAGACAACTAACTGTTTTTGAAGACGGCAAACGAGTAGAAAAAAATATTTTAGAGAAGGGAGTTGGAGAATAATCATTAAAGCAACAAAAAGGGCACAGTTGAAAGAGCTCAGAGACATTGCGCCATGATGCACTCTATAATACTATCAAACGTAGAGAAATAACTCCGGCCACATTTGGACGTCCTATAAAGAGTGAGCCGTTATCAGTCTCCCTCATTTAACTTGGCCCTCAAAAGGCCAAAGCTTAAAACCATTTCCACTCACCCCGGCTTTGCTTGGAGTATGATCAAATATGAATCAAGGCAGAGACATCAAAGGGGCAGCCTACTGAATCAACCACTGCATGATGACTTACACGAGGCATCATATTTCATGTATAGCTCAGGCACAGCAACTATCTTTCGAGGGAGAGTTTACGAAACAGATCGGAGGATTTTAGCCAGTTTTAGTTGCTGGGATACAAATTGATGCAGGGCCTCTGGTTTGCAGCTTGGTGTTTTGCCTCCAAGAGATACTACTACATTCAGACACCACACACGCTGGAGTTCAGTCCAGTTTAGCCTTTTTACAGCAACTTGCCTGGCATATAGACGACTGTATATCATGTCAGCAACACTGGCAGCCATTACAGAGGCAAAGCCAACACACGGCCGAACTAAGTCCCAAAGCCAGCTTCCCTTTTTCACATGGTTATTGAGCCGTGCAGTGGCTTATCGACCCGACAGCGTAACACAAGTTTGTAGGATGGCTTCAGTCCTCTCTCCCTCTGTGTGTGTGTCTCTCTCTCTCTCATTCAAACACTGGGATTACCTCGGCCATTCAGAAGATTGGTATTGATTAGATTGCCGCTTCAAAATAAAAACGGTACGCACGGAACAGGGTCACAAAGACTGCAGAATTACACATGCACTTTGACACATAAAGCGTACTTTGACTTTGACACACACAGTACAGGTACTTTAAAGTGCTCTTTGAAGGGCTCTGAATGTCACAATGTATATTTCTGATTGAATTCTACATCTAGAAATGACTAAAGGGACTTCAAGTGCTCTCATTGACCTCTTTATAACCACTGACATGTTTTCACTCTTTACAGCCTCCATGAATTGCAGATTTAAGTGCTCGCCGTTGGCACCTCAATTGAATTGCTTTCGCTGCTCATACAGACAGCAGTCTAAGAAACACAAGACCGTGCACTAAGCAATAAAGCCACACACGATCACAAACGGTGGAATGTTCTTTCACACAAAATACAAAAAACTCTCATTGATCCCCTTCTAAAAGCAGTATTCTGTGTGTGAGAGTGTGTCCTTTCTCTGGTGTGCATGCACGTGCACTCGTGAATAGAGGAGGATGAAAGGAAAAGCTGAAAAGGTCTGAGCGCGCCGCATGGTTCAACCAGACAGCTCAATCTCTTGATCTGCCCCCACCCACACCCACCACCGCTCTTTATGTTTTCAAAAATCATTTTTCTCACACACTGCCGTTGTTTTTTTTAATCCCGCTTCGGTCCCTTACTACCTTTGGTGCTTTTCTTCCTTCTGTGTGTAGCTCGTGTAGCTTCTTCGTGTAAAAAGAGGTGACTGGAGAATAACCTGTGACAGCAGTGTGGAGTGAATGCAGCAACATTGCAGTTGATTTATTTTCATGATCCCGTATCAAAAAAAGTTTATATGAAAGTCAACATAGCCGAGAGATATTAAGGAGAAAAGCAATGGAGGAAACAGGAGTAATATCTTATCAATATGCTGAACATTGTTGCAAAAAACTGAAAAACTTTGGCTGCACATAAGAGCTAATAGTCCCTTTTTAATGTGGTGTTGTGTTAAATAGATTTTCATTTGATGCAACATGATTTACATATGTTTTTCTCGCCACCTAAAGCTTTTGCAGACCTCAGCGCAGAGTAAGGTTTCTCTTTTACCTGCAATCACGATGACATCGAGATCTAGCAGAGGACAATGCATGCCAAAACAGCGGGGTATGGCAGGATACGGATTAATGCTGTTTCAGGTGGTGTTTACCCTTCATCTTACCTCCACCCGCAGCGTGTAATCTGCCAAAGTGATTCTGTAAGTCGAGAGAAAGGTACTTTTGTTCCAACTAATTTCTCCGCAAATACACACAGACACCTGTTTCAGCCATTGGTCGGTCCATTTGCCCCACCTACCCATCAGTCACTCCGCCTGTATTAGCAGGTTGGAGCATAGAGCCATTTCTGTCACTTGTTCATTCAGCCGTGAAACCTCCGCCCAATCATTACCTGGAAATCTCTCGCTGTCTCTTTCAAGCACACGCTTGCTAACACACAATTTTCCTCTTTTCCCTTACATAAGTAGACAAAGACAAGAACTGTGGCATGATCTCGCAGATGTGTGTATCCGTGTGTGTTTGAGCGTGTGGGTCCGTGTGCACATATGGCTCTGACAAATGAGCCAAGCTCAGTTAAATGGCTTGTGATTAGGACACATTGGCTTCTAATTGCCTCTCATTACCATTTGAAAGTGAGTGGCGGCTGGAATCAAAGGCTATGGTGGCAGTGGTAAGCGTGTGTGTGTGTGTGTGTGTGTGTGAGATAGTGCGAGTGTTAGTGTGAGTGTGAGTGGTACGTGGGTGGAACAGCACCCCTGATTCACAGCGGCATCTGCATAATAGAGCACTACAGTTTGGTGTTTCCCTACCACAAAGCCTCCACATTCACCATCATAACTAAGACAAAGCCACAGCTTTTACAAACCTGGAGAACATTAAACCTGCTACTCTGTTGGACACAATCAAATGCCTCTCTGCTCCAATCTGAAACTGCTCGACTTCCAACTGTTGCCCAACTACAACTACTCCCTCTACTGTTTAACAGCTAAAATATATTTGAGCATTTCCACATGTCAGTTTTGGACGAGCTCAGCAACCTGGTTGGACTTTGTCCCCCTACCTAAATCTCTACCGGTCCCTCTGTTTACCTATGAGGGGTGTCATGATTCTTCAAATCCAAGATTCGATTTGGCTTTTTGATTCAAGGTCAAGATCTGATTCGATTTTCAATTTTAACATTTCATACTCGGCAATTCATTTTGAGATCGCGTCAGGATTTGTAAAGATCAACAGATGGTTTCATGCCCCGAGAAACTGTCATTTACATTTTCACAATCTTATTTAAAAAAGTTGATCCTGGTGGCTCTCTGCAGGTTCGGGTTGGACAAGTTCAAATAATATTCACAAAAAGTAAAAAGAAAAACACCACCCGTCAGGGATTCAACAATAAATAACACAAGACAGAACACGAGTTTGTTGCAAAGTTTGGTCTCTCAAACCTGTCTCGAGTAAACCCTCTTCCCAAACAAATCAATACAGGATTTCTGAGAAAGAAAACAAACCCAGTATCTGCAACACTGTCAGAGGTACCTCTGGTACCAGTCAGCGGATTTTCTTAAAAGCACGCAGGATAAGCATCTGGAGAGTGCAAGCAGGCGCGGGTGGAGAGAAAAAAATACTGGCAGAATCACTGATCCTGCTTTTGATTTAGATAATCAAAACTGAATGCTCATTTCAATCAACGTTCATGTAGAAGCTTGTCAGCTTCACTCTCCACCCTTTGTATTATCATCTCTCTGGTCATCATTCACCACCCTTAACACACGGTCGTTAACCCCCATCCTGACAGACCAGATGCTGGAACGAGTTTAACTTTTGTTCTATCCATCCATCTTTTATGAAAAATCAGTCCTGGAGTGTCCTGTGCTGTTTTTACTAAATTCTGCGAGGCGAACAAAAAATAACAGCACCAGAAGTGCCCTATTCAACTGTACAGTCCAGCTGACCCACGCTCTATCGCCACTCTTCTCGTCGACCGATGCTGTACATCTTTGGTTGTTCTCTTAAGTAAAACAGTTTGTCTGTATTTAGACGATGACCTCAGAGACCTCCTCATGGTATTCCACAGGGGCTAATACTGGGCCTCCTTCGCTTTAACACCTTCTCCTCGAGTCATCCCCTGTTACAGAGCTGATGCTAAGTGATTCGTTTTCACCCCCCCTCCCCCCGATAACTAGCTCTCTCGCTCTCCGGCCTGCTGTTTCTACACCACAGAGAGCAAGACGAGCCAAATTCTCAACTCGAATTCCTTCAAGTAATTAAAGCACAATTAATACATTTTCAATTAATTCCGCAAAATGTTATGTAACTTGTCATTTACTTGAAATAAAATATACACTAATACGGTAGAATTCAACACCATAGACAAGCAAATGTATATGATATGATAACAGTAACAAAACTGGAGTTCTTTTATCATATTCAAAAATAACTTATATAACTTAACAATATCTCAGTTGCTCACAGTTCTCCTTCTGCTTGCCTCTCCCAGGTGATCATAAACTCAACAACAGTCACCTTCAAACTTTACAACGGAGGTATAAAGACTATACCCTTGACCACTTTCCATTATTGTTGTTGACACTGTGGTATATAATACTACACTACAAATTCTACACTACAGTTACTAGACTATATAGATACTGAAGAGCAAAGGCAGAAGCACGTATTTCTCTGGATTCTTTTGTGTGTTTCTGCATCTATGAATATATAGCCATGGCCATTCATATAATCAGACATTAAAGATGTCCTCCACACATGTATCGGGCTTTAGAATTCGCTAATGTCTTTCTCACATGCAACAAAATGTGTTATTATCACATTAAAATCCTCACAATGGCACCTATGCCTTATTCTTCAATAAAATTAATATTTGCTGGACGCAAGATGTCACCCACTGGAGGCTTCAAGTCTCCACATCCCACTTGTGTTTGCTGAATATTGAACCAGGATTAGTTTCCAGACTATTTGTGTTGTCACAAATCATGCTCGTAGGCCCACCTCTTTAAAATTCAATTTTCGATGAGCACAGAGAAACTTTCCACATTCAGCCATGAGTATCAGCCTTCCAGTGCCGAACGCTGCACATTCATCACTCTACACAATGCAGCTCGAACGTTCAGCCGTAAGAACAAAGAGAAACATATTTCTGAGTGATGAAAGATCACTTCAGCCTGATGAGTGAAAGATCATTCATTGCCGTGTTCTAAATGACATTATTCATAAAAAATATTTACATTTATTCTCAACTCATACAAAAGATACAAACTCACTATTTCTGTTCCACTATTCAGGAGGGCTGTACAGTGTCAGTGTGGGGATTTCTTTAAGATCGATGAGCACCACACATGAGATCATTTCTCATGTAGTATCTATGAGACAGCATCTGTCAGCAATCGGTGAGAGCCACTTGTATCAATTACTGCATATTATATAAATATCGAGCAGAATAATCCAAAACATTTTCTATCTGTGTGCTCGCTAGGTCCCAAATACTGTACATGTATGTTTTTACTTAAATAAGTAAACCGATATGACTGGTCTGATGAATATTTTGGAAAAGAATTACACAGTTTTGAGGCACGATGTGCTCACAAGCATTACTTGAAAAATTGAATTATAATCCATAAAAATGTTGCAAAGTTTGTATTAACGTTATGGATGCTAACCAGCAGACTTTTCGCTGCATCAGATACAAAAAATATCAATCAAATCTTCATTTTAACCGTCAACCCAACTCTTGCCATTAAACATCTACTTATTGATTGTCTGTTGATGTATTGCAACGGGGCATGTAACAGGATTACATAATTAGGATACAAAAGATGTAACTGTAAAAAGATGTAATTAGATTACAGATAGTAAAAAGGGATTACTAACAGGATTACATTTTCAAAATAAAGAATGATGTACTCTGATGCACACATGGCAACACTCTCAAATACCGAATAAACTCAATATTAAGATTAAATAAAAGTCATCTAAGTCGTCCTCATTTGCATATATTTGATATCCAGGTAATACAAAAGTAACTCAAAGCAATCAAGTTACATTACTTTAACACCGATGCTTGGATTACATTACTGACTGTGAAGTAACCCTCCCAATCTCGATCACTGCAACATGCTGTCATAAACACAGCATCTGCAGCTTCTCATGAGGTGTTTGTACAGTAGCAGCTCTCTTAAGGACGACTAGTTCACTCATCGCTCCAGGGAGGGGAACAAAAAACACACAATCAACAAGTAAATCCGACTTCTTCTGTTCAAATTGAGAATAATTACACAACAAGGAGGAAGGAGGGAGGGGGGACACTTGGATGCAGCTGGTGGGGTGGTGGTGGGGGGGAGCTGCAGCTTGTCATCTTTATCACACAGCCTACATCTGTCCGTCCGCTCGGTCTCAATCCTGGATGCCATATTAAATTCATAATGTGAGTGGAAGCATAGGCTACCGCTCGGGACGCAGAGACTACCCTGAGTGCAACTCCGAGGTGTAAACAGTGTAAAAATAGCCCGCTATCGCAGGCTTCCCTACAGTCCCGTTATATAATGGTCCAAGCTAGGATGAATGACATCACGGGTAGTCCAGCAATCACAAACCCTATGTCCTTTACAACCAGCTGGTCATGTACAAACACTGTGGAGTAACATGTTACATGCGCTACACCTTTTAATAAAAAAAAACGACCACAGCGTGCAAAATAAAACATTCAACTGCGCTTTCTTGCCGACACTGGACACATTACGTGGACTGAGCTTTAGTTTGTTTTCTCCGTCTCTCTTTTCGTGTGGAGAAAACACTTCCGCGATGGTGAAACGTAGATTTAAAAAAAGAGAGACCAACAAAAAAAAAATGTCATGACAGTCCTGCTCGGTAAGAAAAGAGTTGAAAAGAAGACACACGCGACTCGAAGCGACGTTATTTGCCGGCGTGTGTCGGTGTGAGAAGCCGGCAAACAAGTCTGCAAAAGAGCGAAATGTTGGAGCCGAGGTCGAGTGGCGCAGTTAGTGGAAGTGCAGCGCCTGCCCGACGCCGGCTCGCCCCGGCGAACGCGCTCCTCGGCTCGGTCACAATCCGGCCGAGCCTCCGCTGCCTCTCGCCTCCCCCCCGCCGACTTAAACACTACTTCGCGCTGACGCCCCGAAATGACAAGTGTACACGCCAAAAAGCCCGCTCGACCCCTGGCTGTTTGCTCACTTAGAAATAGGTCAGAGGGCGAAGTAAACATTTCCCAAGGCTTTGAAGTAAACCGGAGCGTCAGCGCCACCCTGCCCAGTTCTTCCAGCCATTTTTCTCTCCGCACGGCTCCAGAAGAGAGAAAAGTGGCACGGCGGAGGCGATGACAGGTTGCCGAAGCGAGCACTGAAGGAGCAGTTTTTTTTTTTGCGGGACTTACTGTCGGGTGTAACGGGCTGCTGAGTTTGTGTCTCTCGTTGTTGCCAGGGCTCCCCTCTGCCCTGCTCCGGCGCTGACGGTGGAAAGCGTCTCCCCTCCTAATGATGTTTGCAGCGCACAGCTAATAGCTCTCTGCCCCCACCTCCAGAGAGAGAGGGCGAGAGACACAGAGACACACGGGGGAGAGAGAGAGAGAGGGAGCGAGGGAGAGGGAGAGAGGGGGGAGAGAAGTTCAAAAATGGAGCAGTTTGTGAGCTACTCATGCAAAAATATGAGGGAGCAGAACACAAACACACACACAGACTGAAATACAAGGGAAGTTCACTGACAGTACTGGGGCGTGTGGATGCGCAGCAGACATGTGTCAGAACCAGATCAAGTGTGTTTGGATGGAGCCGAATTCCAGTGGTGTGTGTGTGTGTGTGTGTGTGTGTGTGTGTGTGTGTGTGTGACAAAGAGAGAGACAGAAAAGACAGATTTTTGCCAATTTCAGCGGCAAACCCAAACATGACATGAGATCAAGTATAGCTTAAGTCTAATTTTCTTCTCTTCTATTTAAGAGGTCATTGTTGCATTTTTTGTTCTCCTCAATATTTGACAGCTGCCTTTGCAGATTAAGATTTTACATGTAAAACATACGATACCATAACACTTTTTTGATCCCTCAAAAGAGAAATTGACTTGTTACAGCAGCTCAAGAGTCATAAGCATGGGAGATATTGCAAGAAGATATTGAGTGATACATAAAGAATAAAACAAGACAACATAGAATAATGGAAAAATAAAGGCGCAATATGTTGTATCTATGTGAGCATTTAAGTTGAAAAAAAATCAAAAATTACCAACAGAATATGAATGCATATCACTTTTTTTTACATTCAGTCAAAGACGGAGGCTGCTGAGCCGCGTTACAACACCAAGACTCCCTCACTGCTCCAAGCAGCAAGTTCAAGGCCGCTAGCTGCATGGCTAACTGAGCTATCTAGCAAATCGCAGCTGGTAGCTACGGCCATAGATGGCTACAGAAAAGAGTATAGTTAGAAGCAGTTAAGGTTCCTCTGATAATATGCTACTCCATATTTGTTTGTAGTGACCTTCAACAGGTGGTCAATTCTTACATATTGCCCCTTTAATAATAAAGACTGTGTACACTTGTTGCACAATTGCATATGATATTTGCAACCCTAGTAAAGTGTGTAGTAAACATATAAATATACTTGCACAGACATTGCATGGTGTTAAATATACTATAATACAATATAGTATGTGTTCTATGTAAATATATGTTTATTATTTGGACAAATGAATAAGTAGGATATATTCATGAGATAAGTAGTGCAAAGTAGCTCTACAATGTTGAAGTGGTGGGTTATGACAGAGACAGTAAAGATCCATTTATATGATTTGATCCACTGTGATACTTTCCACCACCCAGCAGTATATAAAGTACTGTAGGGGCGGCTGTGGCTCAGGAGGTAGAGCAGGTCGTCCACTAATTGGAAGGTCAGTGGTTCAAACCCCTAGATCCCACGGCGAGGTTTCCTCAGGCAAGTACCCTTTGGCAAGATGCAGTTCCCAATGGCCGTTCCGTCGGTGTGAGTGAATGGCTGAGCATAGAGGTAATGGTGGGTGCGATTTGGATAGGCTGCCATCATCGTATATAATAGTTCTGAATACTTGTTTCATCACTGCATACGATATAAATCAATAATCAAGCAAAAGTTCAATTAAAAAAACTCTAAGAACTTACAGATTATGATAATTTCTATAATACATCTACTATAAACAACATTACGCATAAAAAAATAAATATCATATGCCCACAAAACATGTACCATAAATTTAATTGGAGCTCTAAACTGTCACAATTACAAAGCGCTTCTTGATCGTGAAAAACAAAGCTGTCTCTGTGACATGAACAAAACGGATACAGTCCGCATCCAAGACGTATTTTATCATGTAATTTCTGAAACACTGGCGGCTTTTGTTTATTTCACGAGTTCAGTCCTATGTTTGATATCACATGGTGGGGTTACAGCACCATCTTTACATTTAATTGCAATGTTAAACCCTAAACCCTCCCCTTCTCAGAGAGCTGCTGTCAGCAGGCCAGAAGGTCACGGCAGGCGTTTGACGTCGAGAGCTCGAGATCGCAGAGAGAATCGGCTTCAGCTAAAGGCAATGACTGATAGTCAGCTGACAGTGACAAGGTGGAAAATCTTTTCACACACAAACACACACACAATCAGAAAGATACACACACATCATGCAGTAGTACTAGAAACCATGTTAATTACGTTTATTTACTCATGACATGATTCAGTTATGGCTAATTCACTTTGAGCTGCTAAATTCAAGTGGCTTCTGGAGAAATTTCCCTTTTTAAAATGAAAAAACCTGGGAGGTTAAATCGCATTACACACAATGATGAGAGTTCATATCAGGAGGAGATGAGGAAATCAACAATCATGCAGAGTGGTGCACTGAGAATAACCTGCTGCTCAACTTCAGTAAAAACCAAGGAGCCGACTGTTGATTTTAGTGCCAAGTTCTTGTCATTATTTACAAACGAGCACATCCAAGGACAGTTAGGCTCTGCATGGGGTGATTAGACCTGCCCAGGACATCATTGGTACCCCTCCACCGAGCATCAGCGATATCGGTGAAGTGAAGTGTCTGCCACAGTCTGTTCACCTTGCTGCCATCTGCCAAAACATATAGAAGTATCTGCTGCTGTACCTCCAGACTACGGAGCAGCTTCCTCAGGCTGTAAGACTCCTGACTCCTCACCACTCCGCCATCGTAGTAGAACTGAGATACCGTTGTCAATTGTTAAAGTAACAATTTAAAGAGCGTTAACCCAGGTGACCCCTCCGCTCTATTTTCACTGTATTTATCATCTTGACCTCTCTGACCTCTCCCAGATTTCCAAAATGGCAGCTAGCGCCTTCGCCCCTCCGTCACAGGAGAGTGCAACCCGACACTGACCACGGGCAGTAGGGTGCACGAGGCCGCAGAGTGACACACGATCTGGGATGTATCCCACTCCCTGCCAGTCACTCAATAAGTGGCCTATTGTCCGGCACTCTATTGTGCCCTTGTCACATGTATACCAAACAAAGAGACAGAGAGGTAGACTGCCCTGTGTGCCAGGAGGCTAGCATTACATTCGTGGCCTGGATGCATAGAAATGAAGAGACAGCGTCTGGTGGTGAATGGACTTTGATATATGAATGGAATGAGGAGTTTCAGTTAACAGCCGTTTATTATGCAGACCGTATGTATACTGTGCATCCTACAGAGTCACTTTTAATTCAAACTTTGTGATTCAGTAACAGGGCTGCGGAGTTCAAGGAGCAGTGCACGCTTACAGTCATTTGCATACACACAAGCATGTACTCGCACCGCTCTTTAGGCTCTCCCTCTTTTGTCTCTGCGTGTGCTTACAGGTACACACCTACTCACTCTCACAGCGAGCTGACGATTGGCTGCACTCGTGGAAAAAGCTCCAGGTTAGACTTTTCAGCTGCTGCGAAGTACAAAAAACATACAGGGAGCAATAGTCGTTTAGGCAGCCGCCTGTCTTTCAAGGCCTTCGTCTTTCACTGTATACAGAGTGCAGTGAGAATATAGTCGCGCCGGGGTGTGCATGTGTGTAGCACAGGGCCGTGGCGTGCTTGAGGAATAATAAAGAACTGCTCGCAAAGGAGGAGCAGATTCCTCGAGGGTTGGGTTACTCCCTGGAGATGTACCTGTGTTCTTTGTAGGAGGTGTGAACAGTGTACACTCAGAGACAATGAAGTGTACCAGGTGTGGCCTGTATGGCAAGAGCCCTGAGAAATGGAGGCAGGCTGTTTAAACCTGCATACCTGTACGGCTGTTTTGTGAGATTAAATGACTCATATCTTAAATGCCAATTCAATTTTCTTTTTCATCATAGCAATTAAAAGAGCTCTCTTTTCGGGGGAAAGGACGCCAATTTAATAATAGGAATAAAACAAGTTATATGCCTGTGCAGCCTTTTCATGAAATATGTCCCTGTCCAAATAAATGCTAATCTAATTACTTGTCGGTTGTAAACCCTTTCTGACTCGCAAATCGAGGACATTCGACAGAATAAGCTACGCCCACTTAACTGACAAGGATACACAAACAAGGGATTTAACTCTTCACCTGGGATATGAATAAATAACACACTGAACTTAAAACACACACTAAGGGCGAATGAATTATTTAACATCAACAGCCTTTCAAAGCAGCTCTTAAGAGATTTTGAAAGATTTGATGGTCATGGACGTCTCTCTTTGTCTGTCGGAAAGAGTGTGTGTCTGAAGTGCCTGCCACTTAACATGATACACTGACTCAGCTATTGAGCACACCAGCTCTTTGGGTCAATTGTACGTGAATCTTATCCTTTACTTGTTCAGCTGGTGGGAAAATGTAAGCAGGCCACTGCATCCACGTGTCAGCTCTTCAAAAAATCCAATAAAGACTTTCGCAGTGGAAGTTGAATGCTCATCCTGAATGCTTTGAAAGCAGCTGTCACTTCAGATTTCAAGGCTACAGTGTCTTGCTCAGGTTCTCTCTGTGCACAGGAGACGGTGTGTCTTACAGCTGCTCACTGCTCCCCCTTTCGCCCCGATGAGGAAGTGTTTATGGGTATCAGCCAGATAGGCCTACTGGACAGCATCATACCAAACACATAAGCAAGGAGAATAAATTATTATTATCTTATTTTATACCCTCTTAGAAAAAATATAATCAGCCACTTCTACATGTTTAAATAGACAAGATGACCACCTTTGAAATTACACTATTTTCTATACAGTGGATTATCACAGTGGTTGCCAACCTTTGTTGTCAGATGCACCTGTACAGCCCTGCCACATGAATACAGGTACCCCTTTATAAACATTAATTCGTTTTAGCTCACTTTTTTAACCATTTATCCACAAATCTTAGCTGTCATTTCAACTATTTACCCACTTCCTTTGACCTAACTATCTCAACTGCTTGCCTGTTACTGTTGTTCTGTTTTAACTGTTCATCCGTCACCTCGATATTTATTCAGTGACCTAACTGAAGCCAATTAACCATTATTATGTTCTTCTCTAGCTATTCACTGTTTATACGTTACTTTAGCTCAACTGTTCATTAGGCCTTATAATAGAGAATGGGGTTTGCAGAGCATTCTGGGGCAGCGCCTCCATTTTTTTGAGAGTATAGCTAGCTAGTGGTTAATTGTCATCTGTCCTTTTTCAATCATCAAAAATGTATAAAGTATGCACGAAGGACAAAAGCTCATATACCTAGCAAAGCACCCTACAGAGCTAATGGATCCATATTTTAGGAAATTGTTACTTAATGATAATTTTAGGGGTTAGCTAATTTTATGTTAACTGAATGCTACCAAAATGCTACCAGAAACATTATCTAGCGAAAAGAAACACATAATGGGCTACAAAATTGTGGTTGTTTAATGCTAGGGTCATGGTTAGCAATGTCTTTGCTAACCGAATGCTACCAAAATGTTGACTAATCATGCATTAATTATTTAATCTAGCACTATCTGGCAAAATGAAACACATAACGTTAGCCCAATGTGTTTTTTAATGATGTAATAGCCCCATTAACCATTTAGCTACCCATGGCTATAATATAACTACCTAGCTTATATCTCCTAACCATTTATCCATCATTAGCCTCATAGCTAGCTATCCTTTTAAACTATTTATCCATTGCTATTAGCCAGCTTTCTCTTTTAACCACATGCACATTACTTTAGCTATCTTTTCAAACCATTTATCCATACATTTCAGATATCCATTAATCCATTAGTTATAATAAATGGTTTTAACATCTGCTGACTTAGCCTACTAGGTTTTACACACACTTTTAACATATGGTGTTTTTTAAAAAAAAAAAAAAATCCAAATCATGATATATTTGTGAGCCACACGACAATCCCCCAAGACAATATCCGTAAGCAACTGCAAATACTTCATCCCTTAATCATAATATCCATACTGTACAGTAGCCTATATTTTACTTGCCAACTAGCATAAAGATTTCTGTATGCACTGCAATCTATTTGTGTTTGTATGTGTAATCTAGTCCAAAATTGCAGAAGAACCAACAAATTGGACGTGCACCCAATTGCTTCCAATTCCTTTCCCCCATTTTTCATACTGCAGACTGTGCTGTAGCAATATTGATGCGTCTCATCCACATGTGACGTCTTCATTGAATTCTAAGCACGAGAAAAAACTCAAATCCGTCCTCGGCAGCACTGTAATCGCTACGTAACAATCACGAGCTCGCTTATAAACCATCACTTTCACAGCACCTCTCTAACAACCAAATTACAAAGGCTTAAAGTTGCCCTTGTGTAATCCTACAGCGAATGCCTGCTATCGGCTAACCTGTTCTCACACACCTTCCTCATTCCACGACAAGGGAGAATGAGGCGAGGAGGATTAGGATGCAAAGAGAGTTCTCTAATCTGTGTATTAACAGCAGCCAATTGAATCAGGCTGTCTTGGGCAGGCAGATTTTGGGAAGTAATCTGGAGTGCATTAACGTGATGTGTTAAAAAAGTCCAGGCTCTAATTGGACTGAAGAAATATATACTTTCTCAGTTCGAAGATGTGCACGATACACACTCAGACATGAAGAAACTTGTCATTCTCACACTCACTGTCTCTTACACATGTCCTTGCACATGCAGGCACACGGAGATATCTGTATGTCTTTATGTTACACTTTGCTTTTGATAAAACATAAAGAGAGGCAAAATGTGTGTGTGTGTGTGTGTGTGTGTGTCTTACAGCCGAGTTCCCTCTGTATGAAAAAATAATTGGCTCTTAGCTCTGGACCAAGAACTTATTATTAGGCTGCTGCCTTTAGATGAGGCTGCGATATTACTCTAAGACAGAATGTTTTTCCACTTATTACTCTGTTGCTTTACCTTTTGCACTCCCTGTTCAAACTGCAAGTCATTTCGGCGCTAATGTTTAATTCCACTTTCACCCTCCTTGTAGCTCTCTCCGCGCCGGTGTCAGCTCCGCTTTGAATGTGATGTCTCTGTTCCGCCCTCCGTCCCCGAAAAATAAAAACACCAGCCCCTCATGTATCATAAATGAGGATGGTTCCTCAGCCATCTTTTCTGGCTTAATAAGGGGAGAGAAAAAAAAATGGCTGATATGCCCAAGCCACTCTCCTCCTGCTAACCAGTGACTTTAATTATTGACCAGGCGAGGGAGGCTCTCCGACACACTTTTGCGTTCACACAAACACCCCGGTGTACGCGCACACACGCATACAAACAGCGGTGAGTGATATCGGGACAGCTTTTACAGTAAGCAGTCACCAACGTGGGGGTCAGCGAGGAGTCAGCTGGATAATAGATGAGCTGGATCGAGGCAGCTGACAAATCTATAGCACTCGCCTTACACCCTGCCTGTCTGCCCGGGCGCCTGATTTTCTTTTTCTGTGTGTGACAGTGTGTGACTGTGTTAGAGGAACAGAGAGAGGAGCTGCCAGTCTGAGGAGACACATTTCTGCAACACAAGCGAGAGGGGGAATGACAGAGACAGAGGTAAAAGAGGAGATGAAGGGAAAGTGGAGCAGTGCAGTCCCGTTGGTCCATCGTGGATACGGTGTGAGCGCGCATCGCAAAAGAAACCCCCTTCGTTTTAGATGAGCATTATGTTAAACAGGGTTTGTCCTGTTTGCTCCAAACATTACAACCGTGCCCAAGAGATTGGTATTCATCATTTTAGAAACAATTCATTGATTAATTGATTTGTTAGTCGACAGGATCGCAGCAGTTCTGATGACACTGTCACGTTTGTACGTGTCATAGGCTGTCAAAATCTCATTGTCTCATTGTTTATGAGCTAACTTTCATGTCTGGAGGTGGAGTTGACTGTGATGGTGATGGTGGTGGTTACAGGCCAGTGACAGTGTTTCAATGTTCGAAAAATGTTAAACTGCAAGATGCTTTTGACGAGCGACCACTTTTACCGCATTTCAACATTTTTGAACATTTGAACATTTGTGACACCCTGTTTGTGGCATAAAAAAAACGGACATTTTTAATGGGATCTCGGTAAATCTCCAGCCATGTTTGCTGCGACCAAAACAGGTTTTTTAAGCCCAAACATGATCTTTTTTCCAGGTGCAGACTCGGGTGTGCAGTAATCGTGACATATTTGTAGTGAAAAGAGGGCGCTTTGGCATTTTGTCCAATGGGGTTTCATCTACCATAGGGGCATCCGAGAGGGCACTTCATCTGTGTTTTTCAAACATGGGGCCTCCAGGGGGGCAATCACGTTTCTTTGGGCTCAATTTTGATTTTCATAGTGTGACAAAACTATGCTCGAGGCACAAATATTACTTGGTTAGGATTGGGGAAAGATCATGTTTTGGCCTATCTGGTTTCTGTTGCCACAAACATGGCTGCAAATTGCCCCAACGTCTCGATGAAAATATCCAGTGGGTTTGTGCCATCTAGAACAGGGTTGGTAGCCGTCTTGCCCAGCTGGCAACCAACATCCCCTCTGCCTTCCGACACGAACGTCAGGTCATATACATGTAATGTGAACACGATATGACAGGTATTAACAGGAGGTACGTACTGTCGAAATATTTCCCTGCTTCTCAACATGTTCCATTAATCATCTTTCACAGGGAAAAAAGCTCTAATTTGTTGGGTCCATCCTCTCAAATGGATCTAAAATCTTCTGATCTGATATTTTATAGAGTCAATCGAATTCAAAAACAGATAATCAGCAGACCCTCAGTTGAAAACCCCCCCTATTATTGCAAATGTTCTTAGAGGACAAGTGGAGCAGGAGGACAGCAGACTGGTGCAAACGCCCTGTCTCACCACACGCATTGATTACAATGCGTCGTAGTCACCGATCGATGCTGCTTCTGCGGCTTCACCCTCTGTCCGCCATCATTAGCACCTTCCGCCGTGACCCACCTCTGTGTCCCCGGTGCCACCTCCCCCTGTCGCTGCCTGTCTCCTCCCATGACTCCCCTCCACATTCCCCTGAATGCTGAGGTTAGTTCTGCCTCTTCACCGCTCTCGCCGAGATATACGTTGGTTGGCTGGCCTTTTCCTCGAGTGGCACTTGAGGAACAGCCTTAAGCGTGTTGGAGGGGGATGAATTTGAAGATCAAAACTCTACCTAAGCTTAGTTTATTTAGCATTACGCGAGGAATATTGTAGAAGCGTGCACTTTTATGAATTTGAAGACATCGTATACAATTATGGCGTCCTCTTCATTTCCAGCGTCTGTGATGTAAACTTGCTAAGAGAAACAAGCCACTGTGTCTGTTATGTAATCTCCCTCAGCCTTTCATTCTGCCATGAAAGCTATCTGACTGCTGCTCTCGTCTTCAAGTGCAATTGGACATAAACATCCGCCCCGGCCAAGTCGTCTAGACGCTCGATTTCAAAGGCCTTTTAAAAAAAAAAACTCAAATCAATAAACTCTCTGTCTCATCAACGCGCTGCCTCCCCAGACGGCCGGCCACGAGAGGCCCCGATAACATTGTGCTTGTACAAACTCAGCAACATCGTCAATTAATCTTTATCGTCCCCCTGCATGTGTAGCCGCTGTCATAAGCGGAGGAGAGCCCTCTCGCTGAGGGAGGGTCCAGGCTGTGCGTTTATGCTGTGAACGCTGATGTTTGCATGTGATTATGTCTGCTTATGTTCTATCTGTATCAAAGAAGAAAATGTTTCCAATCGTTTCTGTTGTGATAATCATCTCCCCGGTTTGTAAATGTACACATTTTACTGATTCGCTGTGGAAGTGCTCTCCTGGACGCCCTTTTTAATGTTTCTCACTCCTGGCCTTCGAACATCCTGAGTACGCCACTGAGTCCAGCCGCGTTTGTGGTCGACCAAAACCGAGTATTTTAAGCCACAACGTGATGTTTTCCTGACCCCAACTGAACCTGAAGAAACTTAAAGTTTGACCTCATCTGTGGTTTTGTAGAAAAAGTGTTTTCTGGCGATTGGGTTGTAATTTCAGTGTAAAACTGCTGTATGGTGATTATTTACATACAGCACATCTTTGCCTCGAGTTCCAGTGTGAACTGAGATCCGTGTGTAACACTGCACCACTGCAAGGTCAAATCTGGAGGAATTAAAACCCAAAGCTACTCCAACGTAAAGATTATCCAGAGGCTCGTCTTGACAGAAAAGCAAAACCAATACCTCTTCAACAATAATGGCAAAACACACAATTTCTCCACATTTAATTTCACATGACTTGCTCGCTTGATTGTTGATGTACTGTAACCCTGGATGAATGAATTAATGAGCTATGAAAGGATTTCTTCATACAGGGGTACTGAGTTAATGAATACACACAGACGATATTTGTAGGAGAACATTTATAGAGGAAAAGATTTCAAAGAGATGTAAGAAAAGAAAGAGCTGCTTCAGAAAATTCAAGAGGGTTGGTTATTTTGCCAGTGTGTTTTTCTGTCTGCGCTCTTCTTCTATTCAAACAACCTTTAATCTTATTTATAGATCACTTCCTCTTTAATTGCTTGGTTCTCAGTTTTTCAATTATGCAGACTCTTTTAAGTACACTAGCAGCAGTTGTATAACACATCTCGAGCCTGACCATGGATCATTAGCGGGATTCAGTTAGCGGTTTCAGGCTTTATTTTTAATATAGGGCTGAAAGTACAACGAAACAGGCCACACTTTGTCCTGCAAATGCCCCCAAAACTTTTTTACAGAAACTAACAGTCGCTGGCTTGCCAAACGGCATGCGTACTTGAGTCAAATCCTCTTCTGTGTGTGTATAAGTGTGTGCGTGTGTGTGTGTGTGTGTTTGAGTGTGCTGAGGCATGCTGGATGACTCACTTACAGTGGAAAAGGAAGGGTTTTCCAAAATACTATAAATATCTTCGGCAGTGTGCTCCATGCATGTTGCGTGCGAACCCGGCTAAATTATCACATTCGCGACAAAGGTTCACCCACACGCTCAACATCCTCCTTGTACGAGAGCTGATCATGAAATGATTTCCTCAAGTTATGGATTGTGAAGGCTCCTTTCTCGGTGTTGTATAAGATGTGGCCAGAAATAAATCATGTGTGACTAAAAGAGGCGGGAAAAAGCCAAAACTCTGGTTGACAGAGCACTAATCTTTATCAGTTTAAAGGGAATTACTGCAACATGTAGGGAAGGATAGACTCCTGTGGCAAGGGGCGAAATATGCGGCTGCAGTGAGGATATTTGAGGTGTGTGGTGGGAATGGGCTGGGCGAGAAGGTGAGCGTGATCAAACCAGCTAGAAAATGATGAAGAGCAGAGTTAATTCAGACGGAAGTGTTCAGACACACGCTGCCTTCCAATAGTGAAACGACTCTTCCATCAAGGACAGCCCTTGAAAACCTGCACACACGTTTCATTTGTCACCGTCAATATTCCCAGCTCTATGGCTTTACTGACAGCTGATGTGCTAGTGTTACTTTGCCAGTTTGCCAGTGGAAGTATGCACATCTATGTCAGACGTGTCTCCTCATGTTCACTATATGCTGCTTTTAAAAAGGGATCCGGATCAATCACACGACCTGTTAACTAGATAGAGCAAAAAACTGAATAATACAATAATTACCCTGTGTGGTGTGTGCGGTTAAGTATGCGTTCATGTGTCATGTCTGTGTGTGTGTGTGTGTGTGTGTGTGTGTGTGTGTCTGTGTGTGTGCTTGCCTTCCGTTCTATTAATAGCAGACCTCCAGTAGCTGACCCTGTTATACCACATGTTGTCAGTCAGCAGGCCAGATTATGACCCATCAGTTTGTTACGCTGCCATCTGGGACAGGATTTCTCAGACTCACACGCACGGACATGAAAACACACCATGTGTGACTGTACATTACTATTAAAGCACAACATGTGAGGAGAAGGTGGCTCTCTGTGTTTTTAAACACGCGTACGTGTGTGTGTATATATTCTCTGTCTGAAATGCTGTGTTTTAGCTCCTGTCCCTTTAAGACGCCTCCTCCTGAATACCCAGTCTGCTCCGATTGGTCAGCTCATACAGGCCTGAGCGAGCACTGCTCACCGTGTCTCTAGTCGACTCTGTCATGTTTTTAACTTCCAGTTGGCATCACTTCTACCAAGACTACAGGCATAAATCATGCCAATGTGTGACGTGGTGACATAGCGTGATGTCAAGAAGTCCCAGAATTAAAGGCGGGACCACCAGTGAGGCGTTTCAGGAGCAGTGTTTCTTGCGAGAGAGAGCAGCTCCTGCTGGTACGGACTTTGACCTTTTTACCTTTCAAGATATTTTGCATGCACAAGAATCGATATAACACACTGAAAACAAAAAAACATAATAGCTCTCCATTAAGTCAAGTCGCACATCTTTGACCTCCAAGTCGAGCCTGAAGATATTCATTTCTGTCGGGTCAAGTTGCAAGTCATGAATTCTTAAAAAAAAAACTCCCACCTCCATTGTCCCCATTCATTCTTTTATACCTCTACAAATCACTAAACACACACACACACTCACACACTATCTGTCCACAGACTTACACATCTACACATATGGACATACAGTACGCCTACACCAGGATTATTTTTGTCCCGTGTCTGTGAGACTCACTGGCATACAGTACATATCTCCACCAGGGGGAACCAGTTGGTGAGTCTGCCGAGGCCCCCCTACTGGAGAGGCACTAATCCTGGGTCACTGCTGGCTGTCGGAGCCTAGAGCCTTAAACTTCTGTGTCAAGTATGTAACCCGCTGCCGTGCGTCAACACAGGCTCACAGAGGACACAAATGCTCCGGAGAGTCAGACGGCCGAGGGATTAAATGCACTCAGGACTGTATGTTCAGAATGCTCACACACACACAAACACACACACACTCACACACACACACACATTAGATGAATGCTTGGTGTAATTGTTCACGAGTGTATCTGCACAGAAGTTGTGCAACAGAGTACATGTGAGCAAATGATGTGTTGGTGAATACACGAGAGGGAGAGGCACAGAGGGTGGGGCGCTTTTATGGATGTTTGGCAACTTGGAACAGCTGTCTCCTTTGCACACACACACACACGCGCACACACACACATTAACACACAGCACAATGAGACTGCTGCTCCGTCATCTAGTGCTCACCGCCTCCTCCTCCGCTCCACTCGTCTCCTCCCTCTATCCACATATAGTATAGTACTACATGCTCCAGTTGACAGCTCATGCCGAGCCAGCACATTCCACATTATTACTACTTCAGATGTTTGTGGCCCAGAAGCGCGCCGATTGGCTGAGCCGCCTCCGACACTGGGGCTTTTGAGAGCCAATGAACAGCCTGCTCTGGGGAGCCGAGGAGACAGACAGTGGATTCAGAGGGAACTCCCTCTGCCGGGTAATACAGAGAACGCCTGAGTTAGTCTAAACACAGACACAACTGCCTGTTAATGGAATGTAATCTGATATTCAGTTCACGGGGGAGGTTTACGCTTGTTTCCTATTTGCTCGTACTCCTATTAGATCTGTTATATATGCTCTCCTTCTCGCTGTGTTACCTTCCCTAGCTCCCTCTTCCTCTCCTCTCTCCCAATGTCTCCTCATTTTTAATCCATTTTTCGCCTCCCTTATATGAATTTATGCACAGGCAATCTTCCTCCTTTACTCTTTCGCTCGGCGGATCCATCCTTTTACTCAGTTCCACTCATTCTCTCCCACTATCAGAGAGCGGCCCTGCAGCAAAAAAAAACCCACTGGTTTCAAGCATAGCTGACCTGCTGTTGCTGCGCCCTGTGCGGTCTAGGAGAGAATCCAAAGGCCTGGAATGAGGTTCTATGAAGTAACAGAGGGAGTGTCTCCTTCTATAAAAGTTCTCGTGAAATCTATTCAGTCAGATGGAAAGTCCAGTTATGATAGGGCTGTAGATGGTGAGTCACAAACTTTGAGTCAGAATCAAACCATTTAATCTGCCGATTTCTTTCCTGAAACGGTCCTAGTTTTCGCTCCCTGGTATAACATTATGTATACTATGTAGATTGAGGCAGATGTTTGTTTTTACACTTTATTATAAAGGGTTTAATTGTTAAAAGTTAGTAAAAGTTAAAAGATACGATATAATATTATGCAATACGAAACGAAACGCTACAATATGAAATGAAACAATACGAAACCAAACAAACCGATACGATACGATACGATACGATACGATACGATACGATACGATACGATACGATACGATACGATACGATACGATGCATTATGGCGTGGGCTCAGTGTAGCTTCATTTAGACAGTTCACAACTGACACCCATTTCCAGACATGGGCAACTATTTTCAGCAGAAGTGCTAATGAATCAACTCTCCAACAGCAGACACAATTATCAACTATTCCCAAATGTATTCAGATGATGCCCTACAAGTTTGCCAACACCATTACAACCTCAGAAAATATGACATTGTTGGGTTTGCTGCCTCCAAGTGGCCAAAAATCCGATTTTCACACCAAACAATACTCAGCTTGAAAAATAAAGTGTCAAATGGTAATGTGACAATGTGAAAAGCCACACTTGTAGTGATGAACCGACATAATTATCACTCGAATCTGCAGCTCCCATAAACTTCAAAGCTTCAGAGTTTCAGCTCATTGTTTCCCTCTTCAGCCTGCCAGTTCACTGTTTTGCTGCACTGTGGTTATTGCTGCTGCAGGCTTCTTTCAGTGGAAAAGCTCTAAAAAACTCGCTCTGTGCACTACCAGCTCAGCACCCAGCAGCTGACAGACACAGTTAGCGACTAGCTGGTGAACATAGTTGAGCATTTAGCAGCTAATGAGCCAGACATTTCCCTCAGAAGTTGGAGGAGACAACCACAGCGCTAAAAGAGAGACTTTAATTCCAGAGACATGAGTCCAGATGAATAATAATGTAGATAAACATTTAGCAGCTAGATAAATATTTACCTGAGGAAGTGGTGGAGACAAAATCACAGCTAGCAGAGTGATTATTGGACTTACATTCATAAAGTGGACTCTTAATTAATATTATAATGTATGTTTATTGTAGCTATAAGTTGCTGTGTGTTTAAAAAGGGAAATGTTTGCTCACACATTAGCCATGACACATAACATAACTTTGTTTTTCGTCAGTTTTGCGGTGTTAGATTGTTCGGCTTTAATGTGCCTGCAGGACCTAGCAGCTGAAGAGCTTGAAATTTCCCTCGGGAGTTGGTGGAGACCAAAAACAGAGCTAAAAGAGAGCGACTATTGGACTATGACTCCAAATGAATGATAATAAGCTTTATAAGTGCTGTGTATGAAATTGTTGTTGTCATTGTTGTGTTTACAGCTTGTATGTGCGATTTGTCTTACAACACAATATACCTTTAAAAAATGTTACTACCCTCAAATCGGAGTGTTATTCACTAAAAACCAAGTCGACATACCTTCAGTGGTCCAGTTCTGGCGTGTCATATGTTTTACAGTATGTATGCTGTGCTAAGTAAAGTTCAAAAACATTGTCCACAAGTTTCCCTCTTTGTCATATCAGTGAGACAACTTCTGCGTATGTGTGTCTGATGGGAGTGTATGCGTCTGTTTGTCTTGAGCGTGCGTGTCCGTGTGCTGTGTGCATGCGACAGAGAGCAAACAGAGAAAGCTGAGCTGTGCAGGGGCATCTCTTGTATAATAACCGAGCGCTTTAGCGAGGCTGGATGAATTTTAATAGAGTTCTGCGGGGTATTCCATCGCCTCTGGTCCCGCGGCTCAAAGATCAGAGAGAATTTTCAAGCATGGTGTCCCTCAGCCTCTCGTACTCACTCGCTCTCATTCGCCCTCCTTTCCTCTCTCTTTTTCTCCTCCACTCCTCTTCTCCATTTTGAACTCCATTTTTCCAATCCTCTCCCTTCCTCTTGGGCTTTTGTCTCTCTCTTAATCCCTTTCTGTGTCTCGCACTTTCTGTTGGTTTCTCTCTCCACTCTGCCTCCCTGTGAAATTTGTATTAGAGCCACTCGAGGCGTAATTATTGCTAAGCCCCTCTCAGTTCCCTGGCACGGAGAACAACTCATGACTCTCAGCACAAAAACTTGCCACTGAAGGACAAAATGCTGTGATGAACTTTTAAAAATCGGGCACAATGGCTGACAAAATGTTTGGATAGTTTCCTCTACGCGCAGAGATTATACAACAGAAAGCTCATTTTCTCTCTGCCTCAGAGCCATTTAAGGAGTTTTGTACTTTTTTTTTTTACACGTACAAGGCTGAAAATTATGGACGATGTTACACATTTATAATTCAGACGCCGCATTTACATGTTCCACCACCGCTCGTTCAGATCAGGCCACACGTGAGCTCTGAGACGATATAGATTAGAGAAAGGGAGATGAGACGGCTAAAGAGAACGGAAGACTCAAAGAAAAACGCAGCAACAAAAAACCTTGAATGGTGGCTATGATTTGTGCGCATGTTGGAGTGAGAAAGTTGGCAAGAGTCTGGTGATAATTACTAATGCATGAGGATTAATGGTTGCTATTTAAAAACCCACCATTCTGAGGAGAGCTGAGCGAACGTTGTGTCCTCCTACTGGGACCTTAAGACAAAATATGCCCCTGGCTAATCTTACATGAACACGGCTCATCAAAATTCAGCTCCGCAGCACTTTGGCACCAGAAATTTAATTTAAAAAGATTCAAACTGAAGTTATGCTTTAGTTTGTGTTACCTAAATCAACTGTTTCTAAAAGACATATGAATAATTTTATGAATAATCTTAGACCTTTAATCAAACACCAAACCTGTAAGAGGAGTTGGTACAGTAGGGGTTTATCATTAAAAATGACATGGAAGGTCAATTTTACCAATACCATCCTATGTTTAAAGGTGCTAAAATGCTGTAGCTGTGATATTATGATATTGATATTGTAGCATCATGAAAAAACTGGACTACCATACAATATAATGCATAATAATAGCACTTCCTAAGGACCCAGTGTGTCGGGTTCAGTGGCATCTAGGTGAGGTTGCCACCTGAAAAGTGAAAAACGCCAAGTCACCAAGATATCATGTTAGTTAACGTAATGTCTGCGGTTGACAAGTGTACCAAACGTGGCATATCAGGTTTGCAGCAGGAGGTGGAGAGGAAGGTGGTGGCATTATTACAAGCCAACAAGGCTGCCAAACAGCAGATCTGAGTTTGAGTCACACCACCCGGGGACCCACAAAAACAATTCTTATTTTCCTGTAATTAATCACTGATGATATAGTGTTAGAAACGCACCATTTTCCGCTGAAGTTAGAACAGTTTTGGTTATTTTATTTTCTCCTCGATCACCGGACCTCACTGGTTTCAAATGGGAGAGGCTTCACACAAAAAACTTGTGTCAACCAAAACTATTTGGCACCAATTCAAGCCAGAATCAGTTAGCTGCGGGTGGGATTTTTGGTCTCTATCAAATAGAATCTGACTTTGATTTTGATTTTCTTAATAACGAGGGATGTTTGGTCTCCTCTTAAAGTTTGATGCAGCTGAAGTCATCATAAAAAATTAATGATTCAGAGAAACTGTTTTGATGGTACCCAAGCACAAATGTAAAATCAACTTTTCCAAATGTCTTAAGGCACGCACGGCATCACTGAGTGCTTCATTTGTGCACCTCACCCCACCGCAAGCCCGTAACAGTCCCACAATGCCTGTTAATACAAAGCAAAATGCTCACACTGGCAGGGCACTGTTGCATCATTGTTTATCCAGCAGGCTACCTTGCATGGCCCGTGGCCTTGAGATTTCTCATGCACTTTTCGCTTCAGCAGAGAAGTTTGCAGATGTCAGCAGCCCAGCGATGGCTGGAGAGATGTCAGCGGTGGAAAACAAACGCTGTCCGAAAATTAAGGAAGGAAGTCTGTCAGCGATGTTTGCAGACAATGTGTTCACATCATTAAGCGCTCAGACCCAGGCGTGAGGTACACCTGACAGCTGTTACAGGTGAAAGGGCAGAAAGGCAGGTGCAAGCAGGATTCTTTTTTTTTTCTGCATGTCAGCATGCGGTTCTTCGGCTGTAATAAGGTTATCGATTTATCAGTTATGAAAACACAGGCTGTGCTTTTTTTTTCTTTTACCACTCCGGAAAAGATTGTGTGCAAGAAATAATGCCAACATCCAGAAACTACAGTCTATTTCCATCGTCTGTATCTGGGCCACAACGATCTGGTTGATCTGTGTTGTCTAACGTCGCCCCCATGTGGCGATACATGTTGTAGCAACTCATGGTGTTGTCTTTTCAGGAGGTATGAAACTATGAACTCTCTATGAACATTATCCCAACTGTATTTTAATGACACCCTGATAATAGTGTTTGGATTAAATAGTTGGAAGTTGTTCTGTACTTTAGATTAAAGAAGCAAATACTGACATTAAGGTGCACGCCACGTGCCTGTCGTACCAGAGCGTGTAATGTCCTTTACAGGTCTTTAAGTAAAAAACTAATCCCATTTAATCCTGTATTCCTATAGCACAGTAGCTCCATCAGCTACATTCTCAAGCATGAGACAAAGAAAATTGTTTTCTTAATATATTCTGAAAAGCCTGTCAATCATGTTCACGCTTTGTTTTGCTGAATCGGCTCTTTTGTTACTGCCTGAACTTGTGTCCCACAGGTAACGACAGGCCCTTCGCCTGAACTTAATGGACGCTGCAGTACGATCACAACTCAAATGTTCCTCTCTAACACGTCCACGCTGCATTCAAGCGCTCCCTCTGCGCTCAGCTGCAGGACTTTGCTTTCCCCCCAAAGAGCTGTAAGGAGCCAGGCAGAGTGATGATGCGCCGCTCTCTTTGGACCAATCAAGGACAACAATTACATTTTCATTTAAGCGAGAGGACAGAAGTCATTAAATGAGAATCTTAATGAAGAAGCTTGTACGGCATCTTTATTGGAATTGTCTACAGCTACCTCCCCAGCAGCATTCAGTCTCAGTTTGTAAATGCTAAGTCAGCAGCTAGTCATTTCAGTTAGGCGTTAGCAATTTGCCTACTCTATTTGTTTCAGCTAAAAAAGTAAGTGTCCAAGCAGCTTTAAATTCCTAAGTTGACTGAATTTGAGTCAATTTTTTAATGATTCAAAATGTCCAATTGACCTAATGTTGTTATGGCAGCTTTATGACTGTAAACATCAGGAGTAGCTGCTATTATTGGAGATGCTTTGGTGCGGCCTACATACAAAGGTTAAACCACTACCGGTTGTTTTTTCAAACTGTGAAAGTGTGAGGGGCTAGACTGAATTCAGTGCTAACAATGATTTCATTATTGTGAAAGCAACCAGCCATGATTTATCTTGAAAAGTATTTTCGGACACAGCAACTTTTCATCAAATACTCAAACTATTAAAAAAGAAGGGTCTCTGGAGAGATTTAACTCTCCAACATTGCACGCTGGGATGTATGCTAACATGCTGATCATGTTTCTTTAGAAACCTGCTGTCCAGTGTGTTCAACAAACTTGGTTAGAAAAAGTTGAGTCAAATATGATTGCAGCTTTACCATTTTGCATTCATCATATAAAAGGTATGTCACAAAATCAAATTGTCATCTGACAACTGCTTTTGAAATATTTGACCATATTATGATTGGTAAGTGTCAGTTTTCTCCTTTTTTTTTATTCATCTGCCGAGCCGATGGCGTTGTTTGGCGTTCAACATGAGTGTGCTTGTAAAGACAAAGGCAATGGTTAGTATCACACAAAAAAACTGCTAAACCACCAAGTGTGTTAATAAACCATTTACCATCTTTAATACCAGCAGAGTTTCACACTGTGCATGATTGGAAATCTGACACGAGCGGTGGATTCAAAAATGCAGCTCAGACAATCAGTGGCTCTGCCCTGAGTCACGAGTACAAGTCCCAAGACAGAAAATATGAACAAACGGGATTTCTTGGGTTTCGACACTTGTTACATTTCACTGAAAGATAATAAAACAAAACTTCTTCATTAAAATATCCAGAGGCACAGAGGAAGGGTACAAATAAGCCAGGTGTTATTTTTCTTCAGTCTGAGTAGTTACAAACATTTGATTCACCATTATTACCTTGAAGAACAGAACAATGCATAGAAAAAGAAGCAGTAAAGTCAATAATGTTTAATCCTGCTTTACGGCCCTTCTCTTCTCAACTGTTATTTGATTAAAGTGCCTGCCAAATTATTCTTGAAAATTAGACAATATTGGTGAAAATTGGTGGGTTACTTCAGGTTTTTTTCTGGTCCAGCCACTGGTGGTCGTTATAAATCCTACACATATGGGCTTTAAACTTCAGGTAATTAAATAAAAAATATATTAAGAGAAAGCAAGCAAATTAAGATCATGGGAAGAAAATTCTCAGGAGATCCTGGGAACATCTGAAAGCACCCAAACCATACTTTGCGATTATCAAACATCACAATACTTCAGAGGGTTTCCTGATAGCTTATTTGTTGACTCAACAGTTAAAAACAACCTTGCACCAAAAAATTTATGGCTGGATTCTTCTGTTTCCAACGTACCAGGTCTGATCTGGTGTGCATCCAGTGCAGTTTGGGTTCTTCTTTGACCCACTGAGGAGATTGGACACGCTTCTTTTTTTCAGCACACACGGTCCTGAAGTACTTTTGTCGAGTATATCAGAGTCTGCTGCTGGAGGAGAGGCTATCTGCCCCCTCTGCGCTGGACCACAATGGTCCCCGCCACGATGTCATACACAGTCCTGTTGTGCTGGAAGAAGAGGAGGGTGATGAAGACGGGAAAGAGGAAGGCAATGGAGAAGTTCTTATTGAGTGCCCGCACTGTAGAGCTGTGAAAGACAAAGGAGACAAAACAAAACAAAGGTCAGATTAAGAGTTGTCACATTGATGCTCTACAGATACGAGACAAAATAGACATTGGATGTGATTTAAACACCGAAATACAATACCACTCAACTTTCAGATGCTCATTTTAAAAAGTATGTTTCTGAAAACATTGTGTATCATTGATGAAAATATCGATCTATCAATACCAACCCAACATATCAATTCTGAATATTTAGAACAGTTTTCATACTCATTTCCTACATTTTCAATACACCCTAGCAGCTGCGCCTCCACCCACTCTTCTGACTACAGTCCAAAGTGAATTATGTTGCCTGAAAGTTAGAAATTTCAGTATTGTGACACTTGTATCGACTCATAAAAAAGTAATTCCCTCTCAATCATAATCTGTGACCCACTAGAACTACGTGTCTGTGTATTTATCTGCGGGGACTCTGTCTATATTTTTCCCTTATTTTGCTGTGGTCGGTACGTTGCTTGGCGTCAACCTTAAGGCAGTGGGTATGTTGTAATTGTCTGCCTTCAGATAAAGTATTTTCTATTCTATTCTTCTCCTCAATCAAAATGTGACATATCCAGTCTGTGATCACTCACGCAGAGAGGGAGACATTAGACGCAGGGACGACGAGGACTCGGTTGGGCCGGACCAGAGTGGACGTGTCGCAGGTCACCACTCGCAGGCCGAGCAGGAACTTCCCCGGTGTGGCACCTCCAGCACCCCAAATACAGATTGTCTGATTGGACAACAAGGACAAAATGTACACAGTTCATCGCTGAATCCAATTTCCTTTTGCCTAACGTGAGATGCACATCGCTCATAATAACCCTGTGGGCTTCTGACCGCGCTGATGAGATGCAATGTTTTTTTCTTTATTGTTTAAAACTGCAAGAAATTAATTTTCAGGTTCACACAAACAAGGTCAAACACTTTGACGTAAGAAAACATGCCATAAGGTTTTAGTCTAAGAGGAGGAGCCTGAGTGTCCCTGTGCTGCCTCCCACCTGGGAAAACAAGCCACCGATGCACAGGTCGAACGAGAGACGTGGTACATGACTTCATCTCAAGCAACTACGAGCGCAACGTTGCATCACTGTCCTCTGTGGGAGATAATGTTGTGTTGCAGAAGAACCGTGACTCCTCTCATTAAACAGGAGCATGTGGCAGCGAGGTACCGAATGTAAGAGGGACAAAACGGGGAAGGAATATTTGACTATGAAAACACATGGTGTGCTGAATGTCTTTCCATTTAGCCGGAAAAACCTGTACGCAGCATGATATGAACTATGTAAACATTAAATGCTCAAGTTACAGCAGACGTTTTAAGCGCAAACACAGCACAACACAAACACCATCACTGAGTTTGACTTTCACCATGTATTCTAAGCCAATAAGCATGATATTCTCAACTTCACATGTGATTTACGAATAGCTTGGATATTCCAATACCACCAAACACGTGACCCACCTCATAGACGCACACTAGCACCCTGTAGACCAGAGCCACAGCCATCATCTTCTGCAGGTCCTCCATGGACGTGTTCTCATCGATCTCCTCCACAATGAAGTGGGTGATAAATTTGGCGATGTCCCTTTACAGAGGAGAGACAGGTGCATGTGTGAGAATGTTATCAGTTATCTTGATGAGTATTGCATGAGTGAATTCCCAGCTTAGATTCTGCTTTATGTGTCTTCATTTGTTTTTGTTTTTATCCATGTGTTTGTTCAATAGTTTCACTCACTTCATCCCACTCAGATGCATGATCCACAGCACGATGGTGGCCTTCACACAAAACAGGATGAAGAAGTCCACTGTCTCAGCCAGGAACCTCTGGAGGGGAGAGGGGATGGTGTACTCGCGTCCTGAATGAGGTGGATGAGAGGACAGGTGCACTGAGAATGTGTACAGTCAAATGAATCACCCTGAATCACACTGACTACACGTAGCTGCTGGAGGTTAGCAGAGCACGACACCTCTAAGCATGTAATCTTGTTTTCCTCACTTAAGCCTGCTTTCCACCACACTCGTGACCCAGCTTACGCAAAATGAAACCCACACACTGCTGCAGACAGCATCGTGGATCCCACTGTCAAAACTGAGCCCCTACCTGCCTGAGCTGGATTCCCGTTCTGCTGCTGGGCTGGCCGGGCATCAGCAGCTGAGGCTGGTGCGGCGGCTGAGCCGTGCTCGGTCTGGGCAGGATGAGGGAAGGATGCTGGGAAACTGAGCGGATACGGGTAGCTGTACCAGTTTCCCGTGTCAACCCCCTGCTGCCCGCCGCCGCCGGAGGTCGAGGCAGGTGTCCCCGCTGTGTGAGCGGCTGCCCCCGGCGGAGGGAACCCGCACGGCGGCGGGAAGGCTGACAGAGCCAGCCAGCTCTGCCAGTTGGCATACCCCCAGTAATACTGCCACATCCACTGCTGCAACTTTGCGCAGTATTCCGTCGTTGCGGTGGGGTGAGGCGGCTTGGCGTCGCTTTCAGGGCCGTCACGGCGGCTGTCGCTGCCCGTGGTCGCAAACATGTCCGACCCACCTCACAGTCTCACCGTGTTTAACATGAAAATCCTTTAAAACGTCTTAAACGCTCGCTTTGCTCCGTTCATTAGCCCTCTGCAGGGAGCAGCCACCGCTAGCTAAGCTAACTGTGTTTGTAAATACAGGGATATCCGGAACCGCTCAACGCCAGACGTGACTCCCCAGACTGGTGTCATTGTGTAATATATCGGTATGTAAATAACACAATAACGTGTAGATTAGAATTACAATGGCCATCTTAAATGTGGAGCGGATATCAGCGGAATAAGATCATTTTTGGAAATAGCTAATGCCGCCTCCCCCCCGCTGTCAAAAATGGTATGAGCCATTTAAAGGAGCTTTTTCCTCATTTTTTCAACAGCTCCATCATCAGGCACTAAAATCAATTTCTCATAGGAGTTTGGAGTGATAAAGGCTGTTTATGCACAATGAGTAAAGACAAATAAATTAAAACTAGAATAAAGAACCTTTTTTGTTTTAAGAAATAAAGCTGTTATTGCCTTCTTTATGTCAGCCCTAAATATAAGCCAGGACTAGTTTTCCAGATTTTTTAAAAAAAGTGAAGTGCCAAAGAGCTAAACTTTTACATTCCTTATGTCTGACATGTAAATGTTGAAATAAAAGATGTAATAAAACAATGTCCTTGTTTCTCTGCTATGTTTATTAGTTTTAATCTTAGCAATAAGGTTGTCAAGCTGATTCTTGCAAATTCCATCCGCTTAAACAGCCTGGGTTAATACGTTAAGATGAAATAATAGTTTGTTTGTGCTTAGCACCAGAAAGAGCTAATGAATGGGGTAATAAGCCTACTAACAAAATGACCAAAGGGCCCGAATGAGGTTGTTAAAGGGCCGCATTAGGCTCGCGGGTCACCAGTTGAATAGGCCTGATATGAGCTGTACTCACCACGTCCACTCATTTCACCTTGACTAAAATGATTTATTTACATCATTGTGACCTGTATAATTAGTGAACAGAAATATACCAGCTGTCAGGGATTTAACAGGTTCAGTATTATATGATGAAGAGCTTATTTACCTTGGCTAAATGTGAGTATTTTTGTTCTTGAATGTGTAGCTTGTAAGGTCAATACCTAGAAACTAAGTATCTTCCTTTTATAGGATTAGGTGAATGACTCCGCACTCAATTTCACATTTACTTAAGTGCTGTACTTCAGTAAAATTTTGAGGTACTTTGACTTTTCTGCTATTTTATACTCCACAAATATTCTACTTTTTACTCACGACATTTATTTGATAACTTTAGTTGCTAGTTACTTTGCAGATTGCATGCTGCATCAAAGCCAAAGTATTATTATTTTATCAGCAATCGGATAAAGGACACTGACCCCAATAATCTGAAAATGGATAATTATCAGATATATAATAAATAATCAGTCAGCTCATTGTATACAGTGTATAAATACATGCGTACATGTATAATTCTTTGATACTTAAGTGTATTTATTGCAAACAACAAAAAAAAAAGCAGTTTGATACTTAACTGAGATCTTGGAGCGCCAAGGAAGTATTGGTGTTTACTGGCAGAGGACCTTGGACCGGGATGGGGCTAGTTGGTTAGCATGCTACACAACACGCTTTGCAACACAATACAAAGAAGTCATAATGACAAAAGTCTTATTCCTTCACATTCTGTTGATACACTTAGTCTGTCTTTGAATGTTTTCTCAACCAGAGTCCTCGCATGTTGCACCATTAAAGATTTACTTGAGTACTGTTCATCATTTCAAAGTAATATTTCAACATGATATCTCCACTTTTACTCAAGTAGGGCTTTTTGGGTACTTTTACAACACTGAATATAACCAGCATCATAAAGATAAATGGTCTTCCTCTTAGTCCTCACTGACAGAAACAATGTTACAGATGCACCACAAGAGAGCAGCAGAGGCCAGCTGATACAGATCATACCAAACATACTATCAGAATTAACTATATTATTTCTACTAACAGTATACATATTATACAGTGGTGTCATATCATGTGAGTAAATGTGAAAACATTCTATAGCTGCATGTTGTATGTATGCATGTGGCAGTACGGATTTTAATTTTTTTTTGCACATGCATGTGACATTTTTGCCTATTTAGATGCACATCCCAGGTTACATAGGGTGAGAGGGTGGGAGTTTCAACCTGCAGCGACATTTAGGGACCCCAAACATCAGAGTTCAGTGACAAATCAGTAGCCTGCCACGGAGGGCATCGGGGTCAAAACCTCCAAACTCTGTAAAAGCTGCTGCGGAAACGGCTTTGATTCGAGAGAGTGGCTGGCCAGTCAGCTGATGAAAAGAAAAGCTATGTTTTACTCTCTGTCTCTTTCTCACACACGCACACACACATGCTCGCACACACACACACATTGTCTCTCTTTTTCTCTACTCGTTCACTACAACCCAATATATGCAGGAGTTGCTCATTCATGTCTCCCACTCTCTCCTCCGTCCCACCTCGACCTTTTCTCTCAGTCGTTTTCTTTGTCCAACTTTTTCTATCATTTTACTCCCCTCCTCTCTGATTACTAAAAGGGTGAAGGGGGGGGTGGGGGTGGGGGTGAGGGGGGGGGTTTGTATTTGCTGACTGGGCTGGCCCGGCTCTGTGGGTTAGGTGTTAGGTCTGCCAGTTCTAAATGATTGTGCCTGGCCCAGTGAATGGAGCCAGTGAGGCGGACGCCAATCCGACCCCAATGCGCGTTATCCCTGTCGACAGAGGCCATACGATGACTGTGCCCAAAAGTAATCGGGCCCAAATAAAAGCTGCGTCCGGCAAACGCTGACCCCCATAGAACCCAACAACCTGGTGGGATTAATGTGAGGGAGGTGTGTGTTTGTGTGTCTGAAGAGGGGGTGTATATGCTGGGGGAGGGGTGAGTGGAAAGTAACTGAGTACATTTACTTGAGTTCTGCAGCGTGGTTTTAAAGTAACAGTCAGTTTATTTTATTTGGAAAGAATCATTACTTTTGCTGACATTCATTCCCACAATACAATTACTCCATCGCACCTGACGGCTTTGAATACGTTTGTATGCCAAACGCACGATGAGGTCATGAAATCACAGCTGCAGTGATCTACTTTTTATCTTCAGTTCCAATCAGATTCCATTACACATGCAGCACAACCTCCAGTCTTCAGATGGTCGAGCTCACACACACATTATAAGTTTGGACAATGCTTTTCTTTGTTTCAAGGCTGAAATATCTGCGAGCTTAGGACATTGATGACTTAGCCGACTAGCTTACTCAGGTGCAGACGTTAAGGCGTGTTCATTGTCCAGCGTCTAGCTCATAGGACTCAACCTAAATATCAGCTTTTTTTCTTTATATGCTGAAAATTGTTACGCTGTCGTTGAATTCAAGTTTGCAAAAGTAGCAAATAAGAGCCACAGTGGGCCAATATCATATGCCAAATCCCCACGAGATAAGGCTATCTTCAGCAAACACTGAGCGTACCGCTGCATATCAACAGAGCTCACAGTGTGTACCTTATTGGCCAAAATCATAACTTATATAATCTATCTTTGCTCTTTTAAGGTCAACACAGTTGATCCCCAGGAGAAAAGCACTGGCAGTGCCCTGAGAGCAACATTTGAAACTTGGATTGGAACGCCACACTTTTACGGCGCACTCGAGTCCACTCCAGTGTGTGTCTGATTGGCACACGCACATGCTCTTCTGGCATGGTCATGTTTACTGAAGAGGCACACGACACCATTCCCTTTTCTCATGTGCAGCAGCTTCGTGACGGGGCATTTGCACGCTTGATTTTGTGTTAATGTCGCAAGGAAAATGTCCCTTTTCACCGCGGCTACAGCCTGATTACCTCGCAGATGCTCGCACGGACAGTGCACGTGCTTACAGTGGAAGCTTGGAAGACAGGCCCGTCTTTTGATTTATTGGATTTTCGCTCTCACGAAGTTTGTGCACACCGCCGAGTGTGAGACAGACACGAGCGAGGTTCACACAGTTCGTACAGTTCTTGTGAAAAAAGGTTTGCTGTGTCTGTACAGGATGTGTACCATGCTCCCAGACATACACTACGGGGACAAGGTCACCAAATAATTGCTCAGAAAGACGGTTTGAGAACTCAATTTTTTTGTGTCGGTTTTAAGGTTTGTTTATTACAACATCTTACATAAGAGCTGAGACCTTGAACGACAAGTTGCACTTGCTTTTGGCAAGGGACGAGCACAGCTGGATCCGCTAAGGAGGCTAGCAGACATGACCTTGAGTACTGTAAGAGGCTTCAATCAAACAACTTGTGCTAAAGGAACATTTTCCTTTATGAGTTACCAGAGGATAAATACCGCAGAGACTTTCGTAAGAGAGGAGACAAACCACTTAAAAGATTTGAATAGAAAAGCCAGCGATGGCTGTTGTATGACACATATCCCGCCCTTTCCCCCCAAAAGCCAATCGTCTGCTTAAATGACAGCCAATTGGTTTGTTGCACTGATCTGAGCGCACAGTTGAGAATCACAACACTGATGCACAGGATTACCAAGAAAGGCGATGTTATTCAAACGTATGATATTAAAAAGTTGATAGTTGATGTTGAAAGGGAAGTTCTGGCTCTCTCCCCGTTCATTTATATATGGGCTGGATCTTCAGCCCTGAGGAGCTGCCCCGGGGGCATTGCCAAGATGGCTTACGAGTCGCAAGACTTGCCTAAAGGGACTTCTCATGCTAAATATATCAGCAGGCAGCTTAATTGGCTTAGAATATAGCCTGGAAATGTGGGGGAAACAGCTTCGTTGGTTTCCTTCAGCCTCACAGAGATGACAAGAATCCAGAAAGTTGCCTTACTTTTACAGCCTATCGTAGGCGGACTTAGCAGGCCTGCTGTTTTCCCCTATTTCCAGTCTTTATGCTGAGCAAAGCGAACTGGCCCCGGGCTTTAGCCTTATATTTTATGGACAAACATGAGAGTAGCATCAATGTTTTCATCTAACTCTCTGCAAAGAAAAGTGAAGTAGGATATTTTCCAAAACGTAAAATCATTTTGCCAACAACCCGAGGAATTTGAAACGGTACTTAGGGAAATAGATCTTTTTAAGTGAACTGTCTTGTACTTTATACAACTTGGCGCACATGAATTGTAAACTGGAGGGGCATTTGCCTTTTAGCAGGCTTCCTATCAGCCCTGTCCATTTACAGTGACTCCCACGGTTGTGTAATACAGTAAAACCTCCGCAGATAACAGCATATCTCAGAGCTCTCAGCCAACAGGGATTTGGAGCTCCCTCCAAAAAGCAGTGACTCTTGATCCTCAAAACTCATCGTTCACACAAGTTTGTCAGAGGGCCCAGTGGGGGAGATATTCCACATTTATTCATGTCAAGACATAGGTTTCTGGACTTGGCTGCTGTACTCATGGGGTGGTTTCCGTGCTGGCGTGTAGCCTTGTACAACCGTGCACTGGTTTAGCTTCGCAATGCACACAGTGATTCGGCCCAGTGAGAATGTGTCCAGAAGGTCGCGGGTTAAAGAAAAGAACAAAGCGTTCGTCAGTCATCTCGGAGAAGTTTGGGAAAGGGGTCACTCACGTCCTGTTTTGAGAGAGAGCAGGGAGGGGAGCCGTCATGTGATTTATGTATAACTTACCGAGACTGTTTATGTAATGGTGTAAATCCACTAACGGGCTGGAACAGGCCATAATGAGAGCAACAGGGCATATACGAGAGGATTGTGACTTTGGCATTTTTCACGTTTCATGTCATTCTTTACTGTCTCAAATAGGATTAATCTCTTTAATTCACTGATTTCATGCAGAGATCAAAGAGTGTTTACACAGCCAGTCACTTCACCGCGATCCGGGCTCGAATTTTCGAATTAGCTTCGATCAAATCAACGAGCGATGCGCTGATAAACGCCGCTCTAAACACAGTAAATGTGTGACTGGAGCGAAGCGCCGAGAGGAAAAACAACTGCCTTTGCTGAGACAGCAGAGGGAAGTCCTTGCTACCTTTGACCCAGAGAAGAGAAACAATCCCTCTGAGATTCTGTTGCTTTGTCTTCTATGTGTAACAGTGAGAACCAATTAAGTGAATTATGTCTGCTTCCCTGGAGCCCTGACAGGAACACCCAAGGGGGAGAGCGAGACTGCTCTCCTGCTTCAAGCGAATTTCCCCTCATCCCCCTCTTCCTCCACCTAATCCTCTTTATTTCCTGTACCTTCAACGTCTTGCTCACCTTTCCCCTGGCACACCGTGGTGAGGAGGTGAGAGGGTTGTTCAAGAAGACTTACAGTCCTCTCCCTTTAAAGAAACCCTGCTCCTTTTCCTTCCTCGTTACTGCATCTGTTCAGTATCGGTGATCAAGTCTTGATTTTTAATGCAGGTCCAGGGGGAAAAGATGTGCACCAGCAGTTCACAAGCTTGAATTTCACACTTTGCACTCACTGTTTAACTAACGACGCCTCTTTTACTCGGCTTCGCTGTCATTTTCTTCAGGATGATTTTCATTTTGTTCGAGGGTAAAAGAACATGAAATGTGTCTGCTACACGTTCAAAACTGTTCATTTCAGCCAGTCCAACAGGACATATGTTGATGGTTACGTTGTTTCATTCAATGCAGCCATAATGTCTCCTTCTCCACTGTCTCGACTGTGTGGTGGACTGAAAATGACAAAAGAACAAAAAGAAAAGAAAGAAAGAAATGATACATAACATTTAATACAAATGTAGGTATCCATAGAGGAGGTTATGTTTTCGCCCCATGTCCGTTTGGTTGTTGGTTTGTTGGTTTGTCAGCAGGATTACACAAAATCTACCAAACAGTTCTCCACGAAATTTGGATTTAGGATGTGTCTCAGCCAAGTACAGACCCCATTAAGGTTTGGAGTGGATCCGGCGTTTTTCTTTTTTTTTTTTATTTATCACGGATCAATGCATGGATGAAGAATATCAGGCATATTCAGGTGGCTGCTAGGTGGTTTAAAATTTTCTTTCTTTCTTTCTTTCTTTCAAACTGATTTCTGCATTTTCTTTTTCCATTTCTTAATGACTTCTTGATAAGGATGCTGTCATTCGAAGTGTTTCAGGGGCTCAACATTTTGCCTGTTGGGTGATCAGCATCAGCGTACTGCTCCCTCTAGGGCAGCAAAGCACCTTTGAAGGAAAAAAAAAAGCCTCTGCCACATATTCTGCAGTCCAAACGACGACTTGGATGTTTCATCTGATTTCACTGTGCTGCTGGTGTCAGGACCTCAACGTAAAAAGTCACATGCTCCACTTTCGCTTCTGCTTCCTCCCCCTCGATAGTGCCTGCATAGACAAAAATCGAACAACAAGCGTCGACCCACAGAAGGTGCTTGTGTGTTTAACGTGCAGCTGTGCGTTGCGGGGAAGGCAGCCGAGTTCCTTTCCCAGTGCGTTTCACACGGGCCTCGACTCAAACAGCTGTAAACCCATAGACCTCAGATTTATGGCTGTGCACTTAGGCTTTGTGGAGAAAAAACAGTCCCGTCTGACAAATACGACTGCTTTGTAGCTTTTAAGGGGACGTCGTTACTGTAAACTGACAAAGTGCTTACAGTATCCAGACAATGATGATGATGCGACAGATAAAAAAGAAAACGCAACGGCGGTTTTAATAAATCTCACCTGGAGCACTTTGCAGAGGGTTTTAGCTGTTTGGGCTCGCGCCACTGCTGTTGACTCGGAGAAAGGTCAACCTGTCACTAATAGCTTCCGTTTTCCTCCTGCCTATCAGAGGCTGCGGTTATCTCTCCAGTGCACTGCAGGGAAGTGCCTGCTGGATTCAGCACGTCTCAAAAGTGTCCACCAGGCCAGCTCTCCTAATGACCTATTGTGTTTTTTTTTCTTTATATAAAAGTTTCCAAAGCCAAGTTCATACCGTCTGCGCCTGTCAGGGACTGAATGAGACCTCGATGACATAATGTGCTATATATATATATAGCTACAGCAGAACTGACAAATACTAACTGTAGATACTGTAAAGACCGGAAACCCGGTCATTGCTTTTATTCTTACCGTCGGTTCACACTGAGCATGTTGAAATGCCAGCTTTTATTTCTGTGGTTTCTTATTTTCTCATTTTAAATATAAGAATATGTTTTGCCCCTTTTAAACTCTACACAGCTCATATAAACTCCAAATAAATCCTCAAGAACAAAGCAAAACATACACCGCCGACCATCGATCTGCAGTTGAGATGTATAAAGTCTAGTTCCTCTTGTTCCATTCTCGCCTCCGTCCGCAGCTACGCGACCTGATAAAAGAGAAAAAATGTAAACCACTGAAAAACCAGGGCAGACAAATACCATAGCCTGACCTTTACAGCATCAACACCATTCAGCCATACCACCTGCAAAAGAAGGTCAGTGTGTCTGCGCGCAAACTTAAGACTTAGAACCACAACAAAGCACTCCTCCTTTTCACTCCTTTATCCATTTAGATTCCTTGAAGTCTTGTATTGTATGGCTCAAGAAGGTGTGTGGCGTTTTGTTTAGATGTAACAGAATATAACGACACTGACACACAGCAGTAGGACACAATGAGCAGATGTTGTGAGGCGTAACATTTGGATTTGGCGACAATTTGAAAATACAAATTAAACCAATGAGGGAAGAGGTGCAGGTGGAGAGACACTGGGAACGGGGCGGTGCTGAGGAGACCGATGGGAGACGGGAGACAGAATCAGACTGGGGAGGAGCGCAGGAACGCTGGGAACAACGGTGAGCAGGAACTAGAAAGTGACAACAAGACACAAGAGGGTTTAGCTAAACAATAAAACAGGAGATCAGCAAAACAACGGACCCAAACCATGACGTTTGTTTGCTTTTCATGTGTTGATTTTAATGCTAAAATGTACATATTGTGCAGTTAACCATTTCAAGCAAGCGTGCATATCATATTTTAATGCAGAAGCAAGTTCAGTATGTATTTATTCTGTGTCAGGGCTGAGTAAGTAAAATGAATGCATCTTACAGTTTCACTGGTTTAATTCTGTATAATTTAGTGTTTCAAGTCCTTTCTCGCTCTTCGTCCTGCGAAGTCTGTCACAAGAGTCACAAGTTCTGTCTGAGCACAAAGAACGCTCCCATCTGGTTTAACGCAGACAGCCATATATTCAAGTTGGGACTCACAAGCGCTCAAAGATCACCCCATTCCTCTCTCCCCCATCGCCGTCACCCCATCCAGATTACAGATCACATGTCCCGTCACACAGTAGTCACAGGAGGAGCGGATTTAAAGCCGGCGCTGTGACAGCTTGTGGCATATCCACAGCAGAAAATACCAACGCTCCCTGACTTTTACCACCCACTTCATTTCTTCATCTGTTTTGAAACACAAACGCACAGACACATGGAGAAAACAGCAGGCAGGTGATGACGCCTGTATGTGAATGAAAGTCGCAGCCAGTTGCGGTGCTCTCCAGGGGGAAACTATTGTTTAGGATCTGGTTTGTATGGCCTCACTTTAAAGATTTCCATCATCCTTCCTCTGAGCTTTACAATCGCTCAGAGGGGTCTCTCGCGCTACACTTGGCTTTGGCAGGAACTCCCAGTGGGAAGACTTGTAAAAACAGGGATTCTTTGTGTTGTCCTCAAAGGCAAAAATGTATTTCCTCATATACAGTGCGGAGGCCCTCGGAAGTTATATTTTGAGCTGGCCTTACGTTATTTGAGTATACCGTTTCAGTCTCAATCTCAAGCTTTCCCATTGTTCATGAAGAAATAATGCAAAGGTTTCGACCAGAAATACACATGAATACGAGTTGGCCTCCTGCACACATTCTTTAGTTGAGCCTCTGACCTCTCCGTCTGGGAGCCCAAAGTGAAAGAAAAATGAATCTAATCTTTGATGAGAGACCACAGTTTGAGACAGTGTTTCAACATTTGTAAGCGTGAAACCACTGGATCCTTTGAAAAAGGGCACCACTCTTCAAGTTCAGATATACGTGAGCTGGCTTTCATGTCGGGAAGCAGAGGTGGCGGTACTGTCAGCTGGGCGAGACGGCTGCTGCTCCCAACATTCAAAAAAACATGTAATATCTGCAAGCACCGCTGGACGTCTTTAATGAGAGACCGCTGTTTGAGCAGCGTTTCAACAATTGTAAGTGTAAAAACACCGGTATTATTGAGGCATCAGGACACACTCAAGCCCTGTGTGTGACCCTACCCTTACCCTAACCCACCAGGTAAACCAAAACATGATCTCTTCCTAACCCTAACCAAGTGGTTTTTGTGCCTGAACCTAACCAGACTGTACGCACAGCGTTGCCACAACATAAAACTGAAATATAAACCCAAGGAAATCTAAAGTTTGGACATATCAGCGGTGGTCCGCCGAAATGGACATTGCCAACATTTATTATAGCGATCGGGTTGCTAAATGCTGCCAATATATGATGAATAAAGATGCAAAAAAAACTACACTTGCTAATTTAAAAGTTTTGGACTGATTGGCTGGACTGTGATCTCTAATCCTAAAGAATGTCCCTTCATGGAATCCCAGGCATGTCTCTCCGGGTGTTTGGGGGGGGAGATAATAGAGCAGCCCGCCTCTGTGCGACCGACCAGACAGGGCACAGCTTGCATAACGTTCAGAGACTCGTTGGTGAAATCAGAGTTCACGCTAAAGTATAACTGGGTTGCGAGGTTCAGTGGAAAGAAAGCCTCCCCTACAGTTCGGCGGGGCCTCAACTGACATAGTTTCTGCCCAGCTGTTTGGTTGCCCTCGGTGACTGATCCTGGGTCAGAATAGGTGCCGTAGATCCCGCGGAGAGGGTTGAGGTAAAATCAATGTGTGCTCAGTGGGTTTGAGTTAAAGTGGAGGCATATAGCTCGCAGCAGCAGGTCGTCCCCGCCCCGTAGGAGAAACCGAAGTCGGAAAACAAAAGAGAGTGGGAGTGGGAATTGTGCTGTTGTCCGTCTTTTTCCTTGAAACCAAAGTCGGTCAGACACAACATCAAACCGCAATGAAAAAGCCTGATGTAAAGTTCTTGTGAAACTCATAGCTGTTTTTTATGTGTGTGTGTGTGTCATTGCTTTAACGCTGACATATACTGCCCATCAATCACAGCTGAATTATGAAGTCGTCCCATCATACGAGGAAACGATCCGTCACTTTCTACAAACAGTCTTCTGTGTAGCCCACCTAATCTTCACATTCCTTCAGATGTGGAAACAGTTCGTCCCTGAGTTTGTTCCTACGTTTCCCGCGTTTTTTTATATTTCCCGTGATCCCTGAATTCTGCTCCCCTGACCTGCTTATAGATTAGATTGTTGTGACTGAGAATATTACGGCCTCACGCTCTGTGGTCTACACATCGTGTTCAGCTCGCTCTGCCCCCGCTTAGCATCCCCAAATTAAAAAAAAACTAGCCAGTGGCTGGAATTAGCGATTGTCCGACCTTGAACTCAGCCCCTCTACGATCCACGGCCAAGTAAGTACCCGCGAATGGCTGAAGTGACACAAAGTCTGCAGTGGCGTGGGAATGAGAGCTCGCCCCGTACATCATGTACGTATCTTTGGCCCCGTCCTGTCCACTTCAACATGAAAGGTGTTCGTGTTTGACAGGGTTTAAGTGAAGGGCAAGCAGAGGACAAGCGGAGGACAAGCGGAGGAAGGGTGTCAACGCTGCGGCTCAAGTGGAGCTTTCCAGATGTTATGCAAAGGATGTGAGTCCATTCTTCTTAAAGTCCAAGACAATCCTTCTCGACACAGAACAACCTCAGTGTCAACAAGATACCTTTGTCTATCACGAGAACACACACACACACGCAGACACACACACACACACATATGTGGATAAACAGCAGGGTGGAAATCAGCACTTTTCATTATCTGAGTTGTATATGAGCCACTTTCAGGGAGATAACATACCTATATGCCTCATTATTTATATATCGAAGTGTTTTCATTATACATGGTACTAACTGGTTGAGTACAACTAAGTACTGGAGTAATTTTTTACAGATTGGAGGTATGTCGTTTTATCATGCAACTTTCCATCACTTTCTTCGACTCCGCTACATTTAAGAGGGAAATATGGCACTGGTGGACACCCATGTGCAAAAAAAGTGCCCTCTTGGGAGCCCGTGTTGTAGGTAAAACATGAAAAAGTGCCCTCTATGGTGCCCTTCAAGTGGACGAAACATGGTGAAGTGCCCTCTCTTCACTTAAAATATATCACGACTCTCGGTGTGCCGGAGCCCCTCGCATTCACATGGTGCCCTTTGTATTTATTTCGCCTCCGGGCCCCTCAAGCATCCTGAGTCCGCCACTGCCGGAGAGCTTTGATTTGTCCATATTGGTTAATGAAGAGCTTATAACATACGATGTTCTGTCACTAATTAAACCTCCTGACAAAATATACATGTAGAGCTGAAATGATTAGTCGGTTAATCGATCATTTGTCTGTTTTTTTTTTTTTTTTTCAGAAAGTAGGAGAATTAAGAGTTAGATGTTTTTTCATTCTCAATACTTAAATTATTTGATTTTTAAAAAAATAATTTTTAGGTTAGAACTATTGGTTTGGACAAAAACATTGTGAAGGCGTCACTTTGTGCTCTGTGTAACTGTGATGGCATTTCTCACTACTTCACCGTAATTATGTACTCACATACTTTAACTTAACATTTTCAATTGAGGGCTTCCACTTGTATTAGAGTATTATAGTGGTTCAAAGTTTAAAGAGTGGTATTAACACTATTATTTAAGGAAAGAATGTTACACTGATTAGAAAACACGTCCGAACTCGATGAGGACAACGCTGGACGTCACAGCTCCAGGCCATCCTGTTGTCCCTTTGTTTTCCACCGTCCTTCTCTACCCGTTAACTCTCAGCAGGCCTCTCACTATCAGCTCCTTCCTCAACAGTTTCCTAATTGTGACTCTGAAACCACTCTGCTGATGTAAGGTCTGCCTCCGTCAGGACCTTTCCTCCGGCGGTGGAATACCTCCCCCCTTCCCTTTCTATCCTGTTTGGCCTTCAGCTGATAGAGTATTATTTCAGATGGTCTTCCGATGCACACCGTCGATGTGTATGGTCGTATGTTCTCTCTTTTCAAATATTTAAGATGCTGTAAATCATCACTGAGAGCCACTTGCATATTGAGTCTAATAGCTTGTTTAATTGTCTCCCAGTTTCCAGCTCCGGTTCACTGTCCTGTTTTGAATAATTAAGACACGCCGAGGACTCATCAAATCAAGATGTCCGAGATGAAACAGGGAGGTGGGGATCTGCCTCGTTCCCTGCAGTTATCCAAACAAAGTGACGGGGACGCCTGTGGAGCACAAGCACTGCACCTGTAAGTCAATCCGGAGCAGATGTGATCTTTTCTCTCCCTGGCTGTGAGAAAATGGAGAGTGCGGTTATCATGTGCATACAGAACACCCAGCGTTTTGAATAGTACGTACAGGCACTAGAAGAAGATGGAAAAAGCAGCATAATTTTGCTCAAGATGGACTGCAGAGTATTCACAGCATGTAGGAAAGATGCAAAGTTTACAACAAGTGAACTTCATAGCCACCGTGTCTTCATCAGTTAGCACGGTATGAATTAAAAGCCATCATACTGGTGGAAAGTACTATTTATATTCACTCGCATCACGTTCAGGTCCCTGCAAAATGAGTCATGGTCCAGCAAACCCTGCGGTCGCTGAGTCATTAACACACTTTAACACAGATCTCATGTCTTTGTGTCCGACAAACACAAAAAAGAATCCCATTTTCACATGTTTGGATACTTTAGAGGGGCCCTGTCGCCTCCAGGAAAAGAAGAAACTTCCCTGGTGAGTGAAATACATGTGATGTATAAAAAACAAGGACCCTATATCTGACTGAAATGTTACTTGTGAGGTGATCGTGTTTTATTTTTGACTTGAATATGACAAATATACTTTTTGCAGTGCAAAATGTCATTTTCAGGACTTGATTTTATGACATTGTGTCTCTCTTACACATTGATGTAAGATATTGTGCCTTACGGTGTAAATATCCCACAAAATGTGGGTTTCAAAATGCTTTTTTGGAGTTTTTTTGTTTGTACGTTTGCTTATTTTTACCTTTATTTTACCACTGAGAGCAAAAATCTCTTTTACAAGAGAGACCTCTTGTAGCAACCTTACAGAACCACAGCATATTAACATATTGTACCAGAGACAATTCAGGCACTCCAAATATAATAATATAATATAAGCCACAGTTTTCAACCACCAGGTCTTCAACAGGGCTCAATACTACAAACAAAAGGAATGTGGCCAGATAAGTCGGTGGCAGTCATCGCCTCTGATTGGCTGGTGTTGGAGCGCCTGGGTTGCCTTCTGCTTTTGAAGTGCTTTTTTTTCCCCGGTTTTCCAAGAGCACCCGGCACAGTTCTTTGAATCTACATAGTATCACATAGAGGAACCTATCCTCTTTTTCCTCGCATCAAAATGCAGCATGATACACAAACATCCACAGTGAGACGGAGGAACAGCTGATCAAACATAGCGGCCGTGCAGTAAAACAACCACGCGTCTCCCCTGAAGTAGCTGCCGTCATTCGAATGCCAAGTTGCCTCTCTCTTTTTTTTTTTTTTTTAATCAGACGGGAGCAGTGTAACAAAGGAAACTTCACCTCCTCTTAACTGATATGTCGAAATGTCTGTTCAGGCGTTAAAAACATGTCCAGTGACACACTGATCCAACTCTACACTGGTGACCTCTTGCTCGCCGTCCGCTCTGACATTCTCATCCACTTGGCATCTCCCCAAAAGTTCAAACGCTGAACATCCTCGACCTCTGCCAGCACCATTGTCCACGCAGAGGGGAACAAGAGTGCTGGCCCACGATTCCACCTGTTTCAGCTGTTTGGGCTATTAGGTCCAATCAGTGCTATCGTCTCCCTTTCCTGTCATGGGAAAGTGGCCGTTGCCTCTGGAACAATCCCCCCTCCCACCACCACCAACACACAAACACTTGACCAGCGGCCAAAGGGTGGGGACGTCTACGGGGACAACCTATAATGCTTTCTTAGTTTCCCCGTGTACGTAGAGCTGCCAGAACATGTGCAATGGGAAATGTTCGACCTCCCAGAAAAAAAGGAAGAGGGGATACATTTCCTCGCTGACCTCTCTACACGATGCTCCCAATAGTTCTAAAAAGAGTTCACATTCCTTAAAGGGGTCCCTGCCAACACACATCGTCCATCATCCGGACGGCGGACAGTTTTGACCTTTAAATAGGGAATATGTTTTGCTTTAGTCCTCAGACAAAAATGAGGAAGCGGGAGGGAGCCGTGCGGGCTAAAGTAGCTGGAAAGAGTGACAGCATGGGGAATAATTACTGTAATGTTCACCAAGCATGGGAGCAAAGTTGAGGCCAGGGAGTCGGCTTTGTCAGATTAGGTGGGTATGTTCCCATGCGAGCACTTTTTTACGGCAGCATTCCTCAGCACGCTTTCAAGAATGTCCTAATTGGACATGACACCGATTAAATAAACAGCAGAAAAAAAAAAAAAAAATAGCGATAAGCATTCAATAAACTCACGGAGGCGGCGTTTGGACAAATTCTCAGTTTTTATTCAAATCACCACAACAATTCCAAATGAACCCAAATGTGTCATGTTGGAGAAACAGAGGCACAGAAATTTATAATTTTGGCAACACAGCGAAAGATAAAGAAGAGGAGGAGCAGAACACGCCATCACTTTGGTTTTGGTATTACGCTCATTGAACTGAGCCTGTCATCCTGCGATGCGTCCGACGACGATGGGGGGGGGGAGGGAGGGGGGCGGCCGGAGGGACTCCCGATCATGCCTCCTTCACGTACATCCTCACCGCGACCACTTCTCCCATTATGCATTTCTGTGGGGGGGAAGAGGGAGACCAAGGTGAGGTGAGGTGATGATGAATTCCTGCATGTGTCTGCAGTCTAGGGAAGAATTCAGTCTGCAGGGGCTCTTTTTACACAAGCCTCTATGATGTGTGTTTGATTTTTATACAGTTAATCTTACATTATATTCCTATTGGAGTGTCTGTTGCTTATTTCTCATGAGCTAATTAAACTTTTCCTTTGGGTTTTTGTCCTTACAGTACTTTTCCAGCATTAAATTCTGCAGAATAATGTCATTTCAATTCATCATTTCTATCCTGAGACACATGATTGCTCCCTCAGGCAGAGTGAAAACACATTCATGGTGGGAATAAGTGGTCAGGGACTTGTTACATTTGCATCGGCAGCACGTTCATCACGATCTAAGCATCAAATCTGACAGAAAAAGAGGCTGTGACTGCTAACTGAAAAGTGACACAGCCAGATGCTCCTGGTGTTCTTTCCCAGAAAAGAAAAAGAAAAGAAAAAAAGTCAGGAGAAACAAAACACCTTACCGCTATCAACTTCCCATCACAGATCTCCCTCTCGATATTTGTTTCTTTGCCGTCCCAGCTCTGTTTCTGCACAAGTTTGCCGTTCTCCAGAGTCACCACGGTCTGCAGGGCAACACAACACAGACAAAGCTGTTAATCCCAGCACAGAAAAAGCAGGCAGACCCCCCCTGGATGTGATACGACATCTCTCTCTTTTTTTTTTTTTTTTCTGCCCTCAGACCACACTAACCCTTGTCTTCCTGTCGTCGGCGGTGGTCTCTTCAAATGGCTCGTTGAGCTTGAACTTGATTTCGGTGGTTTTGAAGGTGCTCTGGGTCTTCATGCATACAGTCCCCTGATCGTCCACGGTCACCACCAGATTGGGCTTGGTCCTGTTGCCCACCTGCCGGGTCGCGAATCCCACACCTGCAGAGAACACGTTAAACAGAACAGAGCACTACATGAGAAATTCAACTGCACTTGCTACAAGTGACTCCTGTAATATATGTCACATGCTATACGTGTTTAAAAAAGCAACGTATCCGACATGAAATTAACAAGTTTGACGTCACTTTAAAAAAAAAAAAAAAAAAAGTTGTCATAAATTGCACAATTAGCAGCTGTCAAGCTAGCTCTAAACTGCACGCCCTCCTACCAATTGCCTTCATGTAGTCGTCAAAGTTCTCGCTGGAAATCATCTTCCACGTCCCGACAAACTTCTCAACCATTTTTGCAGGTTTTTTCTGGCGTGATATCCTCAACAACAACAACAAGCAGAAGCAGCAGCAGCGGAGTGACTCTGGGTTTGACTCTCCTCCACTGTGGGAACAGACTCGTTTTTAAAGGGCCAGCCCGACGTCCAGCGACGCGGCGGGAGCCAATCGCAGACCGCAACGTCACATGACGGAACGTCGAGGTCCCGCTTCCAGCCACCTTCTAGCTGCTAGCATCCCTGACTAAATGAGTTTTCTCTTAAATGAGCGGTTAAACTGTAGATTTTCCAGAAACACGTCGCACCTTCGTGCGGTTTTAATTTAGGTTTTAAGCTGAATGTGTGTCTTTCACCGCTCTGCATCATTAAAAGTCAATGAAATATATTATTAATAATATGATTATTATGTTAGCATGCAGCAACAACACATCCCATGAGCATAAAGCAAGTAGCACACTGTCAATCATAAGCCATGAAACACATCTGGGTTGCCAGGTTGGGAAAAATCCCTCTGTATAACCACATATTTCTACAGACAGGCTGCAGATAATAATAACTTATCATTTGCAACTGCAAACTCAATGATTAAAGCCCTTTGAATGATTTATTAACATTCATGTTGCAGACTTAATGGTTTGTCAGACAGTGAACAAACCCATTAGCATTTCCATAATGGATTAGTAACATTTATGACTGTTAATGTAAAATTATTAATGGCTACAACTGATCTGTAAAGCCTGAATCAATTATTAACTAATTAGGCTATTAGTTACAACTTGTGAAACATTTCACGTGAGGCCGTGGTAGGAATTTTAGCTCCCAGTATAGTAGAAGACATTAACATTATTTAGCTTCTGAATGGCAAGCCCAATTTAAAAAAACAAAAAAACAAAAACATGGCTGTAATAACATGGAGAAAACCAGTTAAGTTACAGATGCTAATGAAACAGAGGGTAGTGATCAGAGAGGACAGGTTATCTATAACTGGGTCAAAGGTAATTTTTTTTGCACATTTGAGACTCTGTGCCAAATTACATTCAGGCCTGCTGTGTCAAAGGTTGGAGCTTGCATAATGTTCTCTCAAATGCTGGAATGGTCTCTTTTATCAGGAAAATTGCACATTACACAAGGACACACCATGAACCGGTACTGATCACAGAACATTCTTATAGTGATTCAACTGATGTATTTAACAAGTAGGAAACAAGCGTGATGCATAAGCTGATGGGGCTGCTGTTGAAACTATTTCCTCCCAACATGAGAGTGTGACGCTTTTTCACTTTAACAGTAGAAACGTCTGTTGACAGCGAAGAACATCTGGTCTTTAAATAGCTGAGGAATCTGAACTGACTATAACATGACTCATGATTTAACATGAATAACCGACTCAATATCACGCCGTTCAAATTAGATGACATAGCTCAAGGAGCAGCGTCAGTAAGTCAAAGGTCAATTCACACCCGGACCACTGCATTTAAATGAAAATCTTTAATTATAAACATCCAAGAATATACACATAAACACAGATAAATTCACACATATAACATGAGGCTCATCATTTCTTTGCTGTAGTTTTTGCCTGTGGATCTTTGGCTGTGCACTGGGACTGAAATGCACTCAGCATCTCCCTGCTGGTCAACTTTGCCCCCTTCATCACCAGCCTATCTCCATCCACTGTAGAGGAGAAAGAGGGAAAAAGACACAATGAGATGATTCATGAAGCCACGATGACTGATCTCTGTGTAAAGGGAGTACAAGAAGGAAAAAGGTGAAAAGTTAACTCTGTGCAAAAGTGAAGGAACACACAATAGACCACATCCTTATAATGTTCTGCTGAACTATGGCAGACATTTTCACTTTTGGTAAATACTCGACTCATGTGCGTGGGCAGTGCTTACTACGTAATATCAGGCAGTAACAACAGCAACATGAAATTCCAAGACTATAGGTCATACAGTCATGAGTATATCCTACGTGTTGTGAAGCATGTAAAGATCCACATTTTTACATGTTTAATTTTCCCAATTACACCCACCAGTACACCACAGTGGTTACACTGGATCAAGTTCATTTATATATACAGTATATCAGCTCCTAACACAGACATATGTCAAGGGACTTTTTAAAGACAGAGCCCACATGGAACCACTGTAACTAAAAATTAAAACAGTTCAGTGTGTTGTTGTTAAGCACTGGCTCAAGTGAGCTTGAAGTGAAGTGGATAACTCCTAAAGGGTCTGCAGTATCTTCTCACTACTTTAACATAAAGATAACAATCAATCAATAGCAAGTCTGAGGAGATCCATACGTCAGAATGTTAATTATAGTTTCTCCAGAAGCATTATGATGCCTTTAGTTTAAGTTTTTCTTGTGACCATCACTCCAAAACATCTTGAATGTGTTCGTGTTAAAATGTTTTCATTAAAGAAAGAATTTGGAAGATAGCTGATTGTCTAGTCTCGCTCAAAGGTCGTCAAATTACTGGCGCGTTGGGCTGGTGGCCGGCCCGACCTAGCAACACCAAAGCACGAGTATTTGAGACCTTTGAATGAGATGATAAGCTTTCTTCCTTCAGAATAGCTTTTCGCACCTTTACTATCGTCCGCATGAGGTTTTACAGATAGAAAAACATGACGTCCTCTCCTCGATAACCACTCCATCGTACACGTTTTATTTCTTTGGAGTATAAAAACAACTCTAGAAATGTAGCCTTAAAAGCCACAACATCTTCTTACCCAGATTTGAATGTGATAAAGTAATACTTACAATAAGTAATATCCACTAGAGGTTCAGACTTGTCGTGTTTCACTGTGGTTACCACTTCACAGTTCATGTTGGTCGATCTGGCCTTCTCTGAGCCCACCAACGCCAGGAACTCCCTGTGGGGCAGCGAGAGCATATGACAGACTGATTACATTAAGTACATTTAAAGTGGAATATTTTTACAATGTGGTATTGCAACATTTACTTAGGTAATTGATCTGAATAGCTCTTCCTCCGCTGCTTCAATGACAGTAGACCAGAGCTTAACAATAAGGATTGCCCGATCGCCCGGTGCAAATAAAATGGAACATGGGGCAAGTGAAATGAGCAACTCACACTCCAGAATCATTGTATTTTCCAAAGCTAATGATAAAAGTAGATAAAAGTGCAAAAGGAAAGTGCAATACATTCACATTCTGGAAGCAGAAGTTGCCAATTTTGATGCTGACTGTGTTGTGCAAAGGTGGCTGTCAGCAGGGCAGAGAGCACGTCTGACCTTTTTTAGATTTGAACTTGTATGATTTGATTAGGTTTTAAGTTTTGAAGCATCTGCTAAAGCCTGTACATTCACTCACTGTTATCTATGTCTGTAGAGAAGGAGGGGGGAGTGTCATTCGAAACTTTAGTCTTTGTGTTTACTTGACTGTCACTAATATATAATAAAATGTGTATGGGGGCTGGTAAAAATTTACTACAGACAAGACGGTTTCTACCCAACTGCCCGAGTAAAACAATACATTAATGATGAACCCTGTAGAGACAATGGTTGTTCACATATAGGGCTTACATCTTGCATCATTATACTAAACACAAAACTAAAATAGGTTTTATTTTGGATTCTATTCAAGTTTTCCAAAGGTTAAAGAGCCTAAATTAACAGGTGTTTTCATTTGTTTAGCTTTATTAGACCTGATTTGATGAATGTGGGGGGAAGAGGGTAAATTCAAATGTTATGATGTCCTATTGTTCCAATACAGATCAGCTCAGTATGCCAGTTAAGTTAAAACAGCTGTGTTAGCATGCAGGTACATTTTACACTATCTAATCTTAATAAACCACTTCCTATACTGTGCAGGTAGATACAAACGTGATTTGGCTGAATTAAAACATAGTTGAATCATTTCTAGCAGCAGGTGAGGTTATTCAAGAGAGATATAAATTATTACAAAGTATATTAGGGTTCACGTGGCTGTGTAGAGAAGGAAAAGAGGTAAGACAAAACCTTTACGCCGAAGGGACGACAACACAAACTCTCCACAGCCACATCCCAGGCCTCAATCATCCCACTAAACAATAACAAGTTATTAGCTAGCTAAGTAAAAATACAGCCTGAAAACTGTACTGGCTAGTTAGCTAACATAGCTAGCTCATCTCCTAGCAGCGACTGCTGTGTGGAAACACTTTCCCTGACGGTTTATCAACAGTCTCCGTGACTTTCCCACACAACAGCACATTAAAACACACACTTCTTACCGTGTGGACCGGACATTAGACTCAAACGGAGAAAACTGAATCGCTATTTTCTTCACAGCCTTCAAAACCACGGTCGCTTTACTGGAAGCCGCCATGTTTGATATTGTTGACCTCCGCTGTGACGTAGAACGGCGCCTCTCGCGAGAGCCACCAGGGGGCGCCAGAGGATAGCGAGCTCACCAGTGCCAGGCGGCTGAGTGGGAAACTGACAGAAACAAGGCACAAAATGTCACAAACTGCCGGTGGATTTTAATTGAGCCATGCCTACCGCATCCATTTAGTATTATCTGATTATAACGATGGTGATAATGATGATTTAGGTTATATTTTTAAACCTGATCATTAGTTCAGTCTGTATTTAGGCCTAATCCTCTGCCACTTGTCATATTTCCACCTCCACCTCCACAGTTTCATTAACCTGCAGGCTCATGAAAGTCAAAAATGTGTTTTCCTGCCATGCAATCCTTCAAAATCCCTGACAATATTGGAATTGCGTCTTGTATCTGCTCTGCAGTGGGTGCATTAACATTTGTGAGGTGGGGCGTGTAATTTATTGGCTGCGATGCTTGTGTGTCTTATGTGTAAATGCATTTCCAACATTGGGGTCTAGAGAAGGTGTTATTTATAGTGAGATCGGTTGTTTGGGCGTTGAGTATCAGCTTCTGCGGGTGTCGTGTTGTACAACCACATTCCTGCTCCCTCCTGTAATGTCAGGCGTCCCTGTGAGCTCACAGTGATAGTTAATAAATAACAACAGCAGCAGTGGGATTAACAGTCTTTAAATGTAGGGTTTTAAATGCAACACAAGTAGAGATATGTAGCCGAAACAGCAACAACTCACTCATAATGGCATGACAAAGCTAATTAAAGCCAACTCACGGGGAAAGTGACTGTGGCACCTCCCTGTAATCATCTGACAAACGATGTCACAGAGCAGAATTACGTTAGGAGAGGACGAGCGGAGGGGTCTGTCAGGCACTAAGTCAATAAAGGAGGTGCTGCTCTCCAAATAGACAATCAAACAGACACATCTCATAATCAAATAACCAGGATGGGGAAAATGGTCCCCATGCTGCTGCTTCCTGCACTCAGCAGATGAAAAAAAGGTCAAAAGCCCGTCAGGGTATGAAAACATGTCAGAAATGGAAATGCATTTGAATTTTGACTGTGTTAGCGCTTCAGTCAAATGTAATCAGGGCATGAATTGCTTCAGTAATGGAGGAGTTCTTGCAGCACAAAATCAAAACAACAATTATGCACTTTTTTGCGAGGGAAGGCTGTCAAATTAGATTTTCGTAGTTGAAGGTATTACCTTGTGCCTGTGTTTTGTCAGCAGTTCCAGTATAATTTCTCAATAAATGTATAATTAAAGGGTAAGTCCACCAATTTTACACAATGAAATATGTTTACAGGTCTTGAGGAGCATTACTGCATATGTGAAAAAAGTAGTGTAAAGCCTTTTGTGGCTCCAGAGGAACCTGCATGTATCAGATAAACTGCGTCCAGTGATGTCAAGCTAAGATGTATTGTGGGTAATGTAGGCGTCAGGAAGCATCGCATGCTCAAAATCAATACAGCAGAAGCAGATATAATTTTTTTCTTCCACACTTTCTTCTGCCTTTTATCAAAACCTGGTGCCTACATTACCCACAATGCACTTAAACTAAACTACTTAAACTTAAAGGGTAAATTCCCAGATTTTGCATATTAAACAGTGTGTTTACAGGACTTGGAAGTACTACTCCATAGGTGAAAAAAAGTAGTAGAAAGCCTTTTGTGGCTCCAGAGGAAGCTGCTTTGTGTAAGTTGTATTGTGGGTAAAGTAGGCGTTAGGAAGCATTGCACTCCTCAAACACCTTTGGATTCATTATGGACAGTTTAAAAACAAATGACCAAAATTGATACAGCATACAGTAAGCAGAGATATCTACATTTTTCACATCACTCTCTCTTCTTATTTTTCAAAACCGTTTGCCTACATTACCCACAATGCAACTTAGCCACAGAGTGACATCACTGGAGGCAGTTTATCAGATCACATGCGGTTTCCTCTCGAGCCACAAAGGGCTTCACACTGTTTTTTCACACATGCAGAAGAACTCCCCAAGACCTGTAAACACATTATAATGTGTCAAATTGGTGTTATTGGTGGAGTCGTCCTTTAAGTTGCATTTACTGACTTTTTTGGAAAAAAAACTGCATGCTAATCTTGTTAAAAAAAAAAAAAAAAAAACTTTAGCATTGTGTTCTTACTTCCCTGTCCTCTGGTCAGCAGCGCTGGGTATTTATAGACACCCTGTTTTCAGGGCGTGTGAAGAACAAATGTGTTTTTCTCAGATCAGCACACCCCAGAGCTTGCGCAATTTATCCTAACTTCAGCATGCCTCAAGTCTCTTTCCTGAGCGACCGACAGTCCGACCCAGCCCGTGACAGTTTGACAGTGGAGGCACAGGCCTCCAAATTTAGACACACGGCTACTCAGAGGCAGAAGCATTTCCTATAAACTCCCCACACCCACTACAACACACAAAGATACTTATTAAGTAGCTGTACTGTAAGTCCAGGAGTAAGAAAGTGGGGAAGAGGGCGCTCAGAAACAATGAATGCTCAAGGGGACTGTTGACCTCAAACAAAACACGGGTATTGTCCTGGTTCAGGATTTCATCTATCAAGTTCTCTGCCTGAGCACAATACTAAGTAAAGAAACGATCTTCCAGTGAAACACTGGTGTTTATCATGTTCTGCTCGTGACCTTTTGGAAATGCAGTGCTGCTCGTGTTATGAGAGTGTTAAACATGGAGCTGCTCCGGCAGAGATTATAACAATGTATGCGAGAACACGCAAGAGTTTCATGGGAAATAATAGTGCAGTTGCAGGAAAGGTATTTCCCCCTCGAGAGCAGCACAGCATTCATTACACCAGTCGGTATTCAGGTTCTGGCTGTCTGAGGAACTCCCACAAGTCCTCAGGGTTTCCCCAGGGGCATGAAGAACATAAATTCACAGCATCACTGACTAAGACTGATCGTAATAAACAGGAGTGAACCAGTTTTATGCCTCTCTCTACAGGTCATCATCAGTCAAACTAGTCTTGTGTGTTGAGCTACGCGAGGCAAACTGTTCTGGTTTAAAGTGCCTGTATCGTAAACAACAAGCCTCAACAAAGCTCTTTGGGTTTGTGAAGGATGAAATCAGGAGTCTCAGGGAAAGACGCTGCTCTGTCGTCTGGTGGTATGACAGTGGATACTTCTGGACCTTTGGATGGAAATAGTCTACTTTTTTTGGAATACTTTAATTACTAGTAACTTTGCATGCTGCATTGAAGCCAAAGTAGTGCATTTTAAAAACTTTTACTTTTTTTTAAAATTACATATGGTCAAAAGGTTGCATCCCAGTTGAAGACAGTACAATTCAGGAAAGAGAAAGAAAAGAGGTGATAAAAACAAAGGAATAAACAGACAAAACAAAACAAAAAAAATGTCCTGATAATAAATGAAGTAATGAAATTATTTAATTTCAAAAACAGAAATTTTGGTAATAAAAAAATGTATACAGTATATAAATAGAAGTAAATATATGTATAATTTACTTTTACTTGCACTTTTGATGCTTAACATTTCAGATGAGATACACTTTAACTGAAGTGCCTCCTATAGTTGACTTTTACCCAAGATATATTTCAACACATCTTCCCTTGTACACAAATATCTTCTTTTTAAAAAACTTTTTTTTTTCATATAGTCCACTAGGGGAAAAAAGCTATTCATCTTTAAAAGAAAAATACACTTTATCTAAAATTCCCCTCATCCCTAGCCAGTGGCCACCTTGTGTTTCAGCACTTTCTGAGACTTCTCAGTCAAGTTTAGAGCCGCCGCGGACTACATCTCCCAGGGAGCTTTGCGCGGCAGCTCTCCAGCACTCCTCCTCCTCCGCCTCCTCCTCCTCCCAGCAGCGTCCAGGCTGCCGGAGCTCAGAGCGGAGCGGCAGACTGATGAGCAGCTCCGCGTCTCCGTCACGTCCAGAAAATGTGCGCAGGCTGAAGGAGGGAGTCTCGTCGCTGTTCACACACAGAGAACAACATCCCTCTCACTTTCCTTAATGCAGCACCGGAGGAAGCTTCAGACGGAGGACACACGAAACAAACCCAACAACCACTTTCTGTGAGAAGCAAGACACTGACTGCCGACTGCTGCGGAGACTCGTCCCTCTCTGGTAGGAGCTCGTTTTTCGTGTCTTTTTTTTTTGTACAGCTGCGAGTGAAAGTTGTCGTCTTCTTTATCCATCCTGTCACTGCTGCACCGCTGAGGGTGTGTGTGCCTGTGTCTGTGTGTGTGGAGGGACGTGTCGGGAAACTTCACCGACAGTGTGTGTAGTAGTTGAGACTGCGGCAGCCTCGGTGGTCGCAGGGTGAAGCCAAATGTGAGAAGCGGTGACAGTCGACTTGTTGCCTTCCACTCGACCGTGGCGCGTTTCCTTGTTGATATGAAACAGAGAAATGATACTGATATTTGTGGGAGCATCTCTCTCTCTCTCTCTCTCTCTCTCTCTCTCTCTCTCTCTCTCTCTCTCTCATTCGGTCAAGGCTGCTGCATTAGGTTCATTTTTTTTAAAGGTGCAATATGTAATTTTTTCCCGGAAAGCTCTTCATCAGCTCGTTGTTTTCATGACTGAATCAACCGATTAAACAAACCGACCTCGAAGGCACAGCACATTTTCAACCTGGTTCACTTTGTTTACATGTGGCGGACCCTGCCACCTCTCTAGCTTCAAAGTGGGGGACCTCATTTTCCTTTGAGAGCGGCTTTTTTATTAATTCATGGAAAAGATGTATATTTCCTCGTTGGATTATTGTCTCATTGATATAAACTACACGGTGCCCCTTTTTAAAGGCAGCCACCTGTCAAATTCATACTCAAAACAAACAGCGCTCCAAAGTATCCCCTAGCTGTAGCCGCTGTTAGCTCGTTAGCTCGTTTAGCCGTGCATCTAGTGGTCCATACTGGGAGCACCAGGTGTGTGTTGGTGTTTACGCCACTAGCACAGGAGCTCTGGACCGGGATGGGCTGGGGCTAACGTCAAAACTGCTGAGCCTTTACATGCTGTTGATAATTGTCGTTAATTTTTGGATGTTTTCAACTAAAGTTCTTACATATTGCACCTTTTTAAGAGAAGAGAACAGAGATTATAACGTTGGTGACAGACCTCAATATCCAGTGATATTAATGGACTTAATATGAAGATACCTGAAGATGAAATGTCTGTATCATCTTCTCCTCTTCGTCTGTTTACTCATGCGAATGTTTGTGTTTTCTTCCTCATTTGCTCACCGCAAGGTGTCTGGGAAAGAAAAATGTGATCATCATTGTCGTTGAAGTGAGATAGGCCTGTACTTGTTGGTTGGATGCAAATCAACTTCCCCGCAGTGACAGACAGACAGACAGGTTTTAATCCCAGACACGCATACGGGCTACCACCATGTACTCTAAGAATGATGGTCGTGTGCGTGTGTGCGTAGCAAAGCCCTCTGGGTAACCTCAGACGTGCTTGAACAGCGCCGTCCTCGCCGACGCTGACAAGTACATGGCATCTCCTTCTGTAAACGCATGCACACACCAACATGTGTGATGCGCGGTGGGGCGCAAACGCGTTCGCCAACCGTCTTTCCTCTGTAATTGTAAATTTCATCTCTGCTGACCTGCCAAATAAATGAAACACCCCTTTTTTCACACTCTGTCAGTTCTCCTTGAGTTCTGCCCCCCGTCACACACACACACACACACACACACACACACCCATGGGCACACGGCGCCAAATGCCACCAATAGAAACACCCCCCCTCGCCTCCCTCAGTCTGTGCTGATGTTGTTGAATAGGAACTGTTGGCAGCCCATCTACCCTGCAGCGGACTGGCTTTCACAGAAGTTGACATTCACTTCGGCAAACACAATTTGCACTTTGTTTTATAAGCTTCCCTTTGCTTTCACTGCACTTCCTCGTTGTTCTACGCTTAAACATTAATGAATTTGGTATTTCCCTGACATCTCTTAATAGGAACACGGTAAATAAACAGCCGCCGCTCTGCCGAAAAACTGGCAGCGGCTGTGATCTGAATCCTAAATGTTTAACCGAGCCTGAAATGAGCGCAGGGTTTCCTCGTGCGGACATCGCACGGCGGCCACACGATCCCCCCCCAAAAGATCCTCCAAATGCCCACCGTGCTTTGTTTTCATTGTATTGTGTTGCTGGCAGTCTTCCGCAGCTCAGAGCAGCCACATGTCAGGGTCAGAGCTGGATGTCAATATGTGACTGAGTCTCTGTCGCTCTCTCACAGATGCCAGGGTGTGTGTGGCGGCGAATGTGAGAGGACAGCAGCACGCCAAACGCTTTGTGACAGTTTTAACTTCAGAGTATTCATAGCATGCTGCTAATGCTGGTATTTGGACGGAGACAAGGTTGGGGACGTGCAGCTGTTGCACGTAAGAAGGGAGAAGCCAAAAGGGCCGAGAGCGTTCACCAACGACAGAGTTTGTCGCTTTGGGGGAGCCTTTTGTTCAACCGCCCCTTAATTGAAAAGATCGCACTCAAGCTGTCCAAACATTTTCCTCGGACTACATCCACACTGCGCAGCTTTTTAAGTTTTGTGTCGGTTCTGTTTCTAGTTTTCAGTGGGAAGCTGGAGTCAGTAGCCGGTCAGCTTTGCTCAGCTTAAAGACTGGAAAATGGGGAGGAACAGCTAGACTGACACTGTCCAAAGCCTAGCAGCGCCTTTGACACGTTCTAGATATTAACACAATGTATCTCGTTTGTTTATTGGTACAGAACCCAAAGTGGGAAGATGTCAAGTTGCCCTTATTGCCGAGCAACCAGCAGCCAAAACTCCAGGAAGCCACCGCTCCTGGCCAACAAACCGTCTGGCACACAACCCCCCCCTCCCAAAACCGCGTCTTGTCATTTTTATACTTCAGTTTTTGGACAGATAAAACAGATGAGATTAGGGTCGAGCCGATGGACGACTCCTGGGCCCTGTAGCGTCATAGCATCATGATGTTAAAAGGCCCCCCAGCAGAGAAAAACAAAAAAGCAGTGTGTCCCTTCAGAGCTGCCGTAAGTCAGGAGCTGTCGGTGTTTGTGACATGTGGGAGAGAAAATGACAAGGAGTTTGTTGCTGCTCAATGCGCATAACGTTACGTCTCCATGTGTGAGAGCCGACTTCCTCCGCTGGTGACAAGAGACAGTTTTATTTTTTTCTTGGCTGGTCGGGACAGTCGGAGGTTGCTGTCAGAACAGAACAGCGTTGACTACAGTGGTCTGCTAGTGAGCAACTCCTGCCTTTGGGGACACACTGCCTCGTATACACAGACACATAATGTCTGTCCCTTTGATGAGGCATCAACAGATGTTTAATAACTGCATCGTGGCTCCTCTGATTTACGATTGAATTAAGGGGCCTAAAGATTTCCATTTCTACGATCTGCTCATCGAACTGTGGGTAAAAAGGAATTAACTGTTTCCCAAAGGATCAGACTTTGCCTTTATGTGTTTGTCTGTTGCTTTAAGGAAATACTTCAGAACAGAATCATTCAGATCTGCTTTTTTCTAACCTCAGCAGGCCTGTTTACTCCTCGAAGTAGGCTTTTGAGTCATATCACCTCGTGGCAAAACTACTTTGTAGAAAGTCATTTGCATGACCTGAACGGTTCCCTGTTCAGGAGGGGCGAGGCTGAACAGCTGCCTCTAATTCTGCTCTCATTAAAACTGCTCCTAATGTGTCTGGACTGATCGAGAACACAGTGATGTTGCTGTGCTGGGCCCCGACGTCTTGCGGCTGAAAGGCGAACGTATAATCGCACTCTGTCCGACTGCTGTGAAAGTAGAGTTTCATCATAGGCTGTCAAGATTGTCGCTTAGCAAACTATACACATTTCACACTCACTTAGGCTTTAACAAGCAGAGAATCCTCATCCCCATCATTGGTAGGCAAACAGCAGAGCGCTTGACTCTGCACCCCAGGTTTTGCAATTACCCTGCACGCCCTGTTTGACACCCCTGTCCATCTGAGACGCACACCTCGGGGGATTGGACCGAGGATTGAGTACGGAAGAGACGGGTGTTGCTGTGACTGCCAAAGATTTCTTGTTAAATGCCAAGCTTGCCTTGGATTGAGCAGGATTCAGAGGTGAAAATGGAAAATACTGATATGTGCTGTTGTTGGGAAGAGTATTTCTTCTTTCACTGAGCTCGGATGGAGCAAAATAGAGAAGCTTAAAGGACACCTATTGTGCTTTTTTCATTTTTTCAAAAAGGCCAGTTCACACCAACAGAAGCTCCTCTCTCCCACAGAAAACACTGCTCCTGAAACGCCTCGTCAGTAGTCCCGCCTTGCCTACATCATCATGTTACATTTGCACTATCTATGCTCTAACTTAAGGCTGAAAACACAACAGAGCCAACCTGAGACGAGGTGAGCGGTCCTGGCTCAGGCATGTGTGAACTGACCAATCAGAGCAGACTTGGCATTCAGGAGTGCCGGGGCCTTAAAGAGACAGGAGCTAAAACAGAGCGTTTCAGACAGGGGGGGAACAGTGCTGCAGTACAGGACAGAATGAGAAAACTGATGTGTTTTTTGAGCATTAAAGCACTTAAACCTTTTCTATCAGTAACTCAAAATAATATGAACCTGCAAATGAGCATTATGTCTTCTTTAGTATTATTATATTCTTTACAGATTTGAATATATATGTTTTTATCCACTGAAACATCATCTGTCATGGACATAAAGCCAAACGACATGTTCCAAGTTGACCTCTACCTTATCTTTGCACATTGCTAAGCTTGATTTTATTTTGAACTTGTGGGTTCTCGCCTTGCATTTTGTGTTTGCTAGCAAAGAGGAACCACACTCACACACACAGACAAAGTAGCAGCAAACAACAGTGTGGTCGTGGGATGCCTCTGTGGCCTAGCTGCAAACTGTTAAGGAAACACCCAAAATACTTATTATGAACACGCAGCATTATGGGCCGAGCGGACAGGGTTTCAGTTTCCATTCCCACCACTGCAAAAAGCCGATTTTGTATATTCAGAGTGCTTTTATTTTAAGGCCTCATCAAGCTGCAGTCTAACAAGTCTGTGGTAGGTGATTCATTAGCGTGATTTGGCATCTTTTAGATTCAGCCCTTCATTCAGTGTGACTGCACCGAGTGATGCTCATTTATCTCTAATCTGTCATTTCTCTACATGAGGTCTGTCATTTTAGAAACGCAAGAGGAACCTCGCTGCTCTCGGAGAAATGATAATTCAGTTTTTTTTTTTTGCTCCAGTTGAATTAGCCACGGCTGCTCCAAGCGCCTCGTCTCCCCCTGCTTTCAAAGTTTGGAGGGTTCGGGGACAAATGGGAAGAAAAAGAAGAAGAAAGACAATCAGATGGAGGTGATGTCAGAAGAGGAGGAAGACGAGCAGCAACTCTAATAATAAAAAGAGGATATTGATCTACAGTGCATCAGTTGGGTCACTGGTGCTCCTCTCTGTCTCCTCAACACCACTGACCCTTGCAGGATTGATTTTTCATTTGTCCTGTACAGTGAAAAGGACACTTGTTAAGCTGTTTGAAATCCCATTTGCGGTTGTTATTAGAGTACCCAAAGTGCATCTACACTATCTTCAAAGGGTGCACCTGACAGAGTCTATGGATCCTCAGCAGGGTTAGAGCCGCGCTCGGCTCAGAAATGCAAATTTCCACAGTGAAACAAGCACATGTCAAAAATGGATAGATGACAAATTTGTTTTTTTTCACACCTCTGTAAGATCAGGAAATGCTCCTAGCTGTGCAATGCAGCTGGGGAAACTCCCTGATGCTCTGCTGAGTTAAAGTGTTACGCTAGTTGATCAATGATGGATCGACGCGCTGAACCATGATGAATCTCTTCTTCGGCTTCGGACTTTGGAGAGATTTATCATCCAGTGGGAGATTTTGCGGTGGTGATTAACTCTTTACAGCTTCATCACTGATGTTACTGAATACATTTTCATTCCAGCGGAGAAAGCAGTGTCAGATCATATCACTCTCATGACATCTTCTATAAAGGAGACATGTTGAAATGTGACGTGGTGACGTAGTTTGATGTCAAAAAGTCGCGGAATTAAAGGAGGGACTACTGATCAGATTTCAAGATCTTTTACTTGCACAACAACCTAAAACATTTGACAAAAAATGAAAAAGCGTAACAGGTCCCCTTACAAAAAATTATCTTGTTGCAACATTTTTCAACCATGCGTACGGTGTGAAAGGGTGTGTGTGCATACTTCAGTCGTAACAGCAAGAGCTACAACTTTGAGGCATGAAACAGCTGATCTCATTATGTAAGTATGCCAAGCTCAGGAATGCAAAATCTCACGTGTGTGTGTGTGTGTGCGTATGTTTGGGTCCTTGTATCCAACATGTCACACATTGTTAAAGCCAAACTTGTTTGTCCTGACATACAGTCGTTGGAATCCTGCCTGATCCTGCCCAGAAACACACACACACACCAGCCAAAACACACAGTGTCCTATCAGATAGACAGCACACTTGCAGTCACAGGTTAAACACACACACAGGTATAAGATAAAGACACACACATGCATAACTTAGTTTATCCAATCTCCAACACATATTACACGATTGTTTACCACTTTCATACATGCAGCGCGTAGACCCACACACACTGTTATCACCTCAAGGTGGCCCTTAGCGATTTTCTCAAGGATAACGGGGTGTTTCAGCTCGTGTTTGGCGGCTCTGCAGCTCCGTGTTTGTGCTGTGTTCAGACTCTGAGCGCAGGAACAAACCTCGGCTCTGTGCTGCTGCGTGACGGAGCGAGAGAAAGAGATAGAGGGAGACAGAAAAAGAGGGAGAGGGAGCGAGGGGTTGAGGGAGTGTGTGGCGTGTTCTAGGCAAGTAAACACTGCGGATGCGATTAACTGAGATTGCCCTGGGGAAGCTCGGATGGGAAATCACAGTCCCTCTTCCCAGGAATCGCGGGTAACACAAGTTGTTAGGTATTCACCCCCTGATGTTAGATTCTGCTTCGAGGGAGGGGACGGGGTGGAGGAATACGAAATGACTTGTATTCTGGTGCGCTGTCATTGCATGCTATGCAGGATTAAAAAGATTAAATTGCTTTTCAGAGCATTCAGCTGTATCACACTGTCTTCATTCACGAATGGAGTTGGCTCGGTTGTCACGAAGATGCATCTCGGCAGAAATGGCGAGCAAGTATCACTCCTGAGTAGGGATCATTCTGCGGGATGAACTTTCGCACTTGAAGGAACAGTCCTTTTCGTGAAACTCTTGCACATATTTGCCAAGAATTAGATGAAATAGTTGATGCCACTCTCGTATCTGTACGCTAGATACGAAGCTACAGCCAATATGAGTTAGCTTAGCATAGCATAATGACTCCAAACAGTGGGAAACAGCTAGCCCGGCTTTGTCCAAAGTAACATATACAATACCTCTTTGACACTGGACAAAAAACCCCAGCAACACTAACGTCTGGATTTTGTCTTCAGTGAAAAGGGTATGATGCAGTTATAAGCCCAGGAAAAAGCTAGTAAGAAGGCCTTGAGCTGTGACGATGGTGAGCTGATAATGTAAACAAGAAATGCTTAGAATATTTTCTTAAGTATCTCGTTCTATCTGCTGAGATCTGTCTCTGAGACGTTGTCAACCAAATACAAAAGAGATGAATGGCATTTTTGTCAAGACCTTCAAAACAAACAAAACATTTCATCAGGAGCATCTGTTAGTAATATGATTTGAGTAATTCTGGTCAGGTGACACTACAGTGGGTGTTCCTAGAAAACATTAAAGGGCATTTTCACTTCCAAAAGACAGGCAGCCTCGAATGGACTGGTTTTACAATGCGTGCCACCTGTTTGGAATTAAGAGGAAAGCCATTCAAGCCCTCATGTCTTCATTTGAGTTTTACTCCGGTGTAGGACTGCCTGTTCCCTGCTATCATGGGCTGCTATCTGCTGCTATTGTTGCCTCTGGCTCTTCAAGTCAAATGGAGCGGTGCCAAGGACTGGGAGGGGACACGCAGCAACACCCTCCCTGTAACAGTTTATGGGAAGTGTTGTTTTATTCTCGATGCGCGCCAGAAATACTTGTAACACCTTTAAGTTCCCCAAATGTGCGGCGATGCGCTCTGAGCTCACGGCGGCCAAATGATCAGCGGCATGCAGAGTGCAGAGGAAGGGGTGAGGTGAGGTGGACGGACAGGAGACACGGGTGAGTGAACAGAGTGTGTATGGGCTGTCCCTTCTCCCCGGTGTAAAGTGCTGCTGATGCAGCAGACGTTTGCACACAGTCGCACACTGCAGGGGTGGGATGCTATAATGTCACCTACGGGGAGGATCCTCATCTCACACTCTGCTGGCTGAAGCACTGCAGGGAGGGTTCACACACATACATGCACGTCAGACACGCCAAGGTCTGCACGCACACTTACGCATGTTCTGAGCCTCATTTGTAGTCTCTGCAGTCGACTTTGTCTTGTGAGGATATCTGTTTCTATGCGTGAGATCTGGCTACCTTTCTGTTCGGCTCACCTGCGTCCTTGTCTGCATCTCTGTCCAGAAGTATGCGTCGACAAAAGCCATCAGTGAAAAACAACTAGCAATACTTTTCTCTTGTGCATTTCTGTTTGTATTATATGAGCACACAGTAAGGCAGTGTTCTGTCGATGTTAATAAGGTCGTCATGTGTTTACGGGGGTGGGGTGTTTGACATCATGTGTTTGCGGGGAAAAAGAATATCTGTTCACGAACAGTTTATAACCGGATCTGAAAGAGGGTCAGTGGGGACGTGATGAAAAGACAAAGAGATGATTGTTGGTCGGCCATCTGATGTCTCTCTGTGTGTATATTTAGCATTTTTCTGCCATGTGTGTGTTTGGTCGCGGGATCTGACATCGCCGTGTTGGTGTCGTTCCTGGAACATTATAATTAGCGGTGCTTCAGGACCGTCGCTTCAACGGAGTCACGTTTTTGTAATGTCACGGCTTTGCAACTCGAGGGGGGGAAAAAAAGACAAAAATAACAATACAGCAAGGCCTTGTCGATAAAATCTGCATCAAATTGTACTCACTCATAGATACCAGCCAACCCAGTATGCCTTTTTTCATCAAGATGCAGGCTTTATTCACTGAGAAACTGACAAAATTGTTGAAAACACCCTGTTTCGCAATGTTGAAGGAAGTGAGGAGAAAGTCCTGGATCCGCACCAAAAGTAAATGAGGTCTATTCTTGGCCGAGACCCATCCTCCATCAAAGTTTCATGGAAATGTATTCAGTAGTTTTTGTGTAATCCTGCTGACAAACCAAACCAAACAAACGAGGTGATAAGCGAAAGGTATAATGACATTTCAATCTGGATATAAACCTCAGTGAGAGTCCTGTACTCAACCAATGAAGCCAGAACAGCCTGCTCAAATTGTGGAACACTATTTATTATGTTCTAGGATCGACACCAACGCCACATCAGACTGAATTTGGTCCACGTTTAAGTTGATTCCATCGAAATCGGACACGGTGGCGAGGCACACACTCATCAGGTGATACTGTGGGGAGGTTTTGTGCTCTACAGGGTGGTTGTTTGTCTGTCTCCGTGCACATGAAGGATGGGACGGCCGGTGGATTGGCTTCCATCCATCACCGAGTACCTCAGGCTAGCCGACACCATTTCACACCTTCTCTCTCTGTCTATCTGCGCTGCCGTCGCCCCATTTCCCTTTCCCCCTTCTCTCTTTCTCTCTGTCCTCAGGCCCATATTTAATCGGTTTCTTACATCTTCCCAACGCTCTACCTTGTTTTTCTTCGCCGCCCTCCCACCTCCTTTTCTTTTCTTCGTCTCGTCTTGCATTCCAGTCCGCCTCCCCAACTAACCTCCTGCCACCGTGTCTCACACTTATTCGCATTTCCCCTTTGTTTGTCTCCTTTCCATTCCTCTTTTTTTATATCTGTCACCGCTCTCTCCTCTGCCCTCTGTCCTTGCACTCTCGCACCACCTTCTCCTTTTTCTGTCTCTCGATGTCTGAAATCCTGCATCCCTCTTACTGGCATCAATCCTGAGCAGAGGCACTTGGACACACACACGCACACACACACACAAAGACAGTCTGTGCTGCTCACAATTAAAGCGTACCTCCCTCTTCCCTTTTCCCAAGCAGGCTCATAATAGGAAATGCCCCCGTTATCTCTACGGGCACCAGCGTATTAATATAAGCCGTAGACAAACAAGGTGTGGGTACGTGCTCTGCTATGTGTGCGCTCTGATAAAAGGCCGAAATCACACGGGCAGCTATTTCTAACTGCTTTCCCCAAGAGATTCGTGCGTGTCAGTGTAGTGCTGTGGTGGAGGACGGTGAAGAACGGGGCAGGTGAGAAAAGCGAGGGTGAAGCGAAAGATTGAGCTCTCAAGGGTCCAAGGGCGTTTTTCCTTCTTATTGTGTGGAGTTTAGAGGACTGAGGGTGATGCACAGAATCAGGCTCACTCCGTTATAAATGTATGAGACAGTTTATTTTAGTTCTCTTCAAGCCGTCACAGCTGTGAAAGTATCTTGTATTAACTTTCTCGTCTCTGTGTGTTTACATTGGAGAGCACTTCCTCACTACGTGAAACATGTGAGCGGTTTTCTAAAGCCACCAGGCTAAACTTTGCTTAATTGATAACCAGCAAGTTCCTTGTTGAAGTTCCCATGACTATAAAAGAAGCTTCTCGTTTTTTTCCGTTCAGTTATCTCTTTGATCGCTGAGCTTCTGCCGCTGCCCTCAATTCAACATAAAGGAAGTGATCGGTTTTGATTTCTGTGTGGCCTCAGAGACGATAGTTTGAAGCTATTATCTGGCTGGTACAGAGGAAGTGAGCGGCTGGTTTTTAGCAATTTGTCTCTGAAGAGTGGCTTTTATCATAATTGAAAATGACTGTTTACTGTAGGGGGACGGTGTTTGTTAATGGACTATAGGGCATTATGTCACCAGAGAGCGTGATGTGTGTGTGTGTGTGTGGGAGGAGGAGAGCGAGACAAGACAGTGTGTGTGTGTGTTTGTGCTACGGAGTCTGAATGCAATAATCTGCAACATGAGAGTTGAAGCAAATCTTGATGCTGATGCAATTACAGCCATTAGGACTGTTTGCACACGCTGTGCGATCTCTGAAATGAGGGGATTGCTTGATATCCGAAAAGTCATCCCGGGGAATTTACTCTCCGTCTCCCTCTGTTTCCCCCTCCCGCTCCTTCCTCCTCCTTCCTCTCTCCGTCTCTGTCGCTGCCGAGCTCTTTGAATAGGCTGCCTGTTTGCCTCCGCTGGCTGCTGGTAAATATGCTCCACTATCCAGGAGTAGACAATGCCAACGCCAAAACGTAAAGGAAGGAGGGAAAAGAGAGAGAGAGAGAGAGATACGAAGAGAGAGTGACACAGACAGAGAGAGTTCTGAATGAATGAGTAAATAGATTTGGCGAAAAGATGTTTGAGCCAAGTGGGAGAACAAAGAGGTGATTGTTGAGGTGAGTTCAGGGGCCTTTCAGTTCCCGGACAGTCGGCCCCTGATGTTTTTCTTAGATTGCCTGATGAAAAGTCAGAGGGGTTTGGTGTGTTAACTGTGCTAACAGTTTAACTTCATTTGGTTATTGGTTATTATTATTATCGATTTGTCTTTTGGTTATTTGGTATCCGTTGTCAAGTATTTTGGCTTTTGGTCAAAGTCGGTTCATGTCTGCGTTTGTTTACACAGCAAATTTTTTAGGAACTGTGGCTTTTGAAAAAGAAGAAAAAAAGGATAAAGGGAAGCAAATATGTTCCTTAGAGGAAGGCATACAAAGCAGTATTGTTTTTGGTATGGGAACTCGCGTATCGGCGCTCGTATAAAACATTTTCAAACAACCTGTGAAAATATTCTGGCTCCGCACCAGCCGCTTCTCTGATGTCTGCCCAGGTTTTTTCGCATCTGAGACAGTGAGTTATGTGTTTATTTTGACCAAACCAGACTTGGAGATCGTTAGAAAAGACGGATTCTGGTGAGTTTTATTGTGTTTTTCTGTCGTGTTCGAAAATGTTTTTTTGACAATTAAATTACTGTTTCTGCAAACTGACTGTGGCTTTGGCGAGGGGGAAAGCGGCTTGTTTCTGGTTCACATCAATCATCAGATGTGGGGATCTGTCTCTTTAGGGATGTTTTCCGTAAAGTTGTCGGACAGGAAAAATAATAATCTGAGCCTCTCAGTGAATAAATAAATAAGCACTTTTGGAGGACGTGCTTTGACGGTGACAGGGATTAAATTGCAGCCCAGTTCATGGCTGCTGACCGCAGCAGTTTTGCTTAATATTGGAGCGATTCCAAACATTTTTGTTCCTCTTAGTTGATTAGCCACATAGACATGAGGAAATAAGGTCCAAGTTGAAAAAGACCAAAGTTAGCTTTTAAATAGATTGGAGCTGAAACCACCTGTTGAATTATCAGCAGTCATTTTGATAATCTTTTAATCGTTTCAGTCATTTTTCTAGTGAAAATGCCTCCAAATCTTCCTGGTTCGAGCCTCCAGTGGATGTCTTCTCAGAGCAACCGGAACATATTTGGGTTTTGGACCGTTCAAAAAACAATTTACTAACACCAATATTAGACACCAGACCAGAAAGAATCTGCAGATAATCAAAGTGATTGTTGGTTGTAGTGCAGAACTACCGCTGCTGCTGACTGCTGCAAACTGACTGCTGTCAAATGCTTATCCGTGACTTTTATAATCTTTTTTCTTTACACAGCTCAGTGAGGCTGTGAAGAGTACACACTTGGCCCAGGCAGCAGCGCGTTGTGAAAAATGCCTACAAAGCTTAAACGCTTAAGTTGCGTTAGCGGAAGTTGCACACCTCTCCGTGGATAGCAGGAATGGGAGTTTTGACAAGAGGAAGAAAAGGAGGGAGGGGAAGATGAAAGTGGTTTACCTCCCAGCTTCGGGTAAAGGAAGGGATCCGAGTGCCAGGGAGAGAGAGGGAGAGAGGGAGGAAGAGAGAGGGAGAGATGGACCGTTTAAAGGCCCACCGCAGCAGGGAGCTCTGCTGAGCTGCAGTGAAAAGCGACATTAAAAGGTTTTGAACCTGAACCAGGCCCCTGAGCTTTTCCACCGATGCCGAGGGACCGAGGAGAGCGGACAAAAAGGAGAGGAAATGATGGGAGGACAGAAAAGTTCGAGAAAATGGAGGATTAGAAGGGAGGGGTGGAGATGAAAAGAGGAGCGAGGAGTCAAGAAGAGAGGAGGAAAATGGGAAAGGACAGGGGAGAGGAGATAAAAGTGGAACCCTGGGTAGTGAAGTGAAGAAAGGATCTTTCCACTGAGTTCTTTCAAGATGACGGGTGACGTTTCGGATGAAGCGCGGCATAGATGACTGATTTCTGATGAAGGGCTTTAGCTCTCTGGGATGCCGTCTTTCTCTTATCGACTGCATTTTCTTTTTGTATTTTCAGGGGAAATGTGAACAGGAAGCCTTTCTTAAAGGGTGTGACGGGATAACAGTAAAACTCTATCAAAGGCTCTGCTTTAGGTGGAGGTTTGGGTATGACTCATACAGGAGTGTCTCTGGATCCAGAGGAATGTGAGATTGGAAGGATGGAGCTGAGGATAGAGGAAGAAACGGAGAGGAGGAGGAGGAATTTGGGGGAACGAGCCAATGGCGGCTCTCAGACAGACTAGGAAGTGACGGCAGGAAATCCAAATTGTAATTAGACCCACTTGTTGCTGATTTGCGAGACACAACAGACAAAACATTCTTAGTATTCAGATGTAAAATGTTCCGGTCTAATGGTTTTGGGAAAAAAATTGAGATCAAAGCATAAAAAAAAGCGTCTTTGGCGGTGAGTGAGTGACTGATTAGAAGATTGGATCCTTGTGTTTGGCTCTGCGGAAGGCTGTCAGTCTGCCGGACTGCCGCTTCGGTCCCGACTGAAATCAAGCTCGATCTGAACAACGATTGGATGGATTGCTATTAAATTTACTTTGTGTTTAGTACAACTTAGCAAACATTAGCTTGCTAACACTCTTAGCGAAGGTGGTGCACACGATAAATATCACACCTGCTTTGAGCATGTTAGCATACTGGCGTTAGCATGTAGCTAAAAGCATTGCTGTGTTTCAAGATTGTTTGTCATTGTTATTGTTTACCTGCTGAGGCTGCAACTAACTGTTATTGTAATAATAATCTGCAGCTGTTTACATGTATTTATCACAATTTTTTGCCTTATGCAAGTGGATTTCAGCAGATTTGGGGCAAAAGAAAGAAAAAGGGCACCACATGAATGCAGCGGGGCGTATATTGACTGAAGTCATTAATCAGTAATCAAAGTATAAACTGATTCCTTTTCTGGTGCAATAAACTGAAGATTTGCAGGCTGATTGTGAATGTGTGCCTACAGATGTGGCTGTTTGCGGGTGTTGCTCTTCTTCTTTGTGTGCTCTGCTGCTGCACTCTCGCTCTGATTTGAATAAATGTTCCGAGAATTGCTCCCTCTCAAGTTGTCGGGGGCAATAAAGGATGGTCGGGTGAAGCCCGTTTTTATCTCCCGGTAAATAGTGCCTATTCAGTGCTCCTGTGTCGCGTTTGATAAAAACAGGCTGCAGTGGCTGCTGCAGTGCTGGAGCAGGAGAGACGCAGGGTGGGGGAATTCGACAAAACAGCCCTCACTGTACATTACTTCTCAGTTTGTTCTCCACACAATCACCTTTTCCTTTTTCCACACACATACACAAGCCGACTCCTGGCAATAAACACACTCGGTCATAAAGCGGTAAATTAAAAGCCTGAGTCAGAGCAACAAATGGGGCTGGGGGATTAGCTTCTTTTCAACCATGTTATGAAGGTTATTTTTAGGCTCCTCTGAGCCACACAATGCCTCATAAAAAAAAAAACAAAGCGGGTAGGGTTTGGCTTTCAAACACAGATCTGGCTCTGTGTCAGGTTTTAGTGGTTACTCATTGATTTTGTCTTCCAGTAAATGCTGCTTTGAGGCAACTCATACGATGTAAAAGGGAGTTTATTATGACATACACAAGTGCCTGATCTATTAGTAGTAAGAGGAGTATTTAACCTGTTAAAAGTCAGCTTCTGAGCCCCTCCTAAAGCCTAAAACAGAGTGGTTGTGCAGACAGGTGACCCACTCTCTCTTCTTCCTCCTCCCCCCTGAGCCACTTACACACCAGCCTCCAGATGATTGATGCATCATGTATCCAATGGGATTTCAAGTCCAGTAATCTTGGAAATTATGCAGGTTTTTGTCATTTTACACTCTTTGCTCTTAGAATAGGCTGTTTTTTCCACCTAAGCACTTGTTTTTGACTATTTTAAATGCCTGCAGTTCGTGGGAATGAGGAACTACACTGAGATTTTGCCTGTGTCACTCTCAGGCGGAGGTATTTTGAGGTCATATAATGACATTTTTTTGCCAGGCCCCTGGATATTTCTTCAGAAAAGCAATTGTTTAGTGTCCATTTTCCATGATATTGTTATGAATTTGAACTTAGACCATGTATGACTATACGATGGTGACCCGTCGTGTTTTCCAGCCAACAGGGGCAGTCACAGGTCATCTGCAGGCTTATTTTTGGCGCCAGAAATAAAAACATAATTCAATGTGTTCAGACTGTTATAGATTATTGCGAGAGGAATTTAAAGAGCTTCTGACAGCTTAGGGGAAAAAAACGCTTATAACCTTTTAAAGAGCCCAAAACCACGCCTGTACTCCGAACGGTTCAAGGACAGCTTTGTATTTACGTTGGGCTGGACTGGGATAGATGTTTTTAGGATAACTTTTCATACATTTCAAGGATTAAGAACAGGTTGGAATAAATTTGGCTTGGTTTTTTTCACACTAAACCTTCCCCTCCTTCTCCCTCCAAACCCCCTGCCTCGCGCACATACACACAGAAATCGGTGTTGGCCCTCAGCCTCCACGGTAACTAATCACTCAGACAGCGTGGCCGTGCCCTCTCATTAAGCATGCTGTACGCTGAAAGCAACACCGCTAATGACTCTGCATTGCTTGTTACACACACAATACTCTCAGGCTTTAATGCCATAATAGTTTGCTCAAGCCACACAAACGCCACAGACGGACGGACGGGCGGACAGACGACACTCCGGCCCAGCTGTTTGCGCCTCTGCAGAGAGAGAATGTGCGTGCTTTTCTGTTCAGGGATTTTAACCTAAGGCCCCCTGTGGTGCTCTCCCCAACAATACCATCATCTGTTCCAGAAACTTCACATCCCATTTGTCCTGACGTCGGGGCTGCCGAGCACTTGTTTTTCCACACTGTCATCTTGCATCCGCTGACGGCTGGAAGTTAGCATATAGCCCGCTCATTTGCTCCGGCGGAGTTAGCCGGGTCGCACTTCACGAACTTGACATTGTCAGCCGAGCATGCACGGATTCAATCAGGAAGAATTTGCAGGGAGGCGGATCTCAGCGCCGTTGAGTCTCCGTCAGCATTATCCGTTTCCCCTTTAGCGGAGCGCTCTGCAAATATTCAAATACAAAGATGTCTTTTTTTTTACAAATTGATCCGGACATCACATTCCTCAGCGCACGCCAATGACAGACGTGCGTCCCCACTTTGTTTGCTCTCGTCTGTTGGCTCTTGTTTACCGACTGGCCCTACACAGACAGTCATTTTGAATTGTCTGCCGCTGTTAGCTGGTGATGAATGTGAAGGAGTGTAACGGCATTGATTTCTCTATTCTCAATGTGAGGTAGCATATTGACTCGTCCCAGTAACTCAATCACTCGGGGTAGTAGCACAGAGGAACGTGTGTGCGTCTGTATATTAGTGCGAACGGGCTTGTGCTTGACATTCGTACCCTTTGTGAGTGTACCTATTTCCGACCCTTTCTCCTACTGGCAACGTCTCAGTTTCTTGTGGGTTGATGTGTGTCCCCGACCTCGAGGCAGAGGTGGAGGTGAGCGTGCACAAAACTACCCTGCCTGACGCGTGTCACTTGTCCCGCCGCCTCACTCAGTTAGTTGCTGAAAATGGATGACACAGGTGCCAAAAAGAAGAAACACGTCTTCCAAATGTCTCTCCTCGCACCACGTCTCTGTGTGCGAGTGGGTTTGTGTGTGCTGAAATAACAGTTCATCTCGGTGCGAGGCGTTCCCCTATATTGACATTTGCTTCCTGTCTCACTCGCTCATCTTCTTTCCTCCCCCTTTTATCCTCCCTCTTGTTCTTTTGGGGGTTATGGCTTCTCACACGCTCTCTCAACGCGCTGCGTTTGAAATGTTGACGTTTGATCGCTTTTTTGTACAATTTATGTCGCCGTGAGCTCTGAATTTAACTCTATTATCCTCGTCTTCACGGCCTAATGTTGGCAGGTACGCAAGCACGTGTGTACCTTATGAATATGTATGCCGGAGGCGACCGTCCATGTCTATAATTTGTATTTTCAAGTTTTTCTTTTGCCTTTATGTGCCTGTCTCTGCGTGTGTGCAGATCTGAAAAAGGTCTGCGTTATAAGCCTTCTCTTGGCAACAAGAAGCTGATCACGCAGACCTGGTTACAGGGTTGCTAGGTGATGGATGGACAGGCTGGCATCACCAAAGTGCCAGCTAGGCATGTGGGCGCTCTGCATCCTGACGTCCCGCTCTTCTTCCTCACTCTCCTCCCCTTCATCTTGTTATTCCGTACGCCCGTGTTGGAGTTTGAGTTTAAAATTCAATTGGTTTTTCCGCACAAAAGCAGCGGTGCAATAAAGGAGCTTTTGCAGAGCGGAGATTATCGTGAGCGAGTCAGTTTTACTCAGTAGGTGCAACTCCAAAAAAGAGGCACGCCGCCAACAATAATACAGAGTCTAATACCAATGGGATTTGGGGATTAGGAAGCAAAGTTTCTGCACTTGTGATGATTTGTCTGTCTGTTAAATAAAAAAAAAAAACGCTGCATAAACAGGGCGTGTTCGGTGCCGGCAAACAGGAAAGCGAGCGCATGGTTTCATCTTCCTCCCCCAGTCCGAACCAGCCGTGTGATTTACATTGTGTCACAGTTTGCAGATGAGAAATCCCCACAATATGAATGGACTTCCTGTTTGTGTCCAATTATCGAGTTGTCATGGTGATGAATGCTCACGTTTGAGCGCTGCAGTCGATCGAGTCCTTTTAATAGACCAGCCATTTATTATTACTGTTTCGTTAGTGATCATGATGCAACGGCGGCGGCGTGGATGTTGTTTTAAAGCTGTGTAGCGGTTGTAGAGTGTGTGTGTGTGTGTGTGTGTGTGTGAGGGAGAAAGAGAGGAAAGGAAAGGAGTGGAGGTTTGAGGCGCCAGCAAAGAGGATATGTCTGGCAGCTGTGTCATTTCGTAGAGTAAAGGATTATGGGAGAATTACAACGAATGAGCGGGAGGACCCACGCACACACACACACACAACTTTCCCTCTACATTATGTGTGTGTGTGTGTACTGTACGTTCATCGCTCATTTGCTGCCAGTGACTCTCCACTGTGGCATTCACAGCAGCTGGCAGCGCTTTAGTCACAGTCTACCTGCGACATCCTGTAAACACTCACGCTGACGTGAAGCCGCGTCACACCGAACGGAGTCAAAACACAGGCTTTATTATTTATTTAAGTATTTATTTCTAAGATGAGAAGGATAAGAGCCATTCCTCAGCTGAGCTTTGCAAAGAAAGGTGACAAATGGGTGTGAAAGATTGTTTACTTTAGATAAGCCTGCCAGATATGAAAGGTAAACACAGGTTTTCTAGCTTGTAATAGCGATAGGATTACTCTACGATTGTGACAGGATTATTTTAATGCCATATCAGATATTGACAGTGACTTCTAACCCTCATCGACCCCGCCGTTCTGCTCCGTGACACGTAACTGCAGAATGAGTTCTTGCTTGAACTTGTCACAGGGCCAAACCCATGTAGACACAAACACACACAACGCCGTCCAGTCATCGGGGATAATCCGTGTGTAATGTGTCTGCTGTCCTTGTGTCATCACTCATCCGCTCTTACGCCACACTCGCAAGGTTGTTTGATGCGCGTCGAAGGTATCGCTGAGTGCCTCTGAGGCCGCCGTTATGCATCGTCATTTTTACAGCCTGTTATCGGGACTCGCCGCTCTGGTGCGACGCGGCCTGCCGAGCGATAACAAGGGCTGGGAGGAGGCGTCCGACCTCTGAACATGGGGGGGGGCTTGTTAACAAGCTTTTTTGATATCCCCGGGTGTTTGTCTTACAACACACACACACACACACACACACACTCACTGACTCTCACATGACGGCATAAATTAGCTGCGGACGGAGCGAATATAGACAAACAATTCATTCACAGCTGACTGGAGGGCACTCAGCCATGGATTCACAATCGGTCCAACATCTTTGACCGTGTTCTGTTGTTTTAAGGGCTCCAGCAGACTTAATTATGTATCAATCTGTTGATTTATTTACTTTATTGATCAATAATTAATGTGGGGCCAAACATCGTGACAAATGTTCACCGAGTCATCGAAGCCAAAAGTCAAAAATCGATGTTTGTATTGTTTTTATCACATGTTTCTTGCTCTGTATCTCACCCGTGCAGCAGTATCGGGCAAACAACACTCTCTCGTTCTCTCAATACTTCTTCTATCACTCACCGCTATTGAAAATATCCAAAATAAAAGCCATGAAAGCAGTTTTTATCTTCAAAATGGTTGTCCACCCGAATCAACGTCCCTGTCATTTTAAGGACCATGAAGCTGCGTTCAAACACTGCAGGACTGGCCGGGCTGCACCGTCAGCACTTCCTCTGCTCCGTACGGGTCAGTGCACTAATGAACACCATGTGCGCTGCGGGTTCGAGTCCAGGTTCTAACATATGTCACATATCACACCTTTATGCACATCCTGTCCCTGCCGTTGCTTCTAGCATTATGACCAATACAATCTATATTCCCCAAAGAGACTGTGTGACGCTCCACTCAACAAATCCCGGGATGAGGCTGCGGGGCTCATTATTGTATCATCACATGGATCAACAGCGCCACGCGTCGATTAATTATTCATAGGAATCTCTCTGAGGTGAATAATAAGTGCTTCTTTGTTCAGTTAGGACTGTTTGTAACACACTTACACTAGAGATTTAAGGTCAATAACTTTCTATTAGGAGTTTTTAGCCTCCCAAAGGTTTTTCTCAGGGGGCTGGATTGAGTCTCCAAGCAGCTCGTTGTGCTTCAGAAGTCGATTCATGTCTTCTCCTACTTCCCTTCCTCTCTATCTCTTTCATTTCCTGTGTGCGTCTTAGAGGATGAGGTGGGGGGCTTTTTGGACCGAGTCCAAACATCTGCCATAACTTTCTTTACCTTTTACGGATCGGCACATGAAAGGGCTCTCAGCTTGGCGCTTTACTGTTGCAGTCTGGGTAATTTAATGACCGTACAGGGAAACATAAGGCCGGTATAACCACAAACAGTGTGTTCTTTTATTACATTGTGTGTCCGTCTTCTCTCCTTTTAAATTAATGAAGCGAGGGGATCAATAGGGACGGTGCTTTTGAAGCTAGGTGATACTTCAGACACAGTAATGAGGGAAAGTTGTTGGTAATGATGAAATGAACCTTCCAGTTTCTTCTTTTTTCTTCAAGCCCCGAAGCATCTTTATCCTCTACATTTTCTCGATTTAAAGGTGCAATAAGTAATAATTGGCCAACTGTTGAATTCATACTCCAAACAAATAGGGGGCAGGATATTATCAGAGTAACCACTAACTGCTAATATTCGCTGGCGTTGGCTGAGACCCAGTTTTCATAGTGGCCAAACTGTGTAATTACGACGTCACGTGACGCACTGAGGCTCAAAAAGACTTTTTCCCATCAGCCTACATTGTGAAAGAAGCATCTGTAAAACGCTGGATATATTTTTTTGAGTGTCGCTCAGAATTTGAATATTTAACATTTACAGTATTAAGTATTTTAAAAGTCAGTCAGGGAAGTCATCTGTCTCATCTGATTAAAATTTCCTCCCCAAAACTACCTTTTAACTGAGAGGGAATTCACTGTTAAAGGCTAAAAATACCGTTTACTTTTCCTGCTAGCTATCAAAAAAATACTGTGATCTTCTGTGGCTTTTATATTTCCTCTGATGTGTTCCTTTCCCTCCACCCTCGAGGTTTTTCTAAACAAATGTGTCAGGCGATTTTAGCAAACAAAACGACACTATAAACGGACTTGAAAGCTGCAATGAACACAGTTTCTCTCCCTGCTAAAGAAAGAGTCTTCCCACTTGAAACAATGGGAATCCACCCTTTCAAAGGCAGTCGACTTCAAACTCCTCGGGCCCTTTTATTTGGAGCACTTGTGGCGAGTTCAGCCACAGAGACGCAGGGCGACACCGGCTGTTTATTAGCGGCCTGTCAGCAGAACAATAGCTGCAGTTGCCACGAGCAGAAGGAAGCGGCTAACTCTGCTAAGCTAAGCAGCGGGACTAACCACAGGACAAGGCCGGGAGAAGCCAACGCACAGGAAATTAGCTGTTGTTTACTTTCGCTCGTCTAGACTTGTTCCTACTCATTAGGTGCAAAGAGCCCCCTTGTGAATTTCTGATCTCCGAGGAATGAACCTTCAAGGTTACCGCCGGGTGTTTCATTGTTAGCGCTGCCTTTAAAACCAGGCAGTGTTTGACCCATTTGTGGCCCCCAGGACTGTGTGCCGCGGTGTTAGCCCTACAGTAATCCCCCCACGACCCAGAAAGTCATTTCTAGAGCAGCTGGTTATGTGGGCCATAGGCCTAATAACACAACAATGGCGTCATATGGCTGAGAAAGTGTAAAAGACAGCAGGGGTCTGGCAACTTGGTGTGCATTATTGAAAGCAACATGTTCGATTCACGCCGCTGTCCACCGCACGCTACCCAGAAGTTTCACTCGGCTACAAGTGTAAGTGATTAAAGTCGTCTCAGAGTGCTGAAGTGCATCTTGAGCACACACACAAACACACACACACTCGCTGGACTGTTGTGCGTGGCCCAGAGGCTTTTATTAACGAAGGGATGATGTCATTTATCCGATGCATAGGATTAGAATGGAGTATTGTGTGCGTGTGTGTGACAAGGATAACAAGAATAATACTGTCTGATGTTACATCTTATATTTCATGTTAGATTCATCATTTTCCCACAGCTGTCTCTAGAAAAAAATAGTTCTACTTCTGCTTTACAACTTCTCACCACAAATTCCTTATGAATGCCAGTGTATGTGTGGTAAAACACAAAATCTGGTCCCTGGTTTAGCTTCAGCCTAAACGCTAGCTGCAGCTGCGTCATTATTCGCAGCATAACTTGACAAAACTTTGCACACAGGATGTTAAGTGCAAAACAAAAGGGTGAAGGTCGACGTGTTTCCCAGCATGCAGCTCGTTCCTGTAGCCTCTCACGGGGCCCTGTTTGAGGACGGTGCGAGGACAGACGGGTTAAACCAAGGGGACAATCCCAACAAACTGCGGTGTTCTCTGGGGCATCTTTTTCCAGATGAGGCCGTCGTCTCACGGCCTCTGATTAAGCATTCTGAATGTGTGTGTGTGTGTGTGTGTGTGTGTGTGTGTGTGTGTGTGGGTGGCCTGTTTACATTCCACTGATTCCTCACGGGATTCCCGCTCTCTCTGTTCCCTAGCTTATTTGCCTGGGAAGGTACGTGTATGTGTGTGTGTGTCTGTGTGTGTCTGGGATATTTTTAGACTTCTCACTGGAATACAATTGGCAGCCGTCCTCACACCAGAGCTTATCCCCGGTCAAACTTCACTCCCTTCACAAACACACACATCCTGGTGGACTCTTTAACCTTGATCGGACTCCTGTTGGAGTTGAATGTGGGAATGCGACGACGCTCATGTGTACGGTACGCGCCTAAATGCACCGTTTTCAAACTTTGTTGCGCTTTTCTAGGGAATCTCGCACGTTTGTCGGAGGGAGCGAGGGGATTGCAGATGTCATTTTTGTGCCCAAGCAGCTTAAGACAAATCTGCAATCTCTTCTTTGGCTCTGTTCACACCGTTAAGTCCTCCTTCAAGAGATGTTTTTTATGCTCCTTGCTGGTTGCCTTTTTTTTTTTATCTCCCATTAATCTTTAGAAGCAAAAGTCACACAAAGTGGAGCTCGAGTTTTTGAAAAGCTTAAGTTCTGTTGCCTGTTACACAGCAGGGAACGACTGTAAGGACAACCAAGAGAGGGGATTGCATGTTACATCTATTTATAGACTCCATGTCCGTTTTCCCTTAATCGACTTCCTTCTTTTGAGAAATCCTCGGCATTTACACCGAGCAACATCCTGCCCGCTCCGGTCGCCCGCTTCACAGTAATTGATATGATGCTGATAGACAGTCAGGAAGTTCTTAAGTAACTGAACCGTAAAGACAATATCACTGTGACATGATGTCATATGTTGCATTACACCCTTCACCCAGGATGATATCGGCAGGGAAAAAATCACCGCGGCAGCTCTCGAGGGGTCGGAGCGGCCGCGGAGTGTGTGTGTTGTGCCGAGCGTGTTAAGTGTCCAGGGCTTCGCTAATGGCAAAATATGAGTGCGCGGTCAGGAGCAGTGAGAGGTAATTTACAAACGCTGCAGCGTAAATGGCTCTTGATATCGAGGGGCACTCCGGAAGAGTGTGTGTTTGGTTAGAGTTCAGGTGTGTGTGTGTGTATGTATGTGTGTGTGTGTGTTTGCTGAGGGGTGCACAGTGGTGTGTAAAGGACAAACAAATTGAAGGGGGCGAAATGGTGGAGAAACCAAAGAGCCCTCAAGATTAAGCGACAAATGACGTTTTGTAACGACCCATCAGATTGATGCGTTTTTGTGTAAGCGACCCGACGGTTGCTAAGATAGTCAGGTCCAGCGGTATCTGGCTCCGTTACATCGAGTGACATTAGCAGGCTTCAACCCAGCCGAACACCTTTGGAAGAGTTTTGGACTGATGGAGTCAAATTATAAGCCGAAAACGTTTTACTTTTTTATTCAAACTTTTTACATCGTGTACCACCTCTTACTTACTGACTGTTTTGCGCCGTTTATGCTAACGTAGGAGGTGCTTATGTTGCCATTAGCGATCGTTAACTGTTGACAACTTCAGCTTCAACAGGATGGATAGATGATGGATGGATGGATGGAATGATACTCAACAATCTCCCACAAAGTGACATAGTGTTGCTTAAAGTCATCAATCAACTATTATTTATTATCCCGTATTCTTTAATGGATCCCCATTAGCGTCTGTAAAGTGGTTGCTCGTCTTCATGGGGCCCTTATCAACATAGCAACCGCAGAAATCTACGAAAACTATGGAAACTTACTTTTCCTCCTCAGAGTGAATAATATCAGTGAGTGTCACCCCTGCCTGTCCCTCTCCCTCCACACATTATCCAGCCACCGTGTCGGGATGGATTCGCCTCTGGCCGCCTCCAGCCTCCTTGAAAGTGTCAGAGTGTGAAGGTGTCTCGGTTGCATTTTCCTCTCGGGTCCGCTGCTGCCTGCACACACCGAGTGCTGCTTTAATGTTTTCTTTCACTCCGCTCGCTCCCTCCATCTCCCTCCATCTCTCTCTCTGTCACGCTGATGTCTGTCGCCTGCTAATTGGTTCATCTCTATTCGCATGTGTGTGTGTTTGTGTGACCGTCTCGTCGCGTCTCTGTGCATATATTATGTGCGTGTGTGCGCGTAAATAATTGCGGACGTGTGTGTGTGACTGACGGCAGATTTTCCGCCACCAGCAGGCGTTCTGTTTGCCGCTCTGATGCACATTCAGTTAGTTCATTTGGTTTTTCAGCCCTCCCGCGGGACACACTGAGCCGCCCCCATTAACTGATTTGAGAGGGGCTGTCGCAGCCACCGCCGCTTTGTAAATAAATATTCTATCGTGTTATATATTTATTATACATGATTTGGCCCTTTCCTTCATGCTGCTGTTGAATATAGAAAACCAGTTTGTAGAAAAAGGAGGTTCGGCTGTGTGATTATTGGGTTGGCTGTAAAAAAGACATCTGCAGTGGCCAACAACAGGTTGTAGTAGTGCTGCTGTAAATAGTGGGTCAAACTGTGACTATTAGCTTAAAGCAACATTATGTAGCTATGATACCTTAAAATAACAGCTTCATTTTGAATGAACACTGACTTGTATTGGGGTGAATGGTGTCTCCGCCAGCCCTGCTCTGTGCCCAGATCACTGTGTAACTTGGGTGGGCGGGTTGGATCTCCCAGGAGAATTGCAAATTGCTCTACGGCACTATGTCACACAACACCAACTACGTCTGTGAAACCGAATCATGTTTTCGGAGGCAGTATTTTCTTGCTCTCCCTCTGATTTCCTCAGAGATTTTCATAGCTCCTTGAAGGAAAGTTGGCTTCAGTCGTTGCTAAAGTAAACGCTACCTGCTGCGAACTGAAGCTGCCATTAGCTGGTTAGCTCGTCTCACATTTCATCTGGTGATATTATTATAGTTACCTTAGCTTAGCTTAGCTTAGCTTACAAAGACTGGAAAAGAGAAGGTAGTCTGAAGGTAGTAAAAATCTTCTTACCAAACATTTTATGTCAAGTTTCTTTTATCTAAGTGTAAAAATGACATAGTGTGGTTTTATATGTGCCTTGGCGTTGTGCGGTGACTTCCTGGATTCTCCATCTGGCATCCTCACAATGACAAGGAACGAGTAAAAGTTTGACATCTTGAAAAATATCAGCCTTCTTCCCAAGAGTTTGGTGAGAAGATTGACAGCACTCTCATCTGAACGATAAGCATGAAAAAGCCATGAAATACTCCAAAGTCCACAACTTGTTAGATTTTGTTAACTTTTGACAAAGGCTGTTTACCCCTGTTTCCAGTCTTTATGCTAAGCTAAGCTATCCAGCTCCTGGATGTAGCATCATATTTACCTTACAGGCCTGAGAATGATGTCAATCAGCAAAAAAGCAATTATTGAACTCTGCTTTTAAATGCGAAAAAAAAAAAAAACTCGAATATGTGCACATACCCTATAAAGTTGCTGCCAGTTTTGATTTCCTCCTCTCTGACCTGGAGTGCCTCTTCCTCCCCGAACACCTCTCCTACTTACCGCCATGAAATATGGAATAAGCTCTCGGCTTGTGAAATGAGAAATCAAATGGAATTTGTGAAAAAAGGTGGAGGCGGAAACCGTATCTGACTTCTGCAATCACCCGGAGTTGCTCAGGCGTGTGGATTAAACCCGAAATCTGAAGATTGCTGTCTGAGGGTTGCCATGTCCTGCACCCCCGCCCCCTCTCCTCCTTATAGAGGTTGCCAAGTATGTTTGGCTGCAACCCCCCACGGCCGCCCCGGCCGTCGTCCACCCCACCCCCAGCTGCTGTTTCTGATTGTAGATATGCCCTTTGAGTCCCTGCAGGCTTCCATATTTTACCATATCTTTATGGGCGAGCAGACACTGTTGAATATGCCACGGTCTGGATGGAGAGGAGGGAGAGGTGAGAGGAGAGGTGCAGGGCCTGAGGATGAAGAGAGAGATGAGGGGAGACGGATTAGACGGAGACAAAGACACGGAGGATGAGGACAGAGATACAGATCGCGGGACAGGGGGAGGCGGCGATAGAACTGGTGTTTTATGTGAGCTGGCGGACAAGGGAGAGGTGCATCACCGGAGCCAGGAAGGGAGGAAGTGGGCCGACATTAAAGAACCCCAGCCCCGTACAAGTATGTCTGAAAAATGTCTCGCACCGAAAGGTCACAAGCTGCATCAGCATGCCTACACCTCCCTCCTCCTCCTCCTCCTCCACCTCTTCCCCGTCCTCCCTCCTTAACCTCACCTCATAAATGCACACACACACGCTCCCATTAGCGCGGCAGACTTGTGTTCCCTCTCCGGCGCAGCCACAGTGTGTTCTAGCCCGACGCTACAGAGGGGTTGAAAGGGTCCGACCCCCTGCCATTTTCCCCGTCTGGGTCGCCTAATAAAACCCACCCCTGCTGCGTTTGGATCTTTGTAAAAAGCGGATCGCATTTCCATTTCAGTGGCTCATCTGCTCACGCACACACACTCGCGTACAAAGACACACACCTTCTATTAATTCCCCCTTATTGCCCTGCGCCTTTTGTCCAAAAGGCTGGTGTCACAGGAGGAGATAAATGGAGTGCTGCGTGGCACTTTTTTTTCACGGCAGCCGGGGTGTGTGTCTGCGAGACCTGGAAGTAGAAAGATATCAGCGCCTGTTAATGCATCTATGATAGTGCGCGTGTATGTGTGCGTATGTCGTCTATGAGATCACGCGTCTCCGGGCATCTGTTGCATCTCATTAACAGCTTTTCGAATGTATTACCACACACACGCACACACACACACCGTCCTTCATCCTATTCCATCCACCCTGGTAATCCCTTTATCTTGGCGGCTATTCAGCACATAAAGGCCGGTGCCACTGAATAATGATGTGGTCGTATCTGCTCCTCACTCTGCTCTCATGCTAATCTTCATCTCAAGGTGACAATGATAGAGAAATTTTTATGCACGCAGTCGTTCGGCGCTGAATAAATCTTCCGCTTCCTGATCAAGAGGTGTGTGTGTAAGCATGAGTGAAGTCAAAGGTCCGGTTCTTCCGAGCTCAGTATCAATTTAGCCGGATTCAGAGACGAGCCCCCGTCCGTGCTCATTCCTCAAACTCCCAGAGTTCAACAGTTCAACGACCTCCCCTCTCCCACCCCCGGCCATTAGCGTTGGAAGGTCACTTACAACTTGAGTGACAATCCCTGAAATCATTACAACAATCCGTCTCTCTTTTTTTTTTTTTTTTTGTTCGTGCTCGGCGCTCCCATCTACATATTTGGATGACACGCCCGGCTGGTTTGTTTAATCACCAAGAGTTGCTCCGCCGCGCAATTACCGAAGCCGCTTTTGTTTTAGCGTTTTTATTATTAGCTGAGCGGCGGCGCTGTCACAAAGCTAATCAATTCGAGACAATGACGGAAGAACGCTTTTTTTCTTCCTGCTGGAGCGAAGGGAACAAAAGTGCTCCACTGGGGAGAGGGGGGAATGGCTCATGTGGATCTTGGTTCATTTCAATTAAGTTGCACTCTGTAGTTTTGGGGAAGAAATTTTAATCAGAGGAGGAAGATCGTCATTGACTGAACAACAAACTCTCTTAAAACAAACAAACTGACCTTAAAGGACGACACAGTTTCAGAGTGTTTTACTTTGTTTATATGTGGCGGACCCTGCCACCTTTCTAGCTTCAAACTGTGTGCTGGGGACCTTATTTTCCACTGAGAACAGCTTGTTGATTCAGTTATGGGAAAAAAAGAAATGTTTCTCAATGTATTATTATTTAATTAATATTTTAAAAGTTCTCCAAAACTACATAATACCCCTTTAAATCTAAATTTAACCTGTGCTTGTTTGCTCAAACAAACACTGTACCGAAGCTTTTGCTTTTCATCGACGGTCATGTTTTTAAAGATGGGCGAGGTTCTCCTCACCATCCACTTCCCCTTTTTTTCGAGGAGCGGAATGAGTGTGTGAGAAAGAATTGAAATTGAAAGATTTATCATGTAAGAGACGCACCGAAGCCTGCCTGAGAAAGCTGTTTTTTTTCAGAAGACTGAAAGAAGGGAGGGAATGAGTAACGTGGAACTGAAATCGAAAGGTGTCTGAGTGTGAGAGGGCGAGTGTTCTTTCATCGGCACTCACCGCTGAACGAAGGCTCACAGAATCAAGTCCAAACAATTTAAATGCAAAGCATCCGCCTCGGGCACTGGCAAAAAAAACAACGATCACAGGTTAGACAAAGTTTGAGAAAGCGGGGGGGAAAGGCGATTTGAGATGCATAAGTTGTGAATTATGCGGAACATTAGGGTAATTTACATCCCAAATATAAGCTTTTTGTTTTTAAAGTGAGTTCTCCATGCTCTATTTGTCACAAAACTACCCTGAAATTCAGTTTTAGAACCAGTAGCCAGATAAGCAAAACGCCCGAGGAGCTCCAGCCTCAATCGAGTTACATCTTCCCGTTCATCCAATTAAAATACAGTCATTTCCGCTTCAGCAGTGTCCCCGAGTCTGAGCACAAAAAACATCTGCAGGCCTTTCGAGGACTTCATGGTCATCAGTGTCCTCGAAAATACAACGGGAGAGGAAGACGGGAGGTTGTACGTGACGTTAACTAGAGGCCGATTTTACAAGCGCACACACGTGTTCACACAAAATCTGAACATGTACAGCACACAGGGCCTCTGTGGACCGGACATACAAACGCTCATGTTGTCATTTTTTTGGTGAAGACATTGGACACATGTTGCTGCGCCTCTGCAGCTGGGAGGGGTTCGAGAGAAGAGGAGAAGAAGAATTCCTGCAACCAGATTCTCCAGTTAACCACGAGACCAACCCTGCCGTCCTGTAAAATGTGGTCGAGACGGAGTTCACCTCTTGCCAAATGTTTTCATTGTGGCGCAGGGAAACGGAGAGAGGAGAAGGGGAAAAACCCGGACAAACAAACATGCGCAAATGTTCAGCGTGCCTTCCAGAATGGCTGCCGCGTCTCTTTGAATCTTCGGGGGAGTGAAAACGTTTATCTGCTCCGAGAGAAAATAAAAAAAAAAGCTTCATATTTCGTTTATGTGTCCCCCCAGTGGGAGATCGATATGAACGCCGCTGCCGGCAGACACAGCCGCGGTGCCTTGCGAGAGAGAGAGAGGAGCGCAGTCCCGTGTATTGATGGAGATATAACATCTGTAATATGAGAGAGGGGAGAGGAGGGAGAAAAAGGGGGGGGGGGTGCTTGCTAAATTATGCAGTTTCAATTTCCCCATTTAGGGAGGATAGATCAATTTCTCATGCTAAAAACCATTAACCCCTTAGGATGGGCAAGCGTCGCCATGGCAACATGAATTACGTCCCTTGATCAGAAGCACCTGTTTTCATGCTTGTGCTCGCTCGCAGGCACACACACACACAGCAGACAGTGATTAGCAAATCAGAATGTGGACGGCTGACTAGCATTGAAAGACGCTGACCCGACACACTCCTCAGTCATAAAGTTACACCAGAGGTTCCATTTATCCGAAATGATGCATTCGAGCCAACAGATACGGCTGTGTCTCTTAATTGCATTGTTTCAGTCAGGGTCCCTCTCGCCCCGCAGCCTGTTCGGAGTAGTATTTCATCGAGCCTCCCCCGGGATGGGTGCACGTATTTGTGTCACTATGACTATGCACACACACCTTTTTTCTTCTTTGCTCGGTCGTCTCCGTTTACTCTGTTTTCTTCTGTTTGCATTATGTTCTCTGTACATCTTGATGACCCACACCTCCACCCCCCTTTTCTCTCTTCATCTTCTGTTCTCTCCACCCTTGGCAGCAGCCCCCTATCCTTCTTCTCTCCCCTCCCCCATTTTTTTTTTCCACCCCCACTGTCCAAATGGCCCTCCGGTCAGGACACAAGATGGTCAGTGGTGTGTGTATTATGTGGCTCATAGTGTTTCTGGCTCTATAGAGACAAAAATCCCCCCAGTAGCCCCTTAAAAATGGCTACTTCTGTATTGGATTTAAAGGGGCACTATGTAGTTTTGGAGAAGAAATTCAAACTCAGAATTGTAATATTTACAATATTAATGAGGTAATAATACAAACTCAGAAATATGTATTTCATACACAAGCTGTTCTCAAAGGAAGATGAGGTCCCCAGAACACTGTTTGAAGCTAGAAAGGTGGCAGGGTCCGCCAGATATAAACAAAGTATGAAATTGTGTTGTCCTTTAAGGTCAGATTTTCTTATTCAGGTTGTTTAGGCTTTTTTAAACATGTTCCTGTTTATATCTATGTTTATTAACGTCATACTCAGGTTTGTTCCTGTGCATTTTGTGTGTATGCACATGCCACTTGTGCTTATTAGCAGGACCTCAGTTAACCCTGGTGACATTATGATATCAGCAAAGGACAACCACTAGCAGATCTATCAACCTAACAATGCTGCGTGCTGGGGGTGAGAAATTGAGATGACAGGCGGGTGGGGAGATGGAGGCAGTTAGAGGAGACTTTGATGTCTTCCTTTTCATTTAAAACGGGGTGGTTTTATTTTGAAATTTGGTGCAGACTGTGAACAACAGTGCAGAGAGACCCTGCAGGGATCTGTGTTGTTGTTCGTGAGCATGAGGTCTTTGGGTTGTGTTTACTCCCCGCGGAACTGCACAACGAGTGTCAGTGGTTGCATCGTTTGCATGCACGAATTCATATTTTTCTGCCGCCTAGAAAGATCACAGAAATTAGACGAAGCGGTGCTTTTGGATACGATGCTTTTGTAACGATACCTCCTGGTTAATTTCCTGCAAATGAAGCACAAATTCTAATTGTTTGGAAGAAACTCCACTCATCTTTTCTCCCTGAACTCCTTTTTTTAAAATATATATATATATGTATAATTTTAGAAATACTGCTTCCAGCTTCCTGCAGTGCGCCGCACAAGCACGGCTGCTTAGAGAAAAGTTGAGGCTCCTTCTCCCCCTAAAAACTGGATTATTTATTATTGTGGAAATGCCTCTGGCTCTCCTCTGAGGATCTTCCTGGGGCTCATTTCTCAGCAGCCGTGCAGCTGTAAACCTTCCCCGTCTCCGTGCACCCAGAGGACCCTGCAGAGGGAGGTGTCACACAGAAAGAGACGCACTGCTCTGCCTGCGCTCGTTAATTCTCTGTTTCCTCCCTCTGTCTTTCGCTGCCGTCCAACAGCTTGTCTAACAGATGAAACTCTGACACACACGCGCACACACACACACACACGCACACACAGTCTGCATGGCTGGTAAACCTCACTGCGATGTCAGGTAGTGTCTCAGCAGGACTCAGATTGGATTCCTTTGGTTTCTTGCATGGAAGGTTATGCCTTGATGGGGCTTTTGGTTAGTCGCAGGTCTCTCCTTCTGTGTGTGTGTACAGCTGTGCGAGGGTAGAATTTGGAGTCGTGCCTCCGGTTCCCATAACACATTCCTTTTCAAATGGCTTTTCCAGTCGGTTATTTTCTATGGCATGAAACAGAGACGGCCACGCTGATTGTCGCCCTTCCAAGGCTTCTGTTTTCTTTCAGTGAAGCCCCAAAGCGCCGCGAGAAAGAGAATGACAGCATGAAAGGAGTACAGTTGTAGGCCTTGGCTCGGTGTCTTGTATCACATGGCGGTGGTCTGGAGAGGAAGATTCCCAGAGTTTTTATGCATGATATTCATCAAGTATTTAGGAATGAAGTGCGTCCTCGGAGGAAAGGCGAGATGGTTTACTCTGCGCGGCACGGAAATATGTCAGCAATGTTATCCGGAGCTGGATCTGCGTTTGTACTTAACAGGTTCTTCATACCATTTGAGTTAAGATGGCGGAAACATGACATCAAATGTGGTATGTTGGGGCAGGAGGCAGGGAGTACTGGGGATGGACGCAACTGCAAAGAATGTGCGGGAGTTGTTTGCCTCAGAGGACAAATTTAACGCTGTATTTACTAAACAGAGTGATTACAGGATAATGGCAAGTGTGAGAAAGTATAGATAACAGTAGGATAAGTAGAGAAGGTGCCTCAGGATGTTTCATGCCCAAATAGATAATCAAAGTTAAAGGTTAAGTTCACCCAGAAATAAGAATCTATTCACTCTTAATATGCTGATGCAAAGTCGGGTGAGGTTTCGTAGTCCACTAAACATTTCTGGAGTTTCACAGCAAAACAGAGTTGCTGCGTTCTCCTAAACTACTGGACTACAAAACTTCACCTGAGCTTCCACCAACGTGAGGGTCAGTAGATACTGACTGACTCACTTTTGTTGGCATGTAGCTCAGAATGCTATTGATTTTGCTCATTGTCGAAGCTAAAATCACACCATCCTAGATTTAACACAGGTTTTTGACATTAGGTTCAGTTTTGTTGTCAGTGACATAATAAAATGACGTGTTTCTGTCCGCAGTCTGCACACAATCGTTCGGTCACAGCAGACCGCCGCTCAGTTTTTCAGTGCCCCTGCAGTCCCTGGCCATCTCGCCTCACCTCAAAGTAAGCTAAGTGAGTTCAGGTATCAGAAGGACCATTGGTGGCGTAGAGGAAGACTCAGATTGGAATATCCCTCGGTTCGTCATTAAAACTCATCTTTCTAGCTTCAGCAAGTCAAGGTCATTTCAGTTGTCTGTTGAGATTTAATGAAAGAACAGCTGAATTGTTTAGTTTGCCATTCAGAAATAGCGATTTCTCTGTGTTTTCATTAATTAGATTATTGTCTTGCCTGCTCAAATGAATAGTCTCATGTTGTGGTTATATCTCATTGAATTACTTCCCCCACTGTCATGAACTAAACTAAACTACACACTACAGACAGTAGGTTCATTGTAGACCTTGAAAACATCATCTTGACAAAAAAATATGTCGGCGTGAGGTCCAACTTGTCTCGTGTCCGTCCCCGGCAGGCGGCAGGTGAAGTTGCTCAGCTGTCATGGAGATTGCCTCTGTTTGACGCCGGCGTCCATACTTCACCAGAGACGGGAGTTAAGATATACATCCATGTACAGTACGACCACCTGTTGTCACGTCACCTGAATTTCCACACTTTGCTCGCCTGATAATAACTAAACCGTCTCACTGACCCTGGACTCTTTAGTGTGAAGACAACAAAAAACAATCGGCTCAACACACACACCTGCAGCTTAATGCCCCTCCACGGTGTATGAGTTGGGTTTAAAACATTTCAGTGGATTTTTTTTTTTATTTTTTCTCTCTCTCCTACCACCATAAATAGCTCTGATGGGAAGAAGGGAATGTTGCCATGGTGACACAGAGCTGTGGCAGCCGGTAATTATTCTGGTTTAAGTGCCAGCAGAGACTCGCGAGCTGGCACACAGCGGCTGATAGTGACACCTGGACACACGCGAGCCTCTCAGACGAGACGTGGTAGAGGAATGTTATCGGGTTGGGCGTCCGTCACGTCGAAGGGTGGACGTCTTGACTCGCGCGCGGACTCCAAAAAAAATCGGGAAAAACCAAGGTCGACACCTCTGCAAGTTTGAAAGACGAGAGACGAGTGCGTGTTTCCATGCGAGCATCATGTGATGTATGATGCATCGATCGTCTCAGTTACATGGGCAGAGTGGTCAATAAAGTGGACATTGTGTGCACATGGTTGAAGGTGTGTGTGTGTGTGTGTGTGTGTGTGAGAGAGAGAGAGGTTGCAGGCAGCCTGTTGTCCAACATGTATTTGATATAAGCACAAACATACTCACAACTCCCTTGCCGCTCTCCCACACACACTTGCCCAGGTCATGTTTCCACACACACACACACACACACACACACACACGCCCTCCAAGGATAATATTCAACTCGGCGCTTCACTTCCTCCCCCTTCTCATTTTTTATCTCCTCTCTTCCAGGCGAGGCCAACCTGACTAATCATCCGAGGTGTCAAGGTAAGGTTGTGTTTGCCTCTCGCCACACACTCAACACTGATAGCAACATGAGCCCCGGTGTGTTTTCCATCCGGGGGAAAACACCGAACCCAACAAAAACAGGAATTCCTCAGCGTCCCCTTTGAAGAAGAAGTTAAAATTGGCTCCCATCTGATGCGCCACGAAACTTCCCTTCGCCTCTCGAAGACGGAGGAGCTCGAAAGACTCTGCTCGCCCCCCCCCACCAACTCCCACACTCCCCGGTCGCATTAGCATAGGCGAGAAAAGACACACAATGGAGTTTTTCACCGCCAGCACAAAATACACTTATTCTATCTCGACGAGCGCGCACACTGCTGCAGACGGGAGTCAGAGAGATGAGGTGAGATAGATTGACATGTTTTTGTCACTGTCTCCCGAATCCTGCTGGCGCTGCCGGTCTCGTTGGCTGATTGAAAAGAGAAGGACAAACAAAATAGATAACCAGAGAGAAAAACCCTCCTGACTTTGTGTGTTTTTTTTTACCCTCCCTCCTCGCCGTCAGTCGTCCTGTCTCGCTCTCTCTTTTCTATCATCTTTTCATTCCTGTCCTCACCTGCCCGCACAAACCCTCTGCCTCACATCTATTTGTTTTATTTCAGAGTTTTCTGAGTAGCACACAAGCTCATCCCCGCCACAGCCCCCCCACCCTCACCCCGCAATGCCACGCGTGCAGCGCCATAAATCACCCGAGATAACATCAGGGGGTTCCATCAGTTCAGCGAAACCCAACTTTGGCTGTTAGACGGAGACGTGATGAGGTTGCTTATGCTGTGCGCAGAGCCCAGACAACCAGTTGTGGAGGCTCTTGGTGTGAGGGGCTACTGCAGCAGACTCCCTGTCTGCACTGCAGTCTGACTCTGCTGCCACCTGCTGGCCACAGTCTGTAGCTAAAACGCTGGATTATTAAACCGTTAGATCTTTATTAATTCATGCGGAGGAGTAAAGTGATCAAGGACATTACAAGACCTGCATCAAAGTACGATTTCAGGTGTCAGATCAGTGAGGCGTGTTTTATTAAAGATGGCAAATGGCTCCTGTTGATTCTGTTTCATAGTGGAATTTGTGGATGACTAATGCGGTTTACTGCGATGAAGCAGCTGCACCACAATCAACTCAATCCAGCATGTTTGCTTGACAAATACGAGACAGTTTGCCCGGTTTTTCAGTGAATAAAGTCCTGATCCTCAACCAACAGTGATCATTTAGAATGTGCTGAAGAAGCTAAAACATGCAGATTCTTCCATTACATATTTATTCTTACTTAGCTGTTAGTGTCTCTGTCCAAAGAAGAAAAATCATTACCCGTAAATATTTAATTTGTCTGTTTTCAACCTGCAAAGAACTCACGGTGTTGCTTTGTTTTCCCTGTGTTTCCGCAGCCGGTACCGGTCCGATGTCCTCTCCGCCCACAGTGTGATGCGTCATGGCTCCGGTGCTGAGTGGAGTGTGGTGGGGGCCGGAGGCGGGTGTCGTCGGGTCGGGGGCGGCAGCTGCTACCGGGGTGGCGTCGTGGCTGGGCAGCGGGCAGCTGGTCCTGGCCGTCACCCTCAGCACCCTCACCGGCCTGCTGCTGCTCTCTGTGCTGCTGCTGCTGTGTGCAGGCTGCCAGGGGTGAGCAGCATCACACACACAACTTACAGTTACTTTCTACATATTAAAAGAATCATGATATAATACAAATCCACCCAGTAGTACACAAAGTATCTAAACTACAGTGGTGGAGACACAGTACAGTTACTCAATTACAAGTAAAGCTGCTGGTGTTACAGTAATACATGAGTAAAAGTTCAGAGTTTTCTTCTCAAACACTACAAGTACGAGTAAAAATACAGACTGGAAAGAGTACAAGTACCCAAACAGTGACTTAAGTACATTTGAGTGGCTGTAGCTCGTTAAACATCATCATTTAAATGCCCTCACATGTATTGATTAGGGATAAAAACAGAATATTACAATATATATATCTATAATAATACAACACCAATCTGTAGAATGAGTACTTTTACTTTAGATATTTGAAGAACATTTTGTTGATAAAACTTTTGTACTTTCACTTAAGATATTTGAGAATTATGGATTTTGTCTCATTTCTTTTGTTTGCTTGATTTACTTTTGGAGCTGTGTGTGATAAACATTTTTGTTTTTGTTTGTGTTATGGGTTATTGTTGTTTGTACAGGTATACAAGTTTGTTGGTTGTTTAATGTGTAGATTTGCCCTGTCGGAAGGAGTTACTTGTATAAATTCCGATACAGTTAAATGACCTGTTTAGAAATGCAGTCAGTAACGTAATCCAAGTAACACAATATTAAAGTAATGTCACTTGATTATTTTCCATTTACTTGTGGATGAACTCAATACCAAACATGCAGACAAAGACAAGAGAAATTAAATATCAATAAGATGCCTTTTATTTGATTTTACTACACATGTGTGTATTCGGTAAGAACCCCGATGTAATCTCAATGTATTACTTTTCTCCCCAAGCCCGCAGAGTTGTTTTATTGAGTAACACTCAGCATTTCTAATGTGTGCTTCTTGTTGTTGTGGTTGCTTTGTTAATGAGGGCCCCAGAAAGACTAGCAACCATTTTGTTGAAGCTAATAGGGTAAAAGTAAAGCACTACCCTCCCCACTGTTTATTTATCCTGCAGCCGAGAATCGAAACAGAATCTACTTCTGCTGGAAATGCCGGCTCTGCATTGTGGTGTTGATAATAGCACAGATACCTGAGAGGGCGTTCTGAGCTACAGTAATTAAAGGTGCAGCAGAAACGAGGAACAGTTCTGCTGAGCAGCAATAAAAAAACGTCCTCTGGGATAATATGCCTTTAATATAACAATTATGAATGTGTGCTGTCGAAATGGGCCAGCATGTAGAAAGTGTAGCGTTGTAACTGTTTTTATATATACCCCCAAGAGTTTACAGAGCTCTAATGTCCCTAATGGCTAATTTGGCTTACAGCCTGCGGTCAATAAAGAAGTACAGCAATGAATATTACCACTTACAGTACAACAAAGTACACAAGTTAATGCCAACGCTGCTGTGGTTAAAGTCGCTCAGAGAAAGTTGGAAATCAGCAGATAACCCTGTGACATCCAGCTCCTTCAGCTAATTACATTTTGATTTGAAAAAGCCAGCAGCTGATGGAATAACAGACTCTCTGTACCTGGGCGGCCTCAGACACTATTAAATCTGAACAGCCGCACTCTCACCTCACCATGAATAACAACAGCTTCATTTTTCCTTTGGCTTCACACAAGACGCTGACACAACAAACTGTGAAATGAGTGCTGTCTGGTGTCCTCTACTCTGAAATCCTCCACCTTTAACCCCCCCTCCTCTCCATCCCTCTCTCTCTCTCCAGGCAGAAGAAGGCAGCCAATGGACATCCAGCAGGAGACAATGAGAACCTCATGAATGGAGTGAGTAGGACTTCAGGTTTTTTTTTAGCAATAGCAGTAATAGTAGGTATGAATGAAATTCAGAAGAAACTGTTGACATTTTGAGAGATACACTATCGGTTAGCTTTGCTTAGTGTAAAGACTGAAGAGGAAGGGAAACGGCTAGCCTGGTTCTGTCTGACGGGAACAAAATGGGCCAACCAGCACCTCTAAAGCTCAAAGCTAAGGGGAAGAGACCACTTTATGGTTTTATCAGAGGTTGAGGGTTGGACTATTTCTAAGTATGTTAGAGGACAGTTTTCATGAAGACATTGTCCCTATTTCTGTATGTTAGAGGACAGTTTTCATGAAGACATTGTCCCTATTTCTGTCCTCAGAATTAATTTAAATCCCCATATTTCCCATTCTCCTACCACTGAGCCCTACACCTCTATTTTTTATGACCAGGGTGTCCCGATTCTTGTTGGGATAGAGAGGTAGGGCAACATGTAAGGGCTACACAACCCTCCAAACGGAGGTTTCTCAGTGGCAGAAATCTCTGTTGTTGCATAAATCAGTTGGTACTAGTGTGCTGTTGTCTCAGTAGCTAACGCCAGATTCTTATTGCTGATTTGTGAATGAAAGCCCACGTTTCGCCATAGGCCTATAATGTTACATTCCTCCACCAGTTTTATGGCATATGATGCCCCAAATTTAACTAAAGTCCAGAAGGGAAGTTGCTCCTCTAATATCAGTGCAGACTGACATCACAGGTTGCTAATGTTTGCTTATAAAGCAACACTAGTGGACATGTAATGAAGACATCCATGCTTATCTCCATCAGACAAATGGTAAATAGCGCTGTAATAAAACCAGGATTGCCACATTAACATAAGAGAAATCGTTACATTGGAAGGCGCCATGTTCGCAATTTTCAGTCGCTTCTGTTTATATAAACGCCATCACGACTAATCACCATTTATGAGGGTCTTAAAGAGTTTCGACAACCATCCCTCGTAACTCTGCTCTGAGGGGCGAGGGGGAACTTGAAACAAAAGGGTAGGGGTAAAAATTGTAAATGGGATTGAGCCTTTAGCCTTTGTATTTGATGCATTTTTGTGCGTGGGTGTGTCCGTGTTACATTCGATGTGGAGGGGAACGACTGCTGGCTTTGAATCGGCTCGTCACAGTGTGTCAGGAAGATGAATAATTACACGTGTGTGAACGTACACACTTTACACACATTTGCTCTCTCGCAGTCTCTCGAGCAGTTCGTGTGTAACCGCGGATGTATTTTTAGGAGAGATGAGGTCATGGCCCAATAACGTCTCGGGAAAAATATTTACTCCGATTCATTCTCTCCCCTTAAACAGAAGCACGCACACCGCGTTACAAACCAAATCATGCATGCTCTCTCGCATACAGCCCTCATTAGTCCCGGCGTGTGTGAGTGACACGTCTGTAATCAGCCAGTGTAACCACTTGTAAATGAGCTTCCACATGGCTGCATGCCTGAACAACACACACACACACACACACACACACACGCACACACCTTCACCCTGATATCCTATGACACACAGACACACACTATGACATTCGTCTCCTAACCCACTTCCGTCACACTGACACAGAAACGTACACAAAACAAAACCTCCCCGCCCACAGCTGATTGACAGCGGTTGTCATAGAGATTGTCAGCAGCCACTTAGTATTCCTACTAAGAAAACACACGCATATTGATATACTGTATTGATTGCCGCTCGCACGTCGTTATAATATTGTCGCAGATATTCATTTGTCTTGAGTCAATTAAAAGAAAGAAGTCCATTAAATGAAAATAGATAAGCTGAATATTCACGATTCACACAGCTGACCTTCGTGCTCTCTAGGTATGTGCTCCTCATAATGACACTATATACTCTCGAACATCATGTCATGGGTGCAGATAGTAATTGCAGACTCCCATAATACCGATGCGTCTGTAACCAAGCAACGTTTAAGTGTGACAAATGCCCGGCTTTCACAGACTAAGTGACATCCACTTACTCTCTTATCCTGTCACTCCCTCTGGGGCTTTGTATGTATGTGTGTGTGCGAGAGAGTGTGTGTCGGCCCACATGCTCCCATATGCACACGCACGTTTTTCCTCGGAGCCTTCTTGCGTCTGATGGATATCTTCGCCGTAACCCGCAATTGCGAGGTGGTCAGGCCTTGTGCAGGAGGAGCCCATTTAAATGACTGATAGGTTAAGTGGGGGTCTTTTGTCTTTGCGGATGTGAAGATTGGCTCTCGTCCCTCACCAGCAATCAGGTTGGCTGTCGTTCGCGGTGAAGCAACTCTCTCCCCGTCCTTGCCATCACGGAGACCTCTTCGGGTGGCATTCAAAGAATTGGAATAACAAAATGATAAGTGTGAATGAATGGAGCAGCATTTTTCTGTCAAGTAATTTTAATTTGACTTTTAATTCTCAGAAAACAGAATAATTCACCCTCTGCCGTAAACTTCATTCATTCATTCATTCATTTTCTCAGAGTCTGTGCCCTGTGTCAGCTTGTCGACGACGATTGACGCGGTGGTGACCCCCATGATTGAGAAATAAATCAATGTAGCAGATTTTGAAGCCCCTTTCCTTGAAAACTTTTCGTAAATGTCCTGTCCGCCTCTCGTATGCTGAGGAGGACGAGGCAAAACGGTACAGCAGACTTCGCAGTGAACAGTGCCAGAACCAAGGTTGTGATAAAAGTGTGAAAATTTGTCATAAATCTGGAGAAATACAGCAGAATTGTGACCCCGTGAGGAAACCAGGACAGGGCCGTGAGAAACGGGAGTCTCCCAGGATATCGTAAGGGTTGGCAAGTCTGCCTCTCCCACCATTTCCCTTTTCAAAGACATTTTCATTGTTTAAATCTCTCTTTCATTCAGTGTGGAAGTAGGCTTATCGAAACACCACGTTTTTTTTAAAAACGTGATTGGCAACACCACACAAACAAATGACTGGGGGACGGAGTGGCTGAGGCAGCGATTCACCCACTGTACCGTCAAAATGATTTTGAAGCTGTTGTTTTGTTGTCAGCAAGTCACATGATGTTGCTCTAAATGATGCTGAGATGCTGAGTTCTCTTCGTTTTGTATCCGTTTCCCCACCTTGGTTGAGAAAACAAACAATGGAGTTACATAAGAGATATTTGGGTCATAAAATAGTTAAACATTACATCATAGTCACCAATAGTTATTCGAGTAATCGGCCACTAGGTGGGGTTGTGGAGCTTCTCACACACAAACTCCCGCTCACACAGAAGCAAAACAACAAACCTAAACAAAGAGAATGTTCACTTGCTGCAGTTCATATATCTCCACAGTGTTTTCTGAGCCCTTAGTAATGAGTGACGAAGCCGTACCTTCGCCCAACAGACACAAGACGGTTTACACTCAAAGTGTGTTTTGGTGAATCGTGTCTCGATGCTGCAGGTGCTCAGCACATGCAGTGTTAATTAGTACTGTGTCTTTTCTGTCACTGGGAGTGTTGATTTGAGTGTCTGCGCTGATTTTTGCCTCGTGATGTAGCAAATATGGAAACAGAAAAGATTTAGTGTGAGAATCACTGCGATGCCAAAGTGTCCTTGAGCAGGACCGAATCCCGGGCAGCTGCGAGGTTTGTCGGTCTGTAGCTTTGACTTCCACCAGAGAAGGAGGGAGAGAGACAAATTCAAATATAAATCAGTAAAAAGGACAGCTGTTTATATATCTATATATGGACAATGAGTTTACTTTTATATAAATTGCGAGCTATCTCTGGATATATTTGTCAGTGAGTAAAAATACACCACATTCAATTAAGCGTGCGTAACATCCCGCTAATGAGCTTGAAGTAATTGGTAATGTGATTGGAGAAAGCTAAGAAAAGCAGAGATAAAGAACAGGGACGCGTGGAAATTGTAATCAGTGCTGCAAATATGAGTCATATCCCCCCCCAAAATCGTGAAGATCGTGAATTGTAATTTTCCAGACACATCTGCTGATGGTGGAGACTGGAGCGCATCCAAGGTGTGAACGCCAGATTGATTTCTGTTCCCCTCTCAGAATACTGGGATGTTTTTTGGGCCTGACTTTGATTTTTTTTTTTATGTGCATTAAAGGGGCTATGTGGAGCTTTTTGTGTTTGCTTGAAGACTCTTGTTTGTTTACGTTAGCAGGCCGCATTTCTCAACATTAGCAACTGTCGCTCTTTGTTAGCGGAGCGGAGAGAGGCACTGATCCACAGTCCAGCAGCATTTAACAACTTAAAGGTGCACTATGTAGTTTTTGGGAAGACATTTTAAATCAGGAGAGAAAAATCTCTGTTGATTGATTTTCATGCCTGAACAAACTAAACGATCAGAACTGTCTTCCTTTTCATGACTGAATAAACCGTATAAACAAACTTAAAGGACAACACAGCTTCATACTGTTTGACTTTGTTTATATTCGGCGGACCCTGCCACCCTTCTAGCTACAAACAGTGTACTGGGAGCCTTAGTGTCCCCTGAGGAAGGCTTATTAATTCAGTAATGGAAAGTTTGTGCATATTTCCTTATTGATATTGTAAATATTACCTTTTCCTGAAGTTCCTGAATCGCTTCTCCAAAACTACAAAGTGCCCCTTCAAGCAAATCACAGGTTTGTATGATATAATAGACACGTGAAAGGTCTCTTTTACGTTACGTTGACAATCTTCTCACATACGGCCAATAAAAAAGTGATTATTATATGAAATTGCTACGAATTGTCACATAGAGCCCCTTTAAGTGCATCAGATTTGTCAGCACTCAGCAGTAACAAACAACTTCTCCTTTGTTGCGCAGGTGTCAGAGAGAGAGACGATCAGCCAATCAGCAGACAGTCCAGCGACTGATGCGGCCGTCAGCACCTCTCACAACGGTCCTCTTACCAGCGGTACAGGTAAGCCAGTCAGCTAGTTAGCCTTAGCTTAGCATGTCGTGTGTTTGTTGTTGATGCAGTCGACCGCTTTACGCCCTGTTCCTCCTGTTCTTCGCTTTTATAATACAGCTGCATGAGAACATTTGCTTTGCAGCTGGTGTTATGCAACATCTGAGTTGTCTTTCAGCATTGGTCCATTTAAAATGTCAGCTGTTGTTTGTTTTTTTTATAGCCACATCTCTGTAATGTTCTTAGTCATATCACCTGGGTGGGTATTAAATATCAATAACAAAAAACTCTCCACTGTGGCGAATATGGAAAATATGACTCATTGCAAAACAACTTTGAAGTAAATGATAAAGATAATACATTTTCCTTTCATAAAGACCCTTTGAAAGTCACCAAATGAGAAGCTTCATTACTCCCCTTGACTCCCTGTTGTCTCTCTGCTCCACCAGTCCTCACGGACACACAGGACACCAGCCCCCAGCCGTCAGAGGAGATGCTCTCCAGCCAATCGGAGCTCAGGTCCTCCAAATGTCCTCAGGACCGCGAGCTTCCCAGCATTCCACCCAACAACGCCCTTATTGGGGATGGACCCCCGCCCTCAGGGGACAGCACCTATGAGGTCAGTGTTTAAAGTCTCCTCACAACAGACGGATGATGTCTTCACTTGCACTAAAGGATATTAAAGCTTTGATTGGCGGAGCCGGTGATTGATTGAGCTCAATATAGCGAGAAAGAATGAGTTTTTTCCCCCAAGAGGTTGGGGTTATCGTGAGAAAATCGAAGCATTTAATGTGTTTTGCTCATTTAGAGGCATCTTAAAGAATCCGATGTATGTGTCTGATGTCCAGGTGGTGAAGGAGATTGCGGCGGCATCACGTGACGTCAGCGCCGAAGACTCCCTGTACGAGACGGTCAAGGAACTCAAAGACCACCCGGCGCAGCTCGGCCTCCCCAACGGTACCATCCAGCTGAGCCCCGATGAACCTCCCCATCATCCCCCCGCCCTCCTCAACGGCCACCTCAGCCCCTGCACACCTGAGCGGGGGCCCCTGTGCACAGGGGTGGAGTACGCCTCCATCGACCTGAATAAGAAGAGCCGGCACAGCGCCGACATGGAGGCCAGAAGGCGCTCTGAGAATGCCAGCGTTCCCTCCCAAAGGCCTCTGGAGGAACCCGAGGATTTACCGCCGCCGGTACCGGAGAAGGTTCTGGATGAAAACGACAACCAGCCGGTGGTGATGAATGGGCTGGTGGGGGCTGGGCTGCACAACGGAGAGGTGAGGATGTCAGCAGCATGTAGTATATATTAGCAAACTACCTGTTTTGTGAGCTCGCTAATACTATTCATCAATTCATCAATTGCACTCTTAGCACTGACTGTCGGTACAGCAGAACAGCTAGAGAACAAAGTAAAGCGATCAGTTCTGAAGATTATTCCAGAGCTTATTAATAAGTAGCAAAAGATTATTACCGCGTGACCAAGTCATATTTTACAAAAACGTCAGGCAGATCATTGTAATTCCAAGGTCACGCCGGGCATCCTGCCTCTCATCTCATCCCCGACCTAATAACACAGTTTATCCCCATATAAACCTGAGGTGTTTCATCTGCTCGGCAACACTGCGAAAAAGAGTTCGTGTAGCTGGCTTGAGAAAGAGACCACAGAGAACAAAGAAAAAAGGGGACGATCGTAGTGTCGCCACTACAATTATCAACTGCGAGGCTGCCAGCTCAGTGCTGCTTTAGGGAGAGTGACAGACTGAGAGAGAGAGAGAAAGAGGAAGAGGCAAGGAGAAGAGACGAATGAAAATGGGAGCCGGAGTCAGAAGAGCAGGAGGGAGTAATAGATGAAGCGGAGATAGTGACGGAGAGATGATGCGAGATTGACTTAAAAAAAAAAGGAGCTGAGAGGACCGGGAGGCATAAAGGGTGAGAGAGAAAGAGAGTCGAGAGTGAGAGACAGTGAGATAGAGAGAAAAAAAAGTGAAACCCAGCAGCATACAAATAGAGCCATCTGTAGAGGGGAGAGGAGGGGAGGGAGGAGATGAGGATGATAAAGACGACACACTGGAAATTGAAGCACTGGTGAGAGATGCGAGGGAGAGGAGAGAGAAGGAGAGTTAAAGTAGTGGAGAGGTGAAAAGAGGAGAAGAAAAGCAGTCCAGTGTCGAGCTCTGAACGGAGAGGAGCCGCTGGGCTCAGCGTGCCGCCTTCCTCGCGTAGAGATCTATCAGAGAAACACACGCACGCACATGTGCACGTGAACAAACTAACACACTCTTGGAGGAGAATTGCATCAGACTGTTGACAAGCGCACACACACATCACATCTGTCACAAAGCTGCGTGAAGAAGCAACTTCTCTTCTTCTCTACGCGCTTCTGTTCACATTTATTGTCCTCTGCATTACTCTCCTTTCTCCTATTTCAAAGAGCAGTTATGGTTTATTATAACATTACATATTTAGCAGTGCGATGGCCTGGCTCAGAGGGGGGCAATGATGGGTTGAGGATCACCAGTTGTTCCCGAGCTGCGACACACACACCTCACATCAGGAAAGGACAAAGAAAATCATTGCTGTTTTTGGCCCTCATTCCACTCAGGCATATTATTGTACATGAGATTTGTGGACGTGGTAGCATTGCTAGATCATGATCATACAGATTTACAACACAAACCAAAGTTAATCATATTTGAAGACGGAAACAAAGACGAACTGTAAAATCATGACCCCAAACTGTCTCATTGTTGCCATACAGCGATTCATTCCGGTCCAGAGGCCGTCTAGAACTGGTAGCCACAACACAGCGGACCATTATATAGGCCTGGGCTCTGGGCCAGAGTGGGGTCATCTATAGTCGTACTGTCTGCAGATATTTCTGTGTCTTATGCATCTGTCTCCTGACTACCACATCTGGACCACCTGTGGACCGTAATTCATTGCTGTATTTGGGCCCGGGAGTAAATGGGCTGTGTGGCCTGTCATTGGGCCAGAGCATTTTTTGCTATATGAGATATCTATCACAGCCCCACAGGCTGGCTTTGTGGTTCAACTTTTGAGTTTGTTGCACAGGATTATTATCAAGATTTCACATGTCGCTCTCGCTTTTGGTTTTACCCTCAGATAAAGTGGTTTAGATCATCTGGTCGACGACTTTGTTTACAACCTGTCTGACTGTCTGAACGCTTCTCTCTCATCCTGGTGGATTTATCGTAACCAAGAAAAATTTGTGCCAAACCTCCATCGTGTAATGAACCACAACAATACCTCCTTGGTCTTCCTTTCCTCTCTTCGTCTCCTCCCCCTCTCTTTATTCCTCCTCTCCTCTCTTAGTCACATCTCTCTATCCCTTTGTCCCTGCTGTTGTTGCCAATTAGTTAATCACTGCTGCACGTTTGGACAGCAGGCGAGTCTCGCCTCATGTGACCCCGTATCCATGATGAAATCCTGATCTCCTGAGCTACAATATATCTCCACACACTCAAAAATGGACTCATTTATAAATGCGCCCACATGTATCTTGTTGGCATGTCGAGTCAGCATTAATTCTGTTATTTCTCCCCAACCCCCCCTTATTACACACACACACAGTAACTATGACACGTGTGTGTTTTACATACATTCGGCTACACACAGACTCCCCGGGGTTGATTTAAGTTTAACCCTGAATGTTCCCGGCTCCCTGTGGTTTACGCTCGTGTATGACCAGGAGCAGTCGGTGATTTGTCTTGTCAAACCAAGTGTGTGTTGCGCGCGTCTGTGTGTGTGTGTCTGTGTGTGTGTGTGTGTGTGTGTGTGTGTGTGTGTGTGTGTGTGTGTGTGTGTGTGTGTGTGTGTGTGTGTGTGTGTGTGTGTGTGTGTTTGAGCCTAGTGAGCGCCAGCTGGCCACTATCACTATGACAGTTAGTCTGGCTTCATGATGGATGATAGAAGCTCACTCTCTCTTGTTTCTCTCTCTCACTCACACACACACACACACACACACACACACTCATCTGAAGCTAGTGTTCCTGTATGTAAATGTCTGAGATGAATCCCCTTAGCTTGGTAAACACCGCCCACACACACACAGAGGCAGGCTTTCTCATTAACGCACATTTTTCCATACATAACTTCATACAAACAGTGTTACCAAAAAGTACCCAAAAGTCACAGATATCATTTTAAATTATTACTTTGGAAAAATTGTACTTGAGTAAAAGCATCTGTATCAGTTTTAAAGTGCCTGACATTAAATGTACTGAAGTATTAAAGGTCATTTTCTGTATGTATAAACCGTATACTAGGGATCGACCAATCATCGGCCTGACTGAAGTATCAGAAAATGGAAATACTCAAGTAACATAAAAGTAATTGAAATTGTACATAAATATAAATACTTGAGTAAATGTACTTAGTTACATTCCATGGGTTGACCAATTATCGGCCTTGCCAATCATCAGATCCGATATCTAGCATTTCTCTGATTATTAAAAACATTATTTTTCATCTGATAAAATTAAAATTATTTGAAAATGTGCTACTTTGGCTCTGATGTTGCACGTAATCTGCAAAGTAACTAGTAACTACAGTTATCAAATAAAGCTAGTGGAGTGGAGATATAAATACAAAAAAGAGTACAAAAAGTAGTTCTCAAAATGATAGTTAAGTACAGTACTTGAGTAAATGTACTTAGTTACATTTCATCACTGCCTGTACCGTACCTGTATTGTACTTAAACTTCCACTGCAGACACACGCAGGAGCACACACTCGCGCAGTGTTTGTGTGACCTTTCATTCACAGCTTCTTTGATCCTGTACAGTTATTGAACCGTTTTAACAGCAGTGACGCCTGTTTGCAGAGGTTTGCCTCTGAAAATGTGTCGCCTGTGGGCTTTTCATGTGAAACGCAGGAAAATGAATTTGACCCAGCCAGTGGGCTTCTGGGAAATACACAGGGGGACACGGTATAGGTAAACTGCTGGTCAGCACTGTTGAGCCGCTGAAGGGAATCACTACTGTTGGGGAGAGGATCGACTATTTAATATGTGTGTTATAGGTTGTGATGTGAGTTGGTGTTGATGTGGTTTATATATTTTGCACATCTACAGTTTGTTTGGGGTTGTTTATGAACTTGTGCGAGATAATCTGAGCTGATGTGTCGTACTGATTTATATGTGCGCATGTCAACGCGCGCATCAGCATGACTGACACACTGACACCTGAGTCGTCCGTCTTCCGAGGCCGCTGTAATCAGCTTACTGTCATGCTTGCATGTCCTGCACGTCATTGTATCTCCTGCCTTCACATAAACGCATTCCCATAATCTCTCTCTCACACACACACGCAAACGTCTTATTGTAACACGGCGAAAATATTAATCTCACAAGTATAATGTCTCGGTGCATATAGACGCAACACAAACTCCCGTTCATATACTGTTACAGGCCTTTATATTAGCTTGAAAGGGTAAGTTCATGCAAAAATGAAAATCTAGTCATTATCTATTGACCCCCCCATGCCGATGGAAAGTCAGGTGAAGTTTTGTTGTCCAGAAAACATTTCTGGCGCTTCACGGCCAAAACAGCGTTGCAGCATTCTCCTAAACAACTTAAGTAGATGTTTTAAAATGTTGAAGACGACCAAAAAACAAACCAAACCCTGACCCGGTCCGATCCAAAGCTCCCCCCTGGTCCCTGTGCTCCCAATCCAAAGTTTATAGGACTCAAATTGAATGCCCATATACGTCAAAACCAGGGTAAATACTGTGTTTATTGCTGACTATGTGACTGACTTAATGAAAATTCCACTTGATTAATTAGCAGCGATACTGAGGAGGCTGCAAATTAGACGAACAAATATTGTGCGACACGCTCGAAGGTGCGTCGACTGGGTCAAGTCACCTTTGTCCATATTTCATACGAGGACTCCTCCGGGGCACTCTGCCTAATTGGTCGGCTAATCAAAGCGAAATGAAAAAGGCATCTGCTGCACTACGGAGCGCGTGTCGGATCTATAAAAGTAATCATGTCTCCAAACACGCGTTATCCATAAAGCAATCACATTGATTGATGCTCTTTGAGACAATGCCAGAGAAACGTGTACCTGCATGAAGATACTACGCCACACCTTGATGGATGATCTCTCTGCACAGTCTTTCATTCAGAATATGGGAGTGTAGCTCGTGTGTAGGTGTGTAGATGTGCCGTTGACAAGCACCAAGTCGAGTACTGCACTTCGACAAGTGAAGAGTTTTCCCTTCATTGCAAATGCAAATGGCACAAACCTTGGCGACTCCAGGAGCCTCAGTAAATCTTTACGTCTTTCGTCCAGTCAGAACGATAACACAAAAAGCATTGTGTGTTGTTTTCCTCTCAGACAAGTGTGTGAATATTTCACGTGATATGAACTATGTAGTCGACGCCGGCAGCGATATTGAAGTTCTTGTTAGACTCCCGGGGTGTTTGCCGCTGCTGTCAGATGTGCTTTGTTGATTAATGGCTTCCTCATCGATCATAAGGCGGACAGAGGCTGTGCAGCAAAAACATCACGCTCTCTGTCACTGCCTATTGACTTTCACTCGATAATTTTCTTAATGAATGGGTGGTTATATGAAACATTAGCTTCATATTTATCACCGGAGTAACTTAAAATGCAGAGCTTGTTTCACTCCGGCTTTTGGGAATAGTTCACTTTATCGATCGGTTTACCGAGTACTCTTTTAAGACAGAGTTTTTCCACTGGTGTTTGTGAGAACTTGTCCATGGTTTACCAGCATGTTTAAGGAATGCGGATCAATAAGAACTGCAGCCGTATCTTAATTTCAGTCCTGCAGAGTTGCAACTGCTTGATTATAAGAGAAACTGTTCAACCTCTTTGCACTTTTTTACAACAGGATATTCTTAAAGCCGTTGAGAAATGTGTGAAAACCCCTCAAATGTTTAAAGGGAAGTAAAGCATCCACTTTGTAGCCTTTAAACGTCTGATGCCGTGCTCAGTCTTTTCTCTCTGCCATATCTAAATGTGACTTTTTGTTCTTTTCTCCTCCAGTTACACTCCCCTCTGTCTCCCGCACCAGGGTTCGACAACCACATTCTGTCAGACAATGAGGTAAGTGTGTGTTAAACTCCCTTATTCCCCAAACTGGCGTTTCCACTCCCGAGACAGCAGCACTTTACTCTTTGAATGCCAAACGCTCCAACCTCCAAAGGTAAAAACAGTCATACAAAAATGAGAAGGTGCGCTGCAGGGGGGATCCCAGCAGGGGTCTTTTGGCACAAACGTTTCTTTTTGTGTTCACACTTCTGTCGTCTCAGTAAATGAAGTTTTGTTTCTGATAATTTTATACAAGTAATAACCAAAATAATAAAAAATCTATGTGTTCTTTGTCCTTCAGTCGGCAGTGTACTCTACAGTCGACAAAACAAACTGTGACGATGCTGTGAACGAGGACGACAAAGAGCACGACTACAGCAGCATCGCAGAGATCAAGGGCCTGGTCACGGCCTCCTCCTCCAGCGACCTCTACGCCACCGTCCGAGATATCTACAGCCAGCCCGACGAGCCCCAGCCGGGGGAAGACCCCGTCTTGGACAGCACAGATCCGGGCTACGAAACCATCCGCATCCCAAAGACTAGCAGCCCGGATGATGAGCACAAGGCGGAGGGGTCGGACGCTGCCAAGGCGGAGCCAGACTACGAGAGCGTCGGAGAGTTGGGTCTGAGCCGGGAAACGTCCCGCCTCTGAGTTTCTCACGCTCGGCATCTTCACCTGTGGCATTCGGGCAGAAGCTTCCTCTGTGCTTCGAACCTGCTACCAAGCATGCTTTCGGTGCATGACTTTGGTGGCAGGCTGCCAACAAGCATCCGTCATCAACGCATGAGTGTCCTCTTTGCAGCTTGGGTACGGTTCATCATATCTGAACTTTTAATTTATCAAGCAGGGTGAATGTCATTGGTACTGCTAGGAAATGAACTGTAGTACCTCAGTCATTGGGCATTAGTAATGTGGAAGATTTCCCTTTGGATCATCGCTAAACTCCTCTTTTGTCTTTTTGACACGCGTGCATATCATGGACGTATTCAACAACACTTTATTGTGAAGCAGATCAAATAAATAAACTATCAGATAAATATCCAGTCACAGCACACATGCAGGACTATAAGGGTTAGCTGAGTGAGGACACTATCAGTGCCTGTGATATAAAAAAATAAATAATTCAGTGCCATATAATCATGAAATCCATGCACTTACTGTACATATGAAGGTAACAATATTTGTATGCTCCTTCTGCAGCTGCTAGTAACTCTCTAGCTTCCTCCAATGTCATGTTTTATTGAAGGTCAGACAGTGTATTTCTTTGTCCAGTGTCTCCACTGTGCATTCCGCTTGAAATCCCTGTGAATTGGTTTTTCAGGGCACGGAAAACAAACGGCCAAATGCTTAGTAGAAACAGGCTTAGCTTTCAGTAGATTACTGCAAAACGTAAGGGTTCAACATGTGAAACTAGTCGTCTGCGGAACCAAAACGGAAAGGCGAAGGCTGGGCAGTTTCACAATACATTTTTGAAAGCGTTTCTAGACGTTTTACGGTCCCATGTCGGTGTTTTTTTGTGAAATTCATATTTATTTGAAGATGCATATTGTTGTGTACTTGTGAAATGTTAGAGTGTGTCTGTGAGAGCAAAGTTAATAGGATTTCTTTAGAAGTTTCTAGCATTTTTATCAAGATACTGTATGAAAGTGAGCTGCAAAATAATGACTGTTGTGAAGGTACATTTTCCCCTGACTTTTTTATTCATTGTTTAAAGGGTAACTCCACCACTTTTACACATTGAAGTGTGTTTATGTGTCTTAGGGAGTACCACTGCATGCGTGAAAAAAGTAGTATAAAGCATGTTGTGGCTCCTGAAGAAGCTCTGTGTAATCTGATAAATTGCCTCCAGTGATGTCACTCAGTGGCTAGGTTGCATTGTGGGTAATGTCGGCACCAAAAGCAGTCCACTGGTCTACTTAACAGTTTAAGTTTAACAACAAATTATCAAAATCAAACCAGAGATATCACCTTTCCTTTAATCTGGGAATTTTCCTACTACGTTACCCACATTGCATTTTAACCACTGAGTGACATCACTGGAGGCAGTTTATCAGATTACAAGCAGCTTCCTCGACTACTTTTTGCACATACGCAGTCGTACTCCCTGAGTCCTGTAAACACACTTTAATCTGTAAATTGGTGGCGTCATCCTTAAAAAAGAGACACGTGATGAGACCATATTTTCTTTTTTGTAATTTTGCACAGAGGTCAAAACAAATTGAAAAGACATGTACATGTACAAACTTGCATTATTAATGCAAATGTATTGATCAGCTGTATTTTCTTTTTTTTTTTATTGTCATGTTTTTTGAGCCTACTCTTGGTACAGTATACAGTCTTCAGTTGACATCCCGGATGATTTAAAAGCACAAGGTTGATATCAAGGTACTGCATTTATATCATCACCATCCAGCGACACCTCTGCACAATTTGAAAATGCTTTTTAACCTTGTAGAAGCACTCTGAGAAAACCATATCTTGTCTGTTTGTAGCCTTTACTGACGACATGCCAACCAAGGCTTGTATATAGTTAGAGCACTATTTTAACCAACCGTTACTCGCTGGAAGTTTTATGTACGCTTTTACTTATTTGTACAATGTCCAGAGTGGTATGATTTTAGAATAAGCCGCCTGTTAGAGCACTGATGTATGTCTGCTTTGTTTTAAGGAAACCTTGCTCTTTACCCTGTATTGTTACTCCAAGTTGTCAAATAGCCTCTGAGGTCAGAAAATGTCAGAAATAAGGTACAATGTTTTTGGTACACAACAGTGGGTGTGGTACTTTTATTTAAAAGAAACTTAATTAATGTCTCAGTACTGTTGTTGGATGTTTGTTTTCAGATTAACCGGGCCAACGCTTCTTGCTGTAATTATCTCTTTTCACTGCTACAGTATCTCTTTGCTCAAGAAATGGTGTCATCTGTTTCCACCCACATGGAAATATTACAGTATCTCCGACCTCGCTTCATGTTTCATTAGACATGCAGGAGCTTGTTGCGGCTTCAGACAAACACAGCTAGTCCGCGCTGACTGTTATTAGATTCATAAATCAGACATTTGAAATGCTTTCGCATCTCCCAGCGATGCCACAGTGAAGGAGGATTTTAAATTCAAAACACTCCCGGTATTTAAGGAAAGAAAGTGGGTGAAAATTATGATCATTTCTGCAAAGAGGTAATTATCATCGTTGTTTACGCTCCCAAAAAAAGCATTGTTCCTCCCAAGTGATGCGCCTGTGTGTCATGGTGATGCCATCATTTAGATATAATGGTGTTCACCGAGTGCTATAAATGACCTCTAAGGAAATTATCTGTCATAGGGGGGTGTTTTAGTGCCAAATCTAATCAGGACAACACACACACACACAGTTAATAGACACTTACCGAAAATCACTTATTCTCTCTAGCTGTCTATCTTGGTCATATAAACACACACACACACACACATGCACACACAACCCCCTTCAGGGAATGGGGGTGCGGTAGTGGTTTGGAGACGCCGGCCCTCCCTCAGCTCCACTCCTCCCGTAATGAGACCATTTGTTCCCCCCGCGACCAGCAGACAACTCCACGGTGACACCTGCCTTTGATCACAGGGCAAAGCCGGTTTTGGACGTTATGGCCACATCTGTCACTCCGCTCTGTCCAATTTCCATTCTCTGCATGTAAATATTTTATGACATGAATTGTTCTATTAAAATATATATATAATAAATTGTGTCATTGTGTCTTTTATTCACGTGGGGTGCTGTCATGTAGAAAGATTGTAAGCTGCGTATGATTTTACAAAAACATTAAGTTTGACACTAATTAGGCTATTTTTTACTGCGATAACATTAGCTGGTATGTTCTCTCTGCCATGCTTGATGATAACCGCTATGGGTTAATTGAACTTGAATTAACAAAGCACTGTCAACTTTCTAATGAAAAAAGAAGCCGCTATTCTTTTTCAGAAAGCAACAACTTGTGTCACGCTGTGAGATCACACTTACTTATTTAGAACAGGATGTAGCTTTCACAAGAGTGTTAGCCGCCTGTGAGTGCAGCTCTCTGCAGTGTTGTAATGAAAAGAGTAATGCTGGTTTATTGTTATCATTACATCAGACTTAATCACTGTGGCATACTTCGGGCAAGGCCGGCCTGTAGGCTGAGCATGATACATTTGCACAAATCTTTTTATTTTTAAAATCTAATGGTATTATTTGCATGTTGAACTCTTTATAGCATTGTTTGCTTAAATGATCTGATGGTGCTGGCTCCTGCCTGGGCAGATGTTGGAACACCCAAAAGCATTTAAAGAGGCACTATGTAGTTTAGGAAGAAATTCAAACTCATAATTCTTATATCAACAATATTAATGAGGTAATAATCCAGACTCAGAAATATAAACAAGCGGTGCTCAGAGGAAAATAAGGTCCCCAGCACATTGTTTGAAGCCATTAAGGTGGCAGGGTCCGCCAAATATAAACAAAGTAAACAGCATGACATTGTGCTGTCCTTTAAGGTCAGTTTGTTTATTCAGTCACGAACAGGAAGTTTGTTTAGACATAAAAAAAAAAAATCAGATTCTGATTAAAATGTCCAACCCCCCCAAACTAAATAGAAATTAAAATTGGCATTTTAATGAAGCCCCACAAGACATTAAATAACCTGTTGTGTTTACATTCACAAAAACAGACCAGTGCAGTCCATTACTCCCATTTTAGAAGCAGACCATAGTAATTTAGAAGTCCCATGGCACCTGAAAAGTAGGCTACAGGCCTCTAACAACTAGGTTATAGCAAAAAAGCCTGTCTGTCTGGTAGAAGTTTTCTTTCCTTAGCCTAAATTCCCCTTTTTCCCTTTCTTTCCCTCTACCATACCCCCTCCCCTCTGGTTTCCTCTCCATCCTTGCGTCATTGTTTTGAATGGAGCATCCTCCCGGCTTGCATTACCTTCTGTCGGAGGAGAAGGGGGGAGCGGTGGGGGCTTGTGGAGGCGTGTGCTGCACCGACCAATCGGAGCTCCCGTCGGCCGCCGGACCGCACATGTTTACAGGCAGCATTCCGCCGGTAGAGGCTCTGCTCGGCCGGAGCTAACCGCGGACTGGAGCTCGCAGTAGCCGGAGCTGGAGTCACCTAACGGTCTCATTTCCGACCGTGTTCATCATCTGCGGCGGGGCCGACGGCGTGTGCGGCCGAGAGAAGTGAAATAACTCGACGTGTTCGCTTCCGCTGTCGGACGTCCGAGCCGTTTATCCACATAAAAGCCGCCATTTTGTAAAATCGTGTACAAATGTCATCTCGGTTCACGCAGGCGGCCGCTCGTCCGCGTTTTCGCGCCGCCCGCTCAGCTCGCAGGGAGCAGTGGGGAAAACAAACAGGTCGAACGGAGGAGGATTGGTAGCCGGTTGGATGTGGAGGTTGTTTAGCGGCGAATGAATCGGTGTTTGTCGGGCGCTAATTCCAAAGTTTCCCCCTTCAGTTTTCGGTGCTTTCGAGTGCGGTGCATTTAGGACGCTGTTCGGAGTTTTTTTTGCCTTCCGAGTATGTTGCCGCTTTCTAACATTTTATCAGGGCTGTTGGAGCGCGTAGTCTACCCGCTGCGGTTTTGTGTTTTTCACGACGTTGTTTACCGGCTATAATTCGACGGTTGGTGATCTAAATCCACCGGTTCGCCGGCCCTGAGTTCAGCGAGACACTTTCAGACATGCATACGAGGCGTTTGGTGAAGCGGTCGATCCTCGGCAGCCGCGTTTATGCGCCGAGTCCGACGGGGGACGGTGCCCCGGTGACAGGAGTGGTCCAGGCTGTCAAGCAGGAAAACAGAGACGTCTCGGCCGCGGGAGCTCGGCGCAGCGTCTACACCGTGCTCATGCAAGACGGGAGCCTCAAGGAGTTCTCCGAGGAGGAGATAGCCGCCGGGATCAACCACACTGCAGCCAAAGGACCGCTCAAGTCCAGCTTGAAGGTGTGTGTGTGTGTATATGTGTGTGTGTACGGTAAAGCGCCCCGGCCGGCAGGCAGCGCTTCACTGTGTTTGTTGTGCGGTGTTTTGCAGCGTTTAACCGCTTCCTGCACGCAGCGGATTTTAACGGTGTCGCCGCCGCCGCCGCCACTTAACCAGCCCCGGACGAAAATAGCATTATGTAGACGATCCACAAGGCACGTTCGGTTGCACATCGCGACAAATAACGGGCTGTCATGACATTTGGCGACACCAGATATGTGGGACAAAGGGCTTGATAGGGCCTGCGCAATGTTTATGTGGGCTTGTGGGTGGGTAAGCCGAGGCAAACAAACACGCTCTGACTGCAGCGTTTTGGATTGATGGAAAGAGCCGGTCCGGGGTTTTTTTTTTGCACATAGGCTTACATAATGTATGCATCACATTTATTGCAGACATCTCTGTGCACCCTGCCTTTTTTTTTAATTACACATTTGCACTCGAATAATAGATTGCAATTTCGGACATTTTCATTGATACATGGTGCAAGCTCCGTCGCCCAGTTGGATGTTGCATGGCTTTATGGGAAGTCGGTCTGCACAACAAGGTTGTTATTGCTCAACAACAGTCAGAAATAGGCAGCGTGTGCGTCCAGGAGCAGGATAGGAAGTTTCGACGATGTCCAGATTTGTAGTCCTGATTTGGGCCTAATTAGCAGTGGCCTAATTGCTTTCATATTAAACTTGTATGCTTTGGTGTCACGTGGCCTCAGATAAAGATTGTGAGAGGAAGCCAATCCTGCTTTTGGATGAAAACACTGTTTCTGGCATTGGGGAAGTGTGTGTATGTGTGTGTGTAGTGTATTTTTTTTTTTTTTTATAGTGAGGGAGTGACTGAGGAATGCATGTGACTGACTAACGACTTGTTTACGGCCTGATTTTGGTTTATTTTGATCGGTGTGCCTCCCTGCATTCATGTGCGTTGTGTTGTTTTCAAATGTGACTGATGAAGTCACCTAACAGGCTGCAAACCAAAACGGAAATGTTCAGCCGCTGTTTGTCACCACACACGCTGGACTGCTCCTCACATTTCCTTTATATTATGTAAATGTGTGCACATTTATAGACACAGCTGCAACGCTCGGATTAAGTTGTGACATATTCTCTTAAACTTCACACAGATACGTCAGACCCCCGACAAAGGGCAATGTATCATCTCTGTGTGGAGAGGTGTCCGAGCTTTGATTGATGGGAATTGCAACGCAAACTTGGGCTCCCACGTTTTGCATTTGCACATTTTGTGGGTGCCGCACTCACAAAAAGCTGTTGCACAATACCGCTACAGTCACCGGTGCAGGCTGGAGTGGTGCAGCTGGGGCTGAGAGTGCAGTCCTGTCAGCAACAATGGTCAAGTCTCTTTCAGCCCTCAATTCCCAGTGAGGTCGAAAACAAGCCATAAAAAGAGGAGGAGGGGTCTGCCGTGTGTGTGTGTGTGTGTGTGTGTGTGTGTGCGTGGATTCACATGTGCAAGTCGCATGCTTTTTATGTGCGTGGATGTGTCTCCTCTCGCATGTGTGTTTGTGCGTTTATTGAGTTAGATCTAACTACTTTACGTGTTGGAGTGGGGGTTGTTTTTGAGGGCATGCCGCCCCTTTTGAGCAGCAGCTGTACAGCCAACAAAGTGGGCACCCCCAGGTTGGCAATGGGTGGCATGCTCCAAAGAATCTGGATGCTTGGCACATTGCCCAGAATGGCAAACGAATGCCCCCCCCTGTTCTGGAGAGAGGGGAGGGGGGGTGGTGGTGCAGGAGACCACTTGTTGACTCGTTGGTTTGTGCAAGTGTGTGTTGTGTGAGCGACATTACACACGTCTGTAGTTGCTAACAAAAAGGCATCGCTTGTTTTTGTTTTTCCGGCGCCTTAGTTGTCATTGCTGTTGTTGCTGTTTGTGTTGATCGTACGCCGGCGTGGGAGTCAATGAAGCAAGCTTGTTGACAGAAGCTGAGTGACTCTTTGTTCTGAAGCGCCGATCCCAGGCAGGCCGGCGTCGGCTGTCCTCATTGGTTGGCTGAGCAGCATCAGCATGAAGCACAGTGACCGCAGGGTCAAGTCTGGATGCTGCTCGCCCCTCCCTCTCAGCCTGTGAGGATGTATGAGTAATTTCTTAGAGTAGAGGAGGTGTTTGTGTTTACGCTCGTGTTATGTGTGCTGTGAATACACAAACACAGGTTTAACACACATATTTTTAATCCCCTTTTCTCAGCTTTGTTCTCATTTGAGTCCTTCAAAGGTGTTTATGTGTCAAATATGCACCAAAATATAATCACAGATTGCAGTCCAGCATGCATGAGTAACTCACTTCATTACACCAGGTGAGGACCAGGTAATTGTGACCCTTTTTTGCAATTGAAATTTAGATCCTGTGTAATATCTATGAAGTAGACTGTATATAGTTTCAGACAAGTCGCTTGTACCAAACATAACCACAAATTGATCTTGTTTTTTAACCATTAAAACAATCACATGGAAAGAATGCAGAATGATGTTGAGATCTTGCAGGGGTCTTTTATTCAAAAGTTAGTTATTTTGTTTCCAAAATGTGCTGTTTGTTTAAAAATATGTTTATATCAAATTAGCTTATATTCAGTAAGGTATTACATTAGTAGAACACTTGGTATTACTCATTAGCATTCGAGAGGGTTTGGACACAATGTCGATTGGGGAATATATTGTACACACATCAACATAAATGGAAGTTAACTACCTTGCGGTGAAAAAGAAGAAACTCGCAGGGAGCAATTGGCTGACAGTGCGCAACTACGATGTAAACAATTTGGATGAGGATGAGATGTATCCTACATCTCAAAATTTTCACTCCAGAACTTCTGTTTTCTTACAGTTTGGCTCTATGCCAGTTTGTGGCTATTTTACATTGGAATGACGTCACATGTGGACAAGTTGCAGTCACAGTGTGTGTGCGCGTGCGTGTGTGTGTGTGTGTGTGTGTGTTAAAGAGGCACTAAGCTAAAACTTTATGCACTTTTTGCTCATTGTTTCATCTCAGTTGTCAATCCTATTAAACTGACACCACAAAGCAGTTTTTGTAGTGGCCAAACCGAGTAATTACATCATCAACCTGATGCACTGCGCCCCAAAAACACTTTTTTTCCCAAAAGCTTACATCGTGAAAGAAGTGTCTGTAAAAAAGTGGATACGTCACAACCCTGTGAAATTTTAGCCAATAGGTCCGATTAAATTTGGATAGTCCAGAAGAGCCGCGCCATTAAATTATTTTATTCTCATTCAAGTTAGGCGGGTGCTAAACTGGTAGTTAGCCACCTCGGTCGGCGGAAGTCTCTTGTGTACAAGCTCTACGGGCCCCACAACACGGAAGATCCAGGGATTTTTATTGAGCCATTCTGGCTTCATGCGCCACTGAGCAGGTTTCATAGGAATGAACAGAGCACCGTCTTCATGGCTGTGTCCGGATATAATTAAACGTCCTTGACACAGACATTGTTTCACTTTTGAAGGTTCATTGCGAAAAATATGTGTTTATGTTTATATTCTGTTTATGTAAGAATATTGACCAATGTATCAGTATCGGAATTTTTTTTTTACTCCCTAAAATCGGGGTTGGAATCAAAACTCCTGTATCGGTCAGGCACTAATATCTTCATAGTATCATAAGGTAATCTTTGATTTCCGGCCCTAGTATCCAAATTTAATGATGCCTACAGCACATGAGTTTTATGTAGTTAATGGAATCAACGTATTAGCTTACAGTTGAGATAATTGCGATTTTAATATAAAAACCATTGTTCATCCCCAGCCTTAAGTCATATGTTATGTTAGAAAGTCTACTGTTAGTCTGTGTCAGTGCAGCGTGACACCACCGATTAATAATTACCATCGCTAATCCGGACCATTCTCAGTAGGTACATACTTCCTAGCAACAAAGAACCATTGTAACAAAAGACACAGTTGGTTGGAGTTTCATGACATTCGGTCCATGGGATTCAATTTATAGTCTGTGTCAGCTTGCTTTATTATGACCTTTGACCCACAAAGGTTCAGGAATCTTTACGCTTGACAAACCGCCCAAAGCAAGTAGGTTATGAGTTTGTCTGTGAGTGGGAGAGAGAGAGGGGAATGAGCGATGAACGGAGGGGGGATATGAGGGACACTTGGGGTATTTGTTCCTGTGCACATGCACGCACGCACACACGCACACACACACAAACACCAGCTTTGACACATGCAACTCAAATTTCACAACCAATTTGGCATGCTTCACAATTTCCTGGCTCCGTGAAATGCCATCATTCATAAGCCCGGCGAAAGGACAGAATCACCGCTTGTTTTATCCGAGGAGTACTCATCCTACACACAGCACCTAATCTTCCCGGGCCGCTATAATCCATCTTGTTGTTTTACTCAAGACTGTGTTTTGCGCACCAGCGAGTCTTTGTGCTGCCGGCCTCTGTCATAAGCGATACTAGACACTCATTTCTCATGTGTTTCTTTACCTCATTAATCTAAGTAAATTGTTCTCTTGTGTTTGTGTGTGTGTGTGTGTGTGTGTGTGTGTGTGTGTGTGTGTGTTTGAGTGATTGACTAGGGTGCCACTGCCTTTTCCATAGTCGAGCCTAATCGTGTTACAGTGCTTTGAGATAATGATCTAGATCACACACACACACACACACACACACACACACAGAGTCACACACACATACACGCTGGCCTGCATGTCATACTCCTCATTCCTCCGTTGGTGTGGGCAGCCATGCGTGTCACTCTGTGCATGTTTTGCCGTTTCCTCAGTGTGTTTCTAAGAGCCTGATGGTGTTAGTTACCTGCAGAGGTGTGTGTGTGTGTGTGTGTGTGTGTGTGTGTGTGTAGGTACATGCAGGTATTCATGTGAAGAAGAATGCCATTCGTTGCTGTTGTGTAAGAGATGATTTCTTTTTTTTTCACACTGCTACAGGTAGGCGTTTTCAGAGCACTGTGATGGTAGAAATGCTTTTCTTCTGTGATCGTGTGAGTGCCAGCGAGTAGTTATGCCAGTGAAAGTGTGTGACACAGAAAACGCTGTCTTGTGTAATGCAGACCTGCTTTATGGAGACTTTCTGTGTTTATTTTGCGTGTGTTGTAGCATGTGGTCATCGGGGAAGCAGCGCTGTCTGTGTGTTTATTTTGTTGGTTGACTCAACATCCAAAGAGAGCCACAACTTCTGGTTCTCCAAATTTGACAACTTCAACTCCTTCATTCAACTGTATAAACATAATGCTAAATCAATAAAATAAGAGCCATTATATTTCGACCGCACAACTACATTACATTATGCAATTACATTATCTGTCAGAAGAATCACCGTATGATTTTTTGACCATATCTCATAGCCCTCATCGCTACACTTCTTTCTGTGTTACTGCTGCACATTGTTGATCAATAGAATAGTGTGAAACCAGCGGCTTGTACGTATCGCATGCTGTGTATTGCAGCACCCACGTGTTCATTCACTATACAAACAAAACAAAGCTCCATAGAGTTGCCATTAGTCCAAAAGCTCCACATGGTACCTTTAAGTAATGCACAGAAGATTCTTCTGATAATGTCTTGTGTCCTTAGAAACAAAAGTTGTGATATGAAGGATTTTATTTTATCAGTCTTTTAAACTTAGAATAGAAAGGCCTTTTATTACGGTGCATAGTTTTGTGTAACATTTCATTTATTTTCGTTCATGCGAAGGCACTTTTAGTAGAACTGTCGACAGTATTTCGCGGTTTTCGGTCTGAAAACCTTAAAATTCTTCCAAGTGTCTACAGGAAGTGAGAAAAACAGCCTCGTTTTGTGACTGACCGCTGCGTTTTTCAGTTTATCCAATCTGTTTTGAAAAGGCTTTTTTAAGCTGAAGAGGCTGGAAAATGTTCTTAAACCATATTGGACCGTGTTCTCCTTCATTTGAAATGTAAACATTAAAACGAAAATTGGGTTAGGAAGCTTTCGACATTGCAGATCCCAGAGCAGAACTTTATATCTGCTGCTGTGTTGAAAAACTACATACATTTTGGAATGGTTTCCATACACACAAGTAAGATATCTGTGATATTTCAGTAATTAATCTGAATGATGTAAGTAGAAGCAGAAATACACGATATGCTTTCACAAAAGGAGGCTTGTATCTGCACTTTGCATCACATTTCTCATGACTAATTCTTATATCTGCATTGGTACAACCTGATACGTTGTTCTCGGCCCAAGCATTGACGTTTTTATCTTTGCATATCCCTCTACAGCACAGCTCCAGTAACGGAGCTCCAGAGAGCCAGAAGGTGGAAGGCGGCTCCCTCAGCCCGGAGGCGGTGGAGGAGCAGCGGGTGGCGGACGGCAAGCGTGTTGGCCGGGACCCCGACACCCGATCAGTGTCCCTGCTAGAGCAGAAACGCAAAGTGGTCTCCTCCAGCATCGACGTCCCTCATGCCAGGTAGGGCATTGTGTGTGTGTGTGTGTGTGTATAAAAGCTTGCCAGTTCTTTGACAGTGATGGTCTGATTCCTGGTCTAGAGGGAGTTTGGCTTGGGTTCACACATGCAAAGTTCACTGAAGGTTTATGACATAGATCTGTCATCTCATAAATAGGACAGCGTTTATATAAGCGGAAATCCCATTTTTTCATCCGACCCTCAAAGCCTTTTTGGCAGACCACTGAATTCAATGTATTTTGACAGGAGTCCATCATTATTCCATTACACATATATATTTTATTACATGCCATCATGCATGTTACCCTGCATATCAGTGATGCCAGCATGTTGGAATAATTCTGTCCCTGTCTACATATTGAAGGCTTTTGTGCAAAATGTTGTTTTTGGAAATATCCCATGCTGTTGCCTTAACTCGCCGGAGCAATTATGGTTATGGTTGTTTAAATGGCATGCCTCTGGTGGTTTCCCAAATTGTAAAAGTGGTGCAACACGGACTCAAGGCCATGAGAGTCAGCCAGCATAGTAAATCGTTACCCTCTTGCGCGTGTACTTAGACATAGGGTAGCCTTGTAGCAAGACAGACAAAAGATGAATTCTTCTTGAAATTTGTGTTGGAGACTTCCTTCCAGTCTTTTTTTATTGAATATGTCGAACATAATCCATGTGATCCTGCAGTATAGAGCCCGATACAAATTAAAACCGTTATTATGTCATGATTCATGAGATGTTCCTTCACATATTCAACATATACACACAAATATCATTTTAAGATGGTCAGCATAATCCTCCACTGAGGCTAGTCCACAATGGGGCAATTAAACATTAATAGGCGACAGTGCGCGGCAGTAAAAAGCCATCCAATAAAGAAACAACACTCTCGTCACTGTTAGATATGGAACACTAATACCTTGTAAAGCACTACACCGTTATCGAGCCTCACTCCCCATTACTTGTCCTCACGCTGCCAGAGGAGTCTAATCGATCGCAACTTCCTGAAAAGTACAGTAAAAGTCGCCCCTTTGAGCAGCTTTATCACCGCATCCCGAGCCCCTGCTTTAAGTGTAATAGTTATTTGCTGATGAATCATTGATTTAATGCTCTCTTGTTGCCCATTAAGAGGAAAAATCTCTTTTTGAATTGAATCCATCCCATGGATTAGACTGAAGTTTTACACCTGTCCCGCTATAATTACCTCCTTGCATAGGGATTGCCATAATATTGATGTGTATATGGTTATTGTGGAATGGCTTATTGATCATCTGACTGCCTTTGCACAAGTTCAGCATGTCATCTCATCCCTGGGAAGATGACTTCATAAACCAAGGTCCTGTTTATCCTCCTAATGAGGCCATATGACAACAAGAAGGCCATAGGGGGATGTTTTATGAATCTTGATTTACTCTCAGCATACAGTAATCCTGATATAACTGTTAAGACCAACCACAACCTTTTAAAAAGCTTAACATCTTTACAGCTATGAGTGTGGACACACATAGACAAATCCAATAACCAGCCCAAGTTGTCTCTCTAGCCAACATCCCAGCAGGAATGTGCCCGAGTGTGTTTTTATTTTGCCTGTCCAGGCATTTTTGACGCATCATTAGTTTGAGAATTGTCAGCCAAGTCCTCCACTTAACCAGTGTCAAAGGTTCAATTTGCTTTTGGATCTTTATCTTGTATATAACTGTTTTACTGGGTTTGGGCAGCCATGATCACAAAGTACCCAAAACCTTTTGGAAACATTCGATGGTGTGGCATACCAGCTGAGAAGCTATGACTGTATTCAGAGTTATTATTGTGTGTTTCAATTGAGCATGGGACAATTTGAAAAGTGCATGTCACGATTATCCTGTCCAACATGATTGCGGTTCTCAATATTATCTTGTTAACCATCAAATGAATCTTAAAACTCTTAAAATGTCAACAAACTGAATCAAATTTGTTTGCCACAGCGAGCAAAGGACAGTGATATTACAAAAAACAATAATAGCAGTAAAATATAAACACGATAATAAAAAGGTAAGGATAGGTAACCTTACATTTTGTTAGGAAACAGATATTTGTATTGCATCACAGAGGACACACTTCAAACAATCAAATAATCTTAAATATGTTATCATAAATCATAAGGTTTTCCTGCACAAATAAAGGATTAATAAATGGTGGTAACCTCATCTCCCTGTCGTTCTTTAGTTTTGAAATTGTAGTAATTACCCACATCCGACTGAACTTGGTGACAGCCATGGTAACAGGCTGAGGCAGTTCAAAATAAATCAGGAAACCAAAAAAGGACTGTACATCACCGAGCTAGAGGGCCTTTTAAAAACATTAATGCGAGGATATTCACGATTGTGAGTCTTTTCTTTACCACGATCTGCAATAGAATGTTTTATTGCCTCATCCCTACTTTCAATAGTGCACTCTGCTGACATCACCTCAACCTTAGCTTTGAGTTTTCTATATCGCTACCGCTAATTTATAAAAACAGCAACTGTTGGCATGTGAAGGCCATGTGTAGGGAGGAAGCCCTTGGATCAAAGAAAGAAACCTTTGATGGTGTGCATATCTGTGCCGAATGGGAATGTTAGAGTTAAAGAATAAAACTATTATATCTCTGTTTTGACCTCCTATATGGTAACTCCCTTTTTTTAATAAGTGTGCTCCATAATCTTGTTTCAGAGATAAAAAAAAAAAAGAGCTCTTTTATTATGATTTTATGATTCTTTCTTTAAAATATCCTCATAGTTAAAGTTCAGCCAGTCTGGCCGGTTCATCCCTTGGTGTCATGAACCTTTTTTATGTGTTAATGAAACGTCCAATTTCTTGAACAGCACGGACTTGACATCCAATTATTTTGTGTATAGCACTTCAAAGCCTTGAACTGAAAATCTAAATATCTATTGTGCTTGCCAAGTGCTAGTACAGTTTATAAAGTGTGCTCAAACAATAAAGAATAATAAAAGTTAATTGTTGCCACATTATAGGAGCAGGTATGAGCCCGATCTCTTCTTATTGCCTTAAGATTAAGATCCATGGTTCTCATCATCTGCACACCTGCAACCTATTTGCAGTCCTGCTCTGGCACTGGGAAAGAAATGGTGTCGCCATCGACCACAAAGTCTATCTGTAATGGAGACAAGAGGGGAGGGAGGAGGGAGGCTTGGAGGGATGGTGGAAAGGGGACGAGGGACCAACAAGGAAAAAGAGTGAAGGAAATGTATGTGCATGAAGAGGAGGATAAGAGGGTAAAGGAGATGAACGGAGGGTAGCAGAAAACTGAAGAGAGAGAAAATGCCTGAGGATTTTTTTCTCCGAGCGAACTCTCTAGAGAAGTCTGACCTTGAGGTTGTTAATTGCACTCTCAAAAGTTCCCTCTCTGCTGGTGATTTACCAAGAAAACGTCTGGCTGTTTGATGGCTCTCCAGGTCCCTTGTAACCCAGATAGAATAGGTTCCCTACCTCGCTGGGAGTCGCTGAAGTACCCCGATTCCTCGTCTGCAATCATTGGGAAAATAGAGGAAAAATGACATTGTGTCATATAGATGTTAGACCTCGGGGGTTTTTGTGTAGCTACATTTTATGTTTCTGTCAACCGGTCTGGCTCTCATTACTTTATCGAGTAGCCTCCTTCATCGTTTGTTAACAGCACATTTACTTTGCCCGCATTTTGTCAGATCTTGCTCCAAAAATCCATAGGTGTCATTCCATGATTGACCTATTTTCTGCGTTGCCCCAACTCCCAAATGCCCAAAGAAATGGTTTCCTTCATGAAATCCTTTTTTTTTTTTTTTTTAAATATGCTGTGTCTCAAAACACAGAGGCAGAAATTGCTCACCTTGGCAGATTTCTGATTTGTTTACGCTGTATTTATGGTCCGAGTTTCTCTGAACTGAGCCCTCAGACATCTCTACGCAGTGTCAGACTGCAGTCTCAGCCAGCTGCTGGGCCTTCTCCTTCCTCCAAGGGCTTATGTTTTCTCTATGCAGGAAACAGTCAATTGTAACAAGAGCTGGCGGGGGCAGACCAGTGGAAACGAAGGCTTGGCTTTTGACAAATAGCATTCTGGAGACTAATTGCTAGCAGGGGAAGTGAAGTATAACCTTAGTTGAAGGGGAAATCAAGTGGGTGCTCAGCTTGTTATTGCAAAACCCAAAAACAACAGATCCGAGGGCTGAAATCTTCTCTTTAGTCCGCCAACAGTCAGCACTCCCTTTCTAGTATGAACTGAGGTTACTCACGTTTCTCAAGACCCCTTGCTGGCCAGCTATGATGTCGTCACTTCTTTTTCATAGTCCAACAAAATGATCCAATTTAGTTTGATTCATGGTAACCAATTCCAATTATTTAAAGCAGGGAAGCTGCTGGGATCAAACTGACTTCGGAACTCTAGTCAGTGCCAAATCAGAACTGTTTGTTATTGTTGATCGTTTTTATTGTTGATCAGCCTGCTTGCAGTTCACCGTGCCGAGCCAACCATGTGTTCCACACTCGGTGCCTGGTGCATCAGCCAGCTCAGATATGGAACCGTGCCAAAGACTCCCCATCCTGTGCAGAAAGAAGCCCGAAAGGACTGTCAAATTATCTTTTGATAAACTACCATGGCTTTTTAATCGGCTTGTTTTCCTTCTGCTCATGCTTTTGGTCGTCTTCACGGTCATTTCTTTACCTTCTTGGAACTCTGTTGCCCGTTTTACTCCTTTTTGCACAATGTGTTTTTGTGTTTGTGGCGAAGGAGGCCGTTTGAGTTTCGAAACGGGAGAAAGAGCAGGGGGGGGGGACGGGGCGTGTGCACGAGAGCAGTGTGGGTTCTCCAGAGAGTGAGTGACGGAGAGAAAAGAGTGAGAGAGATGCTCAGCGTTTGCCAAAGAAAACAGTTTTCCTGGTTTGGATGCCAGTGGAGTTCAGAAACCATGCGATTACCATCTGAAAAGACTCTCTCTCTCACTCCTTCCCTCTCATTCACGGTCTCACTCTCCCAGACTCAATGTACTATTATCTGATTGAGCGCTGAGGTTTTTTTCCTGTAACAGTTTACTTGACCAAACCAAGTGTGTTGACTCAAATATGCTGTTAAACTGTATCAGATTGGCCCAACAACACACAGCTCTAAAAATATCAGAAATGTGCTTGTACTTAAATAAAAAACAGACATTGCTCAACATAAAGGGGTTCTTATTTTTTAGCCACATTAATGGTTCCCCAAATTCCAGATGTTATGGGATTTGTCACAATGACAACTTCAGCGGGCAGTGTTTTGTGGAGGAAGTTGCTTTTGCCACATTTATACAAGAAAAATGGCAAACAAATCCCTTTAAATCCCTCCGTGCAATACAGTGTTCCTTGTGGCGCAGTGTGCAAAACCTGAACAGCTTTAAAAAGCACTTGGCAATGTAGTAAATAAAGTCAACGGTTCGATCGAACACAATGAAGACAGGTCTTAACAAGGGATTTACATGAATGTACAGATTTGGCCAATATGAGCTCATCACAACAGGTTGTTTCATGGTCTGGGAGTCCTTATGGGAAAACCCCGCTGTTGTTTTTAATCTGGGCTTTAGTTCAGCCAGCAGGGACCGAAGCCAGGGTCCTACGTCTTGCTCACATGAGGTTAAAACGTCTGTGATCATATCTTGGAACAAGGTGGGTTCATGTTTGAAAGGGGATTTGCAAAATCTCCTAAATCAATTCTGAGGGTATCAAATAACCAGTGCAAACATGCTAAAATTAGAGTGATATGATCTCATTTGAGTCAGAGCTACACATTAGCCATCATGTGCTCCATTCTCCAACCTCCCACTTCTCATCTTTAGTGTCTCAGTATAATATAACTCAGTATAATAGGACAAAATGAGATCTTCTCTGTGGAGGAGAAGAATAAATGCACGGGAGAAAACCAGATGAGATAAAGAAGCACCTTTTGTGGCGTAGATTGTCGCTGTGATTTTCTAGCATGAGAGATTTCCTTGGGGGAGCATCTTATTAAACGTGAATATGTGTGTAAATTACGAGATTCACTCGAGTTTGCTGTGTTCAAGGCTGAACCGCCTCGCACCGAATCTCAATTTGCACACAGGATTGTTGTGTATTCATGCTGTTTACTCCACTTTTAGATTTATTGCATTATAGACTAATCAAAGGCAAAGTCATCGCTCTACCTGTGGCTCACTCGTAGGAGCCGCATTGAGTTGTGTGCCGGCTCGTTGGACAGATTCTTGCTCCTGAGGAAACGGCCACCTGTGATGCCGCAGGAGTGGAATTGTGAGTTTAAATTTATATGCAAATTGGCTCTTTAATTAAGCATGTGAGTGTGTGAGTGGGGGAATGGTTAACTGTGGATTAGGAGACGGTCAGTCCAAACTCACTGTGATCTCCTGCCAAAGTGCTGGATGGTAGTTAGAATTCACAGGCAATGTGTGTGCTGTTGTCGTCTCAATCCGAGACTTACATTCACTTTAAGAAGACTTCATCGGAGTACGTCTGGCAGGATAATTACAGCATCAGTTATTGAGAGCAGAAAAGGACGTTCTAACATCTGTACCACGTTTTACACTGGAGGCTAACTCCATGCAGTTTAAATTAAATCCACAATCTATCTACATAATGCCCCTGACACTCTAAAAGTCGTACACTGATTACTTTGACTCCAGCCTTGGAATTGACTCATCATGTGTGACATCTATTTTGGAGACATCAGCAGAAATCTATTTGCAAGTTATTGAAGTCGTAAATAAACAACGCCGCTTCTGAGGACTTCGAACACTCTTCATGGCTGTCAAGGGAGCGTGGCAAAATGTCATGGATCAACAGACAATCTTAATCAATCTTAAGCCTCACAGAAGATGTCACTAGTATGCTAATTTGTCCAACATGGCCGTTGTTGTGTCTGTAAGGTAGTTTTGTGTTCAATCATCCCCCGCCTGCTATCTATAATGCATAGTGCAGAGCCTCCAAGCCTGTGTTTATGTGACAGTAGGCTCCGTGGGCCCTCTGCTGCTTCAGACTAATCCATTGTCCCCAGCTTTAATGGACTGACAGCACAGAGTGCTACGGAAGGAAAAACAGCTCTAATTGATTCTATCGACAGACATGCATTATGGTCATCCGCGGTGTATATACGAGGTGGTGCTAATTGACGGCAGTGTCACACAGTGTGTACAAACAGAAGCACTAATTGGGAGGTGAAATGAGTCTTCAGCTGAAAGTCCATCCTTTTAGGTATAAAGTCTGAATTTCACCTGGAATGGACAGTTAATCAGCAGCTGTTATTGTAAAGCCAGCTCCTTTAATGATGAGGAAATGTATAGAGATAATTTGAGCATTACTTTTACAAGGTTACGTAGTGTTTCACCACAGGATTTCATGAGACTATGGTGGTTGGACATCAAGGGGGCATGCTCCTCCTGAAGACAATTTTTGTACATTTTAAAGGTGAATGCATAAATATGGTGGAGAGGATATGTTTTAAATACCATGAACATAAGCAAGAAGTTGTAGAAAACAGAAGATGCAGAAAATAGGAAAATATAACAGTGAGCCTTGCTGCCTGGCGATAAGTCCAGTCATCACAATTCACTTTACAGCTTTAGTGATAGGCATGCAATTTTAAAACAAGTTTACAGGCTATGGTCAATCAATAGTCAATACCAATCCACTCCAGAGTTGTAACTAAACCTTGACTGAGAGACCGGATAATCATTGTCTCGTTTCAAAATTACGAGCGCTTGTGAGTGCCATCTTCACTATGCAGTATATTGTCTGGTCTGTCTCGATTCATTGTTAAATTAAACAAACCAAGAGCTGCGCGATTGCTTGTTTTCGGATCATTATGAGACTGTGTCCTGGCAAATTGGATTTTGAATTTTGGAAACACTGGGTTACACCTGTTAAAACACGATCATACATTACCTGAAAATGCCCGACAATATTCTTGTCAAATTTGAAAACTCAAACAATGTTAACTGAATTCTCTTCAAAAAAACAAATTAAAATCACGATGATGTGACAAACAAACATGTTTTCCATGTTGCCAGGGCATCTCTACAGCACTTAATTATAATGCTGTTTAGTCACACATTTTACCTTTATCAAAAAATAGTGCAGCCCTCTTTGTTTTTCTATAAAGCAACCGCAAATTAGCCATCTGTTTTTATTCCAGACATGTACTCAACATTTTTGTTTCTGATTAGCTTTTTCCCAAATGGCCAAAAAAAGGGAGAAAAACAATCAGTTGCTGTGTGATTTGTGCACTATAAATAACAAAGAGAAGCACAAAACTGCACATGAAAAACAAATCTGAAGCAGAGCATGTACGGCATGAGCATTGCCCGTTTAATAATTGTGCGTCTCCCGACATAATTTAGCCTGTATATTACCGTACTGACCCATGCAAAGTTGTGGTTTGGGGCAAAGACATTGTGACACAGTGGGAAGGCGACAAGTACAACCTATTAAAAAACAAACCCAGCCCTGCAGAAGTACCTAGTCCCGAATCCCCACATTATTTCTAATTATGGTCATCAATTTTGAAGCTCCATTGACCTGTCTGTTTTGAATTATTGATATCTGTCAGGCAGGCAGGCTTTATTAATTAAAATGGAGATGTACTAATTAAGAGCACGGCATGAGGGTGTCATAATTGTAGCCCCGTTTTAATTTGAGTGTCGCTCATCAATTTTATCGCGGCTTAGCAGAGTGGGCGCGGCGTGACAGAGGGTTGGGCGAAGGCGGCTGGAGGTGCCCTCATGTGACATTTGTGTGATTGCGTGTGCGTGTTCCTGTATACGTGCGCTCGCCATCATTTGATACCACTCCGCCATTAAGATTGTCAGCAGCACCGCCTGCTTTAAAGAGGAGATGTTTAAATGACTTCCTTTCTTAGTGCATGACAGTTTGCATGAGAACCTTTAATTATTTTTTGTCATAATCCGCGGAGATAAGTGCAAATTAAATTCAAAGGCAGGCCCATCCTTGGGCATATCAGTCCCTCCCATGAGCCGCTCGACACATATTTATAATGTGGGGGCCAGTTAAATGTATTTTTAATGGATTGAGTCGGTGGACTGTTTTCCAAAGAAGTGATCTAAAAAATTACGTTTTAGTAATTCCTTCCAAAGGGTCCCTCAGATGAGAGTCTGTTTTCTGTGCTTGGAATGAAAAGTGGAAAAATGCTGTGAAGTACTGTGACTGCCAAACAGTTTAGTATCGCTTGTTTAATGCCGTTCAGTACATCTGTTGATCACACTCATGTGTGTGTGCGCGCGCGTGTGCGTGCGTGTGCATGCTCATTTAATCTGACTTGTATGCGTTTTAGGGATCTAGTCTTCTATCATATGATTAATATCTCAGACTCAACAGTGGCGTCTCTCTTTGTCCCACATGCTGAGAGCCCCACACCCCCCTCCTCTGAGTACTAGGTCAGAACACAGGTGTGTCTGCTGTGCAGCCGCTCAAACAAATCTTCCCCCGTGCCCTCAAGAACTGTTTTTTGACCACTTTCGATCCTGTCCATAAGCGCCCGCACCGGTGTAATGACAGTCGAGTCATTGACAAAGAAAGGACACCAATTACCTGCCAATTAGCTCCTTTGAAGGACAGGATGTAATGGCATCCTGCTGGAGAATTGACCTTGAATCCCCGAGAGGCCCTTCAACCTTTTCAAAAGGGTCTGTGTTAAAAGCAGTAAGTTAACATTAACTGGTGTCAGGATACTTTTGAATGTTAAGAGGTGCACTATGAAGTTTTGGGGAAGACAATTTGATCAAACAGAAAGACTGATTAAACTGAATAAAAAAACTGACCTTAAAGGACAACACAATTTCATACTGTTTATATTTGGCGGACCCTGCCACCTTTCTAACTTGAAACAGTGTTTATTAATTATTACCTCATTAACATTGTAAATATTAAAATTCGGAGTTTGAATTTCTTCTCCAAAACGACATAGCGCCCCTTTAAAGGTAGCCTATGAAAACATATTCTCATACCTTTTACATTCATAACCGCAGAAACCTAAAGGTGGTGTAACAGATTTGTAGATCAAACCGTGTCTTCATATGATCCCAACCTGTGTGATGAATCAAAACCAGCTGCCTGCACTAGTGTTAATTCCCAGATGTGGAATTCACCTTCTGGACCAACAGATGTAGAAAAGATATTTACACCGTGGGTGAAGCTATAATGTGTTTAGCGCGGTGGCATGTAATTTCAGCTCCAAGAGAGCAAAAACATCATCCCTCACACGAGAATTGGTGATAGTGGGCCGTGCATCAGAGGGCCTTTGTGCGCAGATTCGCTTGATTCGCTGTTAATTCTTTGCCAGCGTCGTGTTTAATGACAGGAATAACATGAAGGCTACAAGAAGCGATAAAAGCCATTTGAAATGCAGCATCTCAACAGTTGGCATCCTCTGAACGCTGCTCAGTACTGTTGAATCCACCGCTCGGTAAGATAAGCCAGGCAAACTATCCCACAGATGTCTTCCTCAACAGAAAGACCTTCTGTTGTGAGGAGGGAGCGATAAAGTTAATTGAAAGTTAGCCATTCGTTAGTCCAACATCTAACAGCCATCTGCTGGAGCCAATCTACATAAATTGTTCCCGAATAGGACAACAGTGGAATATCCTCTTACTTCATAATCCAATAAGGTGTCTCCGTGGTCTTTGATGTCTCTCGTAAGATCTAAAGCTGCGTGTGGGCAGCAGACCAGAACTGTAAATAAGATGCCTGGTGCTTCCATGGAAAAGGGAAAAGCAAATGTATCATCGATCTGGCTTACTCTCAACTTTGCATTTCACTTGTATTATTGTTACCGAGGCTCTTGTGACTTCTTTCCCTCAGAAATCATCGTGACATTTAAAAGCCTTGAGATGCACAAACTTCCTTTACGTGGTGCTAAAATTGCCAAACTTAAAACGGAGGACCCCCAGCTGCTTCATAAACATTCCCGATCATAATTGGCCCTTGCCGCAACCCACCCAACCTTTCAAATAAGATAAAGCCTCGATTGTTGTTTCTCTTCTCTGTGGGGGTCCTGTGTAATATCCTCTCTCTCTCTCTTTTACACTCACCCACTTTCTCTTTGTCTCCGTCCCTCCGCCATCCTTTGTTCTTCAGAGACATTTGTCATTAGCTTCGCCGGCTTCACCTGCAAGCTGGCTCACAGTGGAGTGGTTACTGCACACATGCACACATGCACACAGAGAAACCCCTGAAGGTAAAGGTTAGTTTTTCACTGTTCCGCTCATCTTCAGGTTGTCCCTCGTCCCTGTACAGAACAGCTTGTACGGGGGTAAACTGTCAGTCGGGGCACTTTTTAGCTCTGGGCGTTGATACGGTGTGTGTGTGTGTGTGTGTGGATCGAGTGGTGTTGGAATCCAGAAGACAGCTGGTACAGTTGCCCCCTCAACCCCCATTCGGAGATGTTGTTCAGACCATCTCCTGTTTTCCTCACACACACACACACACACACACCACCCCCACCTTCATAGAGCTCTTAATATCAACAAGGCAGCAGTTTGCCAGAACTACAGATTTGTCACCTCCCTCCCTCCCTCCCTCCCTCCCTCCCTCCCCACTCTCCCTGTAAACAATGGGAGCTAGTTGTTGGTCACATGGGCTACCAGTATCTACAGGCGAGGTTGTTATTGTTTTGATTTGGGTTCCACATGCCGGACTCGTCTCCCATGTGAGCGGGACTGCGCGTGTGATCATTTTAGGGGTTTGGGCCGGGTGGGACTGCAATGTCCTGCCAAACTGCACAACTTTGTGTGTGTGCACGTGACGATTGTGGTACCTCATGAGCTGAAAATGGATGTGTTTACCAGGGTCTTCCCTCTCTCTCCCTCTCTTATTTTCTCTCTTGCAGGCGTTTGAGGCTTGACGGAGGGAAACATAACCTCCCCCCCACCAGACACGCACATAAAAGCATTTTCTACAGTTTAGGCCCGCAAACATTAAATGCACACATATGCGCACACACGCACACACACACCATGTTGCACTTTTTCATATAGCATGCATAATTTATGACCTCCCATTGACATCTATGTAAACACGGTCGCTTCCTTCAGCTGCTCTGCAGTTGGTCTACGTCGGATACTCCTTTGCTCAACACCAGCTACGCACTGGCTTTCTTTTAGCAACAACTTATCTCAAGGAAGTCACTGTTTTTATTTCCTCTTCTGACTTGTGCTTCGGTGCATAGTCAAAGCCACGACTTTCACTTGTCCGAGCACAGTTTGCATTCAACGTGCAGCACACGTCGAAATGATATTAGAAAATGTATTAAAGCTGTGTAACTCACGTAAAAGTTGGATTTTATTGCCAGTGTAATATATTGGGTTAGTCTCACTGTGATAAGAAATAATGTCTCTTCACAAAAACAAACTGAAAAACTCCTTCTCTTCTCCCACTTTTTGTCTATTTCTCTCACTTACAGTGCCCTTTTCTGTCTCTCTGTCCACTTTTTTTTCTCTCTTTCGCTCATCGCCCACTTTGCCTTTTTTTTTCTCCCTTCCTCTCTCACTCCCTCTGCTGCTTTCACCTCCCCTGACTCGCTCTATTCTCTATCTCGCTCACTCCATCTCTGCTTTCCCGCTCATTTCCCCCCCTTCGCTCCCTCGCGATCGGTGTCTCTCCCACTCTCCAGCCCTCCCTCTCTTCCTTTGTCTCCTCTCCCCGCTGCATGCTTTTTGTGTGTGTGTGTGTGTGGCTGTTTTTCCCCTGACTGACAGAGAGAGATGTTAGCCCGCTGCCGAGCTGCAGAACAGGCAGCGCGGCCAACTTAAACTAGCGTATGAAATCGGTAGCAACAGCCACAGCGAGGCGAGCACAAGTTGTTTGTCTGAGCGTTCTCTGACAAACCGACTTGTGTCGAATTTTGGCTCCGAAGCGCTCTCAAAATGTGAAACCTGCATGCACACGCCGCACCACTCACTGCTGTCTAATTGCTTCCAGTTGTCTGTTTTCACGAGGGAAATTTAGTTATGGAGAAAATAGCTGTAATTAATAATATACACAGAAATTAACATGTAGTTTACTGAACAGGCATACAGATTCTATACCCGCAAAGTGCACCCACACATGCGCGTTCCTAATTATGTATGCAAATATGCCAATCATTTGCGGTTAACCCCCACAGGAAGGGTTAATGATTAATGTAGGGCCCGCAATCACACATTTCCGAGTGATTATGATGTCACAGACAGCAAAAAATGCAATGCTTGACGTTATTTAATATCCAAGTTTGTTTTTGTTTACATTTTGATTGCAGGCGGTTGTAAGCATTGACCCAAATCCTAAGTGACAATTGGCGCGTTGGCTGGCTGCAACCGTCCGTCAATTTGCTGCCTCGCCTGCGGCTGCTCGGGGCGTTTGCACAGGAGACGTGCGCGGCATACTGACACACACACACACACACACACACACACAGGCGTGCAGGTGGTGGGAGTGCATATATGTTTATGTTGGCTTAAGGGTTTTATTTGTGCAGTTTCCCGTTGTGTTTTGTGCTACAGCTCGTAATTGGAGGCACACTGAAATATTCCTTTGTAGGTTGGACTCACGCTGCACACTGAGGTTCAGGCTGTGCTTTGAATAATCCTGAATTCCGGCACAATAAACAATAATAGATGATTATGTTTGTGGGAACTTTTGACTATTGGGACACCTGCAGTTTTCTGTCCGCGTCCCCGTGCCTCTCTGTTCTTTTGTGCCATAATATGTTTTAAAAGTCAGATGTGTACGCTGTAGTGTTTGGTGAGGTCAGGTGTGTTACTCTTTGAGAAAAGGGGGTAAAATACAATTTTTTTGTCCTCGCCCGCAGCTAAGATTTCGACTGAATTGTTAAACTTTGTTCCAGTGGTGTCATCTTACTGGCCCCTACTTTGAGTTGATTAAAACAGGCAAGTTCATCTGCCCCAACACACGCACACAAAAGAGAGAAAAATGGTGAGTGGGAGCCTTTTCTTTCTTCCATAACAAGATCTGGTGTCTGACCTGCTGATATGTTGATTTACAGTAACCAGGTTAGTGCAGTAGATGTAAACGGGTTCTCGGATTACCTGCCTAACCTGGTTTCTCTGAGTAACCTGGTTACTGAAGTTGCCTTTTTTTCCCCGCACTCAGAGCAACTGAACAGCACTGAGCGCTTTACGCCTCTTTGTCCCAGAGTGTCATTTGATGAAATCCCCCTCGTCACTCTCGGACTGGTGGGGCTTGCTTCACAACAGGCGGTTTGTTGTTCGAGGCCGGCAGAAATGTACACAGACAAAAGTTCAGACAGTGGAAGATGTGACTCTTTATAAGAGCATTTGTCTTGTATGGATGCAGCAGTATAGATTTTAACGGGATAATGGAGCGGAGGAGTCTTTGTGTGGACTTGTTGACATGGTTGAGAGGGAAGAGGGAAAGGGGTGGGCTCTCTCTCCCCCTCTCCCCTCTCCTCCCTCTCTCTGGTGTTTTCATTTTTTTGTCACGGCTGTCTCTTCACGCTCAGTGTCACATCCTCGTACCACGCAGCAGTAAATTAATCAGAGATAATGCTCGCCTGATGGAGACCTTCCCCCCAAAACGCACCCTTCCCCTCTCTCTCTCTCTCTCTCTCTCTCTCCTTCTCACTCCCCCCTTCTGTCTCTGTTTTGTCAGGTTTTCCTCTCCGATACAATTTTCATCGCCAAAGAAAGGCTGTCCACAACGGTCAGCCAAACACGCCTTGTGACTCGTATTGATTATCTGACCACTAATGAGCGATTCTCTCTTTCCATTACCGACAACTGTTAAGGTGCCACCGGGCAAGACGGGGAAAGCTGCACGTCGGTTCACTTTCCCTGGGCGAGTCAAGGTTAACAATCGCACAAATGGTGAATAAACTGGGAAAAAAAGAATGACACTCGGAGAGAGGGGGTGAGGGAAAAGGGGGAGGGGTGTAAGTAAAAGGCCTTTAGGTAAATGTTGAAGTGGCGGGCAGATCCTTTGTCCTGCCTCGGGGCTGTGCGAGGCGATTGGACCGGCTGATAGGCCTTTTATAATGCCCTCCATCAGCTCAATCTCCGGGGCTTTTATGAGCACCTTCAGCAAACACACACACACACACACATGCACGCTGATACACACATCCAACCCCCCCTCCTTCCTCCTTCGAGGTGTAATTGGGAAAGAGGCCCCTTCCTCCAGTGTGTGTATCGCTCCCCTGGGAGCCGAGGGGCTGGAGGTGTGCGTGGAAGTGTGGGTGTGTGTCTGTCTGCTGCGGTTAAGGGCGCTGTGTTTATAATCAAACTCAGCAGTGATAAAAGGGTGCTTGTGTGTGTTTATGTCTGTGTGGTTTATGGCACTTATTGGCAGGTCGTGCGTGCATGTGTGTGTGTGTGTGTGTGTGTGTGTGTGTGTTGGTCCGGAGAGCAGGTGGACAGAATAGAGCACTAGTGCTGCTCTTACGACCCTCCGTTATCACCTCTGCACTCGCCACTAAACACTAATGAACACACAAACACACACACACACACACACTCTCTGATGAGGTGAAAGGTAGCTGGAGGAGCATGTTCCCCCTGATCCTTGAAGGAAGACGGGGACAAGAAATGTGGATGTGGACAGACGGAGGAGACCTTTGTCGAGAGGTGTCTGCTCCAACTCAGGCCGAGGTGGCATTTCACGAACCTACGTTTGGCTAGAAGGTCATTTTCCTTTATCAAATCGTTCTTGAGATTTTTTTGAGGATACACGTGAACAAAAAAACATTTATTACCGCTTACATGTTGACTGACTGCGATGACTTATTGTTATTTTTGTCAAATCCGCTCTTTTTGTGTATAAATTGATTAGAAATGATCCTAAAAAGACGTCTTACTACTGATACAAATGAAAGTGATGATGATGTTGTGATTATACCGTAGAAAGGCTCGTCTTGTTTTAGGCTTCAAGTCTGTTTTCTTACATTTTTATGCTTGCAGCTACAGTGATTGTGTGGTTAGCTCTGAATGCTGCCGAAATCCTACATGACCTTCAGTCAACAAGGTGCCTGAACGCATCCTGTGTGGACACCGATGGAGGGCTGGAGCTGCTCTGGTGGGATCAGCCAGTAAGGTTTTTCAAGGGCCGATACCAATATTGATTATTAGTAATCAAGGAGACCGATAACTCTTATACCAGAATACAAATCTTGAATCATTGAAAGCTGTTTTGTTTCGAGGCATAAACAGCAAATATAGGTTTGATTTTAGAGCTTCTTCTGAGCCATATCCGACTCTCGATTCAGTTAGTGAGTTCAGTATCTTCCCAGAGCCGGCGCTGTGACAGAGGCCAGAGTATTTGTGCCAGAACACCAATAAATAATGCTATACCACGCAGGAGAAAACACATCCTCTCATGTCAGCTCGACACTCTCAGACTCTCCATTTACTCTATTTGTGACACACGGCTCAGTTACTCCAATCCTCCAGCCGCCTCCTTTTGTTTACTCCGGCGCTGCATCTTATGGATGGAGGTGTTGATCCAACATGAGAGAGAGATGGAGGTGGACGGGGATGGAGAAAGACAGGTGAAAGAGAGGTGGGGGAGAAGGTGGCGGGGATATTTACCAGCCAGCCACTCTAAAGGTCGTCATGACTCTCATGGCTGCCTTTGTTCGCGCCAGTGACCGACCCCCTCGCCGCTCGTACTCACTCTCTCTCTCTCTCACAATCATATACGTTCACATTTGCCGGCATGCACTCAGGCTGCCATCCATACACTCAGGAGCTTGCAAGCAGAAACATAAACATCTCACAGAAAGGGACACATTTACTCACACACACACACACACACACACACACACGTGCTGTCACATGCACGCACATGAGGCCAAATGAGTAGCTTGGAGCAGTGAGATCCTGTGTATTCCCTCTGCTCATTAGGGCATACAGCAACATCAATTCAGGGAAAGCCCATCACCGTGTGTGTGTCTGTGTGTGTGTGTGTGTGTGTGTGTGTCAAGATCTCCTTCATCATCACGCTTTGCATATTAAATGTGTCTCCATCATTACACCTATTACATCCATTGTTGTATGTGTATCTATGGAAATACGAGCGTCTATTTTTGTAGCAGCGCCTCAGGGTTTTGGCGGCATCACATTTGTTTTTGCGACATTGTTGACTTTCAAGTTTGTACTCTTTCGTTGTTTTTTATGTTGTGGTTATGCAGTTGTTGTTGTTGTTTTCTCTGGGACTTTTTAAAATGTGTTTTTCTGAGATGTGGTGGTTTGGAGTTGTTCTTTTTATTATGCTGAATTGTGGCAGACCTGGCAGGTAGAACGTAATGCGACATAAAGTATTACAGAGAGCTCAGTCTCCGCTTTCGTTTTCGTGAGGGAGTGCACAAGTTCAAGTAGCAAACAGATCCAAATCTCCGCTTTTTGGAGCTGCGGAATGAAACAGATTGGCGGGGTGCACCTTATCCTTAAAAGAGGAGACAAGAGTGCATTTGTTGTTCATGTTTCCACTGTATATTAAAACTTGTTTGTCAAGGTGCTTATTTTGGAGGACTCAGTTCTGAGTAAAGCACGCTGAGATCGCGACGATAGCACTGTCACAGGGGATTAGTTCAGTGCGCCAAGACACAAAAAATATATCCAAACAGAAGAGTGCAAAAACAACCGGGTGTGTGATTATATAATCGGTGTTGCATACGTAAGGTGCAAGCTTCACGGGGAGAAATATGAAACAATTACATCTGAGACTAAAGAGACTGAAGTAACCACCTATCTCATCTACCTCCCTCTCCATCATTTCTCTGCATCTCACCCTGCCGTTCTCCTCACCTGCTACTGGAATATTAGATTAACAGGGAACCTTGTTAGTTGTGTGTGCGCATGTGTGTGTCTGGCCCAGAGGCTGGCACATAAGTGGGACCTCCAACCTACAGCACCGATCTAGGGCACAACCACCAAACATGTATGTGTGTGCTGGCCCCAAGCCCAAAGGGTAGGGTATGCTGTATGTAGGAACCCCGACCTATAGTGCAAATCTAGGGCACGCTGCTGCAGCATGCGTGTGTGTGTCAATCAAAAGGCGTATTAAAAGGTAAAGTGCATCGGAGGGAGCGAATATTTCAGTTTCCTTCATCTCTGTCGCTCAAGGGCTTAACGCTGTCTTTATGGATGTGAAATGGTAAGAAATCAGGAGTTATATACATCAACCTGACACACACGCACACGCACACACACACACACACACACACACACACACACAGACTTGCTGAATACCCGGTTCTTTGCCCTGAGGCTGTTTTCCTATATAAACAAATACACACACTACCTGCACACACTTACCCGTCCTTGCATCACAGCCATTAGCATGTTGCTAACCGCAGCCTTTGTCGTGATATTTTACCTTCAGGCTCAAAGGTTATCTGTTTATGGAGGATAGGTTACCACCGTGTCATAAACAAAACAGCTCTGTGTGCCTCTTTTTATGTCCCCTACTTCATTATACAAAGTAAAAGGAGAAGCAGGGACTGATAAGGATTATTGACTATAGCAAAGCTGGGAGTTTGTGGCAGAAATCTAAATAAACTGATGCAGGGGTTGACGATTAGCAGCACCCTTCACAAGGTGTGGTCATCTGAAAACATGCATGAATATGCCTTCTTTTTAGCCGCAATGACGTGTTTCAGTGTATCAAAGGAATTATGGTTCAGATGATGATGATAAAACATGATGTTTAAGATATGAATGGAAACAGAGTAAGCCTAAGGGCTTCTTTTAAAACACATTTATTTGTGCGTTTGTTACATCTAAGTGGAAGTATTTGTTTCTCCCCTGTGCATGTGTCTCTGTTTGCACGTATGATCTCATTTACTATTTTATGTGGGCACGGCTGTAAGTCTTGTCCCTGTGTGTGTGTGTGTGTGTGTGTGTGTGTGTGCGCACTCTGGTCTCCCAGCGGTGTCATGTGTGTAGTAAATAACTAGGCTAAAGAGCAACACAGGGAAGGGAGACTGTTGTTTTTCCCCGATGCTGGAGATCTGGTTTACTCCACGTTAGAGCGAGGAAGAGCGAGCGACGAGCACTCCAGCTGTAATGAATTGTACTATGAGAGAATCACATGTGAGAGAGAGGCTGAGTGTATCGGCGTGGACTTATTTTCTATCCATCCACAGCATGAAACGTCTCATCCAGTCTTGACGTGTCGGAGGCAGAAAAGGACAAAAGCGAAGCAAAACATGGCTAAGATGTGTCGATCTGCACATAGCTCAGTGCTGCTACCGTGCAGCTGTAACTGTCTGTCTGCAGATGCATGGAGGAGTAACACACATTACACACACAGAGGGTCTTTGGCTCCATGCCCAGCTAATGTCCGCCACGCCCTGTTTTGCTCTCGCAGTTCACGACAAAGTGTGTGTGTCTGTCTGAGAGTGTTGTTCTAAAGAAGAGGAACTTGCAAACGCTGTTTCCATCAGCGCGAACCGTCGCTTACTCATGTGTTAAAATGTGTCTTTATATAGCTCCGTATCCTTTTACCCAAAGTGTGTGTGTTCGGAGAACAGAAAGAAAGAGAGGCAGACGCACGTAAAACATGCTAATACGTAATCAGCTAATTAGCCGCTAGGAAATGTAGATGATTAGACACAGTGTGGCTCTCAGCAATAATATTGTTGAGTGTTAATGACTTCATCATCTCCTCTGTGCTATACACGACCTTATACGTTCAATCAGCCCTATAGAAGACTGTGTGAAGGGAAAACATAGAACAAAAAGTCAACTTTAGACCCCAAATCTGTTAAATATTTCACAATCCCCACAATGAAAACGAAAAATCACCTCTGCCCATCAGGAGGCAATGATGTTTTTTTCATGTCTGCAGAACAGTTCCGTGTTCTCCAGGTTTGATTGCTATAAATGGTACAAAGCTATTTCTCGACACAACTCTGTTTCTGCCTTTGATCAGGGAAGCATGGAAAGCCAACTACCACCCATAATGATGTCTTCATTTCCCTCTCTTCACTAATGAAGTCAGCTCAAGCGGCTTCGCAACACAGGAATCTTCTGAGGCTCCACTGTCGTTTTTAATTTCTAAATCAGAGAGGACACCCAGGAGTTGGCTCATCCTCTCTTCCAGCTTTTGTAGTTAGCCTGTTATCCTGTTAAGCTCCATTATTGAAATATAAGCCACATGCTGTTAGACCTTTGTATTTGTCATGAACTTCATGCAAACATATCATCAATATAAATCAATAGAGAGCTCAGAATTTTTTCATTTAATATCATGTTACCAGCTCACTGTTTTGGAAAGAAATCGATACAAGCTTGCTTTTCTTATTTAACCAAATGCTTCATCTTGTTCGTATCAACGTCAACCAAACAACCAATAGAATGGAATAGAATAGAATTACTTTATTGATCCCAGACTGGGAAATTATTTTGTCACAGCAGCAGTGGGTCCACAAAAAAAAAAACCACTCTGTACATAAAGACTGTCTTCACAAATATGTGCAGCACGAGGCCGCTTTTCAGTTCAAGATTAACGAGCTATTATCTTCTACGCAATCGCGTTCATGTCTGAGTATGACAACACAAAATTCAAATCATGGCATTTTATAGTGCAGTGTTAAAGTCCCGGTGTGTGATTTATTATGAGGTTAGAGGTAGACTTCCCCCTAAAAGAAAGCTTACTGTATCCTGCTCCAGTTATGTCTGGCAATGTAGTCCAGGCTTTTCATTACGATCATGTTTCTCCAAATCTAGACTCCAGAAAGTTATTAAATTGTTGTAAAATCGATTCTCCATGCAGAGATAACCTCATTTTCTGGTTATATAACACTCCACCTTTCAGTCCCAGAGTCACATCATGCGTTGTAAACTAAAACCGTATCAACGATGAATCAACACTGAAATGAGGGTATCTTGACGTTCCTAAGAAAAGGGGCTGAACACTGATCCAGGCTACAGTTCACTGCAAAGCTCAAGTTTCAGTGAATCAGATGGAGGTTTGGCGCTTCTCCTGTCAGAGCTGAAGTCTGTGCGAAGGGAAAGATGCCCGTGGCTCCTATTTCAAGAAGCCGACTGTCAGGCCAGTGCATATGTTGTTATGGCAAGGAAGCTGACTTGGTCCTTTGATTATATGTCTGTGTGTGTGTGTATGTGTGCGCACGTGTGTGTGTGCATGTACGCATGCGTGCATGCGTGTGCGTGGCTGCTAGAGCAGATGTGCCATTTGGAAACCCTGAAAAACCAGTGTGTAAGTAACAGATTTAGATTTTAACACAAGGCCCATCTTAAATGCTTACTTTTTTTTTTTAACTTTGACAGCATGGTGTTGACAAATTGATGACCGACCAGAACTTAAAATGAAATGAAAAAGTACGAAAGCCTTGAGCATTATATGATCATACAGCTATCTATTGTAAGACAGTGAAAGAACACAAACACACCAAACAATAGGTAATGTGTTGAGATTGTTTCTTTCTAGGTTGTTTTGTAGTCACGTGATTCGGATAACGTGTGAAATTCAGATGGAGGGCAGAAGTGAAAAAGCAGAATGGACAAGATGAAGGAAAGTTGGTTATCAGTGCTACGTAACCTTGTTCAGTGACGGGGTGCAAACTCCAGCAAAAGGAAGAAAAAAAACCCAATAACGTTACAAAGTAAAGACACAGCCTCAAATTGTTCAACAAGTTTCTTTTGAAGAAGTGGACACTACAAATGAGCATCCTCTGACAGCGCTCCTCCTGACAGGAGACGAATAAATCACCTCCTGTCTGAAGTGTGCACCGAAACAACTATATGACGTGACATCATATGCAACAACAAACCATTTATTACAAAGAATATGATCTAAAATCATGCAGTTTAATGAAAAGAGGCTACAGTCATGCGGGCTTCTCTGTGAGGTTCTAGGTTCTGAGCATGGTGGTGCTGAATGCTAACATCAACATGCTAACAAGCTCACTATGACGATATTTAGCATGTAGAAAGTTGCCCATGTTCACCCTCTTAGTTTAGCTTGTTAGCTTTATCAGGCACATGAATGTTTGTACGGACATTTATAGCTTTCTTTTAAACAGTTGTTGAGATATTTCTTCATGTTGAGTCTGAAACAACCGACCGGCAGACCAACAGTGGTATCCTAACAGCTGCTAGTGAGGCTTAAAATCAGTTTTGCACCATAGATGAAAGTCCCATAATTTCTAGCAGTGCATGTTTACCATCCAGTGCCAGTACATACACCATCGGCAGCCAGTTTGTGCTTGCATTCAACTGAAACCAACAGACGGCAGCAAAGCAAGATTATTTCTTTTGGACCTCACCTCTGAGTGTAGTTAAACTCCTACTGTGTCCATAAAAATGGATCCCCCTTATAACCCATGTACTTAGCTCTACAGTCACTCAAACGCCGGCCTGCAGCTGTTCGCAGCACCTGTCCAAACCTCGCATGCACCCTCATGTGTGTCATAGGTGTAGGCCTCACACATACATGCCTCTTCACAGGAAATTGAATAGGCAACACAATGCAATAATATGGCCCTTTGTATATTTCTCAGGTTTTATTGAGATTGTGTTTTTTTTTTCTGAAGATGTGTGTTTTCCAACAAAGGACCATTATCTGTAACATCTCTAGAGCCTGAACGATGCACACGAGCATGTGGAGGAAAAACACCCGAGTCTGTCCCTTCATACACATCTGCCAATCAAAAGCTGTGCCCTTCATGCATGTTAGCCCTGTGTCATATGCAGATTCCTTTTGTGGTTTTGATGTCGTGTGTGTGTGTGTGTGTGTGTGTGTGTGAGGAGAGGAGTGAGATCAGATAAGAACGAGGAGGGGGTTTCTGATTTATAGGAGATTATTGGGGAGGAAATAGGCGTCATAGTCCAGTGGCTGTAATAAACGAGAAGACCTCCCTGAACTGCTAAGCATCAAAGAGACATGCCAACCCCGACACGCACACACACACACATATATATGTGTACACACACAAACACACTCTTGTTATTGTCTATCTTCCTCGCTTACTTCGCTCACAGTGTGGCAACAAAAGTCGAAGAAGTGTGGGAGGGGAAAGAGGGCAAGAGGCACAGAGAGTTTAAAGTCAGTCCAGCAGGGGTGAAGGGAGGAAGAGGAGAGACAGGACGGGGTAAAGGCGGGCAGCAGAGTGTAGGAGTGAGGAGTGTGCATGGCAGCACTGGCCTTTGTTTCAGGGGAATTCCTGTAAACCACATAAAAACTTAAGCTACAAGAATGTGTGTCTGTGTATCAAGAATAACCTTGGCCCATTTAGTCTGAATTAGTTTGGAGAGGGAGTTTGTTTAAAAAGATTACAGTTTAAACTAGCTCACTGCGGCTACATGTGAGACATCAGCCGCTTCGTATCTGAACTTGTCAAGAATGTGACCTGCGATAATTCCGTTGACTCTGGAAAGTAAGTTTTTTTCCCCTCATTAGGGGAATAAAAGTCTTGTATACTGTTGAGGTATGTTTTGGTCGTTGACCTCACTCTAAACCGCTCCTCAGGCTGCTCTGGCTCGTTTCTGAGAGGGTAAAGCAAGTAGTAGCAAGAGTTCAGCAAAACAGCCATTTTTGAATTGATGCTGATGCTGAAATTAGGGAGTGAAAAACCTTCAGTGTGGTGATACTGGCTGATATGCACACATTCTTTGCAATGATCCCTCAAATGTAGTTATCAAAGACTTGTGCCAGAGATATGTAACGAAGGCAGGGTAGTTTACAGTTCAACAATCAACTGTAGCATTTTCTGAACCTTCCGACTTCTCCACCTTGTCAATACGTCCACATTACTAATGATTATTTATTTTTAAAAAATGAGATTTAAAAATTTCAAGATAATAGATATCTTGAAATAAATAGCAACTCCTCAAATAAAGTGTTGTTTTAAAAAGAAAGAGGCTGACGGAAGCTTCTCGTCCTCTGTCCGCCCTGAACGTCGAGCTAAACTCAAACATGTGATGAAAAACAGAAAACAGGCTCACATCTACCTGTCAAACTAAGATGGCCACAGTAACTTGAGCCCCTGTTATTGTCTCTCTGCCTACCCAGTGTTTTGTCTGAAACTGGACACTGCTTGTCCCCCATAATGGTGGAGACTTGGCCTCACACACCTCCACCCTCACCCTGCCTCCCTCCCGTCGTACTTGTTCCAATGCAGGCCTTTTGTTTTGTCCAAACCACTTGTGGTACCTTTAAAAAGGGAGCTGACACAGCTGTCCAGGGAAGTTAAACAAGTTTCAGGACATGACACAGACACATACACACAGGCACACACACATGTACACACACACACAGACACACACAGCCAGTTGGCAGATTGGCAAACAGCTAAATCTCTTGCCAAGCTCGTCAGAACCCCTGAAGAGGGAGCTGTTGTTTTATTTCTATCTTCATACCCTCACAGGGAGGAATCCCATCTCATCCGTGATTCTAATTTTTACTCCTTTGCTTTGTGATTTCTCTCTTTAACATGTGTCCGTGATCTTCTCAATTTTCTCTACCTCCGTCTACTTGCTCAGTACCTCATCTTCCTCGTTTGAATGCTCTCGGGTCCAAAAGCTTATCTCCCACTGTGATCTAGTCTCAAGTCTTCTAAGTCAATTCCATCTGGATGTAAATATAGGTTTCTTTTGTTGACACACAAATCTTCTTCAGCGTTAACATTTTAAGACACAGAAATAATGAGAACAGTGTGCTCATCCACACCAGATGCTGAGTGGCCTGAAACACCAGGTCGTATTAACTCTATAATGAATGCAGTTTAAATACATAGGAAGTGGAGTGGATTGTCTCCTCTAATTGATTGGTTAGAGCGGAAACGATTGGGTGATTAATGAGTTAGTCAATCAGTGTTCTTCCAACATTCTCTGGTTTCAGCTGGTTTTCTTTGTCTTGTCTGATACTAAACAGACTCGCTCAGAGTTTTCAGGCTGTTGGTAGAACAAAACACATCATTTTAAGATGTCACTTCTGGGAAATGTTGTTGGGCTTTTTCTGCTGTTTTCTTACATTTCGCAGAGGAGGAGGAGTAGAGTTGCAGCAATGTAGTGTTTTCAAGTTGCGCCGTGGTATGAAAATTGACGGGGTGATTTGCCGATCACGGTTGAGAAGTCTGCCAGATTAGTATTTTTACCTCCACCTAGGAGGTTGTGTTTTCACCTGTCTCGGTTGATTGCTTGGTTGGTTTATTTTAAACACCAAAACTGCCTCACGGGTTTCGACAAAACTTGGATAGAGGATGGGTTCCAACCAGAATAGACCCCATTTACTGTTGGTGCGGATCCAGATAAAGGGACGGATCCAGAAACCTTTTCAGGAACATTGCGAGATAGGGCATTTATCGTCACTTTTATTAATTTCTCAGGGAATAATACATGGATCTTCACGAAAACAATTAGCCATGTTTAGGTAGCTGGTAGTACAATTGAATATGAATGTTAGATCTGGTTAAGAAGTTATGGGTGGTTTCAAATTCAGAGTGATACAGGGCTATCCAGTTTGATATTGGATTTGGCTTGATTGAATTAAAGGGCACTGCTGGGCCTTGGTGGATGTCTGCGCTTTTTGTGTGTGCCATTCCAGTTAATTGTTTTTATCATATCAACTTTTATGTCTGCTGGACCATAATATTTTGTGAAATAATAACAAAGCGTTTGTCTGACCAAAAGACCCTTCTGTTTTGCATGAAAGTGTCATACTGTTGCAATTCGATCAATAAGACAATAGAAACTTAATCAACAATGAAAATAGTTTTGCCATTTGTATTTATCTTGTGTTTTGTAATTAAAATTCTATTTTCCTAATTGCCAATAAGAGCATTTAAATATGAAGCTTTTTAAAATGTGTCTCTTTATGTATCTGTAAAATGATCTTGTGAAACAGTGATGCATGTTTGCATTTTTCAATAAAAAGTGTAAACAGTTCTATATAGGATACAGGTAATTAATTCAGTATGACGATGCTAGCTCAATATAATATACATCAATTAAAGTGTCAGTGCCCCTATTTCAGGTGAGGAACCTTGACAGTCTTTAAAGGTATAAACAACATCAGCAGCATCTACAGTAATATGTTTGTTTTGCCCCTGAAGAGAAAGTCTCCATTTCCATTTATGAAAAGCCTGCAGCAGGTTAACATCACACGGAGCTGTTTCATGTAATCTGCATTAGTAAACATGCTGTTGACTTTCCCGCCGCACCTCCACGGCACTGGTGCTTTTAGGAAGCCTCAGGGATCAGATATTGGAAAATGCTTTATTGCAAGTTAGTGAAGTAAGAATATTAAAACACACACATGCGGGCGCTCACACACACACACACACACACACACACACAGAAAACGGCAACATATGAAACTCATTTATCAAAATTCACTTACCGATCCATTAACCATCCCACTGCGTCTCACATGTATCATTCATTTTAACATGTCTGTCTCTAACACACATACACACACACACACACACACACACACACACATTCCCGTGTGTGTTAATTATAGCCATACTAAGCACTTGGACGAAAACTAAGTTTGATAAGGCCCCTAATGGCAAATGTGATTTGGGACGTTCCCCTTCCCACTCTCTGTTGCTCTCCCTCTCATACATCACATCTTAATTATTAGTCCTCCTAATGTGTTTTTCTGAGATTTACTTCACGTTTGAAGAAAGACAAAAGCACCCTGTAATTATTGTCTGTCACTGTTGCTGCGGAGATAATATCTACAGTCACATGGTGGCGTCCCAAGGTGACCAGGAAGTGGTTTTATGGCAACTCTGGGTGGGGGGTTATGGGTAAAAGTGTCAGTTGTGTGCGCTGCTTCATTTCTTGATTTATGTGAAGGCTGTAATGACATCATATTCAACGGTGCAAAGGGTAATAAATTAGACATCAGCTAATGGAGGCTGAGGCTCTTTCTTTGTTAGCAAACCCCTCTCTTCTCTTCTCTTCTCTTCTCTTCTCTTCTCTTCTCTTCTCTTCTCTTCTCTTCTCTTCTCTTCTCTTCTCTTCTCTTCTCTTCTCTTCTCTTCATCTTCTCTTCTCTTCATCTTCTCTTCATCTTCTCTTTATCTTCATCTTCTCTTCATCTTCTCCTCATCATCTCTTCTCTTCTCTTCTCTTCTCTTTATCTTCTCTTCTCTTTTCACCTCACCTCACCTCACCTCTCACATTTATGTTAAAGCTGTAATATATTCAGGAAATGATTGATAACACTAACTTTTTAAGAGTCTGTCCATAACTTTAACTGCAGTGCTCTTGTGCACTAATGAAACGAATTGCCCCATGGCTCTGATCATCTTGATTAATGTTGTAATGTATGAATGTTTTGCTATTTAATATATGTGCTCTAGTGATACATCTAATTAACTTTATCTATTAGATCACTGTTCTGTCACAGATTACTTAAATTTAAGTTAACTCTCTTTATTGGTTTTCTTTGATGTTTTTGTACAGTTGGGACCTCTTGGTCAGTTTTAGTAAACAGAACTGACTAGAAAGCTCAGTGTTATAAAAATTACAACTACATAAATGTACTGATGCAATTCCCACGTGCTCTGATTCAGTTTTATGAAGCTGTGACAACCCTCCAAAAGTCTGCTCTCGTTTAGAAAAAAAGATCTTGGAAATCCCCTTTCGGTCAGTTCACTTTTTTTAACTTGGTTGCTAATGCAGGCCGTGAGCACTCGCAAGGAACCAGCGGCCAAAAATAAGGCCTCGCTGGCTGGATCTGGAGGAACAGCTGCACTACGGTCAACAACACCATCTCAAGACTGTGTGGCGCTGCACAGAGACTTCCAGTAAAGACACCTGTGTGGTGGAGATCAGACTATCATTCATAATGTTCAGTTGTGTCATTGGCGGCACAAGCACAGGACCTTAGATGGACATGTAGCTCTGCCTCAAATCAAACGTACATAAATAATATGGGAAAAGTGTCAACCTGTGCCAAGGAGCGATGTGGAAAACAAAACAAAAAAATCACATCAAGGATATTTTTAGATTAACAATAAACAGTAAACATTAACTCATTTAACTGTAGAAAGAGTTGTCATATCGGCACATATGAGGCAACAAATACGCTGAGTCCTCCAAGACATCTTAAACGGATCTGTGTTAGTTCAGCACATCTGGATTTGGGGATTTTTCTTCTTTTCTTTTCTTTTTTTTTTTTTTAGATATCCTTGAGCAACTTGGATGTGGAGCCATCTGCGCCTTTAAGCCATTCTCAAAATAAACATGGAGAGTCACGTCTGGGCCTCGACTGGGCCACTCAACGGGTTTAAATCTGTTGTTCCTCAGCCCTCTCCACTGCTGGCTCTGGTTGTATAGTTTTCCTTAGGTCGTGTTGGGATGAAAATTGTTGCCACAGTTAAAGAGTCAGGGAAAGTCTCTACATGTCTGCTGTGGTTCTTGGCATGGTGCTTAATTTCCTGATTTTTTTAATATAATTTTCTTAAATTATATTTAACCTGAAATGTCACTGAACTGGGAAGACACAGTTGGGGACTTAAGAATGACGTGGCCCTATTAGTAATTGTAAAATCTTCTGGGGCCCACACAAACGTTTAATCACAACTCTAACCAAAACAGAAGACTAAGATTCAATATTTCCCCAATATGTAAATATTTAATTATATATGATTATTTTATGGTAATTTAAAACAAAATTAACAATCCTCTTGGACCATCAGTAGGCCTGGGGATGGGGGTCACTGTTTTAGATGATTCAGTTTCAGATTACTTAATCTCAGTGGTTCACTGGACAGTAGAGATGATTCTTTCCATCCTTGTGTCGTACATGTCTTTTTTGTCCCCTTTTGTCTTTTTCTTTTTATCTGTTTTACCTTTTTTTAAAAGAGGCCCCCTTTGGACAGCTGTTGTAAATGAGTGTTACACCTCAAACACTAAATACATCTGCTGCTGCTGTGTTCATTAAAATTTAACAAACTTGACTAACAGCTCAGAATAAATATAGATTTTTAGCTCAAGTTGAGACATTTTTTCCACCAGCAGGTGAGTCTGTGCTGGAGTTTAAAGCAAGTGGCGTTTTTAACCCATTTGTGTCAATAATTATTTCATCACACTCAGCCAGAACATAGTTGAAGAAATGCAATCTAACACACTTTCTGTAATAATCAAAAGCTGCCATGATCATTAAAAAAAGTTTTGATAAGCTGAGTGTTAAGTACTGAAACAAGTGCTGATGGAGGCTAATAAATGTTGCATCATCTCACAGATTTTACAGAATTTATACAATCCTCTATCCGCTCACCTCCAAGGGGGATTATGTTGTTTGACAGGTATTAAGAAAGTAAAAGATGGATTATTTATCTCAGCAGTTTGTTTTGCATTACTGCCAACAAACCAATTAAGATGCAGTCTCACCTCCCGTCTGATCCGAGCGGCTGTGAGAACCCGGCGATGGCTGATGTCATGTGTTTTTGTTTTTTTTACCGAGGCGGCAGCAGATTTCATCATTGTAATAGAATCAGCTTTGATCATTTGGTTTCTGCGCGTTCACATCAAAGTCTTGCTTGCTCAGGAACAAAACACATTCACACAGCTTGTTAATAGTGAGCGCGTAGCGTACAGTAGGTGTGCTGTCAGTAATAAAGCTATTGACATCTTCTTTGATCGCTGGGATTGTCTCCCTCTGAGGAATACAGGAGAGAGGATTAAGATGACTGTCTGCTTTTCTGTGTACCAATTAGACAATACGTGTGTTGTGTGTGGTTTCAGTCTGTTGTATGGATTGGCTAGTGTGTGCACTGTACAGCTTATGTTGATTTAAAAAAAAGGGGGGGCTTTAGGGATTGAATACAAGACCCAGATCAGTCCAGCTTAATTTTTATTTTGTACAGTAGCATTTCAGCTGGTCGCTGTTGGTTTTTCTAATGGTGTCTCGGCGATTGCATCACCCACGAAGGACAAAAAAAAAAGAAAAAAGTGTGTGTAATTAGCAGCTTATGTTGCAGACGTTGCAGTGGAGTGTTGTTAACGCCAGGAGGCTTGATATCTGTCTGAAAACAACTGGCTCACCCACTTGTGTTCTTGAGCTACACACACTTCATGTTCGATTTCAGACATTGGCATATGTGTTTATTGTGTGTGTCACAATCTTTCTCAGTGTGTGATGATACATTGGGAGCAGAAGACGCTCAGTGAAATTCCTTCCTCTTTTTCTGTTTCCGCAGACGGTCGGAGGAGGAGGTGGACATGGACAAGGTGACGGCTGCCATGGTGCTGACAAGTCTCTCCACCAGCCCGCTGGTCAGGAGTCCACCTGTCAAAGTCAACGGTCAGTATCACGACTGATACGACGATTTGACAGATGCAATATGCTTGAAACTTAACAGCTTGAAGAAAAAAAAAAACAGCTCAGCTAAGCCTGTAATTTGTATGTTCTGCTGTACTTTTCATTCCCTCGCAGCTGTTATCTTGTGAATGCGTGTGGAAGCTCGGGCTGATAAATTACCGCCACCTGCTGTGCTTTAGGATTCTCTCATCAGTGACTTCTGCACATCCACAGAAGAGCACAATGAGTCTGGATCTCTGCCACTCGTCACGGTGGCGGAAATCCAAAGTGCCCCCGCGCAACTGCAATCACGTGCGAGCGCTCAGATCGTCAGTGCAACCAGCCGACTGCCCGTTCAAGCGAGCAGCCGAGCCTCAGACCGCCGTGCATGCGTTTATCGCAGTCACACACGCAGTCAGATGTTAAATGTACACATCACGTACATCACGCACACAGCACAAAGGTACAGTTTTATCTTAATGAAGTCGTACAGATGAGTGTACACATGTTGGAGATCATACAGTGTGTATTTACATCAGCACACACAGTGGATTCTCATGCATAGAGATTGTAGTCGAGCCGAGCGCTGGAGCTGACATCCATTCCTCTTAATCTGCAGCATGGAATGAGCTCAGACTCTCATCAAAAGGTGTTTTCTTATCCTGATATTATTTGAATTCATTCTATCATGATATTTGCTTATCTGTCCCACAAAACCAACTGCATATCAGAGCAGCTTTCTTATCGTCGGTGAGCCACTTCCTCTTTTCTGTGAAATGTGGTGAAGAAGAAGAAGACACCAAAAGGCTGCTTCACTACACCAAGCAAACTAGGTCTTCTCTTAACTCTCTCTGACTCACTCACTCCGCTTCACACACACACAAACACACTCGCAAAACTTTGTCATAAGCGCTCGCGTACACACTGCAAAGTTTTCCCCTGCCTCAACCTTCACGAAGTGAGAGGCCTTTTGTAGTCGATATTCAAAAGAAACATCTCTTTGATCTTACAAAAAAACCCCAAAAAACAACAAGTCCTTGAAAGCGTCTCAGCGGAATCACTGAACAAGAAAGTAACCTTTTATTTTCTAGTGTGACAGGCAAAAGTAGCGCCGGAGGCTCGCTTGTCTGAAGTGCAAATAAAGCTGTCTGAACCTAATTGAATATCTTGATCTCCGATCATTGACAGAGGAACACCCGCATGTTTTGTTGTGGTTGTGTCATCTACAAATACGACTGAGGAAGTTGTTAGATTTACGATCACACTCCACCTTCCCTTTCCCTTTTTCCCTCCCCTCCCTCCCTGTCCTCCCCCCTTTCTGTTCTTCTTCATCCTAATAGAGGGTCTCTGCGGTTCGTGGAAGGACAACGGCTCAGCTGGCCCCTTCACCCCATCTAGCAACAGCTCTTCAGGAGGCTACTGGAGCTGGTCTGCACCCAGTGACCAGTCCAACCCTTCTACACCTTCTCCGCCGCTCTCCGCCGACAGCTTCAAGCCCTTCCGCGCGCCCAGCCTGGGCGGCGTGGGACCCGGCCCGGCGGGGCCAGAGGACCCCAGCCTTGACGAGCAGGACGGCAGCAGCCTGCTCTTCGATGAGCCCATCCCTCGCAAGCGCAAGGTGAATACCATAGTCCACAAGAAAAAGCTGAAAACAAACCTTGGTAAATTAGTAGTTGAAGGCATTACTTCTATCAAAAAAGAACAAGCAGATCATTTTATGAATTAATTTCTCCACATCAATACAATAGATAGTAAGAAAACAGCTACTTCTTCTCATACTCATAGTCAGCAGACATTAAAATTGTTCATGACATCATTGCTTGTAGTGTCTTTTAATAGCTGAACTCTTTTAGTTGTTCTTATTCACATGTTTCTGTTGTCACACTGTTAAACATAACACATCCCTCATATGGTGCACTGCTACAGCATCCCTTTTCACACTGCGTCTTAAACGCTCCATTTCGGCTACAGAGCAGGACAACTCGTCTGTTGAATCTTTGGTCAGAGTTGCACATTCGTATTACTTGACGACCAGGATGTAGCCAATCAGAGGCAGAGTAGGGCGGGTCAAGGTAGTGTGATCCAAAATAACACTGCTACAGCAGTAGCAACTGTATGTCTGCTGACTGACTGGAGTGTATATATTCTAGAATAAATAAATACAAATATAAATGTATATAACACCTGTTACATAGTGATGCCCATAAGTTGCAGAAGTAAAGGCTCAACTCAAACTGGGTGTTTCAGGGAGTGCATTGTGTGTTTTCTGTGGGAGAGAGTAAACTCCCTTAGACATGGCCCTTTTCACTTTGCAAACCTTCTACATGCACAAAAATGCTACATAACACGATATAGGAGAGGTTAAAGTTCCAAAGTGAATTCTGAGGCTGACCTTCTCAGGGTATTTTTCAAAAAGATTTGTTCTGCGGTTTTTGTTCTGGTTTAGATTGAAGAGAAGGTTAAAGTGGAGACAAAAAGATGATTTTTTTATTTTTATTTTCAAAAGCTATTTTCTCCCCGGTTGCAAGTTCCAGTTAAACAGTTACCACCTCAGTCCTCACTGTTAAAATAAATGAAAATGTTTTGTGATCATGACCTTAATTGCCCCCGAGTGTTGAGAGTTTTAGACAGAAGGATTTCAGACTTTTTATTTCAGTGTGAGCTGTCATAGAGTCACATAATAAATGGGTTTAAAGCAGTCCTGTTGTTAACAGGCAGATATCTTGATAGCAAACGGGTCAGGAGCTTGTCTCCGACACGCTGTCAGACGCACACGAGCTGGCTGGTTCCACTCCTTCAACACACTGTGATGCTAACCAGTGAGGTCATAGTGTAGTTCTGGCTCGGACTGACTGATTGGCGGAGATACAAAAATGCGACGGTAAAGGACACAAGGCTTTTTGTGGGAGTTTTGTCTTATGAGCTCTTTAGACACACACACACAGTTTCATCATTCCAGCCGGTCTCATTTCTACACACCACTGACAGCTCATCACATCCACAGCTCAGTGTCACTCTCATTATTTCTTCAGATGCACATTGCTTCGCTCACTCGCTCGTCTTTTCAGCGCTTCTCCTCAATGGTTTGTCTGTCATCCATCCGTCCCTCCTTTCTCCCCTCTCCTTCTTCCTTCCAGTCTCCTCTCTCCCCTCGCTCTGCATGTATGTGTGTGTCCTCCCCAGACATTTGCCCTTCATAATTACTTCTCAGCCGTCACCAGCAGCCGCTACGCAACAGCAGTAATGATTTTAATATGGGCTCCAGCAAACATAAAGGTCCTCCAAAGATCGATAGAGACTCTTGGGTGAGCTCCACATCGGCGCGACCAAACTGCATTAATTGGGGACTTATCTCAAAGACGGGCATGGAGAGGGAGAGGGAAACATTTAGAAGTGTGAAAGAGGTTATGGATGAAGAATTAAAGGGGGACTAAGAGGAATTACAGGGAAACGAAAGAGAGAACAGAGACAAAAGCAGATTCTGTAATAGCTTGGATAACAATGAACTTACATAAACACACACACACACACGTGCAATGTGTGCGATGCCAAGGTTTCACATGAAATGATCTACGCGCTCCTCTTGTGCACTCGCTTCTCTCTCGGCAAGACAATACCGTTTGGAGCTCACCATTTAATTAACTGTGAAATGCTTCCTTTAAAAGGGAAAACACACACACACACACACACACACTAACACACTAACACACAGAACAGGCTTTTGTTACCCAAAGACAAAACAATGCAAGGGGGACAGATGATTGTTGTGTGCGTTTCTGAAAGGAGGAGGAGAATTTTAAAAAAACAAAACAACTTGTTTGTCAAAATTAAATCAGCCCCCTCAACAATAGTTTGATAGACAGGCCTGTAAAACCATTTATAATGGCTCCGAGCAGGGAGGCAGGAGGGCAGGGAGAACGCTCGCAGGGCTTTTCTCTCCCTGAAAAACAATGTACAGTCTCTCTAGGAGGCCAGCAATGTAATTACAGTAGACGGATAAAAGGTACAGGAGCCTCGCTGGCTCGCGACCAGGGAGAAATTTACTGTTATTGGCCTCATTCGGCTCCGAGATAAACGGGAACGCTGTCACAGTCGAGCTATGTGCACGTTCGAAATACAACCAAGATGAGGGAGCATGTAGTGAGTAGTCGTTTTATTCATTTGCTGTCAGCATACTTTTTTATTAAAGTGAAGGTTGACGCCAAAAAGACATGATTCATATTTTTCAATATCAGAAGAACCTCTTTAAATACATAATTGGATCCTTTGTTCCATGTCATCTCAAAATAAAAAGCAAAAATGCTTGAAAATCCGACTGTATTTTCACGTTTAATCCATTAATCGTTTAGTGTCAGTAAAAAGGTTTTTAAAAAATGCTTATATTTTCCCAGAGCCCAAAGTGTTCTTCACTTCACAAGCGCAACTTCAAGTAGCTTCTTTGTTTAACCAACAGCCCAAAACCCAAAGACTCTTCATTTACTGCTATAAATAACAAAGAAAAGCAGCAAATCCTCGCATTTAAGAAGCTGGAAGAGCAAATGTTTGACATTTTTTGCTTGAAAATTGAAAATAAGGATTATTCAATAGTGGGCTATGAATTGTCTTTCAACTGACTAATGAATGACACGACGAACCTGATCCCTGTGATTTCATCATAAAGTGGTTTATAACCACTTTAAAAATCCTTCATTCTAACCTTTCATGACATCTCGCCTCTTTCCTCCAAATTGTTGTCAATTTGATGTTTTCAAAGCAAAAATTTAGGATAATTAGTTGAAAATAAAACTATAAAAACCAACATACAAAAATTCTCAGTATATCTCACTGTCCAGTTCTCCAGTGATGCTGTGTATCTATGCTCTAGAAATAAGGCAGTTGCATCATTTCCACTCCGAAGGGCTCCACATCTCGGCTGCCGTGCTCTGACTGCGGCTGTACTTTGTGTGTTTCCCGCAGAACTCCATGAAGGTGATGTTCAAGTGCCTGTGGAAGAACTGTGGTAAGGTGCTGAGTACCGCTGCCGGCATCCAGAGACACATCCGCACCATCCACCTGGGGTAAGACACCAACACGCACATGCACACACACACACACACACACACTCGCTTCCTCTCTGACCCCTCCAACCAGTTTCGTTGTCAAAACAGCAGATTAACGGCTGATGGATTATCGCCACGGTAACACTTCCTGCTCTGGGAGGTGACAGGTGAAGGGAAAGTAAGCGTGGCGGAGAACAATGATATCACACATTCATACTGACATTCAATTAAACTAAGGCCACTCTGCACCACACTGATTAACTGCAGATGACGGTGTTTAGTCGGGTGGAGGGGCTACATTACTGTTGAGAGGTGTGCAGCGGGGGCAGGAATAATCCTTCAGTTCCTCATTTCCCCATTTTTTTTTCATCTGCTTTCAGGCGCAACTGTGACTCAGACTGCAGCGATGGCGAGGAGGACTTCTACTACACCGAGATCAAGCTGAACACGGACTCGGTGGCCGACGGGCTGAGCAGCCTCTCCCCCGTGTCTCCGTCCATCCTCTCCCCCCCTCCTCCTCCCCCGTCTCCTCTCCCACCTCTCAGCCAGCTGCCGGACTCCCACAGACCTCCGCAGTCCTCCGACACCAAGGAGCCTCACGGCGGCGGCACCACCCCGCTCAGCCGCTCTGCGCCCAGCGCGCTCTACCTCATCCACACGGACCACGCTTACCAGGTAAACACACACAGTGGCGAGATTAAGATCAATGTACAACACGCACCCCCATCCTCAACGTGAAGATAAAAGGATCAATGCACTCTCTGGATCAATACGCACACCACAACACACTTAAAGCCCATTTTTCTCGCACACACACCACTATCAGCCTCCTCATTATCCTGATTATGTGTCAGAGTGTTTGCAGAAAAACTAATGATGTCACAGTGACTTGTGGTCCCTCGCTCCCGTCAGCAGCTGCGCTAACAGTTGTGGTGTTTTGACACACATGGCAGGATTGAGCAACTAATTGTGGGCAGAATAATCGCACAATGAATCAGTTTTAAAGGTGCAATATCTAAGAAGTGGCCACTTGTCATATTCATGCTCAGAACAAAGAGGGGGCAGCGTATCACCAGAGTAACCGCTAATTCCTGCTTACTGAAGCTGTCCATAGCTAGTTAGTTCAGTTAGCCGTTCAGCTAGGACGGGAGGCTCGGGGGCCAGAGGAGTGTAAATGTTTACACCGTGATCACAGGAGCTTTGGACCAGGATTAGCATGCAACACAATAAATAGACATCACAATGTCAAAGCTGCCTTTGATTCAGATTCTGTTGATCGTTTTATTGGATTTTTTCAACTAAAATTCTTACACAGTCTGACATTAATGTGAATAGCTACATGTTTACCTGCAACATGAAAAAATGACAGTCTTCATGTTCAAATGAAGTATTGTCCTTTTTTAAAATAAAAGGTATTCACACAACTCTAGAAACTCTTGAACAGAGCTCTGGGTTTTCTTTTTCACCTCACCAATATGAGAAGTTACACGTTTTTATTTTAACACTTTATTCTATTAAAAAGGTGAAGATCCATGTGCTAAAATTTGAAACTGAGGCATTTAGAAAGGCAGAATGTGACTTGGATATCGGGGCTTTGAGAATTAAAAAAAATGCTTTGAAGAGAAATGCTACTGCTCTGACCTTTGACCTCCACCCTCAGGCCACAGCTCCAGTGTCCATCCCGTCCAGCAGCAGCAACTCGGCCGGCTCAGCCTCGACCAGCTTCACTCCCACCAACAGCTCCAGCTTTAGCATCTCCTGGCAGTCACCGCCTGTCACCTTCACTGGGAACACGGTGAGGGGACTTTAATCCATAAACCAAACAAACACAGCTCTCTTTGGATTCGTATAATCACACACCTGTTTGCCCTCCTCAGGTGTCCCCCAGTAAAAGCCAGGGCTTCGGTGAACAGCGCTCCCAGACCATCGCCGTCCTCTCATCCCCTCCCAGAGCCACCACCGCCCTCAGGTACTGGATCCTCACTGCGCTGCGAGTCTTTCCTGACATTTACTGTTCAGCTTTAATTAAAATCAGAGACGTGCTTTTCATTTTCTACATGAACCTTACTGAGAGAAAAGGATAAAAGGCGAAATACTGACTCTCACCAATCAACTCAAGGACTCTTAATTAAAAAGAAGTTGTGATTAGTCGCTCGGTTCAGCCTCTGATTTGCCTAATCCACTTCAATAAGGAGCGACGCTGTTTCAGATGGTGCGATTAATGATTTCTGTGGTGTCTCCAGGTAACAAGATTAGGACACAAATGAGCATTGTAGATTGAAAGGTCGCTGTTGTCTGTTGATGGTGGTTTAGCTTCAAGACTACAAACACCAGGGCCAAACTCAAAGGAGAATAGTCTGACATTTTGAGAAAGACATCTACATGATTGCTTGAGTCAGATGAGAAGTGGGTCAGGTTAGCTTAGCATAATGACTGGAAACAGGGGTAAACAGTTAGCCTGTCTCTGTCCAAATGTATCAATCTTCTCATGTTAAGACAACCGTTTACGGTCTTCTCCATCCTGATCTGTTATCATCCCTCTCTCCTCTCCAGTCGGAAGGTGCGTGGCGAAGGGAAGAAGTGCCGCAAGGTGTACGGGATGGAGAACCGCGACATGTGGTGCACCGCCTGCCGCTGGAAAAAGGCCTGCCAGAGATTTACCGACTGAGCGTCTCCGCGCCGACGTCAAGGCACTGCTGCCTTTCACCAGAGATCAGGGGGAGGGGCATCATTTTGCATGCATTTGGTTTTCTTCAGCTCAAAGTCGCAACTGTCCGTTAAGCTCCGGCTCCGCCCCTGAACCCCCCCTCCCTCCTCTCAGCTCCACTGAACCATTCCAGCTGTGGAAGGAACCAAAGGGCAGCGGAGTCACCTTTTACATTGCCGTCCAGGATTCCAAGTACTGCCTCGCCATTCCCATCGTTCCCCGTTTCGGGGAAACTCCAGTGCAGCTAAACAGTGTAAAGATAAAATAGATCTCAAGATTTCTCCTGTTGTTTTTCGGTTTCGGTTCAGTGTTGCATCTTTCTATGTTTTGTAAAGCTCTGGTTTTTAAATGGAAAGTCTTGTCAGAGAAAGGGTCCAGAACAAAGGCCAAAAGCTTTTTTTGTGTGTTTTGTTAAAAGAAAAAAAACAAAACTTTTTTTTATCCAAAAGAAGAACGGGCCTCTTTGCTGCCGTTTAGAAGAACATTATGAGAAGGCATGGAGGTAAAGCTCGCAGTTTTTTTTTTTGTTCCTTCCACTCGTTAATCTCTTGTTTTATTTCTGGAGGTGATTTTTATTTTTATTTTTTTCACCGACATCACAGCCTCTCCCGGTTCCTCGCCTGCTCTTCACTCCTGACAGCCCCGAGGGAATGTGTGCGGCAGAGCCGGGAAGGGCAGGTTGACACCTAGAGAGAAAGGGGAGGAAGGACGGTGTGAATGATCAATGCAAAAAAGATACAATTTACAGTCAGGGAAAGCAGATGGACCATGCCAGTGATTCACCACATAAAAACAGCATTCACACACACACGCACACACACACACACAATCAAAGCAGAAGACAGGAACTGTTTTCTATCTCACTTTTTTATCCAGTTGATTCATTTTCTTTGTTTTATCAGGGATGTGATTCAAAGAAAGCAAAAACCAGCAGCTAAAAACTAGAGGTTCTACTATATACAGCACTATCTCGACAGCTTCTCTCTCTCACTTCACATGACAACTTCGCAACCAAAAACTACTTTATCTTCTTTCTGTTTTTGGTTATTGTTATGGTGCCATGTTTACTGTTGTTGATGCAGTTCTCTCCTTCCTTTTGTTTTTTGTTTTTTTTTGTTTTGGCAAAAACCAAGACTGTTTACTTGCCACCTGCTGAAGAAAGCGTGTTAAAAGACCTTCCTGACAGCGCTGGAAGCATGAAGTCAGCAGCGAGCGAGGCCACAGAGAAGATCCTGGAACATCTTCCGCAACATACAGAGAGACAGATTGCCCTCCTCCTCAACTTTTACACCTTCCCAAAGGGAACTAAATATCGTCGTGTTTACATTGGTGGTCTGTTAACCAAAGGGGGAGGGCTGAAAACCAAAAGTGAGGCACTTGCACTGTATGTGTGTGACGGAGCACTTGGTACATTTGTGGTCACTGCTAGAGGGCTGAAAGCGTTCCTATGTCACCAGCCCTCTTCACTGACAGCTTAACGAAACAAAGCAAGTGTTTGACCACCCAGACGTGGCCACTTTCTTTTTTTAACCATTGTTCGCTCCAAGAGTTTTGTAGAAGGGTGGAATAAGTTACGAGCACTTGATTAGGCCGCTCTTTTTGTTGTTTAACGTCCACTTGGCGACACGCAAGCAAAGCTTCGGCCCCGGGGCTCTCGTACGTGTAAACTCGCCACGAGCTAAGAGGAGCTAAAGAGCGGGATCGGTCTAAATACCTTATTTGTCATTTGAATGTGTTCCGGCGTCGTCGTCGGAAACAAGATCAACAAGGCCAAACAGTTTACAGGTGTTCGCTTTGTCGTGATAAATGGAGCGACTCTTCTGTCACCTGGGGCTGCGTTCCACTAAACAGCACCACGTTTATGTGCTCGCATTGATACAAATGCTCCAGTCCGGACCACCAACGGGGCCACAGCGTGATTCTGTTTCTGCATTATGGGAAAATGTGTTCGCACTCGCACGCTTTTGTGTCACGCGTCAGGATCATTTTACACCAGAGCCAACACCAGCTGATAAACTCACACGCTCCCCCCGTTTAATATTCAGCACTTCCGCACATGTAGCTCTGTCATGTTTGCTCAAATGTTTCTGTTTTTTTTTTTTCTTTCCGTCTGTTAATGTATATATGTAGTTCTTGTGTTTTCTCTAAGCTCCATGTTTATGACCAGTCGGCTCGGCCATTCCATCCGCCAACCTTACGAACGAGGCAGGTTCAGGCGCGAGGAAATAATGTACCGTTCGACCTGTTGGGCGACTATTGTTTGGAAATATAGAGTTAGCCTTAAAGTCACTCTTTAAAAAAGATCATTGTGCTTCTTCTCTCATGTCATTACATTGATGTTTCAGTAAGAAATATTTAGATTATCTCAAAACTGATTTGCCATTGTACTATGTGAACGTATTATTGTTTAAGAAAAGATAAATCTATATATACGTAAAGAAAGAAAAAACTTGTTGGAGTTTTAGATTCAAAGCAAAAAAAAGATATTGATTGGGCTGTTTTTATTTTTTTTCCATATATATGAATATATAATCTGTTTATGAATTTTTTGTTTTCATGTTCTGCTCAACGAAATGTTTTGTCGCTGTTGTAACCGTCGGAGGGAGCCCAGGAATAATCAAGCCAAGCTTGTTATGCTTTTTTTTCAGTGAGCGTGACCCGCACGCTCCCGCCCAGAGCTCCTACACGCCACAGTGCTGCCACCGCTAAGCGGTAGAAAAAAACCACAGTTGATTAAAACCTTTATCTTATTTCCAATTCTCCTCCCACACGAGCCCACTTTCAATTAGCGTGATTGACATCTCTGTGTGTTTGTGCAACATGTGCGCAGTCACACACACATCTGTATGTGAACGTGAAGGAGCCCCCGGCAAAGCATGCGGGCTGCCACTGAAGCACGGTGCTCTGCTCCCTCCCTCCCCCCCTTCCCCCCGAGCGTTACTCTCGCTCCTCCCAAGGTGTTACACACCTTTATCAAATGGCCTGTGGCGTTCCCCTGTCAGGGTGTGCAGGTCGAGCCTCCTCACGAACACGCTCTGAGGGGTTCAAGGATGTTTTTGTTGCTTCAGACCTCTGCGGCTGGATGTGGCTGATGTGTTTTTTTATTTTATTTTTTATTTTTACTCCATGCACTTCCCACTGCCCTTTCTCCATCATTGTGGTGCTTCATGTTTGTGTTTTCCTCCATTGGCATGTGGAATAAAAAAAAACAAAACCTGGCAGCCAATCAGATTGTGTCCCTACAGCAGTTCAGACCATCCAGAGGTTCTGGCAAGGCCGGATATTTTCAGCGGCAGCATCTCCAGGCAGCTAATTTTAAAAAAAGTTCTCTCTTCACGCTGATTCTTGTTCAGCGTCGTGTCGATCAAACGGCTCGCAGTAAGATTTGGCCAGAATAAGCTAACGTCACACCCTCGTTTAGGGTTGATCCAAACGACGGAGGATATCCGCTGCCATATTTCTCAAACCGGTCCATCTCCTCGTAGGTCAGTGAGGAACTCTGGGGTTTGTTTGTGGACTGTGGCCTGGTCTGCATCGTTGTAGCGACAACATCTTGGTCCCGTTCACTGCCAATGGCACAAAGACACTCAGCCCCAGGTCTGTCTCCGCATACTGTACACTCTGGTGCTGCGGCGTCGGCGGGGGAGAAATGGAGGTACCATACTCCCGTGTTTCTCTCATGTGTCCTCTGATCATATAAACTCCATTTTGTACACATTGTTATGCTGTAGAACATGAAAATAAAAACACCCTGCCTCAAGTCTACCAAGTGTCCAGACACGAGTTAGTGAGTGGCTCACCCCGAAACCCCCCCACTGCTTCCTCATCAGTTTATTCTGGTTGTCATAACTGTCTCTCCATTTGTCAGATTTAGCCCTTGAATATAAAATTATATGTGAATTTTGTTGAAGCTTCTCTACGTCCCAAACCACAAAGACGTTCAATGCTAAAACTAAGTGGTTCTGAAAGCGGTTCAGTCTTGACCTTAGATTAATTTGCTTGTTCTGGAGCTTTTGACTGTATCACAGAGACAAATTGTCACTACGTTTGTCTTATTTCTTGTCAAAGTATCTAATTACACTGAATATGAAACACAATCAACGAACAATGCATTCAAGTAAAATCTAGCGATATTTGTTTTTAGACATCACATCTTATTTTCAAGAAACCTTTAAGTTGCCAAATGAAAAAACAAAACAAAAAAACATTTTAAAAATGAACTATAATTATTATTAGAATGGGAGGAAATGACCATTTTTGCCCACTAGCTAATGGGAGCTACAGTTAGCAGCAGTTAGCGCCCCCCGTTTGTTCTGAGTATGACTTCATTGGCAGATGTTTTACTGATGAAGAGCAATAAACAGCTTGTATTGATTCTTTTTGATTTATTTTTAAGGGCACTTCTTGGAGTCTGATGTTCACCTGAACCTGTTTCTTTCATTTGATAACATCTGAGTAAACGCAGTCTGCAGAAGAAGCCCATGTAATTCAGTCAAAAGCTTCAGAAGGAGTGAGTAAATTAGCCTTGAGTTGAGATTTTTTTCAAATGTATTTTCCATGTTGTACATTAAAGGGGCAATATGTAGGAATTTTAGTAGCAAAACATAAAAAAAAAATCTACTACTGTGAAGAAATAGCAGCTTTGACATTATTATTGAAGTTAGCATGCTAACCAGCTAGCCCAGCCCCCCTGTGCAAGTGGTGTAAACACCAACAGTCCCAGGCGGGACCACTTGTTGCACGGCTAACTGAGCTAACTAGTTAACAGCAGCTACAGTTAGCGGGTACGCTGCTGCCCTCCATTTGTTTTAAGTATGAATTCAACAGGTGGCTAATTCCTACATATTGTCATAAGTCATTTGTAGTCACATTCTGAGGATGAAGACATGGTCATTTGACCCGATTTCAAAGAGTCGTCGTGGTTAAAACATTTGAATTCGTACCCAGCTTAAGAACAGACATGTTCGGACTATTGGATCATTTGCTTCCTTTTGGCTGAAGCTGGCACACAAAGACAGATGACGACTCCTTTCTTTTTTCACTCCTGAATCTGAAACCCTAACGAGCCAAACGTGCCACATGGCCTCGCCCCCCTGATGCGATCATCCAACTCATTCATATTAGATCAGAAGTTAGCTCCCGGTCCTGCAGCCCGGGCGAGGGGGGAGCGAGTAAGCGAGCAGCCAAACACGGTGCTGCCGTTACAAACGTGTGTTCGCACAGCAGAATCATGGCGGTATCAAAGAGCCACAATAGGCGGTCTTGTTTGTTGCTCTACTGAGAGTGATATGAATACTTATGAGGACTTTCTTTTTTTTCCCTTCAAATGGAGCGGCAGCGGCTGTTCTGGCTTTTGTTCTCTGATGTGTTTACCCCCCTCCACCGCCACCACCACCCCCACCCCCGCCGCCACCACTGCTACTGCTGCCTATTAAAGAGCTGAACGTTCAGCCTTGATTTATAAGCTGAATAAAACAAGATGGCATTATTCTGCTTACGGACGGTATAAAAATCTACTCTTGTGAGTTACGAGGGATCCTCGATGTATACGTCCTCACACGCACGCACGCACACACGTCACGTCCATGCACGGCTGTCCAGCGTAGCTACTGAGCGGCAGCTGACGGTTTTATAAGCGTTCCTGGTTTATGTACGTGATCCTGGCCGAGATCAATATATCACACACGCGACAAGACTTGTTTGTGACAAGGAGCTGACACTTATTATACCTTATATCATCCAAGTATAGGTCAATATATGCTACAATATATACAGATTACGCTGCAGTGTATCTAAGCTACAGTATCGGTGTGTATCAGTGTGTTTATGTGATATCCCCCCGACTTTAATACTCTCAAATTTCCTACTTGTTTCCGTGTTTTTTTTTTTTATCTGCACTCTCAGATCTAGAAGTCAGAGCGGTTTGCCCCTCGGCTTTGTGGTCGCAGATTAGCCGGACACTCGCAGGGTTGTTGTCCGCCCCTCCGGCCTGCAGCGCCCTTCGAACAGGCCCTCCTGTGTTCTGCAGTGACACAACTCGAACGGCGGTCTGACAGCAGGTGGCGCTCCGTGGAGAAAAAAAAAACGGCTGGGAATGCAATTATCTTTGAGACTTTATGCGCACAGCTGAGCAGTCATAGCGTTGCCTTGCATGACCCCACGCACAGATTGAGTAGCAGCGTGTCCTCAAAGATGCCGACGGCAGGTTTTTATTTGGAGCTGTTGTCAATAAAAAGAGGGAGGGGACCCTCCATCCTCCATGTGAAGGATGGAGGAGGAGGCAGGTTGAGAAGTGGGTGAAGCGGCTTCTGCAAGCACCCGTTTTTTTGGCTCCAGTGTGAGCTCCCAGGAGCCGCTTCACCCCTGTTATGGTTTTCTTTGGAGGATTATACGAGTACTGAATGTGCCTTGACGAGCGTAGAGTTTTTTTCTAGAGCGGACCTCAGCAGTCGCCGCGTTTACTGCGGAGAAACCCCTGTGTTGGAGTTTGTTGTCGCTGTGATGTGCAGGGCCACAGCGACGGTGAAGGAATGTCTCTGGTGCTGGCTAGTCTGAGTTCTGCTTTCTATACCTGTGATTCAAAGATTTTGTGATACAAAGAAAAATGTCCTGTGAGTTGTGTTCGGTTCCGAGGCCCTTTTGGCCCCCTCGGTTCTTGGTTCTAGAAAGACACTGCAAGGTCTAAGAGTGACTTTTCTACTCTTTGCTGTAACTTGTACACTGTTTTCTCGATGACGCTGTGTTTCAATGTGGAGTTTTTTTCTCGTCTGTTGTATCTCTGCCTCTTTGTTTTCCCAAACATGACTCCTCTCTCTTCTTTCTCTCTCTCTCTCTTTCTCTTTCTCTCTTTCCCTTTTTTGCAAAGGGCTTGTAGATAAATGTATGTCGATGTGAAGTCGTTGTGGTGCAATCTATGAAATGTTTGGGAAATCAAGGAAGCCTCACTCAAGCAAGCAGCACGTGAAACAGCCAGGTGAGATGATCCGTTGTTAGCGCGGAGCTGCTAAACAATTCCCAGAGGAGCCCCGAACCCCGAAGAAGAAAAAAAAAAAACACTCAAATCTGTTCATGGATTTGATTATTCCTAAAACTAAACATTGGAGGGTATTTCTGCCTCAGCTCCCGCCGTTTTAAACTTTGATATGCAACACAGAGAGAGCGCCAACCTGCCTTCTCTTTAAAGCGGATCATCTCATCGGCTGTTTCATCTGATTACAATCATGTAGACCTCAAGAACTCAATGACTGTCGCACTGGATTTTTACACTCTTTTTTCAAACAGTATATATACTATACGCTCTGGTCTTACTGTATTTTTAATACCGCATGTGCATGCAAATAAGGATTTAATTAGATTTATATAAATGTGCTCTATTTGTGCTTTGGCGTCCACGACGGGAGTTGGGAGCGGCCAGGATCGCCTCAGTTTACTTTGTGTTGTGTCGCGGTTTCAAAGACTTAAAGGGGCACTGTGTAGTTTTTGGGAGAAGAAATGCAAACTCAGTCAATGATGATCTTTCTCGTCCAATTTCTTCCCCAAAAACGACGTAGTGCACCTTTAAGATCGGTCGAGGAAAAAGAAACCTCTGTCTCATGTTTCTGATCTAATAACAAGAGAGTTGAAAGTACCTGCAATTCCCTGCTGGCCCAGACCGACCTGTCACAGTCCGAGTGAAGCTCCTCATCGCGTGTGCGCGTTAACAACTAGTCGGTCCGGGGAGAGTCTAGCGCAGGGTTTCTCAATCCCAGTCCTCGAGGACCACTGCCCTGCATGTTTTAGATGTGTCCCTCCTCCACCACACCTGATTCAAATGATCAGCTCGTCATCAAGCTCTGCAGTGGCCTGATAACGAGCCACTCATTTGAATCAGGTGTGGTGGAGGAGGGACACATCTAAAACATGCAGGGCAGTGGTCCTCGAGGACTGGAATCTAGCGGGAAGCCAGCTGTGGGATATAGCTCTTCACAGTGATGGAACTTATGAGGAAGTCTTTAGTGTGAAGTCTCAGTTGTTCCTCCGCTAGCTCGACTGCCTTTAAAAGATGACGTTTTTCCATCGGTCTACAATCAGATGTATCACACATTGAGAAACATGGAAGCGTATTTCACTTTAACTGCTAAATACATCGATTATTTTAAAAACTATTCCTCACTTTACAGCACTGGAGTTTATGAGACCTCTGCCGGCTGCTCTCCACCCTGACGTGGCCGCCTCAGTATGTTGCGTTTTATATCCTTTTGAAGCCTCTAAATGTAAATGTTTGATATGTGTTTCCAGACTGTACACTTTAAATCGTAGATGCAACACATTGTTTTCACCTGATCTGTTCATGGACTGTGCAATAGGTTGAAATGTTGACAGTACCTGATGGTCCGGGGGACGGTATTTCTGTGCGGAGGCGACGACATGCTCAGGATGTCATTTCACAAAGAGCTTTTGGTTCAGTATCAAAGTACTGACGAAATTTCGAGAAACAGATGGACAATTTGGGGAACATGCGTCAGATGAGAAGATTGATACCACTTTGGTGTCTGTACGATAAATATGAACCCACAGCATGCAGCCTGTTAGCTTAATTTAGCCACAGCCAGCTGCCTGTTAACTTGACTTAGCTACAGCCAGCAGCCTGTTAGCTTACTTAGCTACAGCCAGCAGCCTGTTAGCTTACTTAGCCACAGCCACCTGGCTGTTAACTTGACTTAGCTACAGCCAGCAGCCTGTTAGCTTACTTAGCCACAGCCAGCTGCCTGTTAACTTGACTTAGCTACAGCCAGCAGCCTGTTAGCTTGACTTAGCTACAGCCAGCTGCCTGTTAACTTGGCTTAGCTACAGCCAGCAGCCTGTTAGCTTATCTTAGCCACTACCAGCTGCCTGTTAACTTGACTTAGCTACAGCCAGCTGCCTGTTAGCTTATCTTAACTACAGCCAGCTGCCTGTTAACTTGACTTAGCCACAGCCAGCTGCCTGTTAGCTTGACTTAGCTACAGCCAGCTGCCTGTTAACTTGACTTAGCCACAGCCAGCTGCCTGTTAACTTGACTTAGCCACAGCCAGCTGCCTGTTGACTTGACTTAGCCACTACCAGCTGCCTGTTAACTTGACTTAGCTACAGCCAGCAGCCTGTTAGCTTGACTTAGCTACAGCCAGCTGCCTGTTAGCTTGACTTAGCTACAGCCAGCTGCCTGTTAACTTGACTTAGCTACAGCCAGCAGCCTGTTAGCTTACTTAGCTACAGCCAGCAGCCTGTTAGCTTACTTAGCTACAGCCAGCAGCCTGTTGGCTTAATTTTGCAACAGCCAGCAGCTGGTTTATGTAACTGAGTTACAACCAGCAGCCTGTTCGCTTAACTTAGCAAGAGCCATTTCAACAGACTGGGGATGTCAACAGCTGGTCTATCTGGCAAATTGTAATAATTTCCACGTACCAGCACCTTTAAAGCTTACTAATGAACACTTTTTACCGTGTTTGTTTTAAGTACAAAAACCTGGGTGTAAAAACAGCTGTGTACCGCACTGTTTCTTAGTGCTGAGCAATAAATGATTAAAAATGTTAATACGTACGCTTTAGAGGTAGCGGTAGGTTCATTTTATCACCATCTGACCAAGCCAGGGAAAATGTTCTCCCCCTTCTTTGTGCTAAGCTAATGGTCGCTAGCTCCACCTACATTTTTATGGCATTACCTCCAACATTTTTGGCTTTCTACGTGGCGTTCAGGTGAACAGTCAGTGCAAGCACGAGAATGGAAAGCACCTCCTTAAATTTGTCTACTCCAATCAGTATCATTGACCTCGAGCTCGTGGTCCTGAAAACAACGACCCTGCAAAGGGCTAAGTATGAGGATTTATTTACGACATCTCAAACATCGTCGGCTCTCGTAGCAATACCAGTCCCCCCGGCCCCACAGAACCTGTGCTCATCAATCGGCTCGTTTTACGTTTATGTGGAGAAAAGAAGTGTGGGAGCTGTTTTTAAAAACTGTGCCGAGCTCCAGTACGAGTCCCACGTGTGAACTTCCTCCGGGTCTTCAGGAGTAACAGTATGTCTTCATGAGCCATGGCGCTCATTCATGACTGCAGGATGAACGAGACAACATTTATCATTCTGCTCTGGGAGGGTCGGGGATGGTGTGTTGCAAGAAAAATGGCACACACACATACACACACTTTTCAAATCCACTTTTTCAAGCAACTACGAAAGACATCCGTACAGTCTGCATCATTCATCAAGCGGAATTTATCAAGAAAGCGTTCGGATATGCAACTAAATACCTTTTGGGCAGGACTTCTGTCATGAGCTGATATTACACAACCCAGACCCCCCTCCACACACACACACACACACACACACACACACACACACACACACACACACACAGGAACATCATAAGTGAAAGAGGTGTGAAAGCCAAATGTGTTAGATCATGTCGTGGAGGCAATATGGGCCCGTGCTGCTCGACATATGTCCCCGTGGCTTCAGGTCTCATCCTGCGATGATGTGAAGAGCTCGCGTCTCGTCGGGGCCGCCGGTCCTAACGCACAGCGCCGCCAAGGAGCTGTTACCATCTAAATGTGTGTGTGTGTGCAGCGTGAGATGATGGAGTGTGTGCTTCAGATGACCGCCCGAGGTATGTCCCATCTGCTCAATGTAGCATCGACACCTCCTCCTGTTTGTCTGCGCGTTTGGGCGAGGAGAGTGTGAGCACAAAAGCTTACTGTGTTCACCGTGTGTGTGAGTGTGTGTGTGTGTGCACCTCTACTCCTTGATCAAGCCATTCCTGGGGCCATAAATGCACACGTCTCAATGTGCAAGCTGTCATACCTCGTGCATTATCAACCAGTTCATATCATAACAAACCTCCGCCTGCTGCTTTTTCACACCAACCAAAGGCCCGTGTGCTTCGTGCTTCGTTCATCGCACCCTCCATCAGACGGCCAAAGTGAGACGTAAAGGAGCCCGCAGTGAAGGGATTTCACACGTCGACGAGGTTAAATGTGAGGGTCATGTCACATCTCGTTCAGGCTCACTGACATTTCGATGTGATGCAGTGATCGCGCCCTGATGCCCGATGCAGCAGGCCGGGGCGCGGAGGAAACGACGCGCCAATGAGTCAAGCTCGCACAAGATGTTTCGGGGTCTGGGTGGAGCACAGGGAGCTGTTTACGCGTGTCCGACTCATTGAATAATTGATGAGGGGCGATGAGAAAAAGGCCCATGTGCTCGGGGCTCCATCTGCGACCCTTAGCCGATAAGCGATCGCTGCCGTCCAAGAAGTTGGTAGCTTCCCTTCACTGTGAGGTTCAGAGCGGAGGGTGGGGAGGAAGAAGAACGAGGCACGTAAGGGTCCGTTTTAAATACAAGCCATATAGCTTCTCACATCTGAGGGTTTTAAAATAGAGAGCCGTTTGTTTTGTTGTCACTGAAAGGATCTGGCTTTGAGAGACAGAGACCGAAGTATCTCCAAGCCATAGTTCATTGTTCCATGTAAAAAAGTAAGCGGGACCGATGAAAGAGAAATGCACAACTGCATGATCCTTGTTTTGTGTCAGTGTCGTGGATGAAACCACAAAATGACTCCCGGCCCCTCTGCGAAGAGTTTGGAGCTTGAGTTAACAGTTTCAATCTTTGGGAAGTGGGCTCGTCCACGTTCTTGCCGAGAGTCAGAAAGTTAGTTCGTTGAGGAAATTGATACCACACCATGTGTTTGGGTGTTATCTGTTTTTACACAGCCAGTGGCCTGATTAAGCACTGAGGCCAGCAGCTGTTTAGCTAATGCTAGTATTCAGACTTCAAACAGGGGCAAACTGCTAGCCTCGCTCCGTCTGAAGCTAACAAACATTGGCGTAAAAGAAGTTGAATTGGACTTTTTAAATTTTTAGTTGACATACTGATACAAAGCTACATATAAATATGAAGCTACAGGCAGGCCAGCAGCTGTATGCAGCTAATGTTAGCATTGCGCTGAAAACAACGTAAGGTGATGAAAGATTCTTCTAACAGCACATCTAAACAGACTCCGCTCCCATATCTTGAGTTAGGCAAGGAAGCTACAACCAGCAGCTGATTAGCTTCGCTTATCCTTGCTTATCTTAGCTTAGCTTAGCCTAGCCAAGCAAGTTTGGCACATTAAACCACATAAACATGTTTTTACACTTTTGTAGTGATTAAACTAGTGGACTATAATGTAGCTTAGCTTTAGCGGTGGTGGTAGGACAGAGCCAGACCAGGTTTTCACCCTGTTTTTAGTGCTAAACTAAGCTAAGCTAAGCCTCTGGTGACTGTAGTTTCATATGTAACAGACTGACACGAGAGCGGCCTGAATCCTCTCATCGAAGTCTCGGCAAGAAAGCGGGGGAAAAAAATTGATTTCCCACGATGTGGACGAACACCTTTGAACCGTACATCAGAGTGCGTGCGCACCCTTCGCTGTTCGGGATGATGGGACGTCGTCTGGGAGCGTTTCTTCAGGTGTTTTTCACCTTCCAAACTCACACAAACATACCAAGCCATGTTCCGACTGAATGTTCTCTTTCTGCACATTTAACACAAGGCCTGCTTCATCGTATCACACAGAGACCGTCGTCGGTATCACGCGTTCAGTCTATGCGTGAGATTCTCTATTAACACACCTGCAATATGTACGTTGTGTCACTGATAGTAAACTCTGTCGCACCAATGATGTTTTCTTATATTGTTTTCCACGATATAATCAAATGAATTCTATGAATACATGATTTTTCTCAAACAAGGAAAATCAACACACACTGACTGTTAACTCCTGTACTTATGTTTTTTTTTCTTTTTTCTTATCCGATCTCTGTGTGTAGAAAACTGCCTTCGTTTCTTGTTGTAAATGGTGTTCACTGATTACAGATTGCGTTCCGGTGCTGTTGTTGTTTGACTATGTGTTGCAGTTTAGACCTTCTCCAGAGCGATCCGTGTGACCGGAGGACTCTGGAGGCATCTGGTTGTAACTGAATAAAGATTTTTTGGCAGCTCTTTGTTAGCCGCTGTCGCTGCGTCTTCCTTCATCCTGAGCTTGTCCTCCAACACGGTCCCTCTCTCGCTTGGCGAACTCTCCAAAATGGCCACCGTCTGCTTTTTATCAGGACACTTAATTAGATGTTACCTCGTGAAGCCAAAAAGCCTCAGAGCGGACTTTAAATGGAACATCGTCTCAGCACCAATATGGATGTGATTCATGCCTTAAAGGATAAGTTCACCCAAAAAAATGATAATCCTGTCACTATCTGCTCGCCCTCGCGCCGGTGGAAAGTCAAGGGAAGTTTTCTACAAGTCCACAAAACATTTCTGGGGTTTCACAGCAAAACAGCGTTGCCAGCGACAACTGAAGCAGATGGGGACTTTTTGAAATGTAAAATGTCTTTTTTATTTGCTTGTCCTGTTCTACTTCAGTCGTTTAGGAGAATGCTGCAACGCTGCAGAAATGTTTTGTGGACGACCAAACTTCACCCGACTTTCCGTCGTCCTGAGGGTGAGGCAACGGTGACTGAATTTTTATTCTTGGTTAAGTTTATCCTCAAATCCCCCTCAAAATCACACTCAAAGTGGACTTACATAAAAGAGTTTTGTGCTTGTAATTGATTACTTTTCACGTCTCACTTGTTGGATTAACAAATGACTGCAAAACCCCCTGAATTTCCCTGCCACACATAAACCACGCTGAAGCTAAATTCGTTCTTCTGCTTTTGCCAGCGCTTCAGACGGGGTGTCGGGCATTTCTCTACAGGCTTTTACAGTAGAAGTTGTTAAAGGCCCTGACAGCTTAATCGTAAATGTTACTTTAGTTACGTCTGTGAAAATCATTTGCAAACAACCCCCCCACCCAAATTATCAAGTTTAGATTTGTATCCTGACGTCACCTCTTCCCAGTCATGACAAAGACACAACTGCAAACAGACATTTCTCTTGTGAAAAATCCAAAACTGTTTGAGAACATTTTGTTACTCTTATTTTTTCCTTCTGAAACTGATCTCCTTGGGAGAGATCCACTAAAATCTAACAGGCCCCAGTTTTAACCATGAGTCAGTTCAGCAGTCTGGATTGAGAAGAATAAAGCCAGCAGGTGTTGCTTCTGTTCTTGGCTGCCCTCTTGTGTTCAAGCGTGGTACTGCAGCGGAATAGAGGTTTGGTTTTATCCTCGACCAGCCTCAGTTTTATGAACAGTGATTTCACTTTCTTACCTTCCATTCAGAGGCGTCTTCCCGCACAAGTCGAACTGGCACTGAAACACAATGGCCCGCTACACTTGAGGAACTCCCCCTGCAGTCAAATAGGATTCCCCGTCATTGCCCCACGTCGTTACATAAAGACTCATAATCAGGTTACTTCAGAGGTGTTTTTAATTAGAGTGCATTTCTTCTCTCCGTGGGTGCAATTAACAAACAAGCAAATCCTGTGTGTGAATGTGACTCAATACAAATAAAACCCTCATGTCTCAGATAAAAAGAGCTGTAATGAATTCTCCCGCCGAACCAGGTCACGGCTGGAAAGTGATGTTACATGAGGACACGAGCTACTGCTGAACGGGTAATAACCCTCTACATTGATGTTCGTGCCTGTTGTCCACCAGCAGGGGAACAGTTGGACCAGGCCGGTCCTGCCCAAACACAGCAGAAGTGCTCGTGTACCAGAGGAAACGTTGGCTTCAAGTTTTATTCAACCACCATCAGTAGTCCTGCGCATATTAATCAACTAAGAAAACAAATGTCTGATGAGAGTAAAGGTCCAGTGGTTTAACAGATTTGAAGATAAGATACGAAGCAGTATGAGACCGTGAAGCCAACTCAAGAGAATAAATGACTGTAATAGAAAAGTGTTTTTGGTGAATACGAAAGCGGCATCCTCAGTAAATACTGTATAAGATCCTGCAGTTTGTCAAGACTCTAAAAATGAGCAGATTTTGATTGAGACATGAGACTGATTGCAAGTGAGTATGTTAACCATGTTCGCCATCTTACTTTAGCGTGTTAGCACGCTTACATAAGCTAATCAGCACTAACGACAAGCAGGCCTAGAGCGAAGACTGGTGGGAATGTCATCAGCTTCACGATTATTTAATCATGAACAAAAGAATTAGAGAAATTTCAATTTAGACCTGATGATTGTGCAAGAATGACAAGTATCCCCAAAGTTGTTAAAAAAAAAAAGGGTGGTAAATAGATATATATGAAAACATATAAGTGCACACGCACATCCAAACCGAAAAAAGATGCAGGTGCTGAGTCGAAAGTGAGCAAAAGGACTACTTGCACATAACAGCCATGCTAGCAGCTCTGTGAGGCTGTATTCAGGTTAATGCAAAATGCTAACATCCACATGCTAACATGCTGATGGTACGTATAATGACTTGGGGTACGTTAACCACTTTGACCAGCTTTAATGTGTTAGCATGCTAACATTATCTGATTAACAGTAAAAAAAAACAAAAACAAAGCAGGCCTGCAGCTGAGACTGGTGGGAATGACATTAAAGGTAAATGGCAAAATAGTAAACTATAAGAAATTTAAGTAAACCTACTCTTTTATACAATTATTCTGTGTCAGTTTACAAAATAACACCCAGTGGAGTCTCTTGCCTTGCTTTTATCTGTGTTACAGCAGTGGGTGGCGGAGGCTAGGTGTTACCTCCAACACAGAAACAATGAACAAGTGTTTAAATATTGACTCTGGCTCTGGAAGAGACATCTCTTTCACTCTCACCTCGGGTCAAGGCTGAACCTTGACTGTGTGTTTGCTCTGCCTCTGTTCTGCTGGTCTTGGCTGTTTTCCTGTAACTATCTAAGCGTGCAGATCATTTTCTGACAGAATCTTAACAATGGAACGGGATGGTTTTTATTCTCAAGTGTGTTTTGAAATACCAGCTTTGGAGTTGTGAGACTCTGAATCAGCGGCTCACTAAAGTATCAGACATACATGACACAAAAAGGCATACATTCATGTTCTGAACACAGTGTTAGACTGTTTTATGATTGTGTGGTGTCCTGAACTTAATAAAATGAAGAAAACGGACATCGGATTGGCCCCACAATGCGAACCCATAGTAAACTAACAATGGCCCCAAAACAGAGGCAAAAAAAAATGCTAATAATAATAATAACAATAACTCCAGTATACAATAAGTGCCATGCAGAAGCAATAAGCCAACAACTCACTGGATAACAAAGAAAGAAAAAAAAGCTTTAAAGTGTAAATGTGTCTCTAATCAACTTCGTAAGTGTACGTCGTTCTGTATTAGTGCAATTTTGTACACTCAAACAAACACAACATGTGAAACAGTGTTAAAATGATGAAGAGAAAATAAACTAGGACATTTGGCATCCGAGCTTTGCTGGTTAGACAAAAAGGCAGAGAGATAAGGAGTGCAGGAGGAAGTGGAAAGCCATACGGTGGGGGGAGATTTCTCCCACAGCGAGCCAGAGCAGACTCGAAAAATATTCAATCGGCACGAGACCACAGGCCTGCCGTCCCGTGCTTTCACTTTCCACGCCAGTTAACACTTGAGCGCGCGTGTCAGACAAAAAGACCGGACAATTAGATCACAAGGAAGGGCGGGGTGAGTCGTTTGTTTTCCAATAAAGGGAGACTGGCACACAAAAAGTTTAGGGGGCGAGTGTTGACGGTCCAGAGGTTAGAGGGTCAAGTGAGGAGGGGCGGCGGGGAGGTCAAGGGGGGGTTATGCAGGTCTCAGTTCATCGGCGTCTCCTGGGTGGGCGAGCCTTCGGGCTGACTGAGCAAAGACTCGGTGGTGGTCGGACTGCCTTCGTCCTGGTCACCAGGGTTAGTGGTGGACGATGATGGACTTATCTTGGTCTGAAGGAGCGGGATGAAAAGTAATCTGATTATTTACTCCTATGACCGATGTACATGATGTGATGTGTACACACAGACAAAAAAACCACAAGGAAACTAAATTTAAAATTAAAATCTGTGGGAAAATATCCAAAACTCAAGCTTGGTCACCGTTCAACAAATGTCACATAGTCTCACTTTAAATGCTGACTAAATAAATATTTAAAGATGAATTCCTCTTTTTACCACCACTGAGACAGTGAACTGTCTGTGACCTCTAGGTTTAGTGGATAAAGCTATAAATGGAAATATCGCATATTACTGATTGAAAGCGTTAAGCTAGTGTACAAACACCCGATGAGGTCAGCACACTTTCCTGATCTGCTGAAGGGCAACATCAGAGTAAATAACACTTGACTACACAAATACAATGGAACTGCATCAGAGACATTTCCTCCATACACTCCTGGTGGATCTTTAAGTCCTAATAAGTGTTAGTTCAGGATCATGGGCACGTTCTTTACACAGTCCTGGCTTTTAACACACTACCAGAAAGTGCCAGCCACTTGTCCTGGTTTTAATAAGTTACCTTCAAAGTCTCCACTTTCTCCTCAAATGACTTGAAACTTGGTGCCTTCCTGTGAAAGAAAAAGACAAAAGACCAGATCAGAGAGCAACCTACAGGGTTTCGATATATCTGACATGCTCATAAACTCTGCTACAAGTTTGGGTGAGTGGAGATGCAGATAACAAGTCGTCCCTTCAACAGGAACGAGGAGCAGGAGACTCGCTGTATTCACACCTTTAAAAAGGTCGCTGCTATCGGATACTCAAAGCAGACAATGAAGGTGACCTCATTCTATTCTGTTCTACTGAAAAGGGGCTAGGAGGTGTTGATTTGATCGGTATTAGAGGAAGCAACAGCCAACATATTTCTGCAAAATACCAGCTTGTAGCATGAAGAAGAGTTGTGTTTGATCCATGCAACTCTGAATACACACTTAAATGAATATTAAATACTACATTTAAAGAGAGCTGCGGAGCCTCTTTGATTCCCCAGAAACACAGATGGATACTTACATTTTTTGAATAGATTTTTGTTGGAAATAGGTCAGACTGGTTTGCTTTAATGTAATTTATGTCATGTTTTGAAGTGGTAAGCTCACATAGAGCTGAAATGATTCATATTTTAGCCAGTCGACAGACAGTTAATCAGGACTTGTCAGGACTTCAATGAGCTTTTCTAGAAAACCAACCAGAGGAGTGGTTGTTGAAGGCTGGCGATTCGATGGTGCCTCTGGTTCCAAAGATATTTTTTTAACTCTATATTATTTTTCAAGACTTGTTCTTGACCTCTGTAAGCTTTGACAAAACAGAGGTCTGTCTAAGCAACATGATTAAAGCTGCAGCTTCACTAACAGCTTTTGAAGTAGCTCTTAGCGGGGGTTGCTCTTGGCAACCTCAAGGTTCAAACTTTGGACCTTTTCATCCAATTCTGTTACACGAAAAAACATCTCTGAAGCCAAACAAGTGTCTCTTTTCTCCAGCTTTGATTTTTTTGGCATATTAATGGCAGGTCAGGGGGCACCACTGGTTTGGGTCTCCTTACCTTATGACAGGCATACTAGCCGAGTGTGGCACTGAGCGCACGCTATCCGACAGCATTATGGAGAAGAAAGGGGTGTTAGTGGTCGTCTTAGAATAGTAAAGACAGTTTTACACAGAGAGAAGAAAAGGACGAGACACACATTCAGTACAAACCTTTGTTTATTCGGCTATATGTTCAATGAATGGGTACTCTAAGTGCATAAATCCTATAAATCCTGCTTTATCCAATTAAGATCGATTGTGTATTAACACAGTGGGTGTGTGCTAATCCTGTACATAAAAGGGGGGGTGGCTTGTCATTAAACACACACACAAAACGCCCACAAGGCACGCAAATACACACACACACTGACATACGCACACACACTCTGACCCCTGTGAGGTCGCTCTTCACTACCCCACCCCCAAACCGGCTCTGTGTGGAGGCTCATCCGCGAGGCTGCATTTCTCAGCACACTGGTGCTTTGAGGGGCCTAATAATCTTGTTTGCAGCTCAGTAATCCAGAGAGAAGAAGGATGACGGGGGAGAAGACGGATTAGGACCTGGACGGGGGTGTCAATGGAAGCTACATCACAACCTCGAACAATCCGTTATCGGTAATTTAAGCCTTATTTAAGCAGGAAATAATAACTATAATCCATTGTTAGATATTAGAGGAGACTTCAAAAGCAAGACAGAAAATCAATCCATTAGATCTATAGCTACCATATGAACCAACTTCCATGAATGAGGCGAAGACAACAGAGACAGCTGGCAGCTGTTCACTGTAATGTGATTAGGATGGACATTTAAAGATCGGAAGTGGTAAAACTGGTGATTAATGCAGGAACCTAATGGCGTTATCATGTTAGACAGGAAACATAAACAAGGACACAAAACACAATTTGCTAAATAACACACAATAAAATGTCATCATGCATAATGAAATAGACAGGAGGTAAGGAAGTTGGAAAGAAATTGGGAATATTGAGAGATGCACGGACGACGGCAGCCACATATTGTATACAAATCTCAATTGCTCCTTCTAATTAAACCACATTTTTATTTTTTTTAGCTTTACTGCATAAAACACCCATTACCTCTGAAAGAAATTAATTCGACAGTATTGGAGGAGAAAGTGTGGGTTTTGGATTAAGAGCAGCACACTTTGAGACGGTCACTGCCCACTGCCCTTTCGACTAATCAGCCAGACCACCTGGACCCCCCGGGAGAAAAGGGAAGAGATCCAGGATAGAAGCCACGCTAGCTAGCCCAGCCCGGCTCGGATTAAAGGCTGCTCTGGGCTAATGTCTGGTCGCAGAAAACTGAAACTGAAAGAACAAAAACTGGACTCTGGCTGGAACACAAGGCCGTTGTGGCCACATATTAACAAAGACCTGGCTCCACCACAACGGAAACGTTTTCCGAGCCCAAAGGGCGCAGGACTACTACAGTGGAGCGAGGAGAGGTGGACTCTGTGTTTATATTATTGATGCTTGGTGCCTGGCAGCAGTCAGAGTGGACGGATACCTGTTTCCCAGATGATGAACTTTTAACGTGAGGTTGAAAATCATACTATCATACTGCTCATCATGTTACTGCTGTTTACATTTACCCAGGCGCACATTCAAAAAATGTACTACAGAACAATTTCCTGGGTGTATACGTGTCCATGTGTACTGCATATGCATCTTCTATGTTTGTGTAGTATGAAGGAACTATGAACTTTCATTTCACCCTGTTTTTTTTAGCTCCAGTGTGTGTGTGCACATATGTACATGAAAGGAATAGTTTGAAATGTTCAGAATCATCCTTGTTCACTCTCTTGCTGTGAGTTAGATGGTAACATCAGTAACAATCTCTCCTATCTTTTACGCTCTCTTACTGGAGGTTATGGAAGTCACTGCTCCTTACCAAAAAATAGTTCCATACATACACCCACCCTCCTTCCTTCCTAATGACCGGTAGAATATTTTAAAGTTACGGTATATGCTGTCACGCTGAGGTCTCCTGTCTGACTGACCTGACATCCTCCAGCTTCCTACTGATGGCTGAGCCCACATTGGAGAACGCTGCCGTGGCCTTCAGACTCGCCTGAGACAGCGTTTCAGAGGTCCTTCTATAGCTGAAAGAGAGAAGGAGAGACAATGAGCGAGGGAGAAGTAATGGGCAGCAGACAGAGAGGATATAAGAGTGATGAAAAGAATCCGAGATCAAAGACTGCAGAGAGGCACCGAGGTCAGAACTAAACAATTCACTGTCTGTCATTTTAAAAAGCCTGACGGCATCAGAATGCTGCCTATTTCCTCTACATGAAACCTATCACACTGTTTCACACAGACGGATTGTCACAACCACTGACATCTCTTTTCCTCGTTGTTCAGAGGAGAAACCACATCTCAACAGTGCCGTCAGTTAAAGTTTTCAGATACCAAAAAATAAACTTAAAATCAGACGAGCAGAGAATCAGCACATAGCCATGATGCATATGTTGGAAAAATGGTGGATTGATAAAGCTGTTGGCTTATTATGAGGCTTACGCGGTGGAGGTGGTGACATCCTGCCAGGTTTTGGTGATGTTTTGTTTCAGCTCATTGAGCGGTGTGACGCCAATCTTCCTCTTAATGTCCGCCAACTGCTTCTCCTTGGCTGCCAGCACCTGGGTGAGAGTCTGGATCTCATCCTCAACCTGCGCACACACACACACACACACACACATAGTCAGGACATCCTTAACCCTAACCTTGCAGTTTTTGTGCATAAATCATAGGTACAGCATTGTCATAAAATGAAAAAGAAAGCTGAATCTAAAGACACATAAAGTTGCAACATACAAAATGGAAATGGTTTCATAGATGTGATTTGCGGAAACACTCATTGCTAGCATTTATTCTGGCGACTGGGTTGCACAATCATGTCAAAAGGAGCAGCTGGAAATATTGGAAAGAAGGGAAAGCGATAAGCTACAGCTTCAACGAGGGACCTGAAATGAGCATGTTGTTGTTTTGGAAGGCAAAAAGCACTATATGTGAAGACAGCCTGGCCTTGTTTGAAAATAAAATCATACATTATACATGTACGAGGTCACTGCAGCCTCAAAACCAGCAACTAAAGTGGTGCGTGCATATTGTATTAGTAAAAATAAAAACTTTAAAAACTCTTTGAACCATGACCCATCTGATCCCTGATCTGTCTCCTGACCTTGACCAACTCTTCCTGTAGCTCCTGCCGCTCCTCATCTGTCATGGTGGGGGGCGGGGGAGATGGACCGACAGACGTCACTGCATCTTCTCCCATCTCTGGGATCGAGTCGGCTGGATGCTGCTTTGAACCTGTGAAAATGTAAAAAGAAAATGCTGAGACACATCCATACATCCTCTCACTTGACAAGTCATGTGCGTCTGCTTAGACGCTGCAGGATATCCGTCTAATCTTTTGTCATTCTAAAGACATATAGGTGCTCCGTGTCTGCTGTGTGACAGTGTGAACGGGTGGCGTGAGAGAGGAGGCCGGTGTTGGTCGTCAAAGTCGAGCCGGTATGCTGTTGCTCTGGAGGGTGAGGAGAAGAGAGGGAGCTGGTAGCAGAGGAATCAGAGAGAAAGACTACGAAAATTAAGGGTGCTAAATATGCTGTTTGATGTATGTTTGTAGTAGCCAAGAGGGAAAATCCTTTCATGATCCAAAACACAAGCTTTTATTCCTACTGTACCTTCTACCTCTCACACACACATTCATACTTTCACACACACACACACACACACACACACACACACACACACACACCGCATACAGTATACCGTGTCTTTGATGTTGCCATCTCAGCGGCCCAGCAGGAGTAGCAGTGCATCAATAATACAAAGAACTTTCTAGATGGAGACATCCCGGGCTCAGACAGCGTGAGAGAACACAAGAGCTCAGGGTTTGTTAGGATCTGTCAGTCAAAAGGACAACAGCGGGTGAGGATGTTCGGGGCCACAACAGAGCCGAGCCTCTGAGGTAGTTTTTCTTTCTGTCTGGTATTTTCAAGAATTTTTAAGGATTCAGGGTGAAAGTAAAAAAACAGAAACAAAGACAAAGACATGGTAGTATTTAAAAAAAAAAGAAAAAACCCAAGAGTTGAATAAAAAAGTGTGCTTATTTGCTTTCTTGCCCAGAGTTGGATGCCAGGATTGATAACACTCTCATGCCTGTCTGTAAAATCTGAAGCCTTAGCCAGGAACTCATTAGCTTAGCATAAAAACTCGAAACTAGGGGAAAAAGGAAGCGTTTTCTCCAAAATGTCAACTATTCACTGAAGTCACATTCAGATTAGCACATTAACACATGTCTAGACTTTACCACAGATGCAGGTCTCACAACTTTATCTAACTGAACCAGCTGTGATATGACGTTGAACAACACTGTGGTTGTGGCGATATATTAATCTGAATGATAATCTGAACCGAAGGCTGTTAATCTTCCTCTACATTTGCTGGTGTGGAACTTAAACATAAAAATAAAATGACTTCTTTCTGACTACATTAGCTAGCTCAAGTCATCGCTGAACATCAAACATGTCTTTGTTCATAAAATCTAGTTGAGAGTTTTAAGCCTGTTTTAAGTCTGTTTCACCTCTGACCACGCCCGACATCACTGATGGATGTGGTCAGAATCTTTCCATCCCACGATGCTGCACCCTTAAATATCTTCCTCTTTTTTTTTTTTTCCCTCAGCGAACCGCACATCCTCTCCTCCCACCTCATTCCTAACACTCTCTCGCGTCACAACCCAATACTCCCAATACTTTAAAAATATTTTAACTAAGACATGCTGCTTGTCCTGGACAGAGATACCAACATCACAAGAATCTAGCAACATTACTCCCACAAAGACTGCCGTGGAATATCCTCGCTGTCTGGAGAGCTGCTTGTGGGATGACAACATTTCTCAGCCTTCCAATCACACAGTGTTAACATAAAGCTCAGGACTGGACTCGCATTAATTAATACTGAGGGGATGAGAGGAGCTGATTGGATAAATCTCAAGTGGAAATATTCATATGTCAAGAAGACAGACAAGATTAAACTAAAAATCAGAACATCATTTAACAGGAAATAGAGGCAGGGCTTTACAGTAATTAAGTGTGAAGACATAGATGTGGAAACTCTCCTTACAGCCTTCAGCCTTGAAACCACCCCCACTGTTCCTCTGAAGCGTTACACTTCATCTGCCCTCAGGCTCGTTTTCCTCTCATATCGCTCTCTCTCGTCTTGTATTCACCCTCTCCTCGCATTACTGGTGATACAGCAGGGACGGTGACTCACGCGCTCACACAGACACGCACAGAATATAGAGATATGCACCTGCTTATGGTGACAGAATTGTGTAATGGACACTTCCCCTTGTCGCCACCAGGAAAAAAAAAATCCCTCCCTTTATTAAAACTGGCTTTTATATTCCATTTTTATAACCTACAGTATGCTGCTCAGGAGTTTCGTAAGATTACGGTGAAAATCCAGCACCTCCCCGGGGTGAGAATAACAGGTTCTGAGTTATCAGGCCATGTAAAGTTTTATTATACGTTCCTGCAGGCAGCGGTGTGAGTTCTGCGTGGGTGTGGCGGTACCTTTGTATGCAGTGAACGTATGCCATGGAGGTGTGTGTCCATGAGTAAGACCAATAGAGACGCAGACAGAGAGGGAGAGAGAGAAAGAGAGAAGTTTGGATGTGGGTGTAGGCAGACGTTTGGCCTGCCACACCAGACTGCATACCCACCCACATCACTGCCCTACCCCGGTGCTTCAGCTCATTTCCTCTTAGACTAAGAGCTATATACAGTATGTTCTTCTTCATGACCACGTTACTCAGACTACTCTAATTGTAAAAGGTTCGAGGTTCATGTAGTTATCATTTTACAACACCAGGGTTGCACAACTAAAATGAGTTTGAGCGCTTTCACGCTACATCAAAGAAAGCCATTTTATACAGTGGCCTGTGGCGCAAGCAATGCTGTCGAGTAAAGCTTTTTGTTTTTACTGTTTTTAATGCAATCCAAATGTTCTCTTATGTCTTATTACTATTGCCAAGGAGGTACATTTGTCAACAGGATTACACAAAAACCACTAAACATATTTCCGCTAAACTTGGATGGATAGTATGGAGGTATGCGCTCTACTGAGTGCCATTCTAGTTTTCAACGATTTCTATGCCCCTGTAAACAATTTCAATAGCCTTGTGTCTATCTTTTGATATCTAAAAGCAGGACCAGGAAGTATGACATGGATAGATGACTTCCTCAGTTTTGTAAGTATAATACAGCCTTACTTTATAAAAGGAAAAAATGAAAGGCTGACCCACAAACAAAACATGTTTTCTGTGTATAAGTACGATCATCCATGCCTCTGTAAACCATTAAAAAAAAAGTTTTATATTTTTCTGATACAGTGTGAACAGACACAAACAAAACAGTCAGCTCAAGCCAAGTCACACTGGATTTGTTATGAAGGAATTTGTGTCTCTCTCCAATCCAAACTCAGCTGACGATAATAAGTTCTCCCTGATTCATTGGACTAGAAGGATAATTCAATTTTGTTTGTAGACAACAAGGGTGGAGACATCACATCAGCTGGTCCTGACGTACTGTACCATATAATCTTGACTTATTCAACACATCAAAATGTGATTAAAGTACTACACAACTGTGTAGTAGATTGTGCGTGACAAATTGTGCGATGATAGTCATAACCAGAGCAACATAAAATGAATCTCATTTAGATTAAGGTTTTCTCAAAATGAAATTACAAAATAAAATAATAATTAATTAATAATAATAATTAAGAAGTGTGAAAACTGAATGAAAGTAAAATGGAAAGTGGTAAATGCTGCTCTCACACAGAGCTTTGTGTTCCCCCAGATTCTTCTCGTCAAATGAACCAAAGCCATGTTTTGTCTTTTTGTCCTACACACACACACACACACACACACACACACACACACACTCTCTCTCTCTCTCTCTCTTCACGTCCTCCGCCCAGCCTCTCCCTTTCCTCCTTGTGTTTACCTCTGGTTTTGACAGCTGGCGAGCTGGGCGGCGTGTCGCTGTAGGCCGGCGAGAGGTAGAGGTAGTTGGTGTTGACTCCTTGTTCAAAGTCAAATGGAGAGTGGTACTCCTCCAGGGGCTCCATGTTCACAGCTTGTAGTGTGCTGTCGCTTAGAGTGACCACCAACTCCCTACGACCTCCACCACTACCTACGCACAAACAGCCAAGTGCTGATTGACTGCATGTGATCCTAGCGCGTGCTGCCTCTGCATGTCCTTCTCTGCGGCGTCCTGGACTTTTGTGGTGTGTGTGTGACAGAGAGAGAGAGACACAATATCCGAGTGTGTGTGCGAAGGTGGGAGGAGGTTTCGTATTGGCTTTCAGGTAGTCAGAAGGTTAGAATGAGAGTACAGTCGCGCCGGTTTCCCTTTTGTTTCTGCAGCAGGCCAAGACGCTGTGAACCCTCTGCTCCTTTCTGCTGTTAATAAATTACCTGCGCCTTCAAGCAGCTGTTGCATTAGGTACACACACACTCTCCACACACACCCTCCCTCTTCGTCTCGAATGTAATCCCACAGGTCAAATCTTAGTCCATCCTTCACACATCCATTTGCGCAATCAGTGCTGTTGTCAGGTGCTCTCCACTGTTAGCAGAGCTAGCGCTGTGGCGATACTGTGTGACACTCCGGTGTCGATACTCTCAGGTCTCTCTGTCAATTCTCTCCCTCCCTCACTTTCCATCACCAAGCCTGTCATCCAAGGAGGAAATAAAAGAGGTCCCATTTGTGTGGGCTGGTCACGTGATATGTGTGTGTGAGGAGGGGCATTAGATGAAAAGCATAATCTGCAGTGTCCCAGATTACAGGGAAGCTCTAATCCAGGGTGGCCGGTCCAGCTTGGAGCAGCAGTAATGCTAGTCAGCTATAAGGGGAGTGGATGCCAGAGGCTACACTTGGTATTGTGTGTTCTTAAGAGAAAGTGCTCTCTGTGTGGTAAAGAAAGCATGTACGTGTACATTTAATGCACTACTGTGGGTTTTTTGTTTTCAAAGAAGGGCTGCAACTACCAATCAGATCATTTTGTCGATTTATCGATTGGTGCATGAAACGTCATCAAACGAAAAAGCAAATTATCAATGGATTATTTCAATAGTTGCCAATGAATTTTCTGCTGAAGGTGCAATACATAAGAATCAGCCATCATGAATTCATACTCCTAACAAATATGGGCAACATATCACCAGATTAATTAGTGTGAATGCTAACAAGCTGCTGACTGTTTTCTGTTCCATCCACAAATTTAGCTACTGTTAGCTTGTTAGATCTGTTAGCTGTACTACCAGAGGGGAACACGGGAGCACGGGTACTTTGGATGTCTGGGAGAAACCCGTCAGGAGATCACTTCAAAACAAGACGTCATAGACGTGTTTGACATGATGTCAACAATGTATCAAATATCTTCTGGTTTATTTACTCCTCTATGACACGAAACTGAATATCTTTGTGCTGTGAACAAAACAAGATGTTTGAGGATGCCATCCTGGGCTTTGGGTAACAATGATGAACGCTTTTGACCATTTTATAGACCAAACAACTCTACAACAAAATCTATAGCTTAATCTCCAATGAAAATAATCTTTAGCCCTAGTCACATGAAATTATATTTACTCAGATGTAGGCATGGAAAGCTACATGCTTGATCTGTATGAAGCACAGTAGATATAATCACCAAACCACATATAACACCAATCCAATATTTTTCAGGCAGGAATTCAAGCTGCATAAAGAGAGCCAACATGTATGAATAGGTTTCATGTCTCATTTCATTCAAAGACATTCATGCAGTTTCAATAGAAAGAGGGCATCTCAGTGTGTGCATGCACCTGCTGATACTTTATGGCTGCAGGGAAGTGGAAAAGCAGCCTGGTGACATTCCAGCACTAATTTCATGACGGAGGATGTAGATCCTATCAAAGATTTAGAGAAGCTCTTTAAACAGCATGAAGTTTGGAGGGAGGTAGAAAGCCAGTGAGAAAAAGTGAGAGTAGAGGAGCTATAGAATCAGGATTATTGTGAGATTACAATTTCTAGCTGGAATGTAAATGTAAGTTTGCTCTAAGACTATTCTAGTAAACCTTTTGACAGAGCACTAGGTGCCAAAATACTCCTACTACTTGTGAACTTGGGTAGAAATCTACTTTTTAGTTGATAATGCTTCGCTGTGCACTTAGTTTGGTCAAGTTTTTCATAAAATTAAAGAAGCTGCCATAAGCTTAAATAACGTGCTCTGGAAAACATTTACATTTAATGCATATTTGTGTGCATATGCATATATTTTTTGTTCTTTTAATAAGAAGTGATTTGTGGCTGACTACAGCCTTGTGTAAGTTTACACATAATACCAACAAGAATAACCATATTATTAGTGGAAACAATAATATCCAAGCTAAAAGAGCTCTGCTACCAGTATTAGTATCGGTACTGGCGATTATCCAAAATTCAGGTACTGGAATCAGATCATAACTGGAAAAAGGTGGATCGGTGCATCTCTATCAGTAACCTCCATTTGAAACAACTGCATTTTGACTTGGAAAGTTGGATGAAGGCAAATGAAAGCAGTTCATCCTCACAAAAAACATGCCTGACAATCATCTGATATGTACAAAACAGCACACTGTGTACATAATTCCCATCCTCCATCCATTTCTCTGTGGTTATGAGCCGGACGAGCATGTTCGTGATGATCTTCAGAGAATTGTTGACATTAAGTCAGAAGGACTGGGTGCTGTCCTAGAGCTACTGACTATGTCAAAGTGAAGAGACTGGAGTTTTCAACTCTTAACTTAAGCTGTGTACTAGTTTAACTATTTTCAAACACATAATGATAGAAGTGATTCTGTTCTATATAAATCACTTGGCTAAAGCAATGCGAACATGCGAGGCAAACTCCTTTAACTGTGCTGTTGCTGTGCCCATGATCTGCAGAGTCAGGCTTCACTGCACTGCACAAGGTCAGCCCAGCAAGTGACACACATACAGTCATTCATCCCAAACTATCAAGTATCAACACATACACATGTACAAAAATAAGCCCACATCAAGGAAAAACAATCCTTGTCAACATCCTTCCTCTCCTGCTTCTCATTTTTGTTATTTTTGTCAGTTTTGTCAAGAAGCAACCACATTTTTCATAACAATTGCTACTTACAGTTTTTGATTGAAATATTTAACAAGGCCACATAGTCATGCACACACTAGCCTTAAAAACCTGCTTCATCCATAGGTCTCCTTTACATAGTAGAAAGCCCAAATGGAAACAAATCCTAGACTGCATTATTCTGAGATTAATACAGCAGCAAAATGTTTATCAATGGGGAGTTAAATGAAACTGGCGCTCTTTGAATCTTAGTTTATACCCTTCATAAATTCCACTCTTCAGCCCTCTTGACAAGTGGAGCCACGGATTCATGAGTAACACGGGATTCATGTGACATCTGTCAAAATGTCTGAATTGGATAAATTATTAAACATGACAAATAAATTCCATCAAAGTCACAAACTTACTGTAACCAAACAACTTCAGTATGATCATGGATTCTTTGACATTCTTCGATTTATACACTGAAACAGCCCATGGCACCATTGCACTCAAAGACTGTAGCCAGAAACAAACGGCCATTTTCAAGTGGTTAATGAAGCGCAGCATGAGATCAATTACCTTACTATTCGTGGCACACCCTGTCACATGATTAACCTACAACAAGAGTCATGAGACATGGATGACTGGGGATACAGCGAGAGTGCCCACAAAGTTCCCATGATGCACATGTCATGGGAACAGCAACAAGGGCAACAAGGGGCTACATCTCCGATGGAACACAGATGCTGTTCATGTACTGTGCTGTAACAAACAACTGATGAATTTTTAAAACCAACACCTTGATTGTAGCAGAAGGAAAGTGCCATATCTTCATCTCAGCACCGTATTTCAATAATCTCAGACATCTCACAGATTAGTCTATTCTAAAATGGACTCTCCGTGACAGTTTTGCAGACAAACATCTTTATAATAGCTGTTTAAAGGAATGGTTTGACATTTTGGGAAAAATGTTTGAGAAAATCTAATTTGTCAAAAAATTAGATGAGGAGACTGTAGTCCGACCCACTGGATGTAGGCTGTTGGTTTAAGTCTACCAGGCTACACACTTTTCAAAATCCCCACCACTATGGCAAACAACAATTTACCCAAACCCAAACCTCGCTAATGGTACATACCTAAACAAGCTAGCAGCTCTCACCCTTATCTTGCAGAGATTTAGCCATTTTAATGCCATGACCTTCCTCCCCATATGCAAAACAAGTTACCCTGTCACTATTTTTCAGAGGCACTGTGGTTGCATCTTGGCTATAGCGCCACCATGGATGATTGTAGTTGGTTTTAAGAAATACAAAGAAGTTTGACAAAATTGGTGGTTCTCAAAAAGGGCTTACTAACAAATAAAATCTTATTTTAAGTTAATTTGAATTATTAACACTCCCTAAACAAGTTCTACCATTTCTTCCTTGTATTGCCTAGTATTGTAGAAAGACTGAATTTTAAGCCACATTTAATAATTTACATCTTGTGGCATCTATATTTAGATTATATTTATCTGAACTCGTCCTGTTATGGATGCTGTTTTTCCATTACTCTCTCTCAGTGCTACAGTAACCATAGCAAAGAGCAGAGTCTTTAAAGTGCAGGACTCTCCAGTCCACATACAGAACATGGGAACATTTTAATCATATACCACATTTTCTCACTTTCATCCAGGCAAGTATCAGCTCAAAGATCAAAGAACAGCCGGGGATTTCCCTTTTAATCTTTGAGATGAAATGCAAATGTACTGACACCAGTGAACCTGCTGGTTTTTTGGGTAGGTTCAGAGGTTTGTGTAGCATCTTTAGCTAAATAAAACCCTTCGGGAGCTTTTTAAACCACTAGTGGCAATGACTAATGTGCAGAAAGAGATGTATTGTGACAGTTTTGACAAACATCCGGCCTCAATCAGGTGCACCAGCAGATAATGCCAGCCTTAACACATTACGTTAATGATGTTAACAGGAATAAAGCTGCAAATACACGTTTTTCTTCATTGAAATCACAGTACACGCAACAAGAAATCGTAATAACCTAAGCTGTTTAAAAACAATACTCTGCTAAATATCAGGTGTACTTGTGCAACCAATGAAAATATTTAGTTGCACTTATTTGGGGTGCATGTGTGACCAAAACAGTTGCACCCTTTAGCAGAATTTCTTTTTCAAACATGGTGCAGCCCCAGTTTACACTGACTGAAATTAGTCACAACATGATCTGAAACACTTGAAAACATATGCGAATACAGTTTGAAGGAATGATTTTGTTTTGATAAAAAAAACAATTCCAACTCCAGCAAGTCTGCTGTATGCGATTGGAGGGGATGTTATCTGTAACAGACTTCCTCTGGTCCCACAGCTGAAAACATCCAGTTGTGCCTAATTGAAATCTAATAAGTGCTAAAATGTTGGCCACTGCAGATGATCAATCTCATTAGCCAAGTGAGTTGAAAAACAAGTCAGATCGGTAGGCCTGACTGTCTCATTTTTGAACATCTGATTTGAGTCGAGACCAAAAGCCGGTATCAAGGAGGCAGCAAATACCAGACACAGACTACATTCAAACAACAATCTGAAGTTATCTAGATCTTGTCAGGCTCTAAAGTATTTTAAGGAAATTGCAAAAATGCTCATGGAATAAATTCCTCAGAAACAAAAAACAAATATCACAAATGCGAACAAATCAAATTAAGTTTCCCACAAATTACCACGTGGCCAAACTGTGTGCTAGTCCCCAATGATCTAAAGTCACTACTGGAAACTTTGCAGGTAAAAAAAAAAAGAGATGTTTGCTACCAAAAAGGTAATCTCGGCAGACTCCACTCCCTCCAGGAGTCAGAACACTCCTGCTAAAACCTGCTAAGCTAGTTCCTTATTACCGCCTGATATACCAACAACACAGAAAAGGCAGAGCTTGAAAGGGGGGATCTGTAATGAGATGCTTCAAAGTGTCATTTTAGTCTCAAATACTGGTGACTGAGTGAGGAAAAATATTATCAAGGATGCAGGAACAGATGGTTCCAGGATGCAGCTACCATAAAAACATGCATGAAAGAGTGACAGTAAAATGGACTTAACTGTCTGTTGCCATGAGAGCATGACTTTTAAAAAAAGAGAACTCATCAGTTCCTATGATGAAGTTTAAAATGGAGACGATGACAACTAGGAAGAATGAAAATCTACTTCTGCAGGCAGACAAAGACAATAAACCTACACCTGAGCTCTGTAGTAAAGGACGGTTTAGTAAACAGTTAGGGGTCTGACAATTTTATTTCTATATCATATAACAATCATTTCATAATTTTGCTGTTTTACATGAGCAACAACCAACCACCAAATGAGAAAGGCAGCACAAAAAGAGATACATCTGGATTTTGATGAATATCGGTCAGAAGCAGAAATTATGTCATATGGTAAGGGTAAACCTTAAAAGCATATGCCAAGCACAGGAAACCTCCACTACAAAAGAGGAACAGTGGTCACAAGACAAGTAGCCCCAAACGACAGTGACTAAGAGACAATTTTCTCAAAAATATCATGAGGATGGAATTCTAGAGCTGCACCGAACAGTTATTTTCATTGTTTATTATTCCGTAATGGCTAAAGCCAATCAGTCCAAAATATAGTATATCTATATATTATAGTATAAAAATACAGTTTAAAGAAAAGAAAGCAGAAAACATTTTTTTACTTAAGAAATTTGTCAAACTGATCAATTGATCATCCAAATAGTTGATTTATTTGATAGTTGTTAACCAACTGATTAATTGTTGCATTTCTGGAACACTTCTCAACCAAATGAAATCAAACATCATAAGCTTCAACAACTTGAGTTCTATGACAAAGAATTTCCTAAGAATTACTAAAGTTCCCTCTTATCTTAACTCTTATTGTCTGATTGACATTTGGTCAATTGGTCTGATATTTGTAAGCATGATTTACAGTGACAGATAACATTTGTCAAGGTATACAATATGCTGCACCACAATATCCTCTTAACACTATTTTTCAACCTTGATGCCGAAAAACAAAACATGCAGACATCAGGAAATTATATTCAAGCAGGGGGGTGAAGACTGGTTTTGCTGAAGGGAAATGAGGTCAAGGCTGTGCCTTGTCTACTGGGCATTCCCTTGAGGTTAGCAGATAATCGTCACTTTTTGCCCATTTCCACAAGAAATACAAGCTCTAGTTATGTGCAAATTAAATACAAGAAAAAGGGAGTTTTTAGCAACTAAACTGAGTCTCTCATACAAGCTTTATTTCCTTGTATTGCAGCAGTACACATGCAACAGCCTCAGCGGCAGCTGTTGCAATAATCAAACCACGAGGATGGGTAAAGACAAGCAAGTGGTGTAGAGGTATGAGAGAGCAGATGGCTGCTGAGCAGGAGCGGAAATGTCCAGGTAGGCGTAGGAGAGGAAAGGAAGCAGGAAGAATGCATTCATAGAATACCTGTGGTTCAGACACTCACCTCCTCTCTTTATATTAAAAAATGCCTGGCAGTCCTACACGTGTGCTTAGGCCTGTCTGACCTCACTCACAGCCTTCAAACACAGACTGAAACACAGTAGGACTGTGCTGCTTTCAAACTAAAGGTTTACACTCATGGTTGTGTTCAAAAGGGAGTGTGACATGGCGAAAACAGGTAGAGTAGGCACATTAAAGCACATGTGATAAGCTGTCAAACGGGTGTGACCTACTTGTCAAGTTATCAGTTAAAGAACATGCGAGTTTTCACCATATCTATGAAGAAGTGTTGAATTTGAACAACTCCTCGTCAAATGTACCTTTCAGAGCACGTCCAGCTTTTAATATTACATTTATTTTGAAATGACACCTTCCTCGTGTACGTTCCAACCGTTGTAACGTTAACGTTAGCTCAACGGTTGGTTAAAAAATGCTGTGTAATATTCAACTTCCGTGATATTTTTGGCACTCTTTTGATTTTGAAAAGACTGATATTCTTTCTAAGTCTAAATTTTGTCAAACGCTGTTACCTCTGTCACAAAAATGCACTTTATTTTGGTTTTAAAGTTAGCATATGTTTCAACGGAACGAACGTTAACTTTAGTCACTGCGAAAAGTTAGCTAACAAGTTAACTAGTTTGCTAACTTTCACGTGAGACAAGAGTAATAACAGTTCCGTTAACAACACAATCACTCAGAGACTTTCCGGCAAAAATCATTTACCGTTATTTGCGTCCTCCATTGTACCGCTGAGCGTTGTTTTCTGATTTCTGTTTGTCTGTCCAGACTGGTGTGCAGGTTGTTCACTTGGCTGCTGCAGATCTTCCTGCTCCCTCTCTCATGTTGCCAGGCAGCTCGCCGTGCGGGGTGGGGTTCGCCGTGACGTCATGACGCAGCAGTGTAAACAGAGGCGAGCACGTGGATCAAGTTTTACACCGTCAACAAGGCACAGCTGCGTGTCAACGACACGTCATTATTTGGCTTGAGTTTTTTTGTGCTGTACAACACGAACTTCAACATGCAAATCTGTCATACCTCAGTTATTCGCTGTTGTAAAGATTGGTAGTAAAATGCTTCAATTTTATCCACGTTTTACACACGCAAATACAACTTATGTGATAAAGATGGATGCCTCTGATCCCAAGGAGAGGCAGGGACAGGATTGTGCAGTATATCTACTGGTTTGAAAATATGTCTTTGAAAATCCATGTATCCTTAACATTAACCTAAAATAAAATCAAAATCAGAATATGTTCTAGGAGGAAGAAATTGGTGTTCCACATAATGTAGATAAAATACAGAGGATATAATATCGTGGAAAGAATACTTGAATTATAACTGATACATGCCTCTTGATATAATTGACATAATTATATAAATTTCTGTCACATAAACATGCTTATTACCCAGGTATGTCTCATTTATTATTTTTGATTAAGCATTTGCAGGTTACATACCTCTGGATTAAAGTTACACAAGGGCCTATGTAGTCAGTCAAGTCATTATTTATAATATCGATATAAAATAGACCCAAATCACAAATCACATTGCCTCAGTGGGCTTTATAATCTCTATAGTGTACAACAACCTCTGTCCTTAGACCCTCGATTTCGAGTAAGGAAAAACTTCCTTAAGCAGGGGGGCAAAATTATAGAAAACTAAGGATGCTATAGATGTGTGTACAGAACCGACCAACAAATTCACGGATAAATCACAAGTGTGTGTGTGTGTGTGTGTGTGTGTGTGTGTGTGTGTGTGTGTGTGTGTGTGTAAAAGCAGTAGTGTACAAGTTCTGAAAATTTTCCTTCAAATGACTTTGGAACTTGAATGCATTATCTTGGGGAGTTCACACTGAACTGGACTATCAGGTTTTTATTCCTGCACCTATACGGAAATCACCACCAGTTAAGGAAAATAATACCAGTAGGAATATAGTCAATGATTTATTAGCTCTAGCTGGAGGCATAACAGTGGCAGGAACTAAAGCACTGAAACCTGCGAGGTTTACTCATGAATTTATTACCTGAGCGAATAGTTATCACATACACTGTCCTGATCACTGGAGGGCCAGTAAACTTGTCAAATGCATGCCATGATGACAGCCAACGCTTGTATGAGCTGGAGCAATAAATAGATACACTAATCATACATGGCATGCCTTATTAACCCCTTGAGAATTTAACCATTACGGTGGGATATACAACCCCCTACCTAACTGTAATAAAAAGCTGGGTTAAATCCCACTCTTGTTCGCACACTTTGTGCAAAGCTCTTAATTGGACAGAACTGAAACTATACACCCAAGAATGCCAAGCATTACACGCACAACTGAGAGAGAAAGCTAGATAGATGTTCACATGAAAGAGTGCCACCTGCTGGACCTGATCTTGATGACAGGGAAACTGAAATATATTCAGACTTGAGACACATGTTGATATGTTGGAATATTTTACTCTAGGCTATAACATCTTAATTATCTCTGCGGGATGCCAATTTCAGATCCAAACGATAATGATCACACATCCAACGCCTTTATTAAACAAACATTTTGATAATTAAAAAAAAAATGCAATTAACTCATCGTTAAGTTTATATTAGCTTAGAAAAGAAATAAAAACAGCAAATATATTATAAACTTTTATATCATGGTTACGTATTATTATGCTTGCATGCTTGGGTCCAAAAAAGGTTGTATTACTGTAAAGGAGAGGTAATATTGATGTAATGGAAGATTAATAAGCAATTCTTTATTTTACTTAAATATCACAATTAATTCACACAGCTGTGTTTATACACTGTATGTATGTGTATAAGCTAATCTATAGATCTTTATATTCATATTTTAATACAATATTGATTTAATATAGCATTGTTTTTATTTTTTATAAATACAATAAAAATGTTTTTTATTTTTAAAAAAAGTATTTTAGACAGACTACTAGTTATAATAGAATTTCTACAGGAATTTTACAGAAATATTATAGAAATGTTATAGGAATAATACGGTAACACTGTTTAGCTAAAGGCTAAAGTGGGGCACGCAAGGCAGCGTTTATGACCAGAGATTACAAGCAAAGTCAAAAGATGAAAAGCATGCGGAAAATGGGTGCAGCCTCCAAACACAAAAGACCCCTTGCTGATAAACAGCACCCCCATCTTCCTTTAAAAGCCGCCCCCTCCCTCTCCAACCCCCCTTTCTCTGGTCGAGGTGCATTGTGGGGAGGAAAGTCGTTGCCATTCGACCTCTGCGGGGCCTGCGCGGACGCAGCGAGAACCCTGAAATTCATTATGCGTTTAAAACCTTTATTTATTTCCGCATAACCTACATACTCTCACCGGGAGGGCCAAAGCGGAGAAAAGAAACGACGACGGTCCATCTCTTTCGGAAAATACATCCTGTACAGAGACATTATTTCTGTCGGAGGGGGATACTGTTGAGAAAGTGAAGATTCTAATATATATTAAGAAAAATGTCCGGTGAGAGAAACCGCAGGTCGCTGGCTTTCCGAGGAGGTGGATTAGCTGGGTTAACGGGTTCCAGCGGTCTCGGTGGGGGGAACTGTAACAACAGGGAGGCCCCGGCCTGTCAAGACCGACAATTTAACGGGAACAGGCCGGATCAAGAGGAGGACAGGGATCTGGGGGCAAACGGATCATCGCAGAAGAGAGTGGAGGGCGCTGGGTCTGTCAGCGATAGCACGGAACCCGAGGCGGAGGAAGAAGAGGACCCGGAAGGGGGCAGCTTTGCAGCCGCGGACGGCGACGATCGAGACGGCTCTGGGGAAGGGGACGACGGGTCCAGGGAGGGGAACGGTTTGACAGCGGGGAACGGTCCCAACAACGCCGACGGGCAGGAGACGGGAAGCGGTGCGACGGGAGGCGAGACGGGATCCAGGAAATCTGGGGTAGAGATGAGACCGCAGACGTTGCTTCAGAAACACTCACAATTCCATGCTTCGTGGTTGCAAGAATTTCCATGGCTCAAATTTTGCCAGGAGACGGGACTCATGTCCTGCTCCTGGTGTCACAACATTGCCACTAAAAACAGCGACGAGCTTGTCAAAGGTAGTCGCAACTACAAGCGGGCCTTGCTGCTGAGACATCACCTGTCTTCTGAGCACGGGAGAAATGACCCCACCAAACAGGTAACGTTAGCTCGAGTCCATGACGGATTTCGCTTCGCTTCTTACGTAGCTTAAAGTACCTGTCACACATTTGCCACAACATATGTCAGTGTCTGCTCTGTTTTGTCACTGTTTGCGACAGTTTTTACAACTTAACAAACACGAGGAAGGCGAAAATAGGCCATTACTTAAGCTTCACAATCCCCTTCTCCTGGCTGATTAGCTAGCATCAGCCTGCTAACGTGAGCTAACAGCTAGCTTAGCCTACTAGCCCGAGTAGCTTCGCTGTGTAGCCGGAGGTAGATGGCCAGTGACAGCAGTGGAAAGCCCCTAGCGAGGCTAACGTCGACTGACTGAGTTACTGAATGGCAAAACACGCTGAATGGTGTTACAATGTGAGGGACATAAATCTCTCTGATTCGGCTGGCGTCTCAAATGTGAGTGTCCGTCCACTCATCTGTCAAACCTGCTCCAGTATGACACCTGCTAGCCAACCGCACACCGGAGGCTGTTTCTCTGCCCTGTCACGAACGACAGTCAACCTGTCCAAAAAGTGAAAACAAATGATGGCCGGTTGCTGTGTTGTGGGTTTTCTTTTATTTTAAAGCTGCACACTGTACAGCACTCCCTTTGTTGCATCAGCAGTCTTCTTAATTGCTAGCCTGCTAGAGGTCACACAATGGCAAGGGCTCGACCCTAGCAGCCTTTGGGGAACCGCACCCCTTCCCCACCCCCCGCCTCTTGGCCTCTCTTGCAGCTCTGCTGGCTCGCAGTCCCGGGTGACCTCTGGCGCATTTCTTCCTCCTCCACCTCCTCCTCCCTTTGGGGAGCTAAATTAGAGGCATTGTGCTAGAATGACCCCCCAAAATCCATAGATGGTGTCACTTGCGGGGCTGGACAAGAGGAGCGGAGTAAATCATGTCGCCTGGAGCTTGACAGCCTGCCTGGCCCACATGCACCCACTGTGAAGAGGCATGAACGAGCGAAATAGATGTCAGTAAATAGAATGACATGGCATCACCTGACCCTGTCATCCACGTATTTATGGATTAATGGGCTCTTGTGTTATAATTTTGGGGCAAGGCTTCTTCTGTATTCACAAGACTGAAACAGTGCTCACCTGAACATTATTCTGTTGGCTTCTAAATAATAGGTGGCTTTAGCCTTTGCTTGAGGTAGGTTTAAACTTAGTGCCAGTATTGGCTTTACTTCAAAATACCAAAGCCAGTTTTATATTTGGTGAACCCTGTCTTTATTGATGCACTTGAAATCTTTTTATTGGTTCATTATTTTTATTGGAGGGTAGGCAACATTTATACGGTACTGTTTCAGAGACCTCATAAAAACAGGGAGTGCATCTTTCCCCGAACAATCTCGTGTCAAAGGGCATTTCTCCCATCAGTCCTATATCTGAAAAAGAAAAACCTCACTACTGCTTCTTACTGTTCCTTGTACACTGCCACACTCGACCTCCTATGCTGACAATGGTCTGAGCTGTCAGGGGAATTGAGAGCGGGGTGCTATTTGACTCTAATTTGTGAGTGAAGAGGATTGCACTACTACATTTAGTCCCCTTCCTTTGCACACGCAATCACTAATCAGAATGACTTAAAGTGATCCACTAACTTGTGTACATCTCTAATTGGTAAGGAGAGCAGTAGGAGTGGATTAGGGGCTTGGTATGGCTTCTGCCTAGCAACAAGGACCCCAGACACTATACGCGGAGGTTATCCAGGCCATTTTCTTGTTCAGAACAGAGCCGGGAAGATCACGTCCCATTGCTGCACTTCTGGAAATGAAAATCAAATCATTTTTTATTGTTTTGATGTTCATAAGATTAGGTTTTTCTCTTAAGACTGTCTTTTGAATATACCTACGATCTTCATATGTGCACCACTGTTGAGATAATGAGCAGCAGTGAATGTAAAGCAAGGCGGCATTGTGAGGCAGTACATTAAAGGGGAATTATGGTGTTACGAGGCAACGTCTTGTTCTATTCACCCATTCCTGACGTTAGTCAGGCCTCTGCTGCATTCGTTAAAGCTAACTCAATTAGCCCTAGCACACCAGGGCAGCTGTGGTGAATGTGGGTCTCCTTGGAGAAGGGGGCCGTTGTCCTTAATTCTCTAGACTCTGTCTTGTGCTCTGATTGTTCCCTATGCTCGCTGGTATAAGGTCAAGACACGGCAAAAGTAGACCATTGGTTCCCTTAGATCAAACATGAGATCACATATTGGACGTATAGAAATAATTTTTATTCTCTCTATAAGCACAGATTGGTAAATGTTATGTGTCAAACTGATATTCTTTGTCACAGTGTGTCCCTTGTCTTTACCATATATAGAGTCTCTATTCTGTAACTGTAAATCCATATGTCAAAACACACATTGCATTCATTTCATGTTTCAGTTCCCTCCACATCCAGCCTCTCCATACTCTCCCTCTGTCTCTCTCACCCACCTCTGCCCTTTCTTTTTTCTTTGACGTCCAATTGTTTAAAATGAATGTCAGTAAAAATATGATTTACATCCATAATACAGCCAGCTGTTCTCCAAATCCCTGCAATGTCCAAACTGCATCAAAAACACAGGCCAGGGTGAGGCCCCTGAAACCAGGTCAGACGGCCCATGATGCTCCATTCTGTTTGAGGGCAAAACAAATGTTTTACCTGCATCACTGTGTTGATCTAAATGGGATGTAAGATGAGATAACCCTTGCAATCAGATATGGGGGACCTATACAGGTCTTTTTCAACCCCTCATTTCAGTTAAGACAAACACCACTCATTGTTAAGAGTACGTCTCCCCGAATGGGAAAGGGGACCCACCCATTGCGGTCTGGTGTCTGCCAGATATACGAGATGTTTATTGGGGGCCACAGGTCAGGGGAATGGGGTGGGGTTGGGTGGAGCCAGAGGGAGAATTCTTCTTGTTGAATCCGTCAGTGACTCTACCCTCCCCTCGTTTTCTCTGCCCCCCTCTCTCTGCCTCTTCTGTCAGAGCATTGTTAGGAAGCTGGGAGACACTCAGCGCAGCCCTCCCACACCTTGGGCCAAACGCACACTGCGGTATTGTTCTAGCATCTGGGGACAGACGGGTTTGGTGAGGAGGGGGGATTGAGGCAAGGATACAGTAAATGTAGGGAGTCGTTGAGGGACCGGCAGAGATGGCCTCAGGGTTGGGCCGGTCATGGGGCTGACTTGATGATGGGTGGGGGTAGATGAGTGAGGGGATGTAGGCAAACATGTGTAAAAGGTAAACAAAAACTGGCTCCAGTGGGTCATTATGTTGCATGGGGACAGTGCTGTATCTCCTGATCTGTGAAGAGTTTGGTTGGGTCTGACTGTGGCCAGAGCTTCAGTAAGCTCGAATTTATGGCCACATTGGTTTGTTTAATCCACCTGTAAATCAATTCTTATTGGCCGTTGACTCCAGATTTTAAAGCATCAATGTTAGACCCAGATCAAAGGATTCTTCTTCCCCGACACTCTCTTGAATTCCCTTGCACTGTGCTCCCTTTCTTTCCTTTCATTATTCCACTCCTTCCATCTCTGGCTCGAATAAAAGGCCGAGCCACGTCATGACTGGGGGAGGCTGATATTGTCCCCACATTCTCTGTTGGCTCAGGCTAGTTTTTGCCTCCAGCATCTGCCGTGCAGGGTTGGTCTGCTGGTTCTCCAAGCTCCCAGCTCACACGTGGCACATCTGGAGAAAGGATGATGCTGCTGATGAGGCCAGTATGGAGCAACTTATCCAGTACCAGGCTGTCCTAGCCTGACTTAACACACACACACATGCACACACAACTCGTATCAGAACTGCCAGGCCAAGTCTTACCTCTCTGGCCTGTTGCCTTGCTATGTGTAATGGATAAAAGCTGTGGGGAGTCATGGGGTTCAGGGGTAGGGGTGGCTGGTTAGTCGAAATGATAAAATGGGTCTACTGATTCCCAGGTGCTAGGAGAAATAGAGCGCTTGTTTTATTAATGGCATGTTTAACACATTGCTTCATTTTTCTGTTTAACTCTGACATCTTCAACACAACCACAGCGGTAAGTCCCAGGGGGGCATGAATTTCAAAGATATTGGCCTTTAAAGATCAGCCGAAAGCCAACATATTTGCAGATATGATACATCTGTGATAGGCGAATATCGGCCGCTATATCTGTCAGGCTTTAGTTCTAAGATTGGGTTTAATTGTATCAAAGGAGGAGAAAAAACAAAGCAGCAAAAACTGAATGCGAACGCTGACAGTCTAACTCTGAAACATATCCCACTCCTCTTGTTGTTATCGTCCACCTGCCCTTCACCACACCAATATATTCCGACACGGTACTCAACATGATGACCATGCCCCTCCAGAGGCTTTGATGTGTATATCATGGAATAATTTTTCTCCTCTCTCCTCATCCTCTCCGCCTCACCCACATGCACCCTGGCTCCTTTTCTATGCTCGCAAGTGGGAGATGGTGTGTAATAAGAGAGTGAGTGCAGAGCCCTTTCACAAAGGCCCACAGTGAGTGGACAATGAGCCTCGGGGAGAACGCGGGCTATTGTAAAGGCTAAAATGGGGTGACCCAACTCCTTCTCTCTACCGCGCTGGCTTTCCGGCTCCCTTTTGCTCCACATTTTCTCCTCCGCCCTTTTTGACGAGGCTCAAGGTCTGGCTCTCTCAATCTCTGCCTCATGCTCTCACTCTTTGTGCATGTGTTATCAGGCTTTTTCTCTTTTATGCTCCGACCATTTCTCATCTTCTTTTCTAACACTTAATTCTATCAGCTCTGTTTCTACTTTTTTTCTCCATCAGAACAATTCTGCCGTCTCATCTGCCATTATTCTCTGTCCTTCCAGTCTCCTTTTATGTCTTCTAGCTTGCAAAGTACGTCGACTTTTTTTTTCCCCCTCAGTCTCCCTCTCCCCCTGTCTGCCTCTCATTTCATCCCATCCCATCTCTCTCTCCATCTCTCCCCCTCCAGCTGTGGCAGAGGATGATAAGCCCCCCTATACTATCCTGTGTGCCCAGGCTGCCCTGGACAAGAGCTGCAGTGTGGAGGGAGTAGGGGTGGGGGTGGGGGCTGGGTGGGGACCTCCAGAGAAATGGATTTAATCTGAATTACTCGAGCTGAAACCCCAGCTGTGTGTATGTGTAGGCAGCTTGGTTTGTGTGTGTGTACATGCATGTGTGCGCAGAAGAGATGGTGGTGGGTGGGGGCAAAAATGCAGGGCTCGAGCAATGTGAATTATTCTGGATTAGGACATCTGCTGTGCAATCTAAAATGAGCTGGAGATGTATGCTGCTGCATCTGTGTGTGTGTGTGTGTGTGTCTGAGTGTAAAAACTATAATGTAGGCTTCGACACACACAGGGTGTATATGCATTTTTTTAATAGGCTATATATATTTTTTCAAATGTGCATGTATGCATGTGTGCATTCGAGTCCAGCCGTGGATTTTTGCATAAAAAACTGCATGCATACACACATTAATGTGCTCCCCTCTCCTCAGCTTCGTACAAGGCTGGCCCTTTGCCCTGTTAAAGGGAAGCAGGGGAGGGGGAGTGGGGCTGGTACAGGGTAGTTCTATGCTTCTGCCAGTTCCCATCCTACAGCCACGTTGTGTGTCCTGCTTTGGACACACATCGGCCCTTCTCCCGGTCTAATTCTGGCGTGCTTTACATCTAGTTTCCAAGTCAAAGGGAGACACGATGTTAATGTACAATAGCTAATGTGTGTTGAATCTTTAATTTTGCAAATCAATTTTTCAACACAGCTTTGGAGGTGACAACCAAAGTCAAACTTGAAAGTGTATTTATAGTCATGAAGAAATAAACATCTGTCTCAGTCTGGAGGGCTTCATCTAGTATTACTACAAATTAAATACATATTATGCCCCACGTAAATTGATTCCTCATGGTTGCTTTAAAGCAAATTAAAACTAAAATTATATTTTTTAACTCATCTAAAGGTCAACCTGATGGAGAGTGGTCTTTAGGAATAGCCAAATATGATGTAGTTTTTTTTGTTTGGTTATAAATATTTTTTGTATTGCCTTGGATTTCTAAAAGATGTAAAAAAACAAAAACAAAATAAGGTTATTTTCAGCAGCCCTCTTGAACAAAGGTTTCTTTCCAGGCTCACTGCTTCATATTTTTTTCAGCAGTCCTAGAAGTAAAAGTCAGTCAGATCAAGCAAGCAGTTTTTACCCATTGGAAAAACAAAAACATGCATGTTATGCATAAACATCAAATTAAGTAAGTTAAGTTAGTTGGTGCAGGAAAGTCTACAGCAATTTAATAAAAGTAGCTTGTGGACAGCACTGAACATTTCAGACTAGCCTTTTATATGTCATATTGTAGTCTTTTATTAATTTGTGATTGGACATAGCGTCATAATTGTTGTGTAAGGAGTTGTGAAGTTTAAGTTTGATAGAGGACAGGAGTTAAAGGGCTGTGTAATACTACCTAGCCTGAAAATAACACACCTTTCTTTGCCTCTTTCCCACCTCCTCCATAACACAGAAGCCTGTCGAACCTGTTTCACCCCTAGGGCAGGTGTGTCAGTGTCACGCCGTGAACCCCGAGGGTATAAATGTGTGTGGCTTTTAAAGACAGAGTTACAGGAAGGGAAACTATATTTGTATACAAGTACATTTGTGCTTGCTTTGGCAAATGATTTACATGCACAAAATCCACCACAATAATTTATCTTTCTCTCTTTCATGTAAAAAGGAGATGATGAGGCCCTCAGACAACGCCAGCCCCTCCACTAACTGCTCAGGGGAAGACTACCGCAACAAGCCCAGTGAGAACTCCTACTGTTACCAGCTTCTCCAGGAGCTGGACAAGCAACGCAAAAGTGGCATCCTCTGTGATGTCAATATTGTCGTCTCGGGCCAGGTGTTCCGTGCACACAAGAACATCCTGGTTGCAGGCAGCCGCTACTTCAAAACCCTCTACTGTCTGACCAAGGGCGAGGCCCAAGACCAGGCCACGGTCACGCACCTGGATGTCGCTGCTGTGCAGGGCTTCTCAGTTATCCTCGACTTTCTCTACTCCGGGAATCTGCTGCTCACTAGCCAAAATGCCATTGAGGTGATGTCTGTGGCGAGTTACCTCCAGATGACGGAAGTTGTCCACACGTGTAGGGCTTTTATAAAGGATGCCCTGAATATCAGCATCAAGCAGGAGGCTCCTGACTCAGTGGTGGTGGACTACAACAAGAGGCAGACAGTGGCCAAAGACGGACAGCGAGGGTCGGACCGGAAGCCAAGCAACTTCTGGGCCACGAGCATCCTGTCAAAGCTGTCGATCAAGGCCAGTAACAACCAAGGAAAGGAAGCAATGGAAGAGGATGACGAAGGCGGCAGGGTGAAAGAGGAGACCAGTGATATAGAGGTAACGGTGGTTGGGGGTGAGGGCTGTGCCCTGGTGACCCCCGGAGCCTCCAGCAACTGGGCCCACCACAACGACAACTCGTCTGATTCAGCAGAGACCAATGAAACACGGTCGGCAAGCGGCAAAGTGCAGGTGTTCGTCTGGAACGAGCCGGCCACAGGTGGCGCTGCAGCAGCACCCGCGGCAATAAAGAGAGAAGCACCGGACGCTGCAGCTGGAAGCGGACGGAGGAAAAAACAAACCACCACACGCCGTTTTGTGTACAACTTTCCACCAGACCCTGAAGAGGGATTCGACGAGGGGATGTTCATCCAGCCTTCAGCCTCCTACCCCAGAGAGGACTTCTCCTCCCTCTCTGAAAATGCTGGTATGACACACATTTGTATCTGTAAACATACCTCACACACTCCCCACGCAAATCCTTATCCTGTATAGCGTTCACATTTAAATTTCTTATTCCTATTAGTCTTATTAGTAATAATTTTACACTACTCCAAGAGGAAGGAAGAGGCTCTGTTTTCAAGGAAGAGAATTAAACACCTTTATGATATGGAGAAACATATTTCCTACATCATGTATGGAAACCTGTTATGTTGGGGCCTCTGTATTACATCTTTTACACCAATGTAGAGTGTTCAGTCAAACGTGTTTTTCATGTTTAAGGAGCTTCTAGTGTACAAAGCTCAACCGTATGGCCAGGGGGAAGGAAGAATGGCTTTAAAAGACGTATTTGGCCCTCTGCACTCAATACAACTGTGCATCTATGTGCTGCTTTTGACATACAGTACAATTATGTCTGCAAACTTAGCCTAAAGCTACTGCTAGTTCATGAAACAATAACCAGTTATGTCAGGTAGCATCATTAGGTAGCCTGGCGCCTCTCTGCTTTCCTCCTGTTCCAACATTTGAATTCAAATTATGCACACACAAACCTTGACACGCTATTTTCATTCCTGATTTTTTTCTACGCCTTTTTTACATATTTGTCCCCCATATTTAGCTTGTCAAATTTAGTATCTTTAGAAGACATCTGCATTGAAACAAGTTTTAAACAGAATTTTGTTGGTTTGATAACTGCCTGTTGCTACACTGTGCATCTGTAATGATTTATGCACCATGGGGTCAGTGGGGGATAACAGTTATAGGTCACATGGTCAGTAATTGGCCATTTTAATATAGTTCTTTAAGACTGCACTTTTGTTGCCTAGCATCACCTCTTTTATACGCAACATCCATCATCATATAGTGAGATGCCAATAGGCTGACTTGCTGCAGCCTGCAGTAAGGGAAAAATGACATGATCAGTGTTCAAGATCACATCAATAGGAATCAATTTTCAGCTTTTCGATCAATGTCCTGCTGTTGCACCTAACAGCAGAGATGTTTGGTTGTCAAGCACTTAACCTGCTGTGTATAGCCAACACGGGAGTCACCACTCCCAGCTGTGATCTTCACTAATCACTCCGGAGCAGGGGGCTTACAAAACGTACACCCACCTGCACAGAGATGTGTTGCCTCATCACTGCTGAGACTTGTTGAAAAGGAAAGATGAGATGTAGTATACGGTTCAAGTCAATCATTTGAATTCAATGAGTCGGATACATATGTTATATTGTTTTTTATAGTAAAAAATATATATATATATATATATATATATATAAAATAATGACAATACTTTGAATTGAGTTGGAGATGAGAATAGATCATTTGTCCTATTCTACATAACATTTTAAACCCATGCTATATTCTGTGTTCGGCAAGAACATTGAAAACCTTCGACCTTTTTAAGCTGCTTTCACTCATTTAATCAAGATTTCAATCTTGCTTGAAAGATATTTTCCACTCATCTTCTCGCTTTCTCTTTACCCTCCGATGACTTCCTCTTTCTGTACTTTAAAGGGGAAATCCAGTATTTAGGAAGTGGTCTAGCAGAATCCCCTAAACTGTCAGCCACAAAATTGCTGCTATGACTGCAATGTAATCCTTTGGGGCAAATGCAACTGTCAAAGTTACGGCCACTAAAAGTGCTTCTTTTGTCACTGACAGGTTAAGGTTGTTGCTCGAAGTGGCTGACAACAATACAGAAACAATTCCTACATATTCAGACTAAGTGTAAGATCACCCAGGGTGCCAATGGAAAAAGTAGTATGGACGACTAGAGTTGAAGAAATGTAATGGACACCGCACTAATGGTTGAAACTATAAAACAGCACAAAAATGACAATGGCCAACATAAACCGCCGTGTTCTGCACAGACACATTTGTCAGATTCATGAAAAATACAGTAAATTGGTTTGTAATTACGGAATTTAAATTCCCTCGCCACTCGTGCTGACTAACGGGGCTCGGTGGGCCAACCCACCTAACCCGCTCCACTAGAAACCTTTCTAAATTATTCTGGAGATTATTTTTTAAAACATCTTAGTTCAGTAAGTTCAAAAGTCGGTTAAAATCACTTTAAAATCAGTGATCGCCTCTGCAATCGTAGATATATATGATCTGATGGCAACTGGCACAAGCCTACTCTTGGTAATCTGTTCTCTCAGCTCCAGCCTTCTCCTTCTGTTGGCCCCATTAAGCGTGGCGCTGTAACCATAATGATATCACATATTAAGTGGAGTGGTATGGAGGGTGGGTGGGTGGATGGGGGGGTTGTGTGAGGCACAAAGTGTGTTTAGAAAGAGAGAGAGAACTACATTTTGTGTGTATGTGTCAGAGAGCGAGAGTAGCCATCCCTAATGCAGGCAAATGAAGAAAGCAGGGGAAACATTTCTTCCCCCAGGCCTCCCTAAATGCACTTGAATGCTCTTAGTGCCTCCAACTCCTCGTACGGCTCTTTTTAATGTGTGCACAAAGTGATCCAGGGTGTTGTAATAGCCAAGAGGGAGACGCTCAATTTAAGACTGAGTTTGTCTGCATGTGTGCAAACTCTCCAGCCTTCCTCTGTTCATCTCTGTTGTTTAGCTCCATGTCTCTATCTAATGTACACTATGTTACCAAACAGAGATATGGTTAACACTTGAAGTAGGCGGTTAGTCACAGTAAAAGGTTTCAAGGCAACTGTTTACCCTCTAAATCATAGTTTTGTGTTCAACAGTTCATTTACCTCCAAAAACAGTGGAATTCATTCATCGATATAGTGCATGTTTACAGTTTGAATATAGAATATATATATATTCTGTGAATATTCAGACTCTGTAAGGCCTTAAAACTGTACAAATACCGTTCGCCCGTGTAGACCAAAAATAAGCCTCTCCCAATCCCAGTTTTGACAGTCAAATTATTTCTTGCTGTAGCCATGAACATTAAAGGCCTGCAACTGATGGACGTCCAATTGGTTAACATGTGTGAAAGATGGTTTTGAGAGACTGTGAGGAAGGAACACATCATCCAAATGTTGTTTGACGTAAATGATTGTAAACAGGAAAAAAGGGTTCAATGAAAACGTTTAGTTGTACCTGACAGATTTGTGCCTGCATGTGCAACCAAAATGGTTGCATCCTGAAGCCCTGCAGATTTAGATGTGCTTTATTTGATACTGGACTAGGATTGATTGAAGGGGGAACCGCTGGGCCTTTGCTGAGGTATGCACTCTACTGAGTGCTATCCTAGTTGCCATTCTGTTTTATTTTTTTTTTTTAAAGCCACTAAATGAATGATTGGAGTAGTCATGTATTAAAAGTTGCATTCATTTCTGTTTTTTTTAGTTCCAGATTTCTTTCAGTTTGAAAGAAAAGGGTTTTCCTAATGGTTTCCCACTTCCCTTTTCAGAAGAATTTTCTTCGAATACTTCGAATAGACTAGCTGACCTCCTCACCTTCCAAAATCTGTGTCATTGTGGATTGGCTGATGAATTCATCAGACGTTGACTCGTGTTTTAATGTGTTAAAAAAACCAAAAACGTTATATGACTATCCAGTGGTGTGTAGGTGATACTTTACAATTGTTTACTTCTGGATAGATGAGGTGTATTGCGAGCCATAATGTATTTGTAGCATCCGATCACTGAAAACCATTTTTATTTAATCCTTTTTCACTCCTCATCTTGTGGCGCGCACATGGAAAAATGGTCAAGTGCCATTTATGGACAGACCGTCACTTGTCTCAGAGGTTTCAGTTTGTGACAGTGTTTCCCACAGTCTCTCTCTGCTGTCGAGGTTTGATAAGCCTTGTGTGGCATACAGTGCTCATTTGTTGTGACTCGCTCTGGATATGCGTGTCACATGATGTCTGACGCTTTATTGAAATATTGCTTTACAAAGCAAAATTGAGTTTGTACAATTGTCTACTGTGCATTAAGGTTTATCGAATGGTTAATCAATTTGCTCATTTGTATTACAAGGCAACAAAACCTTTCATTGTGAGATGCTCAGACTAGAGCTAGACAGCCTTCTTGCATCATTGGTCAGCGGTTACTTGCATATTTCTGTATGAGCCTATGAGCTGTCACCCACCAACATTAGCTCTCCCGGTTTCTCACAGTGATGTCACACGTTTGGCTTTCATTTTGCTGCACTTCGATCTCTGCGGTCATCCCCTTTCATAATATGTGCTTGTTTTTTTTCTCTTTTTGTGTTTTAAGAGGTTGTTCATCAACTCAAATGTTTAAAGCTGCCGACAACAATCCGTATCGTTAGGGATTCATCCGCTGATTATTTTCCTACTTGGAAAATCTAGTCTTTTAAATACCGGTTTCCATAGGTTCAAACATATTGTGTTCCCTAATTTTAAAAAGCACAGAAAAATAAAAGAAAATCTCACATTTTAGAGGCTAGAAACATCAAATGTACAGCATCTTTTTTGTCCACAACCCAAAGATACTGAGTTTTCTCTCATAGATGACTAAATAAGGCAGAAACATTTATATTTAAGGGTTAGGAAACAGACAATTTTTGTTTTTTTTCTTAATGATTAATTATCTAAATAGCTGGTGGTCTATTAATCGTCGCAGCTCATATTGGGTCATTATCAAATAGTTGCAGATTAACTTTCTGTTGCTCAACTAAACAATCAATTATTTTTGCTATTAAATGTTATTTTTTTACATCTTTAGAAGCTTTATCACCGTCAAATATGAAAATGCCTGATCTCTTTTTCTTTTGCCAGAGGGTGGTTATCTCTCTCAAAATGATCTGCAATTGTTTGCCAAAAAAAAAAAGACAAAGCAGTGATACGACTGTAGAGGCAGCTGGCTGGTGTTGAACAGACTCTCAGGATGTGTTGTGGAACATAACAGTTGAAAGTGATGGTAGCTTTCAGAGATATAAGTACTTTGCCATTGCTGAGCCCACAGCCAACACTCGTGGCCAATAAATTCTTGGGTCTTCTCCAAACAAGACTGTTGGATTGTTTAAAGGGTGGGTGCTGCACACACACAGGCACAGAGCAGGTGAGGAACATTTGCATACACACTAGTCCCTGTTTAATCGTGCACACAAATGCACACCCATGATCACACACACAAAAACTTCCCCCAATCCCTCGCGAGGTGCAAAGCCAGCAGGGGCAGTTCCTTTCCTCCCTAATCCACTCTAATGCAGCGGGGCTGTCCTCACTATTCCAAATATTGACCCAGGGAGAATGTGCGCACACACACACACACACTCACACACACACACACACACACACACACACACACACTTACTTGCTGGGGTGTGTCTTTAATGGGCTCTAAGCGCTGATGCTGGAGGAACCGGACACACACAGGTGCTCACACACAAGTGCTTACAAAAGCCGAGTGTAAGCTGAGCCGGTGTGAGGGCTCGACTCCTATTCTCTAATTAACCCCGTCCCTGCTGGAGCCCTGGTTACAGCATCAGTTTGTTGCTCTGGCCTGGGGAGCACACTGCTTTACATATAATTGTGGGCTGTGTGTGTCTCTGTGTGTGTTGTCAACTGAAACTTGCATTGTTTCACGTGGGGGGTGGTTAGTTTATGTACACAAGGGCGTCACGAGGTGTGCGTGCACCCCACCAGGCTTTCAAACACCTCTCATCTCCTTTTCTCCCTCTCGCTTCTCTTGTCCTCCCCTCCCCCCCCTCCCCCCTTTCCCAGAACTGGCCAATCAGATCCAGTATAGCATCATCAAGGACTTACAGCAAGGGGAGTCCTGGGAGAATGGTAAGGCGCCGCACTCTCTAGAACAGGAATGAAACTTGAAATATTTAACTAAAAATGCATTTTCTCCAATGAGTGTGAGCAGTCCAGTCAGTATGTCTCCTAAAGGGCTCATGTTAAAACAGCATTTAACTGCATTGTTGATGTGCATGACCCTCAAATGAAGATCTTCATTAACCCCAATATCAGGGAATAAATGGGTAAAGTCAGTTTCATTTATACGGGCCAAAATTGTAACAGGGCAATTTTAGTTCCTGTTTGAAGCCACGTTTGTAGTGTTTTTTCCTTTGTTTACTATCTTGCCATCAGAGTTTGAGTTTAGCGCCCACTCCTGCTACTGAGGATGCTGGGACACAAAAAAAAAAAAATTGAACCAGTCGAAAAAAAAACTAAATAACAGTAAGATGGCATTAAGTTTAATTAAGTCGCGGTTTGATTGACATACATTGGTCACATGGACGGGTGGAGTTGTGGGTGGAGACATCAGCTTTAAAGACACATAAAAAGGGAGGCTCTAGTCAGATCACGTCCCAGGCCAGCAAGGTCACATTTCAACCTAGAGAAAATAATTCAAGTTGAATTAAACTAAAAAAAGAGGTGTGTTTCTTTGCTACATCTCCAAAGCCTAAAATGAACAGCTTGTTGCGCTCATACGAGGTTCTGCTCTTCAGTGTGCAATGCACACGCTCACACCGGGAATACACAGGTGACCTGCTTCTCATCAACCCCCCCAGCCCCCACTCCCCTCCTCCCTCCTCCCCCCTAGCAACCTGCCCTGACAACGCCTCTGTTGTGTGCTCCCTGGCTCAAACAAAAGGCACCCCACTCTCTGAAGACTCGCTGAAGACCTGCACTCCGTTTGAAGCATTCACGAAATCAGTAGATTTGCTTATTTATGTGTTAGCGCGATGAAGACAGCGCTGGCGTGAAAACATCTTGATTTCTGTCTTTTGCGCACTGAAATAATGAAAATACATTATAATGAATGTTTGAGTCGTTAAGTATTATGATAGCAAGGTTTGATGGTGTTGTTCACTTTTTTTTAGACTTAGCTCTAGTGATCTGCTTAAAAACTTCTGTGGCAAACTTTCACTAAAGGAGCTTCTTGTGATGCATCAGTTTGTGGTTTCTTATTCTCTCTAATGGTTGCCTCATTATAACTCAGTGATCTGATAAACAGGATATTGGTTCCTGACACACCCCTCTCTCTCTGAAGGATCTATAGATGCAAATGTAGCTTTTACGGTCACTGTAATCTCCAATTTATGGCAGTAACTCTTAGTCAGCTTCCCTCAAAGTTGTTTTCAGACCTTCAGATGTTACTAAATCTGACCTTGTGTCTCTCTCTGTCTCTCTCCAGGCGAGTCCTCTCACCTAGCCCTCAATAAGCTCAAGTGCCCCCACTGTAACTACATCGCCAAGCACCGGCGCACGCTCAAGAGGCACCTGATCATCCACTCGGGCGTTCGCTCCTTCAGCTGCGACATCTGTGGCAAGCTGTTCACCCGCCGCGAGCACGTAAAGAGACATTCCCTGGTGAGTTGGCGTATGCACAGGATCCTCTCCTCTCTTTCACCACCCTCCATATTCTGCCAAACACTGCAGCGCTCTGTCCACCCTCACATCTTTGCACTCCACCTCATGTCTGGCAGCTCTCTGCTCAAGGGAGTGAGTGCAACAAGATATTTTTAAACGCAGAAATGTTTGGGCTATCATAGCTCTTTCTAATGTAGGGGAGTATCTTAGAGTCTCTCTCAAAGTGGTACAAGACGAATGGAATTTTGAAATCAGTGGTCTGTATTATTGTCCTTGCAGCAAAACTTGAAACAACAGGCAGGCGATGTAATCTGTCCAAGTTTTCTTTTTTCGCCCAAAATTACCCAAAAAAGTCAGACTACTGACTGTATAAACCGTAGATGAAGCTACAATGTCTGGAAAGTGCCTTGTACATGCATTATTTCTAATGACCAGGAGGGGGACGGCTACTGGTCTAAAAAAGAATCAATTGTATGTAAGCTTATGAGAAAACGACCCAACTTCTCACTTGATTTATCATCTCAGTAAACCGTTTCCTAATCAATTTAATGGTCTCAATCTCTAGTTTCAAGTCTCAAGTTTCAAGACACACCATGATGTTCATTTGGTAAATTTTGGTCCCGTTTAGAGTAAATTACCCAATAAAGCCGTATGTGCTTTAGGGCCTGGGTGACCCGTAGTTTGTAGGGGTTTTTATGATTACCCAAATCTTGGATTCGATTTTCTAGACTTTCATAGCCTTACAGCTGTCATTTATATTTTTAGAATACTTAGGTAGGGGTGGGGCGGTTTGATTTAGCATCTGATTATTAATTTTATTGAAAAAATGTGCTGTGTTAAAAGAACAACAGTTATCACAGATGCAAGCCTATGTTTTTCTCATGAAAATAAGGGGAAAAATGGAAATTTCACCATTTCAAACCTTTGTGGCCATTCCAGTATAGATTTCTTAGTTTATGAGGTGAACACACCATGCCTTATGAAGCAATGTAGATTTCTGAGTTCAAGATGCACGCCTGAATGCACCGTGAAGTCCCTTTGAGTATGTCGTTGATACTGCATTGATTGCAATTGTCGAAATTGAAGACTAATTTCCATGATTTGCAAAGATACATTTGTTTAAAAAAAACATATTTTATCTGCACACACAGATTGATGACATTGATGACGCTACAATTGCTGTCAGCGTGTTTATACATGGATCTTCAGGCCATCCTAGCGAGACTCATTTCTTTGCTTCATACTTAGTTAGCTTAACTCAACACTAAGACTGAAATTGGAGAAACAGCTGGTCTGCATCTGTTCAAAAGTGACAATATCCACCTCCCAGCACCTCTCAAGTTTACCTATTAACCCATGTATATCTTGTTTGTTTAAGATTTAAGTGAACAAAACAACAGGATTTGTTGTTCCCCTCTGTTTCCAGTCTTTCGGTTAAGCTAACTGACTGCAAAAGTAAATCTGCTTATTTCTCCAAATTCCAACTTTTCCTTTCAGTGTCATATTGACAAATTATTAGTGACCTGACTCAACTCTTCACCGCTCTCCACATCGCTCCCTCCAACAGGTGCACAAGAAGGACAAGAAGTACAAGTGCATGGTGTGCAAGAAGATCTTCATGCTTGCGGCCAGCGTCGGTATCCGTCACGGCTCGCGGCGCTACGGCGTGTGTGCAGACTGCGCCGACTCACACCAGGCCACTCAGGAGGGCCTGGAGGCCATGGAGGGCATGGAGTTTCCTCGCGACGAAGACTTCGAAGGCGAGGACGGAGAGGACCTGGAGGGGGAGGAACCCACCGACAACGACCAATCAAATTGGGGTGAGGGCAATGCCGGTGCTGCCCCGGAAGAGGACTAAGAATCTTAACAAGCTTGAGAAACAAAAATAAAAAAAGGTTGATGTTTAATATATATGTATACAAAAACTTAGCTGGTAAACAATCAACTCCAAAGTGCTATCAAACCTTGAGGTTACTTAATTGTGCAAGTATATGACAAAGAGATGGATTTAAAACAAAAAAAGCTTTGGTAGAATGGGAACTCCAAGATGTAAAGATTTTATTATTGTGAAAATGTGTCCTAGTCTGGGCCCAGAGACCGCAAGAGAAAGATTAATAACGACGAATAATATGATAAATCAGGTTTTTGGTGATGTATTTTTATTTCCTGTTTTTCGGGGGAGAGTTGGGCAGGGTGGTGATGTAGAGTTGGGGTAGGCCAATCATCTAAAAGAGCGAAATGTTAATTATTTAATTTATGAAGAGAGGTTATTATGGTCTTATCAAAGTCTATAATTTTTATTTCTGTCGTTTTTGTCTGCAGGCAGAGGCGCAGTAATGGCTGTTGCTTTCTGCACAATCTGAAAGTATATTGCTTGGTGCTTGTAGAAGTACACAGAAGAAGAGCATTATTGTCCACAGGAAGATTTTTACCTTGCTCTGTAGATCTTGTTTAGATGCGCTAAAAATATTATTATATTATTCTTTTCTAATGTTTTTATTTTTTCTTTTCCCTGCACAAATCTTGGAACCAAAAAATCTGTTTTGTGACTCTAATGTATCACAGCCATATTTATGATTAATTTAAGAGGGCTGCGATATTGTGCCAAACAGACCGCACACCAAGATTTAGCAGGAAACAAAAACTACTGAATACGCTTTAAAAAAAAAAAAAAAAAAGACAACGTGAGGTTTTTATGTTAAGCGGGGAAAAAAAGATGAATTTCAAAAAAAAAAAGGACGAGGGGAAATGTTATTGCTAGCTTTATACAAATCACGGCGTCACAGTAACACTTTATTATTATTAAACAGAAGCATTTGACTTTCACTTAAAGCTTGAATTTTGCCAAATGATGAAACGTTTGGTGCTGTAATGCTTGTCGCAGAATACTGGACCTACAGGCTATATATGATGTTTATAATCATAAAGCTTAAACTGACTCAGTTATACATATGTAATCAGCTCAAACTATAGAACACTGTTGTGCTACGGCGACTATCAGGTATGCTTTGCCATCGTTTTTAAGCTTTTATTTAATGCACACACACACATACCATTTTGTAGAACTACCGGCAGTACTTGTAATTGACGTTTTGAGGACCTAAGTGGACATCAACACCTGTATACGTTTGTTTATATTTGGTACTGAGTTATAGTATAGTAAATACAGTATATATATATTTTGAATCACTTGAACCGTGGTCGCGAGGGGGAGGAAGTGTGCAGAAAATCATGATGTGTGTTGTTTGAAAAGTCCGAAAGAACTCCATTTTTCACGTGTAAAAGGTAAACAAGATGTCATCGGTTTAATTTGATGTAAGTTTGTTTTTATTATTATTTTTTTTTTTAGGTCTGCCAGGTAGAAAAACACTTTGTTCCACAAAAAGTGAAGCTCTATGGCGCCTCATAGACATGCACTTACGTTTGCGTTCATGAAAATAATTTGCTTTATGTTTCTTCGCTTCCCCCAAAAGCGGGTCTGAATGGAACTATATAAAAACTGTTGTGTCTTTTTCTTCCAATGAGCAACTTTTTTTTATTAGACATTTTGTTCTTTTTTTTTTTCCTTTTTTTTGTTATTTAATATTATATATATTGACTCCAAAATGCAATCAAGACTGTTAATTTCTATTTGTCCAACCAAAATTGTTGTTTTTAATTATTGTTGAATTATAATGTATGAGAAAAAGCCAGGTGAAAACTTGCTTAGTGTAGAGAAATCCTTGCTCGTGTCTGTAATTGTTGAGATTTTTAAATGTTTTTATGCTACAGAATCATTCACTTTACCCTAGATACATATTTTGTTAAATTTTTTTTTTGTCCTTTCCACGGATGTTTCCTTTCTCCTTTTGTTATTTCATTAAGCACATATTTTCTAAAGAAACACGGATTGTTTGCGGGTTGAAACCTTGGAACAGCAGTATCTGTTCATATGCAGTGGAATATACAGTATATACTGAAGTGCTAATGATACAGAAGATGTGTAACTTCCCTTTACTCTGTGGAAGAAGATATATTTAAAGTCATAGAGATATTCAGCCTCTTCGTGTCACTTTTACCTTCAAATCACTGTGGGAGGGGTTATATTAAGGATATATATATGTTGAGAATATATATATATATATATAAGATAAATATATATAAATCTATATATATATATGAAGAAGATATTATTTAACTAGTGGTTTTGTGTAATGGAACACCTTGACAGTCAGCTCCAGACCTCCTGACGTGTTGGTTTATTTCCGTGAACTTTAACCTTCCGCTTTCTCTCTCTCTCTCTCTCTATCTGTTCACGCTGTGTGCTTGTTCATCACACCATCCTGTTGTCTTGTTTGTTCTTTTGATACTATTTACCATCCTACTGATTTTACTGTAATGAATGAAACTCAAAACTTACGATGTATCATTTTAGATTTTATGCTGTATTTGTTATATGGACAAGAAAAACGAAAAAAAAAAAACACAAAACGAAGCAAAAACACTACAGATGTAAAGCAGAGGTTTTTTTTCCCCAGCTGTATTTTTTTACGCTGTCGCAAAAGGTTGTATTTTTCAACTTCTCTCGAACTTTAACAGTGATGCAAAACTCGGGCCGCGCCTCAGTGCCCTCCGAACACAAAGCAGATTCAGGTTACTCTTTTTACGTTTTTATCAAAGGTTTTCAAAGATGGAACTACATTTCTCCTTTTTTCTGTCTGAATTGTACTACTGTTCCTCTCTATACTACATTTTAAGAATAAAACTTTGATATTGCTTTAACCTGTTTGTCCACTTATTGATCCATAGTCAGACCTTAAAACCCATATACCCATAGGGCACAAATTCATAAAGGCATAAATTAATCACCAATGATTTTGACAATTGACTCATTGTTTTGAGTCTTTTATTTTTGTTAGAAAAATTCTACAAGCTTCTCAAATGTGAATATCTTCTTGTTTCTTGACTCCTCTGACAGTAAACTGAATGTCTTTGGTTTGTGGAAAAAAACAACAACTAATCGATTCATCTGAACACTTCTCTTCGGATTAATCAATAACCGTTAGTTGCAGTCTTATGAAATGTCCCGAAGAGATCCGGTTCAGACTACAAACCAGTTTCTGATACCTTCACGTATTTCATAGCTAACTGTCAGAGCCCTGTGAATTATCCCACCACCTACACTGCCTGTGCTCAAAAGATGTACATTGATTGTGGTAAACACCTTTTAAGGTCACATTGATTACCTTTTTGTCTCTGTTGATCTGGCAGAATCCGAACATCGAAAGATTACATTTACACGATTGATTACACTGTTTTCAATTGACTTGTATTACCAGGGCCATAATTATAATACATATTGGGAGGGACACATTATTATACAGATTGCACTTGAGTAAAAGTCTTAAAGTATCTCATAATAAACGTACGTAAGTATCAAACGTAATTTTCTGGCAGGTTATGTACTCAAGTATCAAAGGTAGGAGTAAAAGTAAATTATGCGTGTAATTGCATCTACTGAATACCATTTGTCAACCAAGATCCAATCCAGTATTCAGTATTTTTCAGTTTCATTTATTATCAGAATAAGCTGCTATTAAAATAAAACAAATTCAAACTCTCTGATGCAGCATGCAAAGTAACTTGTCACTAAAGTTAAGTTGAGGGCTGTAAAAGTACAATATTTGACTTAAAAATGTGGAGGAGTTGAAGCATAAAGTAGCAGAAAATGATTTCCATTTTCACCATCCTGCAAAGTATCAGACAGTGAGATGATGACGTGTTGTGCTACACACTTTAAAGAACGTGGGGATTTCTGTAGTGTTTTGAGAACTTCGCCAAAATGTCCTCAAAGTGACTGAAACCGTCAGCGTGTCTCCTCTCGCTGCACACACTGTAAACCCTCCGTCAGCACATCCTGACACACCTGTGGTTAAAGGATAACAACAGGGTGACGTGCAGCGGGACAGCCCTGGTAAACTCGCTCAGCTCTAGAGATGAGATGATATTTTCAGGCTGACGGCTTCAAATCAGGGCCACTCACAGTGCAGTTAGTGGTTTGTCAGATTTACACATCTACAAATAACCTACCTCTGGAGGAAGAGACCCAACGACCTCTGATGAATCATCACCTAATCGTGTTAAATCAGATTTTTTATTTGCACCACACAGTGCTGCCTGGGAATGTGCTTTCTCTTATCACAGGGTGGACTGGGGTGAATGGTTTTGTAAACCATTAACTTACCAACCCCCCATCCTCAAAGCCAACATGCTGCCATCTGCTGTTAAGACCCTGGATTAAAACCTAATTTGTCTTTTTGTCTCAGCCGACACCAGGTGGCAGCACTTCTCTTTGCATCTCTGCCTGCATGTGCTGCTCCAGTTGCTGGAGGAACTGATCGATGCGTTGATGATTGCTGGTTGCAAGCCTGGTGATTGTGTTTGTGCCTGAGGTGGTGCACGGGGCGGGGGGGCCTGCTGGGTCGCCATGTGATGTGACTCAAATGTAGGACACAAGGTGCGATTTGATGCTGGTTTTATGAGCTGGAGACGAACCAAATGCAACACAAACCACCGTATGAGGCCAAAAGCTCAACAACATTTGTCGTGCATCCTCGTATTCAGGCATCAGACGCGCACAGTGAAAGCTCTGAGCTCCTCAGGTGGTCGTGTAAACACATCCGAGGCCTGTGACAACTCCTCTGATGTTATCCGAGCGACTGACTGCAGCAAACTCCGCCGGCTCGACTGGAAACAGACTGAGACAAATGCGAAGAATGCAATCTACTGATGTGTGTTTGTCACACTGATTCTCTGTGGTACACGCTGTCCTGCGAGTCCAAACTGTGCGCGGCAGCAGTCCTCAGTTTATTGTACTGTGTTTATTTCCTCGTGGGCATGAGCGCTGCTGTGTGTGTTTGAGTGTACACACACACACACACGGGGCAGTCATCAAACATTGGCCTTGTGGGCAGCCACACACTGCTCTATTCTTCCCTGCTAATATGTGTGTGTGCGTTCACGTGCATGCGTGCGTGCGCGAGCCTCCTTCCCCATTCACTGGCCCTTTTGTGTGGGTGTCTGTCAGCGGTGTTGTCTGCAGGCAGGCCCCCATTGTGTTGAACCACTGCTCCTTATTGACACAGGGCCCCTGGCGCTTCGTGTTCCCATGGCCCCCCAGCCACAGCGGACGGAAGGCTGAAACCGGAGCCCCGGACCCGGGGAGAATTTGTTTGCACTCCCCTTTCTCTCCCCTGGTGCTCCTGGAGCTCTTGTGGGCTGGACGTTAAGAATCTAAGGTGGGAAGAGGTAATCATGTGGTCACAGCTGCAGCTGTCAACAGGGGAACCCCGGGTCCACCCATTGTGCGGGTATGGAGCGTGTGTGTGTGTGTGCGGTTTTGACCTACCGGCCCTTTCGCCGTCCTCTGTAAAGGCTCCATCCCTCACAGTGAGGCACTCAGAGGTCAAAGGGAGAGCAAACATTAATGGAGAAGATTATTCTCTGCTCACTATTATCTCCTGAGTGACCTGCTGTGACCCCGCGCTGGTGTTGAGACAAATCTGGTTCTCATGCGTAAAGTGTTCCCAGCAGGACGGCTTAATACTGCGCTGCACGTGGCCCGCATTTACACCGCCGCTTTAAGACACACTTTGAAGTGAAAAAGCAACAGTTCGGACGACTGAAAACAGAGAACTGAAACTTCTGTTTCCGTCTCTCTAACTAATCTCTCTCATTGATCTACCTTTAAAGGGGCACTCCACTGATTTTACACATACATGTTTGTTGTTAGTTTATATGAAATAAATAGTTGTATAATGTCTTCTGTTGCTCTCACAAAGTTTGGTAAAGACATTTGAGACTCTCTGGCTTTGTGTTGCATGATGGGAAATGTAGGATACGCTGTTTCTGGCGCTTGACCCATAATAGGCACTAAAAGTGAAGGATAGTTTTGACTGTTCCGATTCAGATGCAATTTACTTGAGACTGGGGCCAAACCAAAGAAATGAACTACATAATACACAATTACATGATAATTACATGAAACACATTTGTTTTTTCAACTGTTTTGGGTTTCATTTCTTCTATAACAGCAAAGAAAACACTTTTTAAAGTAAATTCAAACTTGCACAGTTGATGGAAACTGTTGAAAGTGTCCAAATCTCATCAAAGTATTGTTCTTATTTAATCAAAAAAAAAAAAAAAGGAAAATGGTAATTTATTTTTTTATCATTTGGTGTGAACTGTGTACAGTGTGAAGTAGGGCTGCCTCCCTAACAGATTTAATTATGATAATCGTGGCCAAAAGAATTAGATGACGATATTATTGCCTGTGGCGGAAAATATAAAGCGCACCAGCTATATGTGGTGGGACACCAGTGCACAGAAAGTTATGATATATTTATACCCTAGAGGGCACTTTATCATGTTTTATCTTCCTTAGGGGCGTTTTTCTCAAACACGGGGCTTCTTCTTCTTCATCCTCCTCCTCTTCTTCTTCTCCATCCTCTACTTCCTCTTCCTCCTCTTCCTTCATCTTCTTCTTCTTCTTCTTTATTCTGTTCTATGGCAGGCGACCAAGATTATTTACACGATATTATTATATGTGTGATATTAATGTGACGTAAATTTAGATATCAAGGTTTGTTTCCAACACTGGCCTGTTTGAATCTGAATCGAGTGGATCATCTGTCAGTGAGACTCGCCACAGAGAGGTTCTTTACTCACTTAAATGTCAGAACTCTTTTATGAAGGAGTGGCCGAGCGGGAGGGGGGGGTGATGGGAAACATCAGTTGATGAAATAAAATGGGTGTATGTGGGGGTGGAAACGCTCCATCCATCCATCCCTCCATCCGGCTGTGTGTACAATGGAGCTCGGGGCAGCCGAGTGAGTGAGTGTGTGTGTGTTTATGGCAGAGGGAGGCGCACACACTCACACGGTGTGTCGGGGCTGGCGGGCTTTGCTGTGTGAACCTGGCAGGGGCACACAAATAAACACACACACACACACACACACACACGAGGAAAGGCATTACCATGTGAAAACGAAAGGGCAATTAAGATGTGGAGAGTTTACTGGCTTGTGGTGTGGTGGCCTCTCTTCTGTCCGCTTTTCTTTTCAGCCTCGCTTTATTTAGGGCCACCATCTCCGAGTCAAGGCCAACACGATCAATACACACACACACACACACACACTCAAGGTAACACACACACACACACATTGTGCGCGGCGGTGTTTCTGCCAGGCATAAACACCGCCGCCTCAGGCTTCCCCCCTCTCTCTCTGGTGTCAAAGGAAAAGTGTGTTTATATTTTTAATCCTTTCTGTTTGCACATGAGTATCTGTGTTTATGATTATGTCTGTTAATCCAGCCACACACACACACACACATACAAACACACACAGTCATGCGTTCATACTTGCTTTTTATTTGTGGGATCACATTGATTTTACTTTGATGTCATAATTTGTGTGTGTGTGTGTGTGTGTGTGTGTGTGTGTTCCTAAGGGTCCGCATGCATCTGTTCATGACCGTGTATTTGTTTAGAAGTGGTGCAGAGAGCATGTTTGTGTGCGTGTGCGTGTGTGTGTGTGTGTGCATACCATATCATCGTAGCGTGTGTCCCAGCGCGTCTATGGTGTCAAGAAGTGACAACACGTGTGTGTGTGTGTGTGTGTGTGTGTGTGTGTGTGTGTGTGTGTGTGTGTGTGTGCGTGTGTGTGTCTAAGGGAAGGTGCTGGTTCCCACAGCTCAGATCTAATTCAGCTGTAACTCAATCTCCGTGTGAGTGCCGCTCCTCCAGTGCTCTCCTCTCCCTCTGGAGTGTGTGTGTGTGAGTGTATATACGTGTGTGTGTGCGTGTGTGTGGCGGGGAGACATTTCCCCGCTCAGACCCCTCGGTATCAGTTTACTGTGTCAACGCCAGGAGCTTGACAGCAGCAGCAGCAGCCACGTTCACACACACACACACACACACTCATATATACAAGTGGGACACCCTATACCTACCATTCATCCGGTGATGTGCGTGTGTTTGTTTGTGTATATACACAGATGTGTGTGTGTGTATGCGGCTTTTCTGAGGAGATGAGACATGACATGATGCACATCCTTCCAGCGAGCTGAGAGCAAAGCCCAGATAAAGACGTGTTGAACTGACATTTAGTTACTTTCAGCAAACATCCTTCATGAACGGACACACTTATCCGTGAACGTGCCTCTCGTTGTGTACAAGTGGGCCAAAAAAATGTTGTGGCTAAGCTCGAGAGCAGGTCCTCCAAAAGCTCGCATGTGATTATCTTTTTGATTTCTCTCCAGTGGCTTCCGATAAAATTCACAACCAATTTAGGCATCTTGGGTTTGTTGATTGATGGCTGATTACACAATCAGCCACACAATATGTGAAACTAGGACAGGAGAGAGCAAAACATGATATCCAGCTGAACAGGATGAAAAGCTGAGGGGAGCGAAGCAGCATCATGTGAAGTTGGACATGTACAGTGCTGCAGTGAAGACATGACAACATGAAATCACATTACATGATAGAAGACAAGTAAAACAAGATACGTGAGCTCTTATGAACATTGAATTGGAGTTATTATCTATTTACTCTTATTTAAATGTATTTATATTTTATGGTGTCTGGTTGGGATGCACTGTTTCTCCCATTCCATAGCAGCGAACAGTGACTTCTTCTGATTGGCTGGCAGGCGTCTGTTAAAATCCTGTATTGGGACAACTTGAAGTTTCCTATGGACAACCTATCTGATATTAAAGGGGTCATTTGTAAGATTTGGCCAGAATTTGAAGAAACAACAGTGTTGAGGTTACGTCACATACTATGTATTGCATTGCAGAGATGTCTACTAAAATTGCTAACCAGCTAGCTGCTGCCTGTCCTGTCTCGTAATAACACCCTATACCTCGAGAGGCTATGGTCTGAGAGCCACCGTAGTTCCATTAGTGAGTTTGCATCTCGGTCTAGTAAGTAAAACGAAATAATCTCACAAAAGGTCAAGAAAGGTCATATCTTTATACCTATTTTCCTTACTTAGCAGAAAAAATACACTGTCTGAACTCAAGTTTCTCTCTTTTACTGAACTCAGAACAGCTTAATTGCCTTGTTAACACATCATAAAAAACACTTCTTTCAAACTCGACCTAAATGGAACAAACCGCACCGAAACAAGCCTCGGTTCGTCTTTCCACAATCGCCTCTGGTTTGCTCCAAATAAATGATAAATCCAGGCTGTGTTCGGTCGCAGGACTTCGGCACGTGACAAAAACTTTGAGAGCAGGTGCGTTTCAAGCTTCCTGTGATCTGCTGTGACTGCTGAGGAAAGGAAGCAAGGAGGCAAGGAGGGAGGGAGGGAGGGAGGGAAGGGGCTGAAGGACAGAGAAAGCTGCTTCAGACAGAAAACAAATCCAAACAGATGTGAGCGAGTGTGGGAGCGCTGGTGCGTGTGTGTGTGTGTGTGTGTGTGTGTGTGTGTGTGTGTGTGGAGAGAGAGAGAGAGAGAGAGAGAGAGAGAGAGAGAGTGTGTGAGTGTGTTTTGAGGACAGAAAACAAACAGAAAAAGAAAAAAAGAAAACGTCTTGAGGGATCAGACAGGCCAGGAGGGTGTGTGTTCGTGTGTGTGAGAGAGCAGCTGAGAGCATGTGGGAGTGTTTGTGTGAAAATAAGTTTGTGTGTGTGTGTGTGTGTTTGTGTGTGCGTGCCACTGTTCATGCAAACGCTGGTGCCCCGTGAGTTTTAACGTTCAAGTGTTTATACGGTCACTGGTGTGCATTCAGCCCTTTATTATTGTTGTAGTCATGCAAGTGTGTGTGTTTATGTGTGTGCATGTGTGTGTGTATTGTGTGCTGATTCAAGCATGCGGTAGACCAGGCAAGAGGAATGCTTGTTAACTGTGAGTGTGTGTGTGAGAGCTCTCAGCCATGTAGTTCGGGGGTTGCTACTGTAGCTAAAGGTGTTGTTGTTCTTGTTAACAACTCATCCGCCACCTCCCTGAACACACACACACACACACACACACACACACACACACACACACACACACACACACACATGTACATAGAAAAAGAAACCTATGACCTGTAATATTGAACATTAAAACTTTGCTCCTCTGGTCTTGTTTCACTTAACTTTCCTGCCTGATTGAAGCTTGTTTGCTACAAATATTCATTATTTAATCTGAAAGAAATTCTCAAAGTGGTCTCAATATGATTTTTAACGTAATAAATGTGGCTGAAATTTTGATGATTTCCAAATAATTTTCCTAGGAAGGTTTCTGGAGGGGACCTTGTCTTAAGGAAAATCTAAACATCTTCAAGCGAATATTCAACATTCATTAGAAAAAAGTTTATTTCGAATTTTCATTGAATAATTGTATCATATGATCATCTGACCTGGCCTGCACTCTGGTTAGACTTGCAATTAACAGAGATAATTAATTTGAGGAGCACCAGTTCAATACTGTCTTTTTGAAGGCAAATTCAATAAGCCATGATCCTGTAATGACCACTTGTGGCCACAGTGGTCGCTGTTGTTCAGCAAAAGATGCCTGGTGTCTCCTTAAAGCTCAGATGAGATAGGACGGCTTATTGATCTCCCAGAGGGGAATTTCATGTGTCACAGCGGCACAAGGACGGACATCAGAACAGATAAAAAGGAATACTTAAAGATAATTAACACATCAAAAGTGTGTAAAAAAAATACAGATAGAGGGAGAATAGAATAGAAACTATACAATAACATTTTTGAATAGCATATTTGTGTGTTAGCGTGGATGTATTTCCTCTGATAGAAGTGTGTGAATGCAGTACAGCTTTGGAACAACACCCTACATCCTGAGATACACTGGCCAGCTAAAAAAACTGTGCTGCAAATGTGTGTGTGTGTGTGTGTGTGTGTGTGTGTATAAAGACTTTACTTGTGCTTGTATCTGCTCACAGAGGCGGCGTTACTGTAACACCCAACAATGACAAGAGCCAAGATGTCTGCTTGATTGGTTTTTAAAAGACCCACCCAAGAGACTGTTGTCCAGCCCTATTGGCTCCCAATTGTGTGTGTGTGTGTGTGTGTGTGTGTGTGTGTGTGTGTGTGTGTGTGTGAGTGAGTGTGTGTTTCTCGCCAGGCCCAGTATCCCCTGGGTCACCGAGCCCTAAATCCAGGCCAATGTTATCCTGTATGGGACCGCTTCCTGCTGCAGTTGTTCACTATAGAGCAGCAGCCACTCAATACAGAGTCGATTATTGAACAGAACAATCAGACAAATGAAAGGCCGACAACATGCACGCATGTGGCTGAGACACACACACACACACATACACACAAGAAGCATGGCGAAACAATAATGTGAAGCCTGTGCTCCTGTTCTTCTCCCTCGGAGTAAGAACAGGAACGTTCGCGCAGATACACCTCCTTCCACAGACGTTCGTAAAAAAACAGGAACGAGCAGAAAAAACAGAAAGAGGGAATTTATTTTGAAGGTTGCGCAGTATAGAAAGAAAAAATGCTGTAAAGATTTAGGCCTCACCTGAAGATGTGGATGAATGAAAGTTACCTGAGGAGCTCATTGGACCGACCGAAAGCTGTGACGCGTCCCGGGCTGATTCTCAGACATTCTCATGATGTCTGGATAATAGTCCAGTCCAGAAGTTGTGGCAACATCAGATTGGGTGCCAGTGAGTAAGGCTGATTGAGTTGCATGCTGGGAAAGAAAAGCATAATAACAATGAAAGCTTATTAAAACATCATATTCTGTTATTTCCTGGTTCAACTTCCAGTAAAGCTTAGTTTGTCCAACAGTAAAGTCCGATACGATCTCCAGATATATTTTTCTTTAGGCTCAATTTTCAATTCTATATTGTGACAATGCTCTGGTTAGGTTTGTGCATAAAAGCCAGATGGTTAGGGTTAGGAAAAGATCATGTCTTGGCTTGAAATACCTGTTTTTGTAGCCACAATCACGACAGGAGGAAGAAATATGTCCATCCGTATCTGTATGTATCTAACGTCCCCTCCACCTCCCTGACAGTCAGGTCAGAAACACGTAATGTGATTGCATAGATGTCGATATGGCCTACGTAGGACGATGCGCACACACGTGTGGTTTGCAGAAACATTAAGTGACAACATTTTACTTTGGCGACTGGGCTGGAAAAGGTTGCAGCTGAGTTGGCCGGTTGGTGGCCCGCGTTGCCATGGCGATAGGCTGCTGTGTTACAGGTATGAAAAAGGTAACAAAGGCATATTTAAAGAAATAAGTTTTACTTTTTCTATTTTTCTCTCGTATCACAATCAATGCCAGCTGTGTTTGTCATTTCCGCACGCTTGTATCGAGTTTAAAACTGATTTCCCAGCACTCGCCAGCATCTCACACGAGGTTGTGAAAGTGTGCTCATGACGCGCTCGGAGTCAACAAAGAGTCACGGGAGAGGTTTGATGCTGGGAAATCGCTGTTACGGCTTTTAAATCCTTCAGAATAGCACGAACACACTCTCAAACCCACAGACACGCAAATAAAAATCGAAAAATGTGACTCCGTATCAGAACAAATGTTTGCTTCCAACATTTCTGAGAAAGCACAACACGATTACGGGAAAACACTGACAGTGACTCACACGCGCTGACCCGTTTTTTTTTTTTTTTTTTACGTGTTGTTTTGGATAACACTCCCCCATTCGCTGGTTTCTGTCCGCCAGACAATTACGCTGACAGGAGGAGGATTTATGTTAGAAAGTCTTGGGTGAAATCAAAAGCCACATGTAATGAAATTCTTTTTTTTTTTTCCCCTTTCTTTTTTTCCCCTCTGGGAGCGTCAGGGGAGACAGAAAACATAACAAGGTTTGTTCTGAGCGCTGAGTCACTCGTTTCGAAGTCAACTTGTTCCTCTTCTGAAGGCCCGTCGGCTCCTTTC